>CM021105.1:495387989-495686315 GCA_007115665.2 Sequoiadendron giganteum
GGATTTAAGAGGGTATAGGGGTTGAGGGATTAGGGTTGAAGGGTTGAGCATTGAGGGATTAAGAGGGTATAGGTGTTGATAGATTAGGGTTTAAGGGTTGAGGGTTGGGGATTGTGGGTTGAGGGATTAAGAGGGTATAGGGGTTGAGGGATTAGGGTTTAATGGTTGAGGGATTAAGAGGGTATAGGGATTGAGGGATTAGGCTTTAAGGGTTGAGGGTTGAGGGTTGAGGGATTAGTAGGGTATAGGGATTGAGGGATTAGGGTTTAAGGGTTGAGGGATTAAGAGGGTATATGGGTTGAGGGATTAAGTTTTAAGGGTTGAGGGTTGAGGGATTAAGAGGTTATAGGGTTTGAGGGATTAGGGTTTAAGTGTTGAGGGTTGAGGGATGGAGGGTTGCAGGATTAAGAGGGTATAGGGGTTGAGGGATTAGGGTTTAAGGATTGAGGGTTAGGGTTTAAGAAGGTATAGGGGTTGAGGGATTAGGGTTTAAGGGTTGAGGGTTGAGGGATTAAGAGGGTACAAGGGTTGAGGGATTAGGGTTTAAGGGTTGAGGGTTGAGGGTTGTGGATATAGGGTTGAGGGATTAATAGGGTATAGGGGTTGAGGGATTAGGGTTTAAGGGTTGAGGGATTAGTGTTTAAGGGTTGAGGGTTGAGGGATTAAGAGTGTATAGGGGTTGAGAGATTAGGGTTTAAGGTTTGAGGGTTGAGGGATTGACTGTTCCATGATTAAGAGGGTATAGGCGTTGAGGGATTAGGGTTTAAGGATCAAGGGATTAGTGTTTGAGGGTACAGGATCGAGGGATTAGGTTTTAAGAAGGTATAGGGGTTGAGGGATTAGGGTTTAAGGGTTGAGGGTTGAGGGATTGAGAGGGTATGGGGATTGAGGGATTAGGGTTTAAGGGTTCAAGGCTAAGGGTTGAGGGATTAAGAGGGTATAGGGATTGAGGGATTAGGGTTTAAGGGTTGAAGGATTAAGAGGGTATAGGGGTTGAGGGGTTGAGGGATTAGGGTTTAAGGGTTGAGGGATTAAGAGGTTAATAGGGTTGAGGGATTAGGGTTTAAGGGTTGAGGGTTATGGGATTAAGAGGGTATAGGGGCTGAGGGATTAGGGTTTAAGGGTTGAGGGGTTGAGGATTGAGGGTTGAGGGATTAGGGTTTAAGGGTTGAGGGTTGAGGGATTTACATAAATCCTAAAACCTAAACCAGCAACCCTAAACCTAATATCCTCAATCTAATACCCTCAACTATATACCCAGTATCCTAAACTATAATCCATATACCCTATACACTTAACCTTATACCCTCAACCCTAAACACTATCCCTCAACCCTCAACCCTATACCCTATAAAGAGTTTAGGGGAGAGAGAGAGAGACCTGAGAGAGGGTGACATTGGCAACTACATTGCCAATTTCACTGAATTGGCAATCTACGAAAGGGTATTCTCACTATCCCCTTGTTGATTTGACTCCTCACTGATCCATCTGATAGGATTCTTTCACCTTGTACCCATCGCTTTCTTGAAAAACCCAATTTTAGGCCTTGTAGCCTTTTGCCCAATTAAGCCTCCTGGAACCCGTTTTCTTGGCTTTTCTCAAAAATGGTCTTAACAACCCCCAAATATTTTTATAGATTATTTCTAGTGGTACCATAGGCTTCAATATTTACCATGTGTTTAGTCCCTTTGGCATCCGTACATAGGACTATCCTCATACCCCCTATTTTTGAGGGTTTCTAGGGTTCTGGCTCCTTTTTCCAACTTTGAGGGCTTCAATGACCTCCTCAACTCTCCTCCTTGCACACACATTTCTAGAATACGTGTTCCCACACTCTCTTGCTCTTGATTGACACAAACCATTCCATTTAGCAACTTTCTTTACTGTTGTCCTCTCCAAGCCACTAGCCAAAATCCACTTGCACTCGCCTAGTTCTTGATCAATTCACCATCTCCCCTGCAAACCAAGACACCACACACCATATGTACACTGTAAAAACATTCACCTACTTGATTCCAAGTTGCCATGGTAGCCTTTGCACGAGAATTCAAGTGGGGATCATTATTTCCAAAAGCTCTAAAAACTTGCAAAACATAACGCAATTGAAATAAATGGCTAATATAATGCTTCACACAGTAATTAAGTGAAACAATTGAAAGAATCAAAGCATTAGATAGGTCCTTTCAATCCATTCTTGACTAGATGAAGGCACAAAAACAAAAATTCAATGAAATTTGCACTCTTCCAACTCACAAATTCCCCTTCCAAAACTTGAAATCGTACAATAGCTTTCCCACATGCTCAATTAGGGTTCTTATGACCTTATATACCTTTCTCCCACATGCTAGGACCCTTGGGTCAAGCTTAGAGCATCATTAATGCCCTTTTCCCACTTTTAGGATAAATTTCCAAGTCTACATGGACTAATTTGCCTAATTTCATCATTCAGGCTTCTCCAAACTTCAAGGCTCTAGACTACCCTAAGTTTGCCTTAACTCACACATCAAAAACACTATTGGGACTTTACATCATAGTCCTTATTCCCTTGGTGGTTGGCTAGAACCATCAACAATAAAAGACTACTTTTCTACAAGATGATTGTAAGTATTATTTAAATGAAGCCTTCAATGACATATATTATTCAATTATCTTGAATGGATACATTTTTTAGGAACTAATATTTGTCTCATTACCATGGTATAGATAAAATTATCCACCATGCCGAAGAAAAAGACAAAGAGGAAAATAATAGACGAAGAGAATGAAACCTTGAAAGAAAAGGAGAGAGTTCGGGTGGCGGCATATCGTGAAAAGAAGAAATTGGAAACGATTGATGAGAACAACCCGATTGTAGAGGAACCTCAACTATCAAAAAGAGAATGGGAATTGGCAGCACAAAAGGCACGAATGTGAAAGCATCTTCGTAAGATAGATCTAGATACCGTAGTTGGAGACACACCCTCTACGATAAGTGAATATGAAGGGACACCATTAAGCACAAGTGAATATGGAGGGAAACCATCTAGCACAAGTGAATATGGATGGACACCATCTACTGCAAGTGAATATGGAGGGACACCATTTACCGTAAGTGAATATTGTTGGACACCATCCAACACATCTCAAGTTGATAGTATATCATCACTCAAAATTGACGAAGAAGGTATGCCATCATTCCCATGTGAACCTCAAGGTATGTCTTCTTCTCCACCCTGGATTGAAGGTATGCAATCTAGCCCACCTCAATTAAATATTGATGAAATTCCTAATGTTGAGATGTATGTACCTAGGAGAACACCACCAAGAATTTTGCGTAGAAAACCTAAGTATTTGATTAATATTGATGATGAGATTTTGCAGCACATGGAAGGTAAGATTTCAACACACACTTGTAGAAGATATGCTGATAAGATTTGGGAAAGATTTTCTGAAAGGCTAAATGAGACTGCAAGATGTCAACTATTTATTGAAATGATGTGGGGTGTAAAGTATAGGAACATCATGAAGACTCTTGGGTTGAGAACATCGAATGCATCGAGTGAAGACACTATTGTGAAGAATCTAATGGATGCTTATGAGAGTGTGGGTAAGACCTCATGCTCAAAGGATAGTAATGTCACCCGACATGTGATTACATTGACTTTGGTAAGTTGTCAAACAAAGAGAGCTCGCCTAATTAGAAAGATTAGTGAAAAAACAGGAATTAGTAGAAAAACTTTATCAAGAGCCATTCAAAGACGGCAAAGAATTGAGGGCAATGATACAAATGAATTATGGGCATTCTCGGGGAGACTGTCATGAAAAGATAAAGAAGTTGTTGAAGCCTTGAGAACACTAATTGAAGAGTATTGGAAGAATAACACAAGGCCATCTCCAAATCAAAAGGATATGGTAAGAAGGAGAATCGGTAGTCGGAATCGTGAGCTACATCCAAAGCATTTTTTGGATATGACTGAAACAAAAAAATTTCGGAAATTTGAAAATGATTATCCTCAAATTGCTATTTCTCAAAGATATTTTGAACTGCTTAAACCTTTTTATGACAAGGTAAATCACATACACACTACTTGTTGTTGTAGACTACATATTGAATTTTCTAACCATTACGATGTTTATCATTCTATATGTTTATATTTGCATACTAACGATGTTTTGCAGGATTGTGGCATAGAAGCCCCACCAAAATCTTCAAGAGAGTTCTTATCAAAAAATTTATGTCAAATAGAGGATGGCCAGATAATCTATAGGACAACATGCTTGGATGGTTCATGCGAGCATTGTGGTGGATTCCAGCATATGCTAGTATGTCAACATATGGAAAGCACAGATGAGGTGGGACAAAAACTAGTAGAGTTCGGGAAGTATAAAACAATGGCATATGCTACAAAAGATGGGTCTCAAGCAAAAAGGTGTGATTTGGTTATTGAGAAGATTCTAGTGTACAAATTTATGACCACATTTCATGACAGTATACTGTCTGAGTATGCAATGCATACCCATAGAGCCCGATGGTTGGACACGTAGTTCAAGCTATGCAAGGACACTTTTCTAGTTGGAAGCATAATATCCATGGTTGAATTTGCAGAGAACTACACTCTACAACCACAACATGAGGTGCAGTCACAATATTACAACTCTACACAAGTTTCAATATTTGTGCACATAGCATTCATTCATGCATCTGATAGTATAGATGAGCAAAGGAAGGTAATGAGGGAGTACCACTTTTACATTAGTGATGATCGCACATATTCTGTAGAGTTCGTGCAAGGTTGCTTCTAGATGTTCTATAGTGGTTTGGCTAAGAGGGGCATAGAATACAATCAACATATAATATGGTCTGATAACTGTGCAGCATAGTTCAAGAACTCGTGCATGTTCTACTGGTTGTGCAGGATGCATGTCATTACAGGTGTTCAACATATGTGGAAATTTTGTGAGGCTGGACATGGAAAGGGGGAGCATGATGGTGCAGGAGCATGTGTGAAAAGAGCATTAGCACGAGAAGAGTTAAAGTATAAAGATAGTGCAAAGTTGATAGATGCAAAATCAATCGTTGAGTGGTGTAATGCTTTGATGGGTCCAGGTAATGAAGGTACGTCTTCAGTTCATAGATTTTTTTGGTTGATGGATGATACTAACATTGCATCATATGAAGAGTGTTGTACACTAATAGGATCAAGTGAAGTACACTCTTTCCTTAGCTCAAATATAGGTTCATGGAGTATCGATACACAAAAGATGGCATGCTTTTTTTCTTCATGTACAATGCAAGACTGGAATGATTGTGAGTCAGGGGAGTGGGTTGAAAAATGGTTCACAAGTTATCTTAGCCCACTTCACACGTATCACCCTCCGATGGCATTGGAATTAACACAGATAGAATCATCAGTCGATTTTGACCACATATCAGATCTAGTTCAATGAGGTGATATATCTACTTTCTTAGTTGTTGAAATTCCATATCGTTAGATCTTACTTTGTACTGTATTCGTAATGTTGACAAATTCCAAGAGATTTTTTGCACATATCAATCCAGTGCATGTTTATGTAGTTATTGCAAATGAAGACAATGAAGAGGGAACAAACTATTACTTATGTCAGTGTGTTGAGACCAAAAAGAAATTGGAGGCCCCACTTATAGATGGAGAAAACATCAAATACCCTACAGGCTCAGTTGTGGTTACTGGAACATGGCTTAGAAGGTACCCACATTCAAGTGTTAAACATTCGCTATTTCAGGACTTTGACATGCATCGTAAGATTCTTGATTACTCGAACCTTGTCATGGCATCCAATGTTCATTTGACCAAATATGGGGGTAGAACTTTGAACAAGACGTTATGGAAGGTCCATGAGTCTGACCATGAGGCAATACTTGACACAATAAAGAGTAAAGCAGACCTGCATGGTTTGTTGGATTAATTTGTAAGTATATGCACATTGGTTCTTATTAATTTATACTTGTATGCACATTAATTTGTTTGATGCCAATGCTATCATCTTCCTTAATAGTGATTGGTGTCCCCTTGCAAAAAATGCTGATATATGAGCCATCGAAGAGAATGTTAACCAGAAAAGCAATGCAACATCCTTATTTTGATGCCTACATGCAACATCTGTAAGTGCCTTCCATCTATTTTTATTTCATTTCCATTTTGGATGCTCTTTCTTTCTCTCTTTTACTTTGCATATTTGTAAGTAAACTACTAAGGGTTGATTGATCTTTCATTGCAGAAAATGCTGATTTAAGAGCCATTATCAAAAATCTCAGCAAAAAAAGCAATGCAACATATTTATTTTGATGATTTTGAAAAATCTCAATTTTGATTTCAGGCCATTATAAGAGATCATGTGAAGCTTAGTGAGGGAATCTCAAGTTACTCATGATGAGCACCTATGATGTAGACATTTAAAAAGAATCTTGAATGTATGAGTGACATTGTAAAAGATCTAAGAGAATGAAGTGCCAAAGGCATTGTAATAAGATTTAATTACATAATGAGATATACTCAAATATTGTAAGGTTGAAGTTCATGTTTGGTGTAGTAGCACATTGTTCTGTAAATGCCTTGAGTAGGAAAATTTGCAAACTTTGAATTTTGAAATGTAAACAATGTGAAAAAGGTCATGTAAACAATTTGTACACATTTTTTTGCAACTTGTGTGAGCAAGCGGACTATTCCAACATGTCCTAATAGGTATTTTTACAGTAGAAATGGTCCTCTTTCGCACCGAAACACGTGGAATCACTCCGAGCTATGTTCCACCGGATCGATCCCTTAAGGGTCCAAAGTGCAAAATAGTTGCAAACTTTAGCATGCTATTACTTGGATACCGTGATGCTTAGAAACTTTTCGTCTGATCCTACAAAAATGTGTTGGACCCCTCTAGAAAAACCTCTCTCGATTTTGCTATCTTGTAGCGGTTTTCTTGTGGCGGCAAATTTTCACTTGATGGAAAACGTGTCAAATTCAAGCTGTGCAAAGTTGCAAAGTCATGCAACTTTTGTTTTGCAACTCGTGTGAGCAAGCAGACTATTGCAACACATCCAAATAGGTATTTTTATGGTAGGCATGGTGCTCTTTTGCACTGAAACACGTGGAATCTCTCCGAGCTATGTTCCACCGGATCGATCCCTTAAGGGTCCAAAGTGCAAAATAGCTGCAAACTTCAGCATGCTATTACTTGGATATCATGATACTTAGAAACTTCTCATCTAATCCTATAGAAAGGATTTGGACCCCTCTAGAAAAACCTCTCCCGATTTTGGCTATCTTGTAGTGGTTTTCTCATGGTGGCGGATTTTCACTTGATGGAAAACGTGTCAAATTCAAGTTGTGCAAAGTTGCAAAGTGGTGCAACTTTCGCTCTGCAACTCATGTGAGCAAGCGGAATGTTCCAACACATTCGAATAGGTATTTTTATGATAGGAATGGTCCTCTTTTGCACCGAAACATGTGGAATTGCTCCGAGCTATGTTCCACCGGATCAATCCCTTAAGGGTCCAAAGTGTAAAATAGCTGCAAACTTTAGCATGCTATTAATTGGATACCATGATGCTTAGAAACTTATTGTCTGATCCTATAGGATTGCATTGAGCCTATTTATAAAAACCTCTCTCGGTTTTGGCAATCTCTGAGTGGTTTTTTAGTGGTGGCAGATTTTCACTTGATGGAAAAAGGATCAAATGCGAGCAGTGCAAAGTTGCAGAGTGGTGCAACTTTCATTTTGCAACTTGTGTGACCAAGCAGACTGTTCCAACACATCCAAATAGGTAGGTTTATGCTAGGCATGGTCCTCTTTTGCACTGAAACATGTGGAATCACTCTGAGCTATGTTCCACCGGATCGATCCCTTAGGTTGGAGGAGTCTTAAGTTGCAAATTTGTAAGTTGTTTAAAGAAAAAAATTTGAAATGATATTGAATGGCCCACTTAGCAATCATTGCATCTAAGTGATGCTCACAGAGGTGAGGCACTAGGCCTTCCTAGGAGGTCACCCATTCCAGTATACTCTAGCTCAAGCGCTTAACCATGAAGTTGTTTCCCCAAGAAGGATAGTGGAAAAGGCAAAATCCAGTGTACTTTTGATGAGTGGAAAGGAATTCCTAAGAGACATGAAGGAGGAAGAAGGAGTTTTCTATGCAATCATGTTGAAGCCAAAGGAGGAGGAGTCACCTACTCGGCTACCTATGACAGCAGAGGTGAAGCAACTATTGGACCAGTTCAAGGATATCATTTGTGAAGGCACACCAGCTACACTACCACCTAAGAGGGCAATCAGTCATCTAATTGACTTTGTACCAAGAGCAACATTGCCTAACAAGGCTGCATACAAAATGACACCGGAGCAGAACAAGGAGATAGCAAGGCAAGTTCAAGAACTTTTGGACTAAGGGTTGATCAGGAAAAGCATAAGCCCATGTGTTGTTCCAGTGGTGTTGGCACCTAAGAAGGGAGATAAGTGGAGAATGCGTACTAATTCTAGGGCCATAAATAGGATAACCATTAGATATAGGTTTCCTATTCCTAGGATAGAAGACTTAATGGACTGTTTAGGGGGGTGCTAGGTACTACTCCAAGATTGATTTGAAAAGTGGCTACTATCATATTAGGATGAAAGAGGGAATAAGGACTATGATATAAAGTCCCAAGAGTGTTTTTGATGAGTGAATTAGAAATAGGTTAGTTAGGGGCTTGCGGTTTGGGTAAGTCTTGGACACTGTGAGCATTTTGAGCAATGTTGCCTTGGCTATTTGTCCTAAAAGTTGGAAAATTACATTAATGATACTCTAAGCCAGACCAAAGGGTCCTAGAATGTGGGAGAAAGGTATATAAGGTCAGAAAAACCCTAATAACTGGGTTGGAGGATTGTTTTCACAAATTGAGACTTGGAGAGTACATTTTTGTGATTGGAAGAGAGCAAGTTTTCATTGAATTTTTGTGTTTGAGCCTTCATCCAGTCAAGAATGGATTGAAGGGACTTATCTAATGCTTTGATTCTTCCATTTGTGTCACTTAATTATATTTTGTAGCATTATATTAGTCATCTAGACCGACTGGTTATCTTTTTGCAGGTTTTTGGTTTTCTTGGTCTCATTGCCAATTCAGGCCAGTTTTGTGAATAATGAGTTGCACTTGACTTCTCGTGGCTTTCCTCTCATTTCCACTTGGAATCAAGTTGGGGACTATGTAAATAGTGTACATATAGGTTTTAGGGTCTTGTTTTGTAGGGAAGGTGATGAAATCATCAAGCACTAGGCGAGTGCAAGTGCATTTTGGGTAGTAGCTTGGAGAGGATAGTAGCAAGGAGAGTTGTTAAATGGATTAGTTTTTGCCTATAAAGAGTATCAGAGTGTAGGAACATGTATCTCAATCATGTGTGTGCCAAGAGGAGAGTTGAGGAGGTCATTGAAGCCCTCAAAGAAGGAAAAAGATCCAAAAACCATAGGAACCCTTGAAAATAGGGGGTTTGAGGACAATCATATGTACAAAAACTTGTAGGACCTAAGGCTTGGTAAATATTGGAGCCTTGATGATCAAAAGAAAGAATTTACAAAAATGTTTGGGGGTTGTTAAGACTGATTATGAGAAATGTCAAGAAAACGGGTTCTAGGAGGCCAAATTGGGGCAGAAGGCTACAAGGCCTAAAATTGATTTTTTCAAGAAAGCGATAAGTAAAAGGTGAAAGAATCCAATAAGATGGATCAGTGAGGAGATAAATCAACAAAGGGACAACTAGGATACTATTGTGGGGACACCTCGACTCTTGAAATTTATGACAAGCTTCATAATTTTGTAATTTTTTAGTCATTTAGAATTTCGTGGGACCATGTTAAGAAATGGTTAAGTGTTTAAAATTGCAATGATATATTAATCAAAAGGATTAAATGACAGTTGTAACCGAATGGGAATATCGGGTAGATGAACAATTTTTCTAACTACCCTAGAATCTCTATAAAGAGATAACATGTAATTGAATACGGGGAGATAGAGGAAATAGAGAGTGCAACTATGGGAAAACAAAAAAGAGAGTAAACAAGAGGGAGAAGAAATCAAGCTCTCTAGCCTTCGGCCAAAGATCCATTTAAAGCATGTATATTTTTGAAGTGTTAATATCTAGAATTCGTTAAAGAGGAGTTTCCATTTCCCGTCGTGTCGTTCTCTCAATCTTTCCTGGTTTATTGTTTTGCAAATTGTGAATGCAAATTAGTTTTGAAGGATTCACTATTGTTTTGAATGTCATGGATGCCTTGTTTTCAGGTTTCTTTATGACAGTTCCGAATGGAATGGGAAAAATGGTTTTAGTTGATAGGGAATATATGTAATATAACCGAGTGTGAAATTCTTGTATGGTTTTAAATGTATAATAGTTTTCAAAGAAACCATTACATCGCTCGACCATTGTGTTTGAGCAATGTGTGACTCGGGCTTTGAACAGTGGAAAGGTGGCGGATAGAGTTAGAGGCTTAAGAACATGTCTTGATCAGTAGTAATTAGTAGGTTAAGGAGTGAGAAGGGTGGATGAGCCACTGTCCTGTGTTGTTTCCTTTGCATCAGAATGGTATCAGAGGCAGAAGGTTCTGAGCATGTAGAAGGCAATCTACACTAGGAAGTAGTGTGGGTTCTTGGTTGCAAGTTGATCCATCCAATCTGCAAGAAGGACACAGTTGTTCTTGTGTGTGTGAAGATCTCAAGTTGGGGTCCTCGTATTGTCTACACCAAGTTGAAGCTAGGTAGAAGGTGCAATGAGAGCAACCACTAAGAGAAGGGTGGGAATCATCTTCCAAAATCTTGTGTGGGTAAGATGGCAGTATTCAAGATTCAATGGCAGTATTTAGATATATAAATATTGTGATATTGCTATCAGGATTCAATCGTGTAGTTTTACAAGTCAAACTCATTGACCCATGATTCATCAGTAGTGGTTCACAAGAACCCATCTCTCATGATAATGAATGGTTCATAAGGAGGAAGATAAATCTGCATACATTTATTCTATCACAAATGAGACAAGTGCTTGGTTTCATGAAGGTCATGAGACAACCATTAATGGGGAGTGGATACATGAAGAACTAATGGAGAATGATAATGGCTTCAGACCTGCTGTAAAGGAATTTTTTTTTCGTTTCAATAATGCAAGCGGTTTTTGGTTTCACTACCAAAATGAGCCTACGAAGAATGCATGTGAAACTCCTTTTGACCTTGAGGGTGTACTTACTCCATCTCAAGGATCATGCATTGAGGATGACATAGATCAATGCTATGACTAACCAATTAATAATTATACACATGAATAAGTGAAACATGTACATGTCAATTAGGGAACTACAAGTACTCATAAACACATAAGCCTCAAAAAGTATACAAATGAATACATAGTATACACAAATTAAAACAAAGTATATGCACGAATACAAGGTATATGAATGAAAACATGTAAGCCACAAAGTATACAATCGAATGCACATAAGTCACAAAGTATACACATAAGTTGTAAAGTATACACTTGAATATATGTAACCCAGATCTATTGAACCATCAATTTAGAATGCAAATATGGACAAGCATCGAAAAAATATATTTGTATTGACCAAATAGCCATGTAGCCATACATAAATATATGTCGATATAAGTATGAAATATATGTACAAAATAGCCATATAGGCTTACGAGAATGCCATCTAGGCATACAATGTCAAATATGTCCAATAAAAAATATGTACAAAACTACCATGTAGGCATACAATAAAAGACTATGGAATCAAAAGTCATTGCTCTCCATGCCCAGGAAATAAAATATTTCCCTTTCCTTTTCGCTCAAATGCTGATAGGTCTGTCACTCATTTTTGCTACGCTCGTGGAGTGCTCCTGCTACTCCTCCTAGGGTTTAGTTCATGGTGAAGTTTTAACTATTACAATAAGAAGTAAAGACATGAATATATAGAAATTACATTATAAAAAATGATATATTTGACAAAATAATCACTTACAGCCATCTCACGATCTCTCTCCATGAGGGAAATATCCTCACACCCATGCTCAGGCGTGCTCAAGCCCTGTATAAACCATAAAAATAGACAAAAACTATGTGAATCAATAATGGTTTGATTTATGACTAACTAACATCTATAACAACAAATGTAAATTAAAATTTACTAATTTTCCTCATACCTCTTCTATCAGAGCTATTGAAGATTGTATAGCAGATGTCACACCAATAGCAATTGCCCTCATCACATTCGGAGGTGTATCATCTCGCAACAACTGAAAATAAAACAACAAATTATTCAACATAATAAATGATGTGCATGTATAAACTATACAAATCTATTAAGTACTTGATTCATTAGTTAAACTCTGTATTCTATTACCTGCGTGAAGGTTTGAGTAAATCCACTACCACTGGGAAGTGTTCCATCAAAACCTCCAATATTAGTCTATTCAACATCCAAAATTGCATATTAGATTACCATTCCTAAAACAATTCCATTAATATGCAATAAACTTATAATTTTTTACTAGTTACATACCCTAGCGATAGGTGTACTGCAAAAATAGGTTGGTGGGGGGCCGGTGTATCCAGTCTCAACACTATGACCTTGCAATTTTATTAAAATCATAAAACATTTTTAGTTAATCTTGCATTTCAAAATTGGAATATAATAAATTAAATTCAATGAACACACGCAATAACTTTTACCTAACTATCAATGCCATATGCCTCATGCAAAATGTCAGCTGCCCTCTCCATCTCCATAGCTGCAGATGGATCCTGCGTACCAGTCTCTTGAGGGTCGGTGGGGTCATGTGAATAAGTAGCCCTTCAAGATTGACACACATTTGTTCGAAGACCACCACGAGAAGACTCCCCTGGATGGCGTTGTAGAATAGGGCTAGTATGATGGATGACACTCTGGGTCAAAGTGTTGATTGCCTGCAATGTCTCTATGTCAGAACTTTCCTTCACGACAGAAGGCATAACAATGTGCTCATGAGGTGGCCTAGCGAGAGCTCGTCTACCTTGCCGCATAGGATCTGGCTGTGCACCAGGTCTATCCTGAGCTGACCCCCCACCTCTCCCCTGGAAATCCCTCATATCAATATAATTTGGGATTTTGTTCAATATGAACTCACTATATAGTTTCCTAAGGAAATATTGCGGGACCTCACAATTGTTGCATGGTGGGTAATCACAGACCATGTACCACCTATCATAAAATCACCCCTTCATTCGTTGGTGGTGGCACCAATGGATAGGAAACCTCTTTGCATTGAGGGTAAGATTTTGATTTGTGCGTGGGTCGGTGAATAATGAGCACAAATCACCTTTTGTTATTTTTAAATCTTTCACATCCTTGTATGATAGTTTATTTGTATAATACTCCCTAGCCGCCTGCCTCCTATCTTCCCATCTAGTTATTTGTTTGCTAATTGAATCTACATTTGTTAACATATCTTTCAAGGAATTTTCTAGGGTCATTCTTTCTATGGTTGAACCATTTGGATCACTCAACCGATTGATCAAATCCTCAATTTATTTTTTGTTATTTTCAATTTCACTCATTAAATTTTGTTGAGTGCCAGGAGGGGGTTGAGTGATTGGTGGAGGAGGTTGATTTTGATCTTGAGGATTTGGTTGGTCCTCTTGTTGAGGATTTTGAGAGTTTGTACGTTGATTTGCATCTCCTAAAATTTCAAACAAATAGATATCAAATTCAACCTAAAACTAACAAATTCAAAATAAAAAGCATAGAATCCTTACCTCTTATAGCTCCTTGTCGTTGTGGTGCCATCGTTGCGAAGAAATTTGGATGCTTGGTAAAGAAATTCCTCTCCTTGAATACGAGCACGCTATTTTGGTGTTTTTGACCATGGATGCACAATAAAACCGGTCGAAATACAAATGAGATATTTGCATTTCTTTTTTTACTTTTAACAGTAGATAATGCGAGCATGTTATAATGCGCTCGTGTTATCGCTTTGTAGTTTTTATCTGCCGAAACTTACCTAGGTTTAATCGATGACATAACGCGAGTGCGTTATAATGCACACACATTATAACACGCTTGCGTTATGTCCAAAAACTTTTTTTTTAAAGGGTGTCCACGGAATGGCTACCCATTTCCATGCACCCGCCTAGGAGCGGGTTTTTCAATTATAGGTTTATCTTCTTCCACTAGGGGAGGAATGGAAGTAACCAAACGAGGTTGCTCAACCAGCTCTCTTTAGCTTTGTAAACTTGTTTAAATTTAGGAGGCACAAAAAGATTGTTTTGATTGTCTTGTGGTCTCTTATAGGAAGTTGTAGGAGGTTTTGTCATAGGTTTCTCTTGGATGTTTGGAAGGAATTTTTGTTCAAACATTATTTTGTCAAGGATACATGGCTCAATCATGGGTTGATGCATGTTTCTAAGGGATAGTTTTTCTATGCACTGTGCCTTAAAATTTTGATATAATTTTAAAATTTTCTCCTCATGAGGTTTAATAGGTTTAATAGGCTTGGTCCAAAAGAAATCCAATGAAAAGTTCCCTTGGGAAGACATGAGATTAAACCCACTATGATGCATATTAAAGATATAATTTCCAAATTGAAACTTTAAACATTTATGAACAAATTACGGGATAAAATTCATTGAGAAAAGTCATGGGTAGCCTAACTTCACATGAAATTGGTCTGATTGTGGGATGACGGTGAATGAGACAATTAATGTTTTCGGTCCAACTTTTAAACATGAGATCTATCGAGCTAATTGCAGGAAAGTCAAAACCATTAAGCATCTTGATCAATGCTTTTGGTTTATCATATGTATCTTAATAAATTTCATGCACAAATAGAAATTCTTCAGTGATCACATTCTCTCCATAGACGGTATTAATTTATATCACATTAGTAGGCTTTTCATTGATTCTTTCGACTATATAAAGAGGACCATCAGGTGCATGTTTAAGTATGTCTTTTTGTGAGAAAGAAATGTCAAGAGGCATTTTGGTTGAGCCCTTATGAGGTGTAGCTTCAATAAACGAATGATTTTTATTATTCTCTTGTTTGTTTAAGTTATCATTTAGGAAGAAAATAAGGCTATTGAAAATTTTTGTTTCATTTCCAATTTTAAGTAGTTTCCTTAAATTTTGAAAAGTGGGAATCATGTTAATGTCCACATGTTGTCTTGTAAGTTCTCTAGGCCTTCATCTAGTATTTTTATATATTCTTATGAGAAATGAACATTATGCACATTGCTTGTAGGAAGTGAAGTCATGGGAAATAAAGTATGTATAGTATAATCCATAGAGGACTGATTATCAACACTATTAGGAAGAGATCTAGAAAACCCAATGTAAACATACAAAATTGGCATCATGCATCTTATTTTCCTCCTATTTAATTGCTAATGTTCATATTTTAATTAAATAAGCCACTTTTATTTTATTAAATCATAAATGAACCCTAAAGTCTCCCTTTAATTAAATAAATCAATCTTATTTAATTAACTTCTAAAGTTATTCATTTAATCTTTTAAATAAATCAAATTTATTTAATTAAAATCACTAACATCACCCCCTTTGATTCAATAAAATAAAATCTTTATTTAATTAAATCTAAAATCATTTTCCTCTCACTTTGATTTAAATAAATCCAAGTATCTAAGTCAAAGTTAAAATCAGCTAATCTTCATCTTAATTAATCAAATCTTGATGAATTCTAACACTAATTCATGTCGCATCCTCTAGCTTTTTCCACTTGCACAAATAAATCAATTTAAGTAATTTATTAATTCTTTATTTTCTCTCAACAAGACATAAAAGTGGAATATTCCTCCATTTCAAATCTCCCTCCAAATGAGATGTGTCCTTCCAACAAGGAATTTCTTTCATCTTACAAGCCCTTTTGCATTGAGCCAAGTGGCCATAACTCCATTTGAATCTCCCTCCACCTTGTCATTTCACTAATTTCAAATTTCAACTAATGGAATTTATGGGCACATTCATCAAAACATGAAAATCCTTGGCCCATTCAGATGATGACAAGTGGCTTCTTCCTATTGGTTGGGGTTTTTATCCCACATTCATCCCTTTTGCCCCTTCTCTAATCAAATTCTTATATAAATGGAGAGGTTATCCTTCATTTTAATCATCCACAATTTGAGAACTTTTACTATAAGAATTTTGGAGTTGATCATCATTTGCATCTTATTTCCACTATCATCATCTAAGATTATCTAGGATTGGGAAAGGGCTCCTTTAAATATCAAGGGTGCACCAGTCCACTATGGAATAGGTATACACTATGCTTTTTATGCTTTTAATTATTTTAGTTTGTTATTTTGTTTATCAAACATGTTGGAGTATTTCATAGAGATGTTGATTATTTTCTTTTTTTTTTAAATACTAACCATACTAAAAGTGTGTGTTGAGGGTTTTTAGCACTGTGCAGATTTCACCATCTACATAATGGCTCTAGAAGGAGGGCAAAACTAATTCATTTTACTTCTATTTTGCTTGTATTTGAAATTTTTTCATTCTAGTTCTATCAAATAAAATAGGAATTTTGTGGCCTAAGCGAATCTCTCACCCTTTACCATACTTCAATGTCATTAGCAATTCCACTTGCTACACAATGGTTATCATAGTTTTTTTCTTCCTATTTGTTGTGCATTGGCTCACTTTTATCTATTTATTAGTGTAAATGCAATCCTTGGATATGAATATAATTTTGCCTCTATAACATGCCACAACCCCATGGTCACCTACATTTCAAAATTTAGCAACATAACCATTAGTGGGTATTGTTTTCCTGTTTTACTATGTACATCTGAATCACATCATTAGAACAGTATAATTATACTCTTAAATATGTTACTATACAATTTGTTATGCTGGATTTAGCAGGAACCATTGAGCTTCAATGGTGCGACCAGTTAGAGTAGGTTACAATGAATGCAGGAGGATGTGTCAATGTTTATGCCTTTAGAAATGCATTCTTCCCTTTTCAAGCTTGAGACTGTGCCTTTTTTTTTTACGCCAACTAAAGGCATTTGCTTGAAATATTTTGTCTAATAGCTGCACCACATTTCTTGGAGGAATTCTTTCTAACAATCCACTCACCTTCTATATGCCTACGTGCCCTGTCATTTTTTGCTTGCATGTCTGCCAAAGCATTGCCAGTTATAACATCTGACAAAATTCATCCATTTTTTATGCTTTTCATGGATGTCCATACC
This sequence comes from Sequoiadendron giganteum, assembly GCA_007115665.2. NCBI lineage: Eukaryota > Viridiplantae > Streptophyta > Pinopsida > Cupressales > Cupressaceae > Sequoiadendron > Sequoiadendron giganteum. Next base: position 495,405,212 of record CM021105.1, read on the forward strand.
CTGTTTCAAACTTTCTATGTTGAGCACAGGTAGTGAAGACATTGGTAAAGCTTGTGAAATTTGGCATTACACCTATCATTCCATTTGCGTTAAAGCCCTCCAAATAAATCCATTTTGTGCATATCCTGCATCTATTGTGTTCCATGGGATAACATTTATTTCAGGCATTATGTCAAATAGTTTGTGCACCCTCTATATGCTTCCAGTTTGCTTGCTGGTTTTACACCTGCTAATTGCTTTTTACCCCTTACACCTTACAATAAATCAGTCTAGACTAATTGTTTGAGTGAAATGCGAGGATGTTTCTTCAAGGGCTTACAAGTGAATGCTTTGATTCATTTATTTTCATACTTAGATCTACTTTTTAAGTTATTATTGATGTGAAAGGAAATAAAATAAAGATCTTTTGTAATGAGCTATCAGGGAAAGAATTGGATTAGCATTAAGACTTGTCAATTACTTGAGAATTAAGGAATTCATTCTTTTATGGTCTTAATAAGAAAGAGAGATTAAGGATTGTGTTTGGTGAAATGGAATTATTAGAAAGAAAAGATTTTATTTTAGTTTAGTCAGAATGAACTATTAGCAAGGGAATCTCTTTTTTTTTTTTGCAAATTGTCTAGTTTTGACTAATATTTCCTTTAAAGTTTTTGGAAATCAAGATTCTTATTAATGTTTCATATATTTAAATTCAAAATCACTAGTCTTTTCATTTGAAATTGTTTAAGTTAATGCTTAAAAAATGAATTTAATTTAATAACTTGGTCTTCACATGATTTTTCTTTTTATCTTATAGGGATTTCGTTTGCACAACGAACTTGCAAGAAGAGATCTTTGAAGAATCTTGGTGTCAAAAGGAATTGATTCATTTAATTTGAAGTTGACAAAGCATTTTTGAATGCTTAGGACTTTTAGTTTTTGCCTTTGTTTTTTGTTTTATGCCAACTCACTTCTTTTGGGATTCTAAAAAGGACACTACAAAAGCTTTCATTTTTGCTACAAAGGCCTTAAAAAGAACTTTAGGATAAAATCACTAGATTTGGTTTGAGGATTAACAATTGAAGAAGGAAAAATCCATCTTTCATTTTGGTGCACTAAAAGGAATCAAATCATTGCTTTGTGGACTTAAAATGAGTAAGTTCTTTTTTTTGTAATTACTTACCCAAAGTAATAACATTGAAAGGACGCATGCACTTCTCTCGTGCTTCATGGTGATCTTGAGAATCAAAAGGAATTTTGGTGACATTAAGTTGCGTAAGTAATTTCCCGCACACTTCAATTTGGATTTTAAAATTGAAAAAATCTTGTTAGTGTGAGTGGAGCATATTGTGTACATTCTCTCTCTTTGGTTCGCAACAAAGATTGATTGAGTTACAAATATGTTCACCTTTTTTTGTTTATCTTAGAGGGCCTGTCTAGTGGGAAAAATTAATTACCCCAGGGAATGACCTAACTAGTAACATGCTAAAGCCAAGCAACTTCCAACCAATATATAAGTGTGGATTCTCAAGGAAAGTTTGAGAATCATGAGGATTGTTCTATCGAGAAGGGCAGAAATGGTCTCTCGTTGCATGGATGGTCCCCCACAAAAAAAATGCCCATATTAAAACCCCTTACGTTTAGAAAGACCAAAATGTTTTTCTATTTATTGGTGCAAAAGTTAATTTCCTTTGAAGCCGCCCCACGTAACATGCGGTTCTATTGTAAAGATGAAAATTATGCCATGGGAGTTTCATGGTGCTGATGCTTGGATGAATCGAGAAGCAAGTGCACTGTAAGGGGGAGCCTGTGTGGTCAAGCATCTAATCATCCACCTTGAATATGTGCAGCTAGATTTATCCAAGTAGGAACCCAACAAATATTGTCTCTTCATCCTAGAATTGTACATGTTCTTGGAATCAAAAACAAATTTCTTTAATCGAAAACATTAGAAAACAAACATTCACAAAATCTTCAAAATTTCAAACCCTTTAGGGAAGCAAATACCTTTGATGAATTCAAGTGCTCTTTCTTTCCCTAGGGATTTCATCCTTAGAGGCATCTAAGTACTTGGGTTTTATCATCATTTTTTTTCACTAAAGTCAAGATTAGGAAAATTTTGCCTTAATTTCCTTGATTCTCCACCTAATGGACTTTGTGGGATGTGAAGAAGTTAGGTCATTAGAAATATAGTTTGAAACTTTAATCAAATAATTGTTTATGGTAAGAATAACTCATTAATAAAAGTTAAGAGACAATTGGAACCCGTACATGTGTTCTTCCAAATAATTTCCCACAAAATCAAAATCCGAAAACCCAATTTCAAAATTCTTAGTCCAAAATCTCATGAGGAGTGTCTTGAAAGACTTCATGGAGTTAGAGAAAGGTTGTTCAATAATATTTACAAGAAATATTCAGAGAACAATCCTAACTTGTTTGAGTTTTATTACCAACAGAATCCAATTCTCTTCCAAAGATTTTCATTTCTCACATAGGAAGCATTGCATGTTCTTCAAAACTGAGGTCTTGTAAAAGAAGTTTTATCTAGGTTCAAATCTACGATCCAAATCAATCATTCTCATTCATTCCTCAAAACATCAAGCTCAAAACCCATCTCACCAGCAACTCTTGAAAACATTGAAAACATCATTTATACTAGACTTTTGGAAATTAAAATCATTTTGATTGGTTAGATATGTGTAGATAAATCCTTCTCCACATATTTGATCAAATTATCAATCTGTGTGAATGAATTTAACTTTTGATAAAATCCAACATCTTGGGGTATAGGAGTTCATTATCCAAAATTGTCTTGTTTGACTAGGGGTGTCTTGATGAATCCTTCTTTACACCTTTAGTAAAATTATCACCTTGTGTGTGAGTCTACTATAGGAAAAAATCCAACCTCTTGGAGTTTACAAGTGCACTATCTCAAATCAATCAATCCAAATCAAATCCTAAATTCTAATATCTCCTCCAAGATTTCTCAAGAGTTCAATCATCTGCACCATACATCCTCTGTGTATGTCATCCCCATTCTTTGATCCTTAAAGAAAACTTGGTTTCTCTTCTTTGAGGCTAAATTTAAGACCAATCTAATGTGTTAGAGGTTCATCTCTTACATTCGTAAAAATTGATCCTTATTTTATGGTTCAAATTTGATCTCAATACAAGAAAAACATGGAGCAAAACAAAGAAACATCCACTTCGAGTGATCTAAGTCAAACTGAAAAAAAATTAAAACCTATGATATCCATTGACCTCCCAATAAATACTCCTCAAACACCTCAAAATCCTCAAGAGGAAGGCCAAGTGGAAGACATCACCAACAACATCTTAGGGATGACACAAGATGAAATCCTTGAGATGGTCCAAAATCATGAAAATCATCAAATCGCTAATGCCATGATGATGTTGTATCCCTTCCAATATATGCTTGAATTATCAAAAGAAGGGGCTAAAATCCCTTTTGACTATGATGTAAGCACTCTTGTGGAGAGACCTCTTGGGATCATGCCTCCAATCACACCCATCCCTCCATCTCAAAGCATCACCCAAAGCATCTCATAGATCACATCATCCATTGCTCCAACTCGACCAATCATTAGCAAGGGAAGCTCATCGTTTCATGCCCTTCAAGCACATCCCCTTGTAAATAATCAATATTTGGACACAAACACCATATTGGACCAATCTATGCCAATAAATCCATTACACCCATACGTTTTTTCTCACATTTTATAATCATACCAATTCATCCTCTTTTCATGCAACACTAGTCTATCCTCTAGACACGCAAACCTCTCTCCCAATGACATCACAACAAGAAGGTGATTTGGTCAGAATGGGGGGAATCTTCAATCCCTCATCATCATCTATTCAAGAGAATGCACCACCCATCTTTCCACAATTTCCACCTCTACCACTTACATCCACATCACTCCTTAGGTTGGGTCTTCCTCCTTTACCCTCCATTAATCAACCAAATAAAAGCCACACCCTATTATAAATCCTCCCATCATCCAAACAATCCCAAAAATCAATACATCCACCATTGCTCAAACATCTCAAAGCATGGTTTCCCAAGGACCAAGAATATTGATCACACAATCCACAACTCAAAGTTCAATCATCAACATGACTATTCTGCTCATCACAATGATCAACACCATTCCCAATCCACTGCCACCACCACCTAAATGCAACATGGAGAATTCATTCAGCATTACATTGCAAGCTACTCGACAAGCTACCTATCAAAAGGCACTCCAAAATCAACAAGCTACCCAACTATCTGCTCAGCCGCTCAAGTAGCTCAAGCCACACAAGTTAGACAAGATACTCAAATTGCACAAGGAATCCAACAAGTGCATTCTCAAGATGAAGCCAATTACCAAGGTTAAAGCAAGCGCAAGTGCAAACATAGTATCAACCATAGTTACAAGCAGCCTTGCAATATTATCAAGCACAACAACAAGCCCAACAACAATCTTTGTTGATGCAAAAATATCATGACCAACAACAAGCTTTGTTGGTGCAACAACAACATGACCAACAACAAGCATTATTGGCTTAGCAACACACATAGTAATTAATCACTCCACAAAACTTGCAACAAACTCACACCAATATTCTACCCATCAATCCAACACTTCAAAACATTTTCACCCCACCTCCTAATCTGCAAGGCGATGTGATAGTACAAATTAGACTTATCTTGTAGCAAGTGCTTGATCTTCAATTAGGAAAAACAACAAAGACACCCAACAATTTGTGTCCCTATCATTTTGACAGGAGCTTAGCAATGGTACCATTCCCAAAGGGATTTGAAATCCCTAAATTTGAAAAATATCGTGGGATAGGAAACCTTGAAGATCACATCATGGAGTTCTAGGTACATTGTATGGAAGTCACATACAATGACACATATCTAATGCGGTTGTTTCCTTGAAGCCTTGCTTGTCCCACCATGGAGTGGTTCTGTCGTCTACCTACTGGCATGAGAACATTCTAGGAAATAAAAGATGCATTCCTCGAGAATTATGCAATCAACATTGTCATTGATGTTAGTTTAGAGGAACTTTCAGTGCTCAAATGAGGAAAGGGGGAATCATTCACCTCCAACAATGGTGATCCAAGGCCAATCAAAGCAAGTGGGTTATGCTAGAGGAACAAAAAATCTACACTATCATTTTTAATCTGGACAAGACCTTGGCATTCTATCTAAAGATGCAATGCATCACCACATACAACTAGTTAATTTCAAAATATCTTAACATCAAGAGATACCTTATTAAATAAGGGGGGACACCTATCTATCCCGAACATCAAGAAAACCACCCATCTACTAGTTACAATGAAAAACCTCGCACATGGGTAAATAATAGGAATGTCACCAATGATAGAGTGGTTGATGCTAAGGTCATCATCAGTGCTCCAAATTAAAATAATCAAACACATCATCAACCAAAGAAAAATAATCACAATAGTGTGCAAGAAAATGTGGTAAACCAGCAACCACCCCACAATCATGTCAAAAATCTCAATAATCAAGGAGGACCACCTCCGCAAAAATGTATCCCCCCAAGAAGAAATTCATAGCCCTTGGAGGGTCAATTGAATCAATCATGAAAAATTTGGTCAATGAGAACCTCATCAACATCCCCACCTATGATAATTATCAAGAACCCTAGGTGAAACCACCCTATTACAAGAAAACTTTCCTTTGTGATTATCATAAGCTCAAGGGGCATACAACCACCAACTGCATGAAACTAAAGAAAGTCATCTAGGATCTAATTGATGACAAAATCATAAATGTTGAGAAACCAACTGGTAACCAAGATCTAAAAATATACATGAATTCGATGCTCGATCACAACCAAGGAAAAAAAAAAGGGAAACAGAAGTATTGAAATGCAAATCATGTGTACGACAAAGTTTTTGCCTCCCTAGATGAATTAGTCACTGTTGTTAGCATCAAGGGAGCCAACGTTGATTATCGAGTCACCACATGCGATGGCGAGGTCACTATTTCTGAGGCACCACAACCAGCTAAGACCCCCACCTCAAATCAGAGATCCATCCATAATGGTTACAACGTCCTTGATCAGTTAAAAATAACCACTGCTCATATCTCCATCATGAAGTTACTAAACATTTCAGCTACCCACAGAGAAATCCTTGATGAAGCTTTGGCTTCATTGTCCATCTTTTCCAACCTTGATACAAAGCAATTCGAAGCTATGGTCGATAACATTACCACACTGAATCTCCTCACATTTTCTGATCAAGACTTTCCCGCCCAAATATCTCACAACCGTGCACTCCACCTCAAAGTCATGGTTCACAAAAATAAAGTCCAAAGGATCTTGGTGGATGGAGGTGTAGGTCTCAACATTTATTCACTCAATCTTATCAAGAATATAGGAATATCTGAAGATTCCATTAAAAAAGGTAAAGATATCACAATCCGAGCTTACAACGATCAAGAAAGAGTGTCTCGGGGAGCTATTCAACTCCCTATTCAATTAGGGCCAAGTGTTATGGAAACCACCTATCAATTTCTTGATCTTGACCTACCATATAACATCCTCCTAGGACATCCATGGATCCATGGGATGCAAGTAGTTGCATCGACCTTCCACCAATGTGTCAAATTTTCATACCAAAAGAAAGAGATCACTATCTATGGTGATCTTAATCCTTTTGCTTATTGCAAGAACTTGGAAGCCAAGTACTACAAATTTCTCCAAGTCCCAAAGAATAATGAAGTCCCCTCAACTCCATATATCCCCCCAAAAATAAATTCATAGCCCTTGGGGGGTCAATTGAATCAATCATGAAAAATTTGGTCAATGAGAACCTCATCAAGATCCCCACCTATGATAATTACCAAGAACCCCGGGTGAACTACCCTGGTACAAAAAAACTTTCCTTTGCGATTCTCATAAGCTCAAGGGGCATACAACCGCCAACTGCATGAAACTAAAGAATGTCATCTAGGATCTAATTGATGAAAAAATCATAAATGTTGAGAAATCGGCTGGTAACCAAGATCTAAAAATATACATGAATTCAATGCTTGATCACAACTAAGAAAACAACAAAGGGAAACAAAAGTATGGAAATGAAAATCATGTGTACGACAAAGTTTCCACCTCCCTAGATGAATTAGTCACTATTGTTAGCATCAAGGGAGCCAATGTTGATTGTTGAGTCACCACATGCAATGGAAAGGTCACTATTTCTGGGGTACCACAACCAACTAAGACCCCCACCTCAAATCAAAGATCCATCCCTAATGGTTACAACATCCTTGATCAGTTAAAAAGAACCACTGCTCATATCTCCATCATGAAGTTACTGAAAATTTCAGCTACCCATAGAGAAATCCTTGAGGAAGCTTTGGCTTCATCCACCATCTTCACCAACCTTGATACAAAGCAATTTGAAGCTATGGTTGGTAACATTACCACACTGAATCTCCTCACATTTTCTGATAAGGACTTTCTCGCCCAGCTATCTCACAACCGTGCACTCCACCTCGAAGTCTTCACAACAATAAAGTCAAAAGGGTCTTGGTGGATGGAGGTGTAGGTCTCAACATTTATTCACTCAATCTTATCAAGAATATAGGAATATCTGAAGATTCCATTAAAAAAGATAAATGTATCACAATCCGAGCTTACAATGATCAAGAAAGAGTATCTTAGGGAACTATTCAACTCCCTATTCAATTAGGGCCAGGTGTTATGGAAACCACCTATCAAGTGCTTGATCTTGACCTACCATATAACATCCTTCTAGGACATCCATGGATCCATGGGATGCAAGTAGTTGCATCGACCTTCCACCAATGTGTCAAATTTTTATACCAGAACCAAGAGATCCCTATCTATGGTGATCTTAATCCTTTCACCTATTGCAAGAACCTGGAAGCCAAGTACTACAAATTTCCCCAAGTCCTGAAGAATAATGAAGTCCCCTCAACTCCATATATCGAACCATCCAACGTCACCTCGAGTTCTGGAACAAAGACACTCGCCATCCCCAATATATCTGACATCAAGCTCATAATCCAAGACAATAGGTGTGGAGAATACAAAAAGAAGAAAGGATCCTTTGTAGTCGAGGAGGTACCTCAATCCCCCAGATCCCATGGATAGCCACAACCCACCAATATAACATCTCAAACCTTCAAAGCGGATCCCTCCTGATTCAGGTGTTGGGGAGATCTAGGATGAGAAGTGGTGGATGAGAGATGTATCCAGTCTCCTCTATAAAGAAGAAAGGCCTGATCCTAATCTTCCCATGGATGAAAGAAGCAAAGGATTATAAATGATGTTGGGCATGGGTTACAATAAGAATGCAAGTCTTGGAAAAAATACCACTGGTCGACTGGAGCCCATCATTATTGAGAATAGAATGAAAAATATTGGCCTTGGTTGTACCCCTATGATTATAACCATACATGGCCATAGTCCCCCAATTAACGCAGTCAAGACTCCCCCTCAGCTAATGGTAGCCACCCTATGACTACTAGTATGTACAGGTCTGCCCTTAGACAACTTCTCTTTTGATGTGACTGATGTTTATAGTAGTAGTGATGATGAGGATACAATAACTGGCCTAACCATGCTTTTTGAAGACTGCTCCCTACTCATGATTATCAACTTGTCTTTTGAATTGGACCACCGAACCCATGAAATAAACTTGGTTTACCCTCAACTCATTGATTATGACCAATGAGGATCATTGATTCTCGACATATTCAAGAATGATGAGGCACTCTCAAAATTTATGGGATTATGAGATACAATACCATGTGGAGATCATAAGGCTATATTTGACATCACACTAGACACTCAAGCCTATTACGGGGAGACGATTGAATCCTTCAGTCGCAAAAGTGAGAAATTAAGAATAATCTCAAAGTCTTTGAGTGAAAACCACACTATGGCACTCTCTAACCATAAAATAGTAAAAATAAAGGATGCATACAATGGTGAACACCTTTCTAAGGCACCAAAGGATCAAGGATTCAATCTTCCCCTCATTGCACTTCATCAAGAAAAATCAACAGTCCTAGCAGAATAGTGTAACCCCATCAACCTGAGAACAAAAGCAATGCCACACATCATGTTCTATGTTGAATCACTTCTCACAAAAGAACAAGAACTCTTAGCTGCATTCCTCAAAGAAAGAAAGGTAAATTTTGCATGGACTCATTTTGATATGCTAGGGCTTGACCTAGAAATGGTAGTTCATCAATTGGTTATATATGCTGAAGCAAAACCTGTGAGACAAAAGCTTAGAAAGATGCATCCCCAAATAGCCTTGCTAGTCAAAATGGAATTTCTGAAACTCTTGGATGTAGGTTTCATACGCCCGATTGATTATCCAAAGTGGGTGTCGAAGCTAGTACCTATTTCAAGACCCACTAGGGGCATTCACATTTGCACCAATTTCAGAGACTTGAACAAAGCATGTCATAAGGATGACTTTCCACTACCCAACATCGACATGATAGTGGATATGATGACCGAACATGAGATTCTATCACTAATGGATGGGTTTTTTTGGATATAATTAGATCATGATAGAGAAAGAAGACCAGCACAAGACATCATTCACATGTCTGTGGGGAACCTACTATTGGAATATGATGCCATTTGGGCTAAAGAATCCAAGAGAAACTTATTAAAAAGCCATGACATTGATCTTTCATGACATGATTCATATGATATTGGAAGACTATGTGGATGAAATATTGGCTAAATAAAGGAAAAGATGGGACCACATACCAGCTTTGAACTCCATTTTTGATAGGTTGGAAAAATACAAGGTTCATCTTAACCCAAAGAAGTGCGTCTTTGGAGTGCAATCAGGAAAGCTCCTGGGGTATATCATGTCAACGAGAGGAATTGAGGTATATCCTACCAAATTCAAGGTGATCCTCAAAATGGAAGCATCGAGGATACTAAAAAAATTAAGGGGTCTACAAGGTAGGCTCCAGTCTATTTGTAGATTCATAGCACAATTGGAAAATAAACAGATCTTATATTCTCATCTACTCCACAAGGGGGCAGTATAAAAATGGGATTAAAAATGTGATAAAGAATTCAATAAAATCAAGGAATACCTACTCACGCCATCAGTTTTAATGTCGCCAATTCTAGGCAAACCATTCATCCTATACATTTCAGCAATAATGACAGCTCTCGTTGCTCTTTTAGCTCAGCATGATGAAAACATAAGAGAGAGAGCAATATACTACATCAACAAAAATATGGTAGAACATGAGCTAAATTACACACCTATAGAGAAAGCTTGTCTTGTGGTTGTATTTGTAGCTCAAAAGTTTAGACACTACATGTTGGCTCATCAAATCAAGTTAATCATGGAGATAGATCCACTCAACTACCCACTTTCTAAAGCCACTCTTACAGGATGGAAAACCAAGTGGGTCATGATATTGACAGAACATGACATTGAATATGTGGAGTGCAAGGCCATTAAGGGACAAGTGATTGCAAATCAACTAGCAGAGGCACCTATATAGACATAAAACCCACTTATCTCACAATTCCCCAATGAATCAATTTTCAGCCTAAGTGTAGCAGACCACTCGAAGATGTATTTTGATGGATCTTACATACAACATGGGTTAGGTGTAGAAATTTTCTTCATAACTCCCCAAGGATACTACATACCCAAATCTCACAAGTTGTCATTCCCATGCATGAATAATATAGCAGAATATGAGGCTCTTGTCATAGGCTTAAGGATTGTAGTACAATGGAAAATTATGCCTCTAAAGGTATATGGGGACTCTTAGCTCATAATAAATCAAGTAAACAATGAATATCAGATGAAGGATGAAAAGCTAAATCCATACAAGAAATTTGTGGAAAGCCTCAAAGAGTCATTCATTGATATCGCATTTGAATAGCTACCTAGAGCAAACAACAAGGAAACAGATAAAATAGCTACAATTGGATCACTCCTAGAAATCTTGCACAACGTCCCAAAGCAAGAATTCCTTGTAGAACAGCTTCTCATACTAGCATTTGAGGTACTAGAGTCCGAGTTTGTGTGTGAACTCATTGGTCCCGATGATCCCTTGTATCATGACATTTACACTTACTTAAGAAAAGGAGTCTTGCCTACCAACATAACCCTAAATGTTAAATGAGCCTTCGTCAACAAGTCAACTTGCTTTGTCATCTTAGAAGAAACCCTCTACCGTAGGAGCATTGAAGGAACCTTGTTGTGTTGCCTAAATACTAAGGAAGATCTGAATACTTTAACTAAGGTACATAATGACATTTATGGTTCGCACTCAAGCGATATAACTTTGGCTAAGAAATTATTGAGGAATGGATACTATTGGCCCAGAATGGAAAGAGATGCACATGACTTTGTAAGAATATGTTTGTAGTGTTAGCAACATGGGGACCTCATCCATGCACCAACTCAGGAGCTTCATCCCATCGTTACACCTTGGCCCTTTTCATAGTGGGGGCTCAATCTCATCGATAAAATCACCCCCACCTCATCCAATGGCCATAAATTAATCATTATCACCATAGAGTACTTTACAAAGTGGGTCGAAGCCATTCCCATGACTTACATAACTAGAGATTAGATATCTAAGTTTATCCTGAACTACCTCATTTTTCAATACGATGTCCCCCAAGCCATTATCTCAGATAATGGGACACCTTTCAAAAATTAGGACATTCATGACTTATGTGAAAAACTCAAAATCCAACATCACTTTTCCACTCCGTATTATCCCCAAGGCAATGACCAAGCATAAGCCACCAATAAGACCATCTTGAAAATCTTGAAGAAAATAATCAATGACACCGGTCATGACTAGAATCTACAGCTAAATCCCACCTTATGGGCTTACCGCACAAGTATTCGCACACCAACAGGTGCCACTTGCTTCTCCCTGGTCTACAGATCAGAAGCGATTCTCCCCATTGATATCGAGCTCCCATCCTTGGGAATATCCTTGCAAAATCTCATTTTGGATGAAGAATATGAGGTCTCTTGGCTAAATGAGCTAGAAATTTTGGATGAATGGCATATAGATGCCCTAAACCACTTCCAATTCTATCGAAATCGCCTCAAACACAACTACAACAAGAAAATCAAGAGGCGGACCTTCCAAGTTAGCGAGCTAGTACTAAAAGAGAACCAGAAGAATGTGCCAAATCTGAATAGTAAGGGAAATTTTAAGCCCAACTGGTTGGGACCATTCATCATCACATCGAGCTACAAGTCAAGGGCATATCAATTATCAACACCAGAAGGTGAACCTCTGCAAGAGCCAATGAAAAACTCCCATCTCAAAAAGTTTTATGCCTAAAATATTTCAAGGTATAGAACCAGAAAATAAAATAAAATCAAAAAATGTCCTGAAAAAATGGTCACCCTGATGAAAACCTAGTAAATAGGCATCTTGGTGACAACGGAAAAATTCAAGAAATACAAAAATCCAAAAAAATAAAAAAAAGGATTAAAAATAGTAAAGAAAAAAAATTGTCCTCTAGTGAAAATCACTTCGATGGCGCTTTGGACAAGTACGTTGGTGAAAACTTGGAAAATAGGTGGCAAGCATAAATAAATCACTCTCCATCCACCAGGACCTTCACGGCTTATTTCGTATACTCACTTATCCATTACATCTTACCATTCATCCATCATTAATCTTCCATCCATCCATCCATTCACATCCATAGCTTGATCTTGTGTTTATATCATGTTTCACCCTAGTACTACTTGGCATATTCCTAAGGTCATTTTGTCCTACTTGTATTCAAGTAGTCTATCACATTACATTAGGGGCATGTTCTTGTACCAGCATCAGATCATATTTTTGTATATTCTTGTGATCTTCTTTAAACATCAAAAATCGAAAAACATTCAAAAAATCCTTCAAAAAATCCAAAAACATCATCAAATCTAAAAATCGATAAACATTCAAAAAATCCTAAAACATCCAAATCATATCAAAATCCAAAAATAGGTCAAAAATCCAAAAACTCAAAAAATAGAATCATCCTGTTGAACTACATCATCTCTGCACTTAAATGTAAGAAAGGTTAATCTTTGATCATCACCCAAGACACCCTACGTTAGTCCTTTAAGAGTCCATCATAATAAGCTGACAATTCATCATTTGTTTATATCTTCATCTTGTAAATTGGTCAAGTCGCAATTGAACTACGTGGTCTCTGCATGTATAACGTAGGCAAGGCTAATCTGTTGATCAACTCTTGAAATCCCTCGGATAGGTCTTTAGGTTAGGATGTTGGTCAAAATCTCAAAAAATCCAAAAACATTGGAAATTTTGAATATCAAAACATTCGTAAAAAATCTCAAAATCCCAAAAACAGCTTCAAAACATCTCAAAACACCAAAAACATCCAAATATTTGAAAAAGCCAAAATAGTGCATCCATCTCATTTTTCTTTCACCCATAATAATCATCATTCATAATAAATTACCATTGCTTTCATCCTTTGGTAAGTCAATCGGAAGCAATTCTAGCAGGTTTAAAGGTAAAAGCTCAATCGTCAAAGTCTCAAGTCTAGGTCAGTAAGTCAGCAAGTTGGTCAACTCTTGGTATTAATAGCTTATAATCCAGTCAATCCCATATCACCTTACCACATGTCCTAGGATGCATCCTTCCTACAATGGACATCAACATAAGGCATTACTGTAGTTTAGTCTTGGCTAGCAGTATGAAGAACATTAGCTTGTTTGTTTACTTTATCTTTTTGACTTATCTCATTTCATGCTCTTTCCTATGACCTCTCGATGATATATAAACAAAAATATTTAGAGAGGAAGGAATGGGGCATCAATCATTATCTTTTTGTCTTCTATGATTTTTGTATGTTCTTGTAATATAACATGGTCATGCGTGCTTTGTTTGGTTTGTAGGGAAGGTGTTTTAGATGTCTTGTTGACCACATAGGAAGGCTTGATTTTTCTATGTTTTGGTTCGAGATGTTTAAAATATTTGAACTGCACTCTGCATAAGGTTATATATGTCAGGTGTGAACAAGAGTACTCCTATCTGATTGTCAAGTCAAATTCCATCACACTAGGTGCAATGCCATCCTGATTCTTTATACGTTGATGCATCATACCTATGTGTGTTATCAAACATAAGGAAAGTTGTGCTCTTTATCTCCCCCATCCTTGGATAAGAAATAAATCATCATCATTCATCATAATATCTAATAAAGTCTCAATGACTTATAGACTTGTTGGTCTTCTGCATCTTCTCGGATTCAAAGGTGGATCCCTCTCATTCTTCTATCCTCTTTCACGCTAATATAAGTATCATTTCATCAATGCATCCTACTTGCATCTGTACTCTCATCCTACATAATCATGTCATATCATCATAGGACAACATCATCCATCTCATCCAACCCACATGCATTGCATCATCATTTAAGTTGTTTAGGCTAATATATATTTTTTATTCTAAGCATCTTAAAAACATCTTATTCGCATCATCATTATCATATAGATCTATTAGTCTAACCATTCGTACATCCATCTTGAACCTCTTTATTGTGAGATTGACCCTCAAATTGAACTTTTCGCTCAATCTCTTGAGGAGGCAATGTACCAACGTACTTCTTTCCATTGGGGCATCCAATAGAATTAGAAAAAAAAAAAAAATTTGATGTTGAGGGCATCATTATTTGAATCAAGCCAACAAGTATGTTGCTTCAAAGAGGGGAAAAATGTAGACATGAAAAAATGACATCATACATCTAATGTTCCTCGTATTTAATCGCTAATGTTCATCTTTTAATTAAATAAGTTATTTTTATTTAATTAAATTATAAATCAACCCTAAAGTCCCCATTTAATTAAATAAATCAATCTTATTTAATTAACTTCTAAAGTTCTTCATTTAATTAAATAAATCAAATTTATTTAATTAGAATCACTAACATCACCCCTTTGATTAAATAAAATAAAATCTTTATTTAATTAAATCTAAAATCATTTTCCTCTCACTTTGATTTAAATAAATCCAAGTATCTAAGTCAAAGTCAAAATCAGCTAATCTTCATCTTAATTAATCAAATCTTGATTAATGCTAACTCTAATCCATGTCCCATCCTCTAGCTTTTTCCACTTGCACAAATAAATCAATTTAAGTAATTTATTAAATTTTCATTTTCTCTCAACAAGGCATAAAAGTGGAATATTCCTCCATTTCAAATCTCCCTCCAAATGAGATGTGTCCTTCCAACAAGGAATTTATTTCATCTTATAAGTCCTTTTCCCTTGAGCCAAGTGGCCATAACTCTATTTGACTCTCCCTCCACCTTGTCATTTCATTAATTTCAAATTTCAACTAATGGAATTTATGGGCACATTCATCAAAAAATGCACATCCTTGGCCCATTCACATGATGACAAGTGGATTCTTCCTATTGGTTTGGTTTTTTATACCACATTCATCCCTTTTACCTCTTCTCTCATCAAATTCTTCTATAAATGGAGAGGTTATCCTTAATTTTAATCATCCACAATTTGAGCACTTTTACTATAGGCATTTTGGAGTTGATCATCATTTGCATCTCCTTTCCACTATCATCATCTAAGCTTATCTAGGATTAGGAAAGGGCTCCTTTACATATCAAGGGTGCACCAATCCACTGTGGAATAGGTATCCACTATGCTTTTTATGCTTTTAATTATTTTAGTTTGTTATTTTTTTTATCAAGCATGTTGGAGTATTTCATAGAGATGTTGATTATTTGCTTTGTTTTAAAATACTAACCATACTAAAAGTGTGTGTTGAAGGTTTTTAGTAGTGTGCAGATTTCAACATCTACACCCAAGATCCACGACAAATGGTATAATGTAGGATGACATGAGTCTCGATTATTTGATGATTTTTAGGCTATTTTTGAAGATATTTGAGGTTGTTTAGGTTATTTTTAAATATATTTGAATGTTTTGGTTTTCAATTATTTGAGGTGGAGAGTTTATGTGAATGTTTTGGTTTTCAATTATTTGAGGTTGTTTAGGTTATTTTTGAAGATATTTGAGGTTGTTTAGGTCTTTTGGGTGTTTTCTAATGTTTTTGTGTTGTCTATTTTCAAATGTTTTTGGGTTTTCTAAGATTTTGTGAATGTTTAGGGTTTTTTTGAGATTTTAATCAAGAATCTAACCTAAAATACTATCCTAGGGGCCTTGGGGGGTGATCAAATATTACCCTTGCCTATGTTATACATGCAGAAGCCTCATAGTTTGTCCTACTTGACTTATTTACAATGAGATATTAACAGTTGATGGATGTCGATTTATTATGATGGACTCCTAAAGGATTGACCTAGGTTATCTCAAGGGTAGATTAATGATGTCCTTACCTATGTTCAAGCTCAGAGACCCATAGTTGAATAGGGTACTATTTTTGGATTTTTTATGTTTGACCTTTTTAGGGATTTTGATGTTGTATTATGGATATATGAAAATGATATCATTGATCTATTTTGGATTTTGTTGTAAGACAAGCTAGGATTGATTGATCGGATTGATGGATTGATGATGATAACATTGTTGACAATACACAACAATGCAAGGATAGTGTTAAGAAACACAAAGATTGGGCAATGATATATCTTGAGATGATGATGGATTGATTGGATAAGATAGAGCAAGAGTTTGAAGCTAGGCTTGGAACAAAATCTATTGAAATGATTTGATTTGATGTTGAAGTGCGAGGTAGATGCAACTAATATTGATTGTTTGGATTGATGTTTGATAAAGGATAAAGCTTGATAAGGAACATATTCTCGTCAAAATGTGTCATGGGCTAATGATTTATATTTTTTCTTACGAATGATTTGACAAATTCTATTTCATGTTAGAAAATTTTTAGATCACAAAATGAGTTGTAGGATATATCTCAAGATCTATTCCTGAAGCAAGATGTAAGTATCTACCCCCAGTGTCTAGCAATGTATGGATGATATGGGTGGATGCATGGATAAATGAATGGATGGATGTATATGATTATCTTGTGAAAGGATAACATGTTTGGATAGAGTATTCCTCTTTGGAAAATGCCTCATGGCTCATATAATGCTAGTTAGGATAGGATCAATGATAGTGATCCATGTCAAGATGTTTACCATAAGAAAGTGTGAATTACATACCAAACCTCTGCCAAGATCAATATGAGTTAGATAGGATGAAAATGGATTGGATAATGAAGGGTTCTTGGATTTATTATGGATGGGATGAGATGCTTCCACCTAAAATAGTACACATACATGCTAAATTATACTCATGATGCTTGTTTTATAGGTTTTCATCATGGTACATGTCCAAAGTGCCACCAAAGTAGTTTTCACTTGAGGATGATTTTTTGAAATTTTATGCTCATGTTGAGCCACCTAGTGGTGTTGATGTAGATGCTCCTAGTGTTGATATAGATTTTTTTCATGATGTGTCAATGATATCCTGCTTGGAGGATTTTCTTAGTTAGGATACCGATGCTTGAATGTAACCCTTGTATTATCTTATCTGCTTTGTCAATATCTAATTTTACCTCATCTAGATGTGTACATCACAATAGAGTTCCCTTAGTGTCCTTATGATAAATATTTGTTGTCAATATGTGGTCAATATGAGAATTAGATACCATGGGTGTCAAAGTGGATGGTGGAATACATTGAGGGATATGAGATGTAGATGGATTGGTCAATAGTTTGAAATATTTGATTCTCTAAACTTGGGATGATGAGCAATGATGGGTGGATATGGAGATTGGATAGGGACTAAATTCTTCATATACCTTATAGGTCACTCTGGAAGCTTTATTTTGTATTGATGGATAGTTTGATAGATGAACTTCCCTTTTTATTTTTCCCCATAGTTTCTTTGAATAATGGAGTTTGATACCTAGATGATTTTTTTTAATTTTTCTTGTCCATTTTTCTTTGTTGATTCTTTTTTCTTCAGTAATTTTATCTTTTCTTTGATATAGACCTCTTTCTTGTGGTTGGTCCCAATTAGGGGGTGGAAATATGCATGGATGATGATTCATGATATGAATGGTTGGAGTGTTGGTAGCCATTTCATCATAAGGACTATTTGTGCTCCCCATGTTGGTGTTTGCACTAGATAAAGTTTCCCTCAGTAGTATGGGATTATTATTGACATGCTTTGATTATGTTGTTGAAAAACCATTTCATTGTTGTTCAAGATTGTTTATCGTTTCTATTTTTTTATAATGCTTGATATCCTCGTAATTACTTTATTCAATCTGTATGGAGGATGTGCCTAATTTTGATGCTTCTTCAAAAGGTTTTTGTGCTCTACAATCCATATATGAGTTTTCCTCATGATCCATTTAAGCTTTCTCTTCAAAGGATTTTTTTGATTCACCATCTATGTAGAGGTCTTCTTCTTGATTAATTTTTTATATATCTATGGATTTTGCTATGTCTTGATCATGTGTAAAGATATGAAGAGTAGGACACTCTTTTCCCTTGGTAATTATATCAAGAGTATGAGACTCTTGTTTTGGATGAATAAAATCTACATGTCTATTAGGAGTAATCATCTCATGGGTAGATTGAAGAGTATGTGCTATATGAATATGATCATTATTTGTGACATCTTGTATGAATTCAAGAATACCCATTAGATCATGGTAGTATCTCAAGGAGATATGGATACTTGATCTTAACTCAGTGTGGTGTTATCTTTAATATTCTTTGGTTCATGTTCTTGACATAGATCAATTTCAAAGGATGAATTGTTTGCAAAAGGTTCTTGAATGTCTTCACTAGGCATGGGGATTGGCTCAATATTTTCTTGATTTGTGAGTGGATTTTGATCAAATGTTAAGTTGAGGGTTCCCTCAATATCTACAACCATTTGGTTAAATAATTTCAATATATCTTGGAAAGTACCATTACTATACTTTTGTGAAATATTTTGATCATTCTTTGGAATAAATTCTTGAGATATGTTCTCTAACTCATTGGGTGATGTAGAGACATTGTCAACATGATCATTGGCAGATGAATCTTGAATTTTTTCCTCCAAAAAGGTGGTTGGTATATTTTCAATATTTTCAATCATAGGATCAAATGATGTTAATGCTTCTTGAAATGGATTGTTGTTGGATATTGTTGTTGGGTCTTGATCATGATTAAAAAATGACTCTTGATGTATGCTGATTTGAATGTTAGATGTGGTAGAAACATATTCAAGGTGATCATTGATGGATAGAGCTTGACCATTATTTTTAATAATTGTGGTGGAGATATTGTCACTTCCATCATTAATGGTTTAATCCTAATCATTGTCTTCAACAATTAATTTTTCTTGATCAAGAAGGTCTTGGATGAGATCTTTGAGTTCAATACAATCTGAGGTGATATGACCTTCTATGCTATGGTATTCACAATAATCATTATCATCATCTGATGTCAAATTTATGCTAGGTTCACCCCCCATTTAATTATTTTTGAATTTTGATAAGTTTAGCATGGACTAATGTTTTTA
This sequence comes from Sequoiadendron giganteum, assembly GCA_007115665.2. NCBI lineage: Eukaryota > Viridiplantae > Streptophyta > Pinopsida > Cupressales > Cupressaceae > Sequoiadendron > Sequoiadendron giganteum. Next base: position 495,424,766 of record CM021105.1, read on the forward strand.
ATGCCAATTCAATTGGCTCCCCTAAAGGAGTGTATTCATGTTTGTCATCCTGTGATATTTGTAGTTGTTGAGATTTACCTAGTTGTGTTTCATTTTGGAGATGTGGTGATTGATCTTGTTGTTCAGGTTGTTTATTTTGATATCCAACTTCTTGATATTGAAGATTTTTTTCTTGATGTGGTTGCAGACACAACTCAATATCTTGATAACATGGTTTAACCAATGAGGGAGTGTGTTAATTTTGGGGTGGAGATGTCTCTTGGTCATATGAATCAATGAATTTTCTAAGTATATCAATTTGATCTCGCATAATTTGATCTTTATTTTAATTTTGATACCCTTGGTGTAGTGGATTTTGTTGTTCGTAAAGCAAATTTGGAATATACACTTGTGGTATTTGTATGGGATCATGCATAAATTAATTTTGGACCATGTTCTGATTTGCGATGATGTTTAGATTTTACATCATAGGTTAGCATTGAACATTGTTTTGGTTGGAAAAAATATTGCTTTGATTTAGGTAACTTTGATTTAGCATGGTATTACCTTGATTTGGATGAATACATTGAGTTGCCAGTATTTGGTTTGGATTTTGAATAACATAGGTGTGATTTGCAAACGTATTTATCCCAAAGTTCACCAAGTGTAGATTTGATATGTTCATGTTTGGTAAGTTTGTATTAGCTATATTCACATATGGCATGTATTGATTTTATGGGATAATGTTTTTTATTGAAGAATCATGTATTGATCATTTGGGTCATAGATTTGTAGGTTTTGACTTTGATTTAAATCTACCATAGGGAAAGGTGTTTCAAAATTTATATTGGAAATACTCACATTTGTTATAGCATTGAGGTTTGTAGGATATAATTATGCCATGTTTGAATTGTATAAATGTGATCTTTGATAATTAATTGGTATTGTAAGGTTTTGATAATTTGGTTGATTTAGACCACTCATGATGTATGAATCAATTTTATATTCCCTGTTTTTCTTATTTTTTACCTTGTTGTAAAAGTGAATGCCTAAGGTGTTTTGGACCAATGGTGTGAGCAGATGATGAAAAGAGTGAATGATATGGGGGATGAAATTTCTAAAATTTTGGACAACACTTTTAGACTTAAAGGTTTGATGTTTGGATAGAGGATTTTAATAAACTTATGAATCTTTAGGGTAGACTTGTGACCTTCAAGATAAACTAGTCCAAAAATGATAACTAACTTAACCAAATGCATGGAAAAGGATTCATTTCAAATACAAAGTAGCTAAGTTAGTGTTTGGGTTCATTGATGTCTACATGCAAAGTGTTGGTGTGTTCAAAAGATTGGAAAGTTTGGTGAAGTGAAGGATGAAATATTTGACCCAATGTTTATCTAGAATGAACTTTTTTTTCCAAGAGTAGGGTAGTGAGAAACATGCTAGAACTCTAAAGTGATCAAACCCCAAGGACTCAATGATTTTGGTAGAATTTTTGGTAGAATAGAACTCGAATGATTTTGAAAATATGAACTAATGATTTTGACAATAGAATTTGGAATAAATGTTTTACAATGTTTTCCTTGTATGATAGAGGGCATAAGGTTTGGTTGTTCCATTGAAGTGATCAGATGCCAAATGGTCATGTGGGGTTCAATTTGTTAATTTATCTTACTTAAGTGAGTTTCTTTTTACCATAAACACTTTTTCTTGATTAAGTTTAAAACTAAATGTGTACGTCAAAAACATCATAAGGTTGTAGCCATAGTTGCCTATGTTAACTTTGGGAAGTATGGATTGAAATGTAAGTCAAGATATTTATAAATCTCTAAGGATATAAATACTTAGGAAAAGCATTAATATCAAGGATATTTCAAAGGGTATCCACCCTTAGACCAAACGGTTTGAAATTTTGAGTAAGATTGTAAACGTTTGTTTGCAATTTTTTGGAACCAAGCAAAGTATTAAATTGAGTCACAAGCATTTACCACCTAGGTTCAGAAGATTCTACTTGTTGAATCCCCACTTGGAATTCTCCAAACACTAAGACAATGTGAACAACTAGAAATTTGGTGACACTAGGTCCCCTCCATGACACACACTTCTCGAGACCACCAAATCTCAAATATTGAAGATGTGAAGATCCTAATGATTTTAATATTTCAAAAATGAATAGTAAAATGTGGGGATACTTTAGAGTGATCATTTCTGCACTAGCAAGCATAAGGTTTTTACCTTCTAAACAATTGGTTCATAGTAATAACTCTCGTTCAAGGTGGTGATACACATGACAATATTAGCTCAAGATTATTTCAATCAAGAGGCCTCTTAGTCCCTTCCTAAGAAAGGATTTTGACATGTCATGCAAACAGTAAGGGTGTCACTTGTTGGTATGACACATTTGGACCTATTATTTATGAATTTTTTCACAAAAACATTTTTATATAGTGGTTCGAAAGAGCTTGGTTTTAGCTCATTACTACTTTGGTCATTCCCTCTTTTCGAAGCAGGGAGGCATGACCTCTAAAGATTTAAAAAAAAAAAGGAAGTACATTTTTAGTTCGATCTCCCCAATTGCATAAAGCAAGGAGAGAGCACACACAACACCTTTTCCCTACACTAAAATGGGGTTCATTTTAATCCAAATTAAAATATATGGGTGATTACTCAAAATTTCAAAGGAATTTTTTTGATTCCCAATATTGTCAATTAGCATGAGAGAAGACCATACACATTCAATGACACAAATTTAAATCTCAAGACATATAAAACTAGTGAGTGAGAGAGATACCTAAGAGAGGGAGAGGGGGTAGGAGGGAGATACATGAGAGAGAGAGAGGGAGGGAGGGAGAGAGAGATATAATGTGGAATGGTTAAGGGTATAGGGTAGAGGGTTTAAGGGTTTAAGGTTGAAGGCTTTAGGGTTTAGGCTTAGGGGTAGAGGGGAGAGAGATAGAGGGAGTGACTAAGAAAGAGAGACCTAGGAGAGAGAGACGAGGTAGGAGGGAGAGGGTTGAGAGAGAGAGATGAAGGGAGGGAGTGGGAGAGAGATAGAGGGAGGCAGGGTCAAGGGTATAGGGTATAGGGTTTAGGGTAAAGGGTAGAGGTTTAAAGGTTTAATGGTTTAGGGTTTAAGGATTAAGGGTAGAGGATTAAGGGTTAAGGGTAAAGGGGAGAGAGATATACTAAGTGATTAAGTGGGTGAGTGAGTGAGTGAGTGAGAGAGAGACCTAAGAGAGGGAGAGGTGGTAGGAGGGAGAGACTTGAGAGAGAGAGAGAGGGAGTGGGAGAGAGATAAAGGAAGGGAGGGTTAAGGGTAGAGGGTAGAGGGTTCAAGGGTTAATGGTTTAGGGTTTAGGGTTAAGGGTAGAGGGGAGAGAGATAGAGGGAGTGACTAAGAGAGAGAGACATAAGAGAGGGAGAGGGGCTAAGAGGGAGAGATTTGAGAGACAGAGAGGGTGTGGAAGAGAGATAGAGGGTAAAAGGTTAATGGTATAGGGTAGAGGGTTTAAGGGTTAAGGGTTGAGGGTTAAGGGTTAAGGGTAGAGGGGAGAGAGATAAGATTCAATGAGAGAGAGACACTTGAGAGAGGGTGAGGGGGTAGGAGGGAGAGACTTGAGAGAGAGTGTGAGGATGGAGAGATATAGAGAGTCTCCCTCATCTCCATCCTCTCTCTCAAGACTCTCCCTCATACCCCTTCTCTCTCTTAGGTATCTTTGTCTCACTCACTCCCTCTATCTCTCTCCCCTCTAACCTTAACCCTAAACCCTAAAACCTTATCCCTTAAACCATAAAACCTTAAACCCTCTATCATCTACCCTTAACCCTCTACCCTCTATTTGTCTCCCATTCCCTCCCTCTATCGATCTCTATCAAGTCCCTCCCTCCAACCCCCTCTCCCTCTCTCATCTCTCTCTCTCTCACCCACTTCTTTTATCTCTCTCCCCTCTACCCTTAAACCTTAACACTCTACACTCTATTCCTCTCCAACTCCCTCCCTCTCCCTATCACTCACTCACTCCCTCCATATCTCTCCCTTATACCCTTAACCATAAACCCTTAATCCTTAAACCCTAAACCCTTAAAAAATCTACCCTCTACCCTCTATCTCTCTCCAACTCCCCTCCACCCTCTCTCTCTCACTCAGGTCTCTCCCTCATACCCCATATCCCTCTCTCTAGTCTCTCTCTCACTAACTCCCTCTATCTATCTCCCCTCTACCCTTAACCCTTAAACCCTTAACCCTTAAACCCTAAACCCTTAAACACTAAACCCTTAAACCATCTACCCTCTACCCTCTATCTATATCCAACTCCCTCCCTCCCTCTTTCTATCTCAAGTATATCCATCCTACCCACTCTCCCTCTCTCAGGTCTCTCTCTAACTCACTCCCTCTATCTATCTTCCCTCTACCCTTAACCTTTAAACCCTAAACCTTAAACCCTAAACCCTTAAACCCTATACCCTCAATTCTCAACCCTCAACCCTATTTAGTGGATCCTGAACCCTCATCAATCTTTTCCCCTCTCTCCTCTTCTCTTCTCATCTCTATATCACTTATCCTTCCATGTCTCTCTCCATCCATCCCTCCCTCTCTTCCCTAATCCCTCAAACCTATACGATCAACCCTTCAACCCTTAAATACTCAACCCTATACACTAAACCCTCAACCCTCAATCCTTAAATATTAAACCCTTAAACCCTCTACCCTCTACCCTCTACCCTATACCCTCTACCCAATACCCTCTACCCTCAACCCTATTCCCTCAACCCTTAAACCCCTAAACCTAGTTAAAATCTTTACCCTAATCCTTGAACCCTTAACCTTTTATACCTCAACCCTAAACCCTCTACCTTCAACCCTCAACCCCTATACATTTTACCCTATATGTTATACCTCAACCCTAATCCATGAACCCTATACCCTTAACCCTCTTCCATCAACCTTAAAATCTCAGCCCTCAACCCCTATACATTGTACCCTATATGTTGTACCTCAACCCTAATCCATGAACCCTATACCCTTAACCCTCTTCCATCAACCTTAAAATCTCAACCCTCAACCCTTAAACCCTTAAACCCTCTACCCTCTACCATCTATGTTAAACCCTTAACCCTAAATTCTCAACCCTCAAACCATAAACCCTCAACCCTTATACCCTCTACCTTATACATTAGACCCTCAACCCTAATCCTTCAACCATATAACCTTAAACCTATACCCTAAACCCTTAAACCCTAAACCCTTAAACCTTCTACCCTCTACCCTCAACCCTCAACCCTCTACCCTCAACCCAATACCTTAAACCATCAACCCTATACCCTCAAATTTCAACCCGCTATCCCATACATTGGATCCTGAACCCTCATATATCTCTATCCCTACCTCCACTTCTCTTGTCTCTATCTCACTTCTCCATCCATCTCTCCCTCCATCCTTCCCTCCCTATCTACCCTAATCCCTCAACTCTATACCCTCAACCCTTAAACCCTTAAACACTCAACCCAATACCCAATACCCTAAACCAAATACCCTCTACCATTAACCCTATACCCTCAACCCTTAAACCCTTAAACCCAAGTAAACTCTCTACCCTAATCCGTCAACCCTCAACCCTTAATCCTTTAACCGTTAAACCCTCAATCTTCTACCCTCAATGCTAAACCATCAACCCTTAAACCCTAATCCCCTAACCCCTATACCCTCTACCCTATACATTTGACCCTCAACCCTCTACCCTAAACCATAAACCCTCAACCATCAACCCTCAACCCTTAAATCCTCTACCCTCTACAATAAACCCTTAATCCCCAACCCTAGGTACGTAGGAAAACATAGGTGAAATAAAGAGTGATGAAGTGAGAGGTAGGTAAAAAAAGGGATATGGGAGATAAATATAGGTAGAAACGGAAGAATACATAGAGAGAGGAGAGATAAAGAGAAGTAGAGAGGGGAGGGAGGGACAAGTAGGGAGTTGATAGAGGTCAGTGTGTGTGTGTGTGAGAGAGAGAGAGAGGTGGAGAGAGGGATAGGAGAGATAGAGACTAGAGAGGGAAAGAGGTAGGGAGGAGACACGATTGAGATATAGAGTGATGGAGGGAGAGGTGGGTAAAGAGAGGGAGATGGGAGATAAATATAAATAGAGAGGGAAGGAGATGTAGAGAGAGATTATAGATAGAGAGAATTAGGGAGTGGAGGGATGGTGGAAGAGGAAAGGAGGAGATAGAGGTGAGTGTGTGTGAGAGGGAGAGAGAGTGAGAGGAAAGAAAATCAAGGGAAAGAGGAGGGGGGAGAGAGACAAAGAGAGTAGAGAGGGAAGAGAGGAGAGATGGAGAGTAAAGAGGAAAGGAGAGAGTAAGAGAAAAAGTGGGGGGAGGGAGAGAGGTAGAGAGAGTGGTAGGTTGTGGAGGGAGAGGTAAGTAGAGAGGGAAGGAGAGAGGGAGGGATATGAGGGAGAGAGGGAAGGAAGGAGAGAGATGGAGAGAGTGGTGAGATAGAGAGTAGAGAGGTAAGGAGAGAATGAGAAATATAGATAAAGAGAGAGAGGGAGGTTGTAGGGAGGGAGAGGTAGAAAGGGATAAGTGATACATAGATAGGGAAATAGGGAAGTGGGATAGAGAGAAAATGGTGATTTGGAGAGGAGGGAGTAAGAGGGAAGGAGGAAAAGTGGGAGAGAGAGAATGTCAATTTATAGAGGAGGGGGTGACAGGTAGGGATAGAGATAATGGTGAGAAATAAAGGAGAGAGTGAGAGAGAAAGAGAGGGATGGAGAGACAAAGAGAGAGGTAGGTAGAGGAATGGAGAGTAGAGATAGAGAGTAGAGAGGGAAAGAGGTAGGGAAGTAGACATAAGTGAGCTAGAGAGGGATGGAGAGAGAGTGATGAAGGGAGAGCTAGGTATAGAGAGGGAAAGAGAGAGGAGAGATAGAGAGTAGAGAGGGGAGGAAGGGAGGGAGATAGAGTTGTGTGTGTGAGATTGAGAGAGAGAATGGTGAGATAGAGAAAAGGATAAATTGAGAGAGAAAGAGGGGAGAGGGAGGGAGGGATAATAGTGAGAGAGGTTGCGAGGAGAGACAAAAATAAGGGGAGAGAAGGTGAGGTCGAGAGAGGGAGGGGGATGAGAGATAGAGAGAATTAGAGAGGGAATGAGGGAGGGAGGGAGTGTTATTGAAAGAGAGAGAGTGGTGAGATATAGAGGGGAGAATGAGAGGGAGGGAGAGAGAATTATGAGATAGAGAGGAGAGAGTTAGAGAGAAAGAGGGAGAAGAGAGGGATAAAGAGTGAGAGAGAGATATAGGTAAAGGGAGTGAGAGGAGAGATAGAGAGTAGAGAGGGAAAAAGGTAGGGAGGGAGACATAAGTGAGATACAAAATGATGGAGGGAGAGGTGGGTAAAGAGAGAGAGAGGGAGATAAAGATAAATAGAGAGGGAAGGAGATGTAGAGATAGAAGAGATAGAGATAAGTAGAGAGGGGAGGGAGGGAGGCAAATGTAGGGAGGAGATAGAGAGTTTTGTGTGTGAGAGAGGGGAGAGAGGGAGTAAGGGAGAGAGAGAGGGAGTGGAGAGATAGAGAGTGGAGAGGAGTGAGAGAGAGAAAGATGATACAACTTGCTAACTAGTAAAATTTGAAATCCTAATTACTGAAATTTGAATTGCTAATTACTGAAGTTTGACTAAGTCTATTTTTTTTAAGATCTTCCAAAAATATAATTCTCATTATAACTCCTAGAGATCTGAAACCACTTTAAAAATCCTTCCCTATATACATGAAATATAACTTAAAGTATAAGAAAGTAAATATCCATATTTAAATGTCAACTTATACTTAAATGTTTATTTCATGTATATAGTTTCCCTAGTAGAGAAAGAGGAAATGAAAGAGTTTAGAAAAATGCATTCCAAAAGTCATTGCAAAAATAAAGAGAACTCACACTTGTTCATTCATTGCAAAATTAAATCCATTTGGAGAGCACTAAATTTGGTGCTCTCCAAATTTGGTGAGCGCAATATGGCCTATTACGGGTTTTTTTTTTAATTTGGCACCGAATTTGTGTCACAAATCTATGCACTTACCCTGATATTAAACTTGATGGGTAAGTGCACCAATCTGTGACACAATTTTGGCTCTTAAGATGCCATTTTTTTTTAAATCAGCAAAATCTAATTCGCATGATAAAATGAAGATAGGTACGCTCAAAATTTTGAGATGCGGAAAGAAAAAAAGTTGAAGTGCTCTAAGTCTAGTTTCAAAGATACCAATGTTTTTTGAAATTATTGAAGATTAAGGGTCTCAAAAAGGGGAGGGCAAAACAGGTCCTATTTTTATCAAAAAAATAGCATAGTGCCTGAGGGCTCCCCCCTTTTTTATTAACTTTTTTTTGAATTTCAAGAATCACAATGGTGAGAAATTAGCTAGCACCATGTAGTTTATCCTCATTCTTTTGGATAATTTTTTTAATGAATGTATTTAATGACTTTTCAAAGTGGACACATCCTCAAAAATTTAAATTTGAACGTGCTCCCTCCCATATTTTTTGCAAACTAATCTAAAATTGATTGTTAGCTTTTTCATCATGTGTAGAATGGAGTCTAGTTTCAAAAAATGTAGTTTTTTTCATGTTCCGATGAATGAGTAAAACTCTATCCTAAAACTAGCACATGTTGGTTTTTCAACAAAAGCGAAGACATTTACAATAGAAGCCATGGATCAAAACCTTAACTAAATCAAAATGAAAAAAGAATTATATATTTAGATAGCTAAGAGATAGGTCAAGGCTATCACAGTTTTTTTATAAACTTACATTGAAAGATGTGCAAATGAGATGGGGAGCATGGACAAAAATATGAAGAAATTCGGAACCTTTTCAAAAAATCACATCTTGTTCATGAAATGGTTGTCCAAACCTTTGGGTCAGATGGCCAATGAAAAATCCAACCCATAGGGTTGGTATTTACCAATGCAACTTATTTGGCGCATGCTAAACGAGCTACTTAATTTGGCATGTGCCAAATTTCATTCATGACTTTTGGAATGCATTTTTGTAAACTCTTTGATTTTCTCTTTCTCTGTTAGGGAAACTATATACATGAAATCAACATTTAAGTATAAGTTGAAATTTACATATGGACATTTAATTTCTTATACTTTAAATTATATTTTATGTATATATAGGTAGGATGTTTGAGAGTGGTTTCAGATCTCTACGAGTAATAATGCAAATTCTAGTTTTTGGAAGATCTTAAAAATTTTAGACTTAGTCAAATTTCAGTAATTAGGAGGTCAAATTTTAGTAATCAAGAGGTCAAATTTCATCTTTCTCTCTCTATCTCACTCATTTTCATCTCTTATTCTCTAGACCTCTCTCTCTCTCTCACTATCTCCATCCCTTTATCTAACAATATCTTCTTTGAGTTTAAGAACTATGTCTCTACATGTCCATCTCTCTCTCCTTCCCTCTCCAATATCTATCTCCCTACCTTCTTCCCTCTCTACATTTCTCTATCTTCCCTCCCTCTCCTTTTATCTCTATATATCTCTCTCTACTCTCTATATCACCTCTCTCTATACCTACCTATCCATCTCTCCCTCTCTCTCCCCTCTTTCTCTCTCTTTGCTTACCTCTCTCTCTCCTTCGGTCTCTACTCTCTATCTCTCCATTTTCTCTCTCCTTCCCTCTCTAGTTCTCTCTATCTCACTTCTCTCTCCTTCCCTCCCTCTCTCTCTAATTTTCTCTATCTCCCCCTCTCTCTCCTTCCCTTTCTACTTCTCTCTATGTCACCTCTCTTTCTCCCCACCTCTCTCCCTCTCTCTTCCTTTCACCCACCTTTGCTCTCTACTTCTCGCTATCTAACCTATCCCTCTATACATATTTCTCTCTCCTCGTCCTTCCCTGTCAATCTCTCCACCTTCCTCCTTACCTCTAATTTTTAGCTCCATCACACATCTCTATCATGTATCTCACTTCTCTATGTCCCCTTCCCTCTCTATCTCACCCCTCTCCCCCTACCTATCCCTCCCTCCTCCCTCTTATCTCTCTAACCTCTATCTCTCCATCCCTACCTCTTCCTCCACCTCTCCTTCCCTCTATACTTATCTTTATCTCCTCCTCCCTCTATCTACCTAGACCTCTCTCTATTTTTGTCTCACCTCTCTCTCCATCCCTACCTCTCCCTATATCTCTCCTTTTGTATCTACTTCTCTCTACCTAGTTGTCCCTCTATACCTATTTCTCTCTCCCTACTTGCCTCCTCTCTCTCAATAGCTCCACCTTATTTCCCTCTCTACTTCTCTCTCTATAACCTCTCCCTATCACCTCTCTCTATCTCTCTCCTCCCTCTCTACTCTTTATCTCTCCCTCCCTCCCCCTATTTCTATTCTCCTCTCTCCCTCTCCCTCTTTCTATCTCTCTTTTCCCTCTCTCTACCTATATCTCTCTCCTTGTATCTATCTCAACTATCTATATTTACCTATCCATCCTTCCTCTCTCTCTTCCACCAAAACTCACTATACATCTCTCTGTCTAACCTACCCCTATATACCTCTTTTTCTCTCCCTCTCTCTTTCCCTCTCTCAATCTCTCTACCTTCCTCCTTATGCCTCTACTTCTCTCTATCACCTCTCTCTCTCACCCTTCCCTCTTTACTTTCTTTCTCTCTATCGCACCTCTCTCCTTAAATATCCTTCCCTCCCTCCTCTCTCTATATCTCACCTATCTCTCCCTCCCTACCTCTTTTCCCTCTCTCCTCCACTCTACACTTCCCTTTATCTCCCCCTCACTCTCCTTAACTACCTATCTCTATCTCTATTGCACTCTCTCACTTCTCTCTAAATCCTTATCACTCGTTCGATCCCTACCTCTCCATCCATCTCTCCTTCCCTCTCCACTTCTCTATATTCCCCCTTCCTCTCTCTACCTACCTCTCTCTCTCCATCCCTACCTCTCCCTCCAACTCTCCTTCCCTCTCTACTTCTCTCTCTACCTCTCTCCCTCCTCCCCTCTCTCAATGTATCCACCTTCCTTCTTCTCTCTCTAACTTCTCCCTCCCTTCCCCTCTCTCCATCCCTCTCTACTATGTCTCTATCTCAACTCTCTCTACCTAAATATATATCCTTCCCTCATATTTCTCTCTCATCTGTCTATCTCTCCCCCCCTCTCTCTCTCTATATATATATCTCCCCTCTACCCTTAACCCTTAAAACCCTCTACCCTCTACCTTCCATCTCTCTCCCACTACCTCTCTCTCTTTCTCTCTCTCTATCTCACATCTCTCCCTCCTACCCTCTCTCCCTCTCTCAAGTATTTCTCTCTCACACTCACTCACTCCTATATCTATCCGCTCTACCCTTACCCCTTGATGCAAACCCAGGAAGCTCAATTATGTTGATTAGGCCTATTTTACAAAGCAACATTCCATTACACCTATCATAGGACCATGCAACCTTGGGGCAGAAATTAATATGCCTTCAAACCTCCAAAATCACAAAAGGATTCCATTGGTACGGACAAAGACATGCCAAACCTAAAAAACCTTGTTTTAGGCACAATTCATGAGGGTTTATTGAAAATGACACTTCCAAAGCCTCCCAGACCATGCCACCCACTTAGACACTCATATTTTATCCTGAATATGCTTAAAAGTTCATAAAACAGCCATCCCTAACTTCCCATTGTCAAATTCAAGACTATACCCATCAAACCATGCACCTTTCAAATGGAATCCACCCTGGAGACTCTCACAAAGTTATTAAAATCACTTACCCTACACAATAAAAAAGTATTGACATGTTTATTATGCCTAGCTAAGCCTATCCACTGAGTTACAGGTCTTCACAATTGGTGGAAGGCTTAGAATGGCATTTTGACTCCTCTCAAAACCCCAAAACCAGGATAAACAGGCAGTTTTAGAAAAACAATGATTTCTCCTTCAATATGAACCTTCAAACCCTCAGACAAAATGCATTTGAAAGATAAATCATATATCTACACATTCACAATGACTTTAGAGCCAAAATCTACTATACAGATCCGTACCAAGCCTACAAAGATCAGGAAAATAGGAAAAACATGGGGTTTGAGATCACCCGATAGTAAAATGGGGATATCTCACTCAATTCTTAATGAAATAACACCATTCAAATGCAAAAAGAAATTTTATTCCATTATCTATCCAACCATTATATTCTTGGAGTGTGTAAAAACATGTACAGGCTGTACTATGTATAGGATCAGCAATTTATTTATGAAAAACTCACAAAAACGCAACTTCTTTGAAACTTCTCCTCAACTTGTTCAACAACCTTGCCCCCACCCAATGGAGGTTTTATAAACATTTTACCATCCTCCCCAAAATCATTTAACTAATTTTTGAATAAAGGAACCATTGTTAGAGTGTTTACAACATTAAAATGAGATGACATCATGTGTCAACATGACAACTTTTTATTTTGTGAAGCAAATTTTAATCCTAAACTCTTATGACTCCTAAAACCAGTCTAATGGCTTAAAAATATCCTTATTACAACATTTAAACACTCAAAAGACTCATTCTAACCTATTCACCATCTATTTCCATCAAATTATCAGAAAGGGAGGATGAGGTGTAGGTGCTCCTGCACCACCCTTCAACGTTCTATCTCTCTCCCAATTTCTCCCTCTCTTTCTCAAGACTCTCCCTCCTATCCCCTCTACCTCTCTTAGGTCTCTATCTCTCTCTCTCACTCCCTCTATCTCTCTCTCCTCTACCCTTAACCATAAACCCTTAACCCTTCAACTCTAAACTCTTAAACCCTCTACCCTCTATCTCTCTCCAAATCCCTCCCTCCCTCCCTCTCTCTCAAGTCTCTCCCTCCTACCCCCTCTCCCTCTCTAAGCTCTCTCACTCACTCACTCCTATCTCTCTCCCCTTTGCCTTTAACCCTCTACCCTCTACCCTTGACTCTTTACCCTTTATCTATCTCTAACTCCCTACCATTCTCTCTCTCTCACTAAATCCCTCTATCTTTCCCCCCTATACCCTTAACCCTTAACCCTTAAACCCTCTACCCTCTCTCTCTCTCAAAAATCTCCCTCCTACACCCTCTCCCTCTCTCAAGTCTCTCTCTCACTCACTCACTCCTATGTATCTCCCATCTACCCTTAGCCTTGTACTCTAAAACCATTAAACCATCTACACTCTACCCTCTAGATCTCTCCCACTTCCCCCTCTCTCTTAAGACTCTCCCTCCTACAAAATCTCCCTCTCTCAGGTCTCTCTCTCCCTCTCTCCCTCTCACCCTCTCTCCCCTCTACCATTAACCCTAAATCCTAAACCCTTAAACATTCTAGCCTCTACCCTTAACCCTCCCTCCCTCTATCTCTCTTCCACTCCCTCCATATCTCTCTCTCTCTTAACCCTCTCCCTCCTAACCCCTCTCCCTTTCTCTCTCTCTCTCTCAGTCACTTCCTTTGTCTCTCCCATCTACCCTCTACTTGAGAGAGGGAGAGGGGTTAGGAGGGAGATACTTGAGAGAGAGGGGGAGGGAGAGAGTGGGAGAGAGATAGAGAGATGCATGGTTAAGGGTAGATGGTAGAGGGTTTAAGGGTTTAAGGTTTAAGGGTTTATGGTTTAGGCTTAAGGGTAGAGGGGAGAGAGATAGAGGGAGTGGCTAAGAGAAAGACCTAAGAGAGGGATAGGGGGAGAGGTGGTAGGAGGGAGATGATTGAGAGAGATAGGAGGGGAGGGAGTTGGAGAGATATAGAGGGAGGGAGGGTTAAGGGTATAGGGCAAAGGGTTGAAGGTTTAAGGGTTAAGGGTTTAGGGTTTAGGGTTAAAAGTTTAATTATATAGGGTTTAAGGGTTAAGGATAGAGGATTAAGGGTTATAGGGAGAGGGGAGAAAGATATAGGGAGTGAGTGAGTGAGAGAGAGAGACCTAAGAGAGGGAGAGGTGGTAGGAGAGAGATACTTGGGAGAGAGAGAGGGAGGGAGTGGGAGAGAGAAAGAGGGAGGGATGGTTAAGGGTAGAGGGTTTAAGGGTTCAGCATTTAAGGGTTAAGGGTTTAGGGTTTAGGCTAGAGGGGAGAGAGATAGAGGTAGTTACTGAGAGAAATAGAGAGAACTAAGTGAGGGAGATGGGGTAGGAGGGAGAGACTTGAGAGAGAGAGATGGAGGGGAGATATAGAGACTATCCCTCATCCCCCCCTCTCTCTCAAGACTCTCCCACCTACCCCTTCTCTCTCTCACTCACTCACTCCCTCTATCTCTCTCTCCTCTACCCCTAATCCTAAAATCTAAACCCTAAACCCTAAACCCTTACCTCTTAAAACCTAATCCCTTAAACCCTCTATAATATACCCTTAACCCTCTACCCTCTATCTGTCTCCCACTCCCTCCCTTCCTCCCTCTCTCTCTATTAGGTCTCTCCCTCCTACCCCCTCTCCCTCTTTCAGGTCTCTCTCTCTCTCTCACTCCTTTTATCTATCTCCCTTCTACCCTTAACCCTCTAACCTCTACCCTCAATCTCTCTGTGACTCCCTCCCTCTCTCTCTCACCCCCTATATCTCTTTCAGTTATACCCTTAACCCTAAACCCTTAGAACCTCTACCCTCTACCCTCTACCATCTATCTCTCTCCATCTCCTTCCCGCTCTCTCTCTCTCAATTCTCTCCCTCTTACCCCCTCTCCCTCTCTTAGGTCTCTCTCTCTCACTCACTCGCTCTATATATCTCCCCTCCACCCTTAACCCTTAAACCCTCTATCTATCTCCAAATCCCTCCCTCCCTCTATCCCTCTCTCAAGTATCTCCCTCGCACCCCTATCCCTCTTTGAGGTCTCTCTCTCACTCACTCACTCTTTCTATCTCTCTCGCCTCTACCCTCTCCCCTCTACCCTCTACCCTCTATCCTTAACTCTTAACCCTCTAACCTTTATCTCTTTTCCAATCCCTCCCTCTCTCTCTCTCTCACTAACTCCCTCTATCTCTCTCTCCTTTACCCTTAACTCTAAACCCTAAACCCTTAAACCCTAAAAAAATCTACCCTATACCCTTAACTCTACCCTCTACTTCTCTTTATCTCCTCCCCCCTCTATCTACCTATACCTCTCTTTTTTTTTGTCTCACCTCTCTCTCTAGCCCTATGTTTCCCTCTATCTCTTCTTTCATATCTACTTCTCTCTACCTATTTTTCCCTATGTACCTATTTATCTCTCCCTCTTTGCCTCCTCTCTCTCAATATCTCCACCTTCTTTCCCTCTCTACTTCTCTCTCTATCACCTCTCTCTCTCTCTCTCTCCTCTCTTCCCTTAACCCTAAACCATTGAACTTCTAAACCCTAAACACTTAAAACTCTTTACCCTCTACCCTTTATCTCTCTCCCACTCCCTCTGTCTCTCTCTCTCTCAATTCTCTCCCTCATAGACCCTCTCCCTCTCTCAAGTCTCTTTGACTCACTCACTCCTTCTATGTGTCTCCCAGCTACCCTTAGCCCTCTACCCTTAACCATATACCCTTAACCCTATACTCTTTATATCTCTCCCACTCCCTCCCTCTCTCTCTCTCAAGAGTCTCCCTCTTACCCCCTCTCCCTCCCTCAGGTCTCTCTCTCTTTGTCTCACTCCCTCTATCCCTCTCCCCTCTACCCTTAACCCTAAACCCTAAAACCTTAACCCTTAAACCCTAAACCCTTAAACCCTCTACCCTTAACCATCTACCCTTAACCCTCTACCCTCTATATCTCTCCCACTCCCTCCCTCTCTCTCTCTCAAGACTCTCCCTCCTACCCCCTCTCCCCCTCTCCCTCTCTCAAGTCTCTCTCTCTCACACTCACTCACTCCCTCTATCTCTCTCCCCTCTACCCTTAAACCTTAACCCTTAAAACCTAAACCATTAAACCCTCTACCCTCTACCCTTAACCTTCCCTCCCTCTATCTCTCTCCCAATCCCTCCCTCTTTCTCTCTCTTTCAAGTCTCTTCATCCTATCCCCTCTCCTTCTCTCAATTATCTCTCCCACATCCCTTAAACGCTATAACCTCAACCCAATACCCTAAACCATCAAACCTATAGGTCATCAACCCTATAGCCTCAATTCTCAACCATATACCCTATACATTAGATCCTCAACACTCATCTATCTTTTTCCATCCCTCATCTTCTCTCCTTATCTCTATCTAACTTCTCCCTCCATACATCCCACCTTCTCTTCCCTAATCCATCAACCCTATACCCTCAACCCTTAAAACCTTAAACACTCAACCCTATACCCTAAACCCTCAACCCCCAACCCTTAAATCCTAAACCCTTCAACCCTCTACCCTCAACCCTTAAACCCTTAAACCCAATTCAAATCTCTACCCTAATCCCTCAACCCTTAACCCTTTTTCCCTCAACCCTTTTTTCCTCAACCCTCAACCCTCTACCTTCAATCCTAAACCCTTAACCCTATAACCTCAACCCCTATACATTGTACCCTATATGTTGGAGCCTCAACCCTAATCCATCAACCCTATACCCTCAACCCTTACACCCTCTAACTTATACATTAGACCCTCAACCCTAATCCTTCAACCATATACCCTCAAACCTATACCCTAGATCCTCTGCCCTCAACCCTAAATACTCAACCCTAAACCCTTAAACCATAAACCCTTAAACCTTCTACCCTCTACCCTCTACCCTCTACCCTCTACCCTCTACCATCAACCCTATAACCTCAACCCAATACCCTAAACCTTCAATCCTATAAAATCAATTCTCAACCCTCTATCCTATACATTGGATCCTCAACCCTCATATATCTCTATCCCTCTCTCCTCTTCTCTCCTTCTCTCTATCTCACTTCTCCCTCCATCTCTCCTACCATCCTTCCCTACTTGTCTATCCTAATCCCTCAACCCTATACGCTCAACCCTTAAACCCTTAAACACTCAACCCTCACCCCGATACCCTCTACCCTAAACCCAATACCCTCTACCATCAACCCAATACCCTCAACCCTTGAACCCTTAAACCCAAGTAAACTCTCTACCCTAATCCCTCAACCCTCAACCCTTAATCCCTCGACCCTTGAACCTTCTACCCTTAAACCCTCTGCCCTCTACCCTCTACCCTCTACCCTCTACCCTCTACCCTCAAACCTCAACCCTCAACAGAGAAAGAGAGAGGAGACACAAATATTAGAGAGGGAAAGAGGTAGGGAGGATACATGGTTGTGATATAGAATGATGGAGGGAGAGGTGGGTAAAGTGAGGGAGAGGGGAGATAAAGATAAATAGAGAGGGAAGGAGATGTAAAGAGATGATAGATAGAGAGAAGTAGAGAGTGGAGGGATGGTGGGAGAGGAAAGGAGGAGATAGAGGTGAGTGTGTGTGAGAGGGAGAGAGGAAGGGGAGAGAGAGAAATATATTAGAGAGGGAAGGGGGGAGAGATAGAGAGTAGAGAGGGAAGGAGAGAGTAAGAGAGAAAGAGGGGTGAGGGAGAGAGTGGTAGGTAGTGGAGGGAGAGGTAGGTAGAGAGGGAAGGAGAGAGGGATGGATAGGAGGGAGAGAGGGAAGGAGGGAGAGTGAGATGGAGAGAGTGGTGAGATAGAGAGTAGAGAGGTAAGGAGAGAATGGGAAATAGAGATAAAGAGAGAGAGGGAGGTTGGAGGGAGGGAGAGGTAGAAAGGGATAAGTGAGACATAGAGAGGGAAGGAGGGAAAGTGGGATAGAGATAGAATGGTGATTTAGAGAGGAGGGAGTGAGAGGGAAGGAGGGAAAGTGGGAGAGAGGGAATGGTGATTTAGAGAGGAGGGGGTGATAGGTAGGGATAGAGATAATGGTGAGATAGAGAGGAGAGAGTGAGAGAGAAAGAGAGGGATGGAGAGATTAGAGAGAGGTAGGTAGAGGAAGGGAGAGGAGAGATAGAGAGTAGAGAGGGAAAGAGGTAGGGAAGGAGGCATAAGTGAGATAGAGAGGGATGGAGAGAGAATGATGGAGGGATAGGTATGTATATATAGGGAAAGAGAGATGAGAGATAAAGAGTAGAGAGGGGAGGGAGAGTAGGGAGGGAGATAGAGGTGTGTGTGTGTGTGAGTGAGAGAGAGATGGTGAGATAGAGAAAAGGATCAATTGAGAGAGAAAGAGGGGGAGGGAGGGTAGGGACAATAGTGAGAGAGATTGGGAGGAGAGACAAAAAGAAGGGGAGGGAGGGAGAGGAGGGAGATAGAGAGAAGTAGAGAGGGAAGGAGGGAGGGAGTGTTAGTGAGGGAGATAGAGGTGTGTGTGAGAGAGAGATAGAGAGAGTGGTGAGATATAGAGGGGAGAGTGAGAGGGAGGGAGAGATAATTATGAGATAGAGAGCAGAGAGTTAGTTAGAAAGCAGGGGAAGAGAGGGATAGAGAGTGAGAGGGAGATGTAGGTAGAGGGAGGGAGAGGAGAGATAGAGAGTACAGAAGGAAATAGGTAGGAGGGAGACATAAGTGAGATACAAAGTGATGGAGGAAGAGGTAGGTAAATAGAGAGAGGGGAGATGAAGATAAGTAGAGAGGAAAGGAGATGTAGAGAAAGAAGAGATAGAGAGAAGTAGAGAGGGGAGGGAGGGAGGTAGATGTAGGGAGGAGATAGAGGGGTGAGAGAGAGAGAGAGAGGGTAGAGAGAGTGAGGAAGGGAGAGAGAAAGAGTGGAGAGATAAAGAGTAGAGACAAGGAGAGAGAAAGATGATACAACCTACTGAATACTAAAATTTGACCTCCTGATTACTGAAATTTGACTAAGTCTAAAATTTCTAAGATTTTCAAAAAACTAGAATTTACATTATAATTCCTAGAAATCTGAAACCACTCTCAAACATCCTTCTTAGAACATGAAATATAACTTAGAGTATAAGAAAGTAAATGTCCATATGTAAATGTCAACTTATACTTAATTGTTTATTTCATGTATATATTTTCCCTGGAAGAGACAGTGAAAATAAAAGAGTTTAGAATAATACATTCCAAAATTCATTACAAAAAGAAAGAGAACTCACACTTGTTCACTCATTGCAAAATTCAAGCCATTTGGCACACACCAAATTGTCACTCGCCAAATTTGGTGCTCGCCAAATGGTAAAGCGAATTTGGCAAGTGCCAAATTTGGTGCTCTAAAAATTTGGTGAGTGCAATATGGCCTATTACAACTTTTTTTAGGCAATTTGGCACTAAAATTGTGTTAGAGATTGGTGCACTTACCCCATATTCTTTATCTATTCAAGGATTTGACAACATAGGAAAAAAACTGCTTAGAGTTATCACATTACCTATCAAAATTGATGAAGTAACATTACAAAGTTTGATCCACGTTATTCCCCATGATCTTTCTTATAGTATCCTTTTAGGGAGACCGTGGATTCATGAAATGAATTGTGTACCTTCCACTCTACATCAGATCATGAAGTATGTCTATAACAACAAACTTTACACACTAAAATATGATCTCAAACCTAAAAGTTATTTAATGGCTAAAAGAGATGGATGAAATCCTTTGGAAGAATTGGAATCCTATACAATGAAAATAGTATTAGAAGAACAAAAACAATAAGAAATTGGAATTGATGAACTTACTAAGTTATTAGAAGATGATTGGGGATCCTTTGATTTCACACAGACATTCATGGGAGAATACAAGATAACTTAGTATTGGATAGTCAACAAAAGATAATGGAAAGAAAAAGAAACTGATGGTAATGTCAATGCAAAATTCACAAGACATATCATAACCATCTACCTCATCTACTTCAGATGAAGACATAAGCTACATGATGAATTTTAATGCGATATATTATCAACAACTGACAAACCCGAAATAAATGGAAATAATTTATGGGAGAGGTTATGAGCTCATGAAACAACTTGATTATAATGGAAAAGGATGTGGGAAGAAAGAGCAAGGAATATATATCCCTATCAATCCTAACACAAAACAAACAAAAATTGGTTTGGGATATTACCCTTCTAAGATAACACAAGCAACAAAGAAACCTTCACTCAACATCAAAACTATCATATGTAACTATAGAAAACCAACTCTCACATTGAAGCATCCTGAATTGTTTGACATGAATTCTAATGTATCTTTGGAATAATTTGAGGATGATGAAGCTTTAAAACAAATGCTAGAATTCTATGATAAATCGTTCACCCCTACCACAAGGAAATGGGTCACATGTTTATTGGTTAGTACTAAAAAATGAAGACAATGGAAACAATGAAAATATAAAGGAAAAAGAGGAATCTAATCCTAAGAAATGAAAACCAAAATAAATTCCTTTGGGAGATAAAATAAGCATACCAATGGATATAAAAAATGAGGAGATAATCATTCAAGTAGGGAAATGTCTTGATAAATATGAACAAGATGATCATGCAACCTTACTTTATGACTTTCCCAAACTCTTTGCTTGGGCTTACATAGTCATGCTAGTAATTGATGCTAATATTGTAACACATAACATAGTCCTCACAAAAGATGCTAAACCAGTGCACCCTAAAATACAAAAATGAATCCTAAGATATCCGTATTGGTCAAAACTGAAATTGAAAAACTTTTTGATGCATGATTCATCCAACCTATTGATTATTCTTCATGGATCTTGAATATTGTCATAGTTGTGAAACCTGACATTCGTATTAGGATGTGTATGGATTTTAGAGACTTGAATAAAGTATCCTTATAGGATGAATTTCCCCTTCCTAATATCGATATGATAGTGGACTCGATTGTAGGACATGCTTTGTTGTCATTCATGGATGGATTTTTTGGATATAATCAAATATTTATCAACCCTCAAGACCAATACAAGACAACATTTACCACTGTTTGGGGAAATTTCTATTGGATAGTCATGCCGTTTGGATTGAAAATGTAGGTCCAACATATCAACGAGCAATGACATTGATATTTCATGACTACATAAATAAAATTTTGGAGGATTATGTTGATGAAATTCATGTCAAATCCTTAACACAAAAAGACCATGTAAATATTCTTCATAAAATCTTTGAGAAAATGCAAAATTATAACATGATATTGAACCTAAAGAAGTGTGTCTCTGGTGTGGGTGATCCCACAATTTTGGTTTACAATTACTGGGAGATTCTGATTTTTGCTGAAATCATATATTTTTAGAAAATATAATGATTTAAGCCTTAAAAAGTTCCATTTTAAGGATTACAATTGAAGAGGGTTTGATCAAACCACCTTATATCAAATCCACTTAGATAGAACCCCTCTAGTATTAAACCATACCTATAATGGAGTCTCCTTTAAACCTATCAAAACGCTGATAAAAAACCACTTTTGATTTACATTTTGGGGGATCAAATGAATTCATTTAAATTTTGTTTTTTGTAAGTATGTAGTCCTTATTACAAGCTTCCCAAAAATTATAATTTTAAATAAATATAATATAATTATTATATTTATTTTTTATTTCTTGTGAATGTAGGTTTTTCAATGAAAATCAAGCTCTCTGTTCTTCACATGTGGAAAAATAGAAGATTATCAATTTTTTTTTTGAAAAATATGAATGCACTAGATATTGATGTCCTTGATCCAACAAAAAGAAAATAGTTGAATTTTGATACATATAAAAAAAAATGTATTATACGGTCTGCCTATGTTTGAATTGTAAGTGGTTTAACTTTGAAACATGATTAAGGAAAAAATATTAAATAGAACACTACAAAACCAATTGGAAGTACTATATATCGTAGTTACAAATCTAAATTAAAAAAAGAAAGAATTTTATTCTTCACGGAAAAGAATTTATGCATTATACGGTGAGCATCACTCCTTAAAAATGGTCTTTACTGAAAAAACTAGTTTTTGAAGGAGATGGAAAAAGAAGTGCAATCTGATTCTGAAATTTTGAAAAAAATATATTGAGAATCTATAGAAAAAATTTCACAAATCACTATTTTGCATCATCTTCTAATTCTACATGGTTTAGCCACTACAGGTGTCCGAATGTGAAGATTTAGTTAGAAAAAAATAGCTCAGTGTCGAGTTTGGCCAAAAAATTGTAAACCAATATTGTGGGATCACCCGTGTAGATACTCGATTTTTTTTAGGTTTGATCATATCTCATAGAGGCATTGAGGTGGACATGAAGAAAATTGATGCTATATTTATCATGCCACCTCCTAGAAACGTATCTCAATTACATACATTACAAGGATAGATACAGGCTATATGTCATTTCGTAGCTTCCCTAGCAAATCGAACATTACCATTCACATAGCTTATTAAGAAAGATGTTTAGTTTGACTCAAATGAGGATTGTAAACAATGGTCTGAGAGTTTGAAATATTATCTTGTTACTCCACCTATTTTGTAACCCGCTATACAACACAAGCCATTTATCCTCTATATGACAACATTAGCCCATACTCTGGTAGCATTTTTGGCTCAACAAAAAGATAGTTGTAAGAAAAATCTCATTTATTACATTATCTAAAATTTAATTTACTATGAAAAATGATACACAACCTTAGAAAAACAATATTTGGCTTTTGTGATTGCTACTAGTAAATTGAGACATTATTTATTCAATGCTGAAATCCATGTTATGATAATGTCTGATCCTTTAAAACATCTCTTTACCAAAATAGATTTCTCAGGACACTTAGCTAAGTGGGTTATGTTGTTAATTGAGTTTGACCTTAAGTTTTTTTCACAATAAGAAATTAAAGGACAAGCCTGAACAAACCAATTAGTTGATGTTCCTTCTCCTCTAGAGTTGCCCAATATAGATTCATTCCCAGATGAAAATGTGATGACTATACAAAAGGAAAAAGAAACATGGGAATTATACTTCGATGGTTCTGAATCACCAAAAATGTAGTATTAAGAGGGAAATAAGATTTCCTTTACTAGGCCCCTTAGGTTTTTTCACCTAGGGGCACTTGGTGTAGGAATAGACCCTCTTTCCACTTCGTGGTTACAATTTTTTGGTAGTTGCATTCAAAGTAAGGGTTGATTGATGAAGGTTGTGTTGTGTGTGTGTTAAGTGTGGCTGAATGAAACTAACACTAACTATTGAAATGTAAATGAAATAAAATATGAACTAAATGCAAAATTAACTAAATGCCCTAAACATATGCAAACAAAAAGGAAGTTGGAAAGTTAAGACCTAGTGCACCTGGGAAATAAAAATTGCAGATGAAAAGCCTTGAAAGGTTTTAGAAATTGCCTAAAATATGTAGAGGGACACTTACACCAATAGGGGTGACCTGGTCCTTCTATCAGGAAATTTTTCCAGACTAGGTTTCGGGGAAAAGAGTACCTAGAAATACTAAAAGCCTGTTTCATGCCCAGCATAGGGACAAGGTCACCAATGATGATGACCTAGTCCTCTTGGCACTTTCTAAAGCCTAAAGGTTTGATTTTGTGGGTCCCGAATGGTACTTTCCTTCTTTGCAGTAGCCCATGTCTGGATCTCCCAAAAATGATCTGCAATTTGTCCTTTTGCTTCTCTTAGGGTTTGGTGCCTTGATATGACTTGAATGGAATGATTTCACTTTCTCCAACACTTCAAACCTTTCTAAATTTTCACACAATTGCAAAGAAGATGTAAAGACCAAGAGCATGTTGGGGTTAGGAAATAGGGGTTTGCCTAAGTCAAACCCCTTTGATGGTAGCTAAACCCAAATGAACAATAATAAAAGGAAAGTAAGATTGAATAATGGACTGAATAGAAACACTTACCAAACATTTACTTGTTGAAATCTACAAAATGAAAGAACAAATACAATGGAAGTAGCTTGTGATTCCTTGTGCTCAATTGCTTTCTTGTGGATGCAAAATGATGTTAGAGGGGGGAAAAATGAAGGTGAAAACCCTTATTTATACATACTAAACCCTAATTTTCCTGAAATGCAACATGATAGGATCACATTATGGTTCTAGAGGAAATTTTTTTGTTAGGTTTTGTTTTGATTTTGAAATTTATGCCAAAAGGGACTAGGTCACCCAAGGTGGCAACCTAGTCCACTTGGGCAATTTTAAGTGATGGTAAGGAATAAAATGATCTTTAATAAATTTTATTAGCTTTGCCTCCTGAAACACACTTTAATCAGGCCTAAAAGTACATTAAGGGGACAAATTAGCATTATAAATGGGTTAAATTAGGGGTAACAAGCCTGGGAAAGTGTGGAAATGCATTGCAACACTCTACAACACTTTGTCACAAGGCTTGGAAAGGGGTAGAAAGGGGATGTTTAAGTGAATTATGTTGAAAGGGTCTTAGAAAAGTGGGAAGATGTGTTACAAAACTTCACAATACCTAAGTAAAACACCAATAGATTGTTGTTGAATTGCAAGCTTTCAAGACTGAATCAAGGGAAAACAAGGCGAAAAATCCAAGGGAAAAGGCCAAAATGAGTGAAAAAGTTTCAAAGGCTACACTTTTTGGTGACACATTTAGCCCCCACTTTAGTGTTAGGATGAACTTGCTTCAAAATCACACTAAAGTAGTCGAGTCATACACGTTGAGAGGGATCCAATGTATTCGTGCTAGAGAGATGAGATGGCACCAATCGAGAGGGATGATCAAGATCCCATGGAAAAAAAAAAGCACAAAAGATCACACTAGAAGGTGATGTGAAAAAGGTGAAGACAGGGGAAAAAGTTAAATCAAGCTTCGACCATTTGTCCAGCTAGTTGTGGAGTAGATCTAGGATCTTTTTCCGAAAAGGAAGAGGGTATTCACTCTGGGCCGATGAGAATTTCAGTTGTCCCATGGGCGAAAATGCCAAAAAGGTGAGAGACACATACACTTGGTTGGTATGCACTCTCACACATGCAAAGGTGGCTATGGGGAAATTCGTGCCACTAGTTAGACTTCTTGCTCAACCATACCAAATTTGTACTCCCTAGAAACTTTGATAAGGAACCACAAAAGACAATGGTGAGGTTCATGAGACAAGAAAAAACTTGGATGCTTAGAAGCCATGAACAAGGGCAAGATGGCACCAAAAGAATGCAAGTTGTGTTATGCAAGGTGGCCATGTATGCACGAATGCAAAAGTGTAAAATGGAAAATGTAAAAATGTTAAATGTGAAAAGAGTGTTCCGAGGAGTCTTGTATAGTTCATATGAGGTCTTTGACATAGGGAGCATTGCATCTTATGTCTCCAAAAGAGGAATGATCAAAGGATAGAAGATTGACAACTTAGGGGATGCAGCTCATTGCATCAGGCCACTAAGAAGAATGTAATATGCTAAGATAAGTCACACTTATGAAGGAAATTACACCAAATGTCATCCATAAAGTGAGAAAATGCATCATGTGAAGTGACAAGGCTGAACTTAGGAAGCGTGGACAAAGAAAATAAAATGAAAATGCAAAAAAAAATATTTCCAATGTATGCCCCCACTTTAATGGAATTGCTAAATCATTTTGTGAGCAATTAATTTAAAGTAGAGAAAGGAAAAATGAAAATGGACATGAAAGCATACGTGGAAAGCCCCATCCCAAATGACATGTGTCCAAGGGAGGATACGTCATGTAAAGGAAAAGAGAAAAGAGAAAAGGAAAAAAAGGGGGTTGCCCCCAAAATGAAAAACCAAAAACACATAAGGGATCTATGGATTTGGTGTCAGTATGTTCTTTGCTATATTATTTTGTGTAGTGAGCTCATAACTATCATCATCTCCCCAAATACATAGAACTGGAAGAAGGACACAAAGAGAGTGAAAACAAGTGAAAAGAAAGAATCATTTTGGGTCAACATGGAAGAGACATAGGGTGTCTCGATGCTTTGCATCATCCCTAAAAGGAAAAAAAAATAAAAATAAAAAGACAAAGACAAAGAGCCTTTTTTTTTTTAGTCAACATGAAGGAGACATTGCAATCTCAATGACTTGCATCATCCTCAAATTAATGGAAAAAATAAAATAAAAAGGAAAAAATGGGTCTATTTGGGTCAACATGAAGGAGACATTGTGGTCTCAATGCCTTGCATCATCCCCAAATGAAAAGGAAAAATGAAAAAGTGAAAAGTGAAAAAAGGAAAAAGGCTTTCTTTTGGTTCATGTCGGGTTCACCAAAATGAACCACCAAAAAGTAGCACTAAGAGGGAAAGAGGATTCCCTTTACTAGGCCCCTTAGGTTTTTTCACCGAGGGGCACTTGGTGTAGGAATAAACTCTCTTTCCATTTGGTGGTTACGGTGGTTTTGGCGGTTGCATTCAAAGGAAGGGTTGATTGATGAAGATTATGTTATGTGTGTGTTAAGTGTGGCTGAATGAAACTAATCCTAACTATTGAAATGTAAATGAAAGCAAACATGAACTAAATGAAAACTAAACTAAATGCCCTAAACATATGTAAATAGAAAGGAAACTCGAAAGTTAAGACCTTACGAAACTAGGAAATAAAATTTGCAGATGAGAAGCCCTAAAAGGTTTTGGAAATTGCTTGAAATATGTAGAGGGGCACTTACGTCAACAAGGGTGACCTAGTCCTTCTATTAAGAAATTTTCCAGGACTGGGTTTTGAGGTAAAGGGTACCAAAAAATACAAAAACTGTGTTTCAAACCTAGTATAGGGACAAGGTCACCAATGATGGTGACCTAGTCCTCTTGGTATTTTTTGAAGCCTAAAGGTTTGATTCTATGGATCCCAACTGGTACTTTCCTTCTCTATAGCAGCCCATGTCTGGATCTCCCAAAAATGATCTGCAACCTGTCCTTTTGCTTCTCTTAGGGTTTGGTGCCTTGATGTGACTTGAATGGAATGATTGCAATTTCTCCAAAACTTCAAACCCTGATAAATCTACACACACCTACAAAGCACATGCAAATACCAAGAGAATGTTGGGGTTAGGAAATAGGGATTTGCCTAAGTCAAACCCCTTTGATGGTAGCTAAACCCAAATGAAAAAAAATGAAAGGAAAGTAAGATTGAATGATGGACTCAATAGAAAAACTTACCAAACCTTTACTTGTTGAAATCTGCAATGTGTAAGAACAAATCCAATGGAAGTAGCTTGTGATGCCTTGTGCTCAATTGCTTTCTTGTGAAGATAAGAGTGCAAGAGTGCTTGTGGGTGCAAAATGATGTTGGCGGGGGCAAAAATGAAGGTGAAAACCCTTATTTATACATACTAAACCCTAATTTTCCCAAAATTTAACATGATAGGACGACACTAGGGTTTTGGAGGGAAAATTCCCATTAGTTTTTGTTTTGATTTTGAAATTTATGCCAAAAGAGACTAGGTCGCCCAAGGAGGCGACCTAGTCCACTTGGGCAATTTTAAGTGGTGTTTGGGAATAAAATGATGTTTAATAAATTTTATTAGCTTTTCCTCCCAAAACACACTTTAATCAGGCCTAAAATTAAATTAAGGGGATAAATTAGCATAAGAAAATAGTTAAATTAGGGGTGACAAGCCCAGGAAAGTGTGAAAATGCATTACAACACTCTACAAAACTTTGTCACAAGGCATGGAAAGGGGTAAAAATGGGTTGTTTAAGTGAATTATATTGAAAGGGTCTTAGAAAAGTGGGAAGATGTGTTACAACACTTAGAAAAACCTTACTAAAACACTGTTAGATTGTTGTTGAATTTCAAGATGTCAAGACCGAATCAAGGTAAAACAAGGCCAAAATCCAAGGAAAAAGGCCAAAATGAGTGAAAAAGTGTAAAAGGCTACAATTTTTTGTGAGATAGATTCTAAGTGTAGAATAGGCTCAGGGGCAAGAGTTATCTTAAATCCTCCAAATAAGCCTATCCCCTTGTATTTTCATCTAAACTTCCTGTGTACCAATAGCAATACGTACCATGCTAGTGTTAAAAGTCAAACACAAATCTATATTTGGGTATTCTCTCTTAATAATTAAACAAATAAATGGTGTGTATCAAGCAAAGCATGATAAACTTGTCTAATATAGAGATCTTACAATGATATTATTAAACAAGTTTGAATCACACATGATAGAAAACATCCCATGAAAGGATAATAGGTATACATATGCAATGGAAAGTGCTACAACTTCTCTTGTATCTCTCAATGATCCTCTCATTGAATTCACATTTAGAGTCCAAATGATGAAAAAAATAGGTATTATTGACTGACAATGATAATTCTAGTGAATGGTTTACATCAATATTCAATTACTTGAAATATGGTACCTTTTTAGAGCCTACAATTAAAAAAAGTCAAGCTCGTATGTGAAAACTTGCATCCAAATATATAATATTAGCTTGAATTCTCTATAGAAGATCATTTAGTGGCCATTTACTTTGGTGTCTTACACAATCTGAAATCCCCAGAGCACTTGACCAAGGACATGAAGGTGGTTGTGGGGATAATTTCAGAGGAAGATCGCTAGCTCAAAAATTAATTTGCATAGGCTATTATTGGAGACACATGGAACAAGAATATTTTGAGTACATGTAGAAGTGTCTTAAATTTTAAGAACATAAAAATTTGATTCACACCCATACCTCCAAACTTTGTGCTCACATTCCTATTTGGCCATCCTTGGTTTGGGGCTTGGACCTTATAAGGAAAATATTACCGCCTTCTTCTGTCAAGCATACCTTTATCATTAATGCCACCAATTACTTCATGAAATGGGTAGAAATTGTCCGTCTTCATTTCAAAACTACTGATGCAATATGTCTATACATATTGGAATATACTATTGCTTGCTTTGGTCTACTTTCCACATTAGTTTCAGATGATGGAACTCCATTCAAAAACAATGACATGAAGAAATTCTTGGAAACATTCAATATTCAACATCAGTTTTCAACAACATACTATTCACAATGAAATGGACAAGAAAAATTGACTAATAATACTATCGAACAAATTTTGTAAAGGACAGTAATAAAAAACAATAAAGATTGGCATTGTTGGACTCAAGGGAACATGGAGAGGGGGGGTGAATTAGTGTTTAGAAAATTTTAGCTTTATTAAATTCTAAAACTCAAACCATACATTAAATGAAAGATGCAAGCATTCAAAGAAAATACTCATAACACCATAACACAAGGATTTTTGCATGGAAACCCTGTTAGGGGAAAATCCACAATGGAGGTTAATCCACAATTTGAGTACTCAAATATTTTTTTACAGAAGAATGCACTTGCATTCAGGTGCACTGCCTAGAGCTCACTACACAAAAGGGAAGGCTCACTGCCTTACAAAAGTTTAGATTAAAACCATCTAAAAGTTGACCTAAGATAGTAGCATCTATCCATGCCAGATTATAGTTTCGGTGAAGCTCATCAATTGGATTCTGAGTCCTCTATCTGAATCTACACTTCGCTCTTCTCTGCTCTGCTATGCCCTTATCTACAATTTGCATCAACTCACACTACATACTGATATAGTTCGCACTCACTATTCTCCACTATATGTTCACACTTTTTCCAACACAAAATGATAGAACCGATCTCATATTTATATTCGCTATCAGGGTTTTGAACATCCTTATGTTAGGTTGATAAAATATTAAGTTTTTCTCAAATTTTCATCCAGATCCACCACTAAATCTTTATACACACCCTCCAAAGTCAGTTAAGACATGGAGAGGACCAAAAAAAACATAATCAATTATGAAAACATTTAATTAATTACTCCTCATGCATCCATGATTACTACATTCGTTGGGTAGGCCTTCAAGTACAAATAATCAACAAATTAATGTTCTAGATCACCTATATGATGTACTAATAAATGTGTAGCCACAAAATTATAGAATAAGGTATTGAAAATACCTAGCAATCATCCCTAAGGTGTGCAACATGGAATGATAAACAAATGATGCACATTGATCAAAATATTTACCTTTAACCAGATGCCTTGTTATTCTTTCTATTCTGCCAAAAATATACTATAGATCCAATGCATGGTCCTTAGGTTTCCATCAATGACAACACTTACAAGCCGTATGCCAACAATCTCCCCCTTTGGCATTGATGGCAACACTAAGTGAAAAATGACTAAGCGTCAGAATCATTATAGGTACGCTACCAAAATTTATTGCACTCTCTCCCCCTATGATTTATAAGGAATTTTTCACTGCATTCTCTCCCCCTTTGACATCAATGAAAAAGAACAGGAGCCATATGCCAAAGAAAAACCAAATATGTGTTCAAAATCTAAAAAAATTCAAAAAAATTATACCGATAATTCTTCCCCTTTGACCAAAACCTCAAGAATTTGAATCAATTTTATAATCCTTAGAAAATAATCTTATGATTTTCCTTCATTTCTGGAAGGAACTTCTACCAAGAATCTATTGTGATCCCAATGATTATGATCAAAATATTTTTCTTGGATGTCTTGTTAATAATCTCAATTAGAGATTCTAGGATTGTAATCGATTCTTCAAGTTTCTCATCTTTCTTTAGAATCTCCACCCTTTGCTCCAATCTGCCTTCGATTTGATCCTTAAACTTCCAAAAAGTATCCACAAGAGTTTTCTTGGTGGATTGAGCTTTAGTGTGCTTAGACTGCAGTTTCTGAATCTTTTTCCTAATGGTGCCATACTGATCCCAAACCATATCAAAGTTCTTTCCAATTTCACTCAATTCTGCCTCAATTTTCTCTAACTTCTCTTTGTAGTTTCTGACTGCAAGGGGCCAACGAATGCATTAGTTGTAGATATTATTATCTGAATTGATGCATTGTCTCAACTCATTCATTTTCTTCTTCAATTTTTGTAAGAGATATCCTGAACTGCTCCTCCAAGTGTGAGATAATTTCACCTTCTTTTTCTTTATTCTTAGAGCTCATTGATTCTTTACTGCACTCAATCATCTCCTCAGGTAGGATGTTCTATAGGATTTCTGATTTGATCTTGCAGTGCTCAACATGAGCATTTAGTACTTCCAGAATCATGTCTTGATCATGGGTATGTGCAGGATCATCATGGAAAAAACAGGCCCTTAAGTTGCAATAAAAAGACAAAAAATTAGAGTTAGACAACTTGACGTAAAAATTTGAATAAGTTATCTATATTATTTCAAAAAAATGTAAAAATAGAATCTATAGCAAATTGAATGTAGTTTCTAAACTACTAGACCTTTATTTAAAATATATATATATATATATATATATTTGGTGAAATTTTAAAATTTCAATGCAGTAGTATTGAAATTTCAGGGTAAAATAAGAAGTAGGTGTCTGTCTGACCACCCTAACCACAATAAAATGATAATATTTTTTTATAAGCTTTTAGATATAAGTAGAGGACTCATGTCCCGATGTGATGCATATTTTTTTATAATTTTTTTTCAAGTAAATAATTAATTATGATTTTTTAATTACAACTTTTAAAAAATATAAAAGCTCGTCTGTCTAACCACCTTAACTTGGTCAAAAAATCATGAAATTCAATTTTTATTTTTTTTAATCCTATAGTATGTAAAGCATAGAATGTGACACATGTTTTAGATTCAAAAAATGTGATATCATTCGAAAGTTATAGATGTTTTTCAATCAGCCTGTCAATTAGGACTTTATTCATAATTCTAATAGAAAATGAATAATAATTATTTGTTAAATTTAAAGTAAAGCGTAATTTATATTGGTTGAAAGTTGAGAATCTCTTCTAAAAACCCTTTTCGTTTCATCAATTTTGGGTAAAAAAAAGTTGTCAGCCACATGGGCCATCATATGGCTTACATATCGCCATTTTTTGGCCCATCATGATCCTGCACATACCATCATATGATGGTCCAACTAACCATAAACTCACAATTTTCTGCATGACACCTTCTTCCTGGAGAACTTGTAGTTTTTCCTTTATTAGATCATCATCTTCCTCACTAGCCTCTGATATTTTGTTTTCCAGTTCTTTTTCATTATCTTCATCAGATTCTTCATCAGATTCTTCATCTAGAATATTCATAATTTCATATCCTTTTCCTTTTTATTTTGTTCTGGGAACCTTGGGTTCCAGATGGTTGTATTCAATATTTTCTATTTCCCTTTTCTTCTTTTTCTCCATGGTACCGGAAGTGGAACCAACCTCAAGTGATCTTACTAGCAGAGGGACACCGACTGAACCATATTCTTGAAGAAAATTTCAAATTCTTGATCCCAATTAGCCAAGCTCTTCGAATATGAATATATTTGTTTGCATATCAGTTCATCCATTTTCCATACCATATTGTTGATCTTAGGTAAACAATTTAAGAAATACATCACCAAGCAAATAAACAATATACCAAACCTAAAAGGGTAGCCTATTTCCTTGTTTAACTGCACATTCTCCATTAAATGATCCTTTAGCAATCCACACAGGTCAAAGTCTTGACCTTCAATTTCCATTTTATGTGAAATGTAAACTACACCAGCTGATGTCACTCCTTCTTGGTTTCTAAAAATGATTTTGTATGAAATTTTTAGCGCAACATACTTCATAGCAAGATTTTTTATCATCAAAATTATCAACGCCCTCTGATCTCCAATTACTCTGATTAGGGTTTCAACTTCTCTGTTCTGGATATATTTCTTCCTTGGTATATCTTCGATTTTGCATAATCCAGTCAAATTTTTGATTACCTCCTTTGAAATTGTGTAAGGTTTGTCTAGAGTCAAGATATCATCATGCAATATTCTTAGGATGAATTTAACGAATTATGCATTCACAAAGTATGGAAACTCATTCCAAATATCCAAATTTCTATGTTTGACTTCTTTTAATTGCTTCAATTCGTTAGGCAACAATAGATTTCTCATGGACTTAATTGTCAGAATTGTATTCATCTAGAATAATTGACCCTTTTATTTGATCCATTTTATTTTTTGCACTTAGGTTTAACAACTGGACACCAAATTATGTGAAATTTTTGAAAGTAATTAAAATAACTAATGAATTTCAAGTTTCGTTGATGAATTAGCTTCTCTTCCTTGAAATTCTGCTACTAGGTGCTCTCCTCCTTTTCTTCGATGCAAAGTGACAAACGAGAGTCACAACTTGAATTTTATAGTTTCCAAACTTGCAATAAATACATTTTCCCTAATATTTGTGGATACTCTATTTTCACAGATAGTGAGAGAAAAATTCTTCAGCGGACCTACGATTCTTTGAATTCTCTTGAAAATATCCACCAAAGCTTCAACATATAATTGATACACCCTTTTAATCATCCTGCGTGTTCCGGTGCCAGCTATGAATAGGGGAGGAAATATTTTCTTGAACAACTCCCCCTAGGCCAATGGCCTAAGATCAATTTCTGAAAGAATTAGTGGAAGTAGGTTCTCGTGCAGAGCCATTTCCAACTTCAGATTTGCTCTTCTTCACCCATGTCTTCTTCATTTGATCTCTCATTTCATCCACAATCATTTATATATTTTCTTTGTCATATTTTTGTATATTTTTGTCTCTGTGTATTAGACCTCTACTATCAACATTTTTATTTCTCTAGAATCTTGCAATCTGACCATACTTATTGCAATTGTAGTTCACATAATATTTTTTGTCCATACCAATAATTCCATTGATTTCTTCTTAATTTGCATTGATTATCAATGTGCCCAAATATTCCACATGTATAGAATTAAACATTCCTTCTATTTATAGAGTAGTTTAACACATTTTTGTATTCAACTAATTTATGACAAAATTTTTTGCAATTGAAACACTAACCAATGAATGATGGATTACTTGATTTCATTTTAGTTTTGCATTGAGCAACCATATGAAAAAACTTATTGCAAGAAAAATAGTATCCATTAATTTTTTGAGCATTAGGTTATCTTACTAGGTACCTTCCACCTTTGCTCATCTAATTTATTTGTCTGAAATTATTTTTTCTAGATCTAGAAGTTTCTCCTTCCTCATATCCAAGTCCTTGCTTGTCTTTAGAATTATTCTATCCTTGAGTCATCTCATCAAGCTTAACATAATTGATATTGAACTTCTCCTTGTATTAATTTGTAGTAGTGAGTTCATTTCTGAGAATAATAAGTTGCTTTCCAAGTTCTTCTTCATTGCTTCTGGATTGTTCTAATTCACCTTCTAACTTAGTGAATTATCCATTTATTCTTCTGCATTCATCCAATCTTTCTTTTAAGGACTGGGCAAGGCTTTCTTCATTCTTCTTGAGGTGAAGCCACAATAGTGGTTTAAAATTTGATGCAGGAAGGAAATCTCAAAAAAAATGATCCCATGGCAAAAAAATTGAGTTTAGGGGTTCGAACAAACCTATAGGTTCGATCGAACTAGGGTTCAATCGAACCCACTTAAATGCTTGCCCCCCATTTCCTTCCCCAAAAACCAAAGGAAATGCAAAATAAAATGTGGTTCACTCAAACTAGGGTTCAAGAAAACCATGGTTTGAGTGAATCCCTAGGGGTTCACTCAAACCTCCCTTATCCCACATTCTCCCCCTCAAACACATAAAACATCTAAATTTTTGCACTTCAGAGCTCGAGTTGAAGATGAAAATGACAGAGACCTCACAAACCCAATTGGAATTAGGTAGTCCTTAGAACGAGCTATCTAACGAATATAATTTTGATATGTTTTGGTTTTAATATGTTTTTTTTTTCTTTTTTATTTTATTAAATATAGGTTTTTCACCAAAAATGAAGGTCTTTGTTCTTCACATGTGGAAAATAGGGGTATGTGCAGGATCATAATGGAAAAAATAGGCCCTTAATTCATCTATATTATTTCAAAAATATCTAAGAATAGAATCTTTATCAAATTTAATGTAGTTTCTAAATTACTAGGTTTATTTAAGAAAAATAAAAATCTATTTGGTGAAAATTGGAAATTTCAATGCAGTAGTACTTAAATTTCAGAGAAAAAATAAGAAGTGGGTGTCTGTATGACCACCCTAATCACAATAAAATGATAATATTTTTTTACAATATTTTAGATATAAGTAGAGGACTCATGTCCCGATGTGATGCATACTTTTTTGTAATTTTTTTCCAAGTAAATAATTAATTATGAATTTTTTATTACAAATTTTAAAAATTATAAAACTCATATGTCTGACCATCTTAAATTTTTCAAACCTTCATGAAATTCATTTTTTATTCTTTTTAATCCTATAGTATGCAAAACATAGAATGTGACACATGTTTTCGATTCAAAAAATATGATACCGTTTGAAAGTTATAGATATTTTTCAATCAGCTTGTCAATCAAGACTTTAGTCGTAATTCAAATAGAAAATAAATAACAATTATTTATTAAATTCAAATTAAATCATAATTTATACTGGTGGAAAGTTGAGAATCTCTTTTAAAAACCCTTTTCGTTTCATTAATTTTGGGTAAAAAAATGGGCCATCATATCGCTTGCATATCGCCACTTTTTGGCCCATCATAATGCTGCACATACCCATACTA
The DNA here is from genome assembly GCA_007115665.2 of Sequoiadendron giganteum. Lineage (NCBI taxonomy): Eukaryota > Viridiplantae > Streptophyta > Pinopsida > Cupressales > Cupressaceae > Sequoiadendron > Sequoiadendron giganteum. The sequence continues at coordinate 495,460,065 of CM021105.1, forward strand.
GATTATCAAAAAAAATTTGAAAAATATGAGTGCACTAGATATTGAAGTTCTTGATCCAACAAATTTTTTTAAAAATTTTGATATATACAAAAAAGGTTACGTGTTATATGGTCGTGCTATGTCTGAATTATAATTGATTTGACTTCGAAACTTGATTAAAGAAAAAATATTCAATAAAAAACTATCTAACCAAGTGGAAGCACTAGATATCAGAGTTACAAATTAAATATGAAAGAATTAGAATTTTATCCTTCATGGAAAAAATTTATGCGTTATACGGTGTGTGCCACTTTTTAAAAATGTTGTTTTCTGAAAAAAACCAATTTTTGTGGGAGATGGAAAAGGAAGTGCAATCTGATTCCAAAATTTTTGAAAAAAATATTTTTAGAATCTACAGACAAAATGTGACGAGACTCTGGTTTTCTTCATCTTCAAATTCCTCACGATTTAGTTGCTATAGGTGCCCAAATCAAAAGATTTAGTTAAAAATAATAATTTTAGTGTCCAATTTGGCCAAAAATTATAAATCACTATTCTGGGATCACGCCTTCCTTTCTTCAATTTCCTTAGTCAGCTTCATCACCATGGATTCCATTTCAAGTTTTAGAGTAGCATTATCTTTAGCAATATTTTCACATTCTTCAGTTATTTCCTTCAAGGTTTGATTCAGGTGAGCACCATCCATGTTTTCGCTTTCTTTCTGCTTAATCTTATCATAAAGATCCTTCCTCTTCACCCTAGATTTAACAATCTGATCCTTCAGTGATTGAATGAACTTCTCAACATCCTCCAAATTTGCTTTATATTCCCAAACTTCTAATTCATAATGATCAAGGTCATCAAGTGCCACTAGAAGTTGTTGCTGAAGACTACCAGAGTCCATTACATTCCAAGATCCAACTCAAGCTACTAGACTTCTTCAGAGGAACCAGATGCTCTGATACCAATTGTTGGACTCAAGGGAACACTAAGAAGAAGGGTGAATCAATGTTCAATAAATATTAACTTTATTAATCTGAAACTCAAACCATGCATTAAAGGAAATATGCAAGAATTCAAATAAAAGATTCATAGCACCATAACACAAGGATTTTTGCATGGAAACCCTTTTAGGGGAAAAACCACGATGGAGGTTAATCAACAATTTGAGTACTTAAATATTTTTTTTATAAAGTAATGCCCTTGCATTCAGGTGCACTTACTAGAGCTCACTGCTCAAAAGAGAAGGCTCACTGCCTTACAAAAGTTCAGATTAAAACAATCTAAAAGTTGAGCTGAGATAGTAGCATCTATTCATGCCAGATTATAGTTTCGATGAAGATCATGAATTGGATTCTGAGTCCTCTATTTGACTCTACAATTTTCTCTGCTCTGCTCTGCTCTTCTCTGCTTTTCCCTTATCTGCTCTTTGCATCAATTTGCACCATTATTTTGCTGAATGTCACACCACATATTGATATAGTTCACATTCTCTATTCTCCACTATATGTTCACACTTTTTCCAACACAAAATGATAGAACTGATCTCATATATATATATCCGCTATCAGGGATTTGAACATCCTTATGTTGGCTTGATAAAATATTAAGTTCTTCTGAATTGGTTGGCTAGGTCCACCACTAATTCTTTATGTGTATCCTCCAAAGCTAGTTGGGAAATAGAGAGAACCAAAAAAAATATAATAGAGCATGAAACATTTAATTACTTACTCCTCATACATCCATGATTACTATATTCGTCGAGTCGGCCTTCAAGCACAAATAATCAACATATTAATGTATCAGATCACCTAGATGACACACAAGTGAATGCGTAGCCACAAAATTCTAGATTAAGGTATTAAAGATACCTAGCAATAATCCCTGAGGTGTACAACATGAACTGATAAACAAATGATGCACATTGATCGATATATTTACCTTTAACCAGATGCCATATTCTTCATTCCATTTTTCCAAAACTATACTATAGATTAGATGCATGACTTAGGTTGCCATCAATGACAACACTTACAAGCCATATTCCAATAGGCATATGCAATTAACCTACGCATTATGGGCTTATCATAGAGCATCAGAACATCCACTAGAAATACTCTGTATAACCAGGTCTATGGTGTTGAAGCAATAATTCCTTTAGAGTTAGAAATTCCCTCCTTATGAATTTCTCTTAAAGGGCTCATTGATGACAATACCTACAAAGAGCAACGTATTAATTCTCTCAAGTACTTACAATATTACTCTAAAACAATGCAACTTGGTTACAATGATAATAGAATTCCCCATGAATTTAATCAAGGCAATCTAGTGTTATATGAAAACCAATGAAATGTCAATGCTCTCTTGAGAGAAAAAGGAAAATTTAGCCCTAACTGGTTAGGGTCGTACATTATTAAAGAAAAGTATGGATTTTGCATTTATACATTAATTGAAATGGATGGTACATCTCTAAAATAATTTGTAAATGCCACGCATTTGCATTGGTATTACATCAAGCAATTCTTGTTTTGAATGGTATGTTAGAGTAATATGGTTAGGTGAAGTAGATAGCTTCTATCTCACATTAATTTATTCTTTGATGCATAATAACAAGTGTGTATCTTAGATTCTAGGGTAATTAATCAAATATTTTGTTTAATTACTTTAGTCACCATACTATTCAAAACTTAGAGTGTTATGTTAATTTAAATCCTTACATGAATTTAATACCATTAAATAATAAGTGTATTTAAGTTAAAATAGCATCTCTTCATCAAAATGTAGTATCTAACATAAAACATGAATCATTTAATTAGATCACATAAAACATTAAATCATGGAGACATTTATTAAAATATTCTTGCAAAGGATATTTGATAAATCACATTCACATTTAATTCAACACAACATCATAAACAAAAATGCCCATATATATAGATAGTCATCAAAAGTTTTGGGTATATATGCATCAATGATTACAATGCTAGTAGGGTCTATGACTGCCTGAACCCTTAGGAGCCGGTGACCTCCATAGCTGTTTGAGATAGTAGTGTGAGATTGTGATCTTACTAAATATCTTTCTAGGCCCTCTAGTATCCCTGATGCGCTAGCCTCCCACACGAGACTCTGTACGTGCTCTCAATCTATACAATCCCTATCTACTTGTATCCTCTCAATCTCCTCTCGTAGCCTTGAGAGATCTGCCCATAGGTCACTCTCCACCATGTTGTCAGCAACACCTCGAGAAACCAAAATTGGTGTAAGCTATGAATGGAGCTCATTGGCATGAATAGTGGACCTCACATAGGCCATACCCAATCTCGCCATAGACTCAAAAAGTTATGCATGTGAATCCACTAAGGGTGGGGGCATGTACTACTCCAGGACATCATCCTCATGACGTAGTAGAGGCACAAGTGATGTGGCTACTCATTGATAAAGATCTTGCCACACTCATGTAGATATTGCAAAATGGAAATCATAAAGAAAATCCACAAACATCATAATCATATATAAAGCAAGTGAATAAAAGATATATATACATGGAAAAATAAAATAAATCATGCAAATATCACTTGGATCAATGATCTTCCAGTTGGGGTATGCCCATACAATAGTGGTCCCTCCCTATGCTGATGACGTGGGTGGTCTACTACCACTAGCCTTCTCACACTCATGTATATAGAACTCTAACTTGATAGTGGCATGCGGTCTGGCCAATCTGATAATGGGTATGTCTAGACTACCAGAGGTAGCTAGATCCTCCTCTGTCTTAGCAGTGTCCTCACTCATCGGTTGGGTATCATCATGATCCTCATCAGCCTCCTCATAGTCCTCATCCTCATCCTCATCCTCATCTACATCCACAAATATATCAGTCCTAGCATCATCATCATCTATGGCTACATATAATGATTGTTGTCTTTGTCGCCTCCAAGACTTGGAAGAGGTCCAAAAAAACCCACAAGGTGATGTAAGGGGAACACTACCCTAGTTGTAGTCCACCATTCCTCGTAGGTCTAGGTGGCACCTATGTCATCAACCTCAAATTATGGGGGTAGATCAGGGTCCTCGTCATTTGAATCACTTAAGTATACATCATCCCTTGAGAGACAGTAGTTGTCCCTAGGACCAACATCACTACATGTTGATCATCAGAATGATGGTCTAAAATGTGGATCTACCTAGTTATACTCAAACCATCTCATCACTTGATCATAATAAAATGGTCTAGCCACATAGTCATGTCAGCCTAACAGAAACTGATCCATCTATAATATGCACATCTCATTTTGATGATCTGCCCACTATGGTATCCACTAATAGTGTCTTGAGTAGATATCATCCTCATTTAGTTGGTCAAACGTAATCCTCTAGTCTAATAAATCTCCCTCCTACCAAGGTCATCTAAGTGGCTAGCTAAAAACCCTCGAATCACCTGCGACCACTGTAAGAGGAAATCTAGTGGGCCTAGTACATGTAATGTGCTCAAAGAAACATATCTCTAGTAAGGTACAATGAACAATTCTATGAATCTCTCAAAATGCGAAGTAACTAAGATCATAGTATAAATGGGTGAGCATGTTGCGACACCACACAGTAATGGTATGTTGCTCCTCTATCCCTCTGATAGTATTAACTAAGCCACCATCTAAGTGTGCCCCTCAACCATCTGGAACCAATGTAAGTACTACAATAATGATCATAATCCGCCACAAGAGTGGTGATCGCATGCTTAGGAGCCATTTAACCTCCACATGTAGTCTAATGCTTAAGCACTAGATAGGCTGATGTAGACAATAAAGAATATCATCTTTCATCTATGTGAAGGATCTATCAATAGCTAGCCGCACATGCTCGCCATGAATAGTGATGTGTAAGATGTGGTGAACATCCTCTAGAGTGATGGTCACCTCCCCCATGGGAAGATGAAAGGTATAAATGCTCGCATCGCATCTCTTTGCTAATGCTAGTAGTATACCATCATGGTACCTCATAGGTGGCCAACATGAGGAACACCCAAAATAGACCAACCTCTTGTAATAACTAATTATCCTCCTCTAGAAGTTGAGTCACTTTACACCAAAGTGGGACACTTTACACCAAAGTGGAACAATTTGTGCCAAAGTGGGAAAAATTGCACCAAAGTGGAAAACTTTGCGACAATCTATTCTAAGGTCATAAAATTAATAAAATTACATGAAAAAGTACAGTAAAAGTATGAAAATGAATGAAAAGAAAAGTGGAATTCACTCATCGTATGCTAGAGGACTCCCCATGCTACATCAACATGAACTAGATCCAATATCGAAGGCTTGTAGGCTCTACACATTGGCATCTTCATTCGCTCTACAATTAGGTAAATTTTGAACAAGGTAAATGTCAAATGAATAGTGAAAAGAGTCATTTTCAATAGTATATAGTTAAACCCTAGTAAATAAAGCTTATTCATTTAAAAAGGGAAAGTTCATTAAAATCAACATATTGGGGGCTAGAGGACTACATTTTTGACACCATTTGTTGCATTCCAACTCCATAAACTAAGCAGAATCAGGGAATCATAAATCTACCCTCAAATTCAATTCTTCATAGAAGTTTGATAAGAGGATTTTTGAAATGACTAAAAAATATTTGTTACAGGATGTGGTTCCTCACATTGTGGTTTTCTAGGTAGCAATAATGGGGGCTTCATTCTCACTAACGAATCCATAAGTGTATCCTTTTTCATAACAATTATTTCCTTCAGCTTGCATATTAATGTAGTATCATATTGCAACTAAAGTGGGGGCTAAATGTAGTGTCAAAAAAAGTAATCCTTTTTCACTCTTTATTCTAAATAATCAACACATAAATTGATTTAATCATGCTTTGGAGTGGTGTTGTAAGGTGTTGTACACATTCACTTCATTCTAGGGTCCTTATTTAATTAAAATATACTTAAGTTGTACCTTTTCCAAAAGTGTTGTAACACATTTTTACACTTTTCTAAGGTTTATTTAATTAATTAAGCCTAATGGACCCATCTTGTACTTAAATTAAGCATTATTTTTGGTGTTGTAAAGTGTTTAAAGACACTTTCAAATCTATCTAGGGTGGTATTAATTAATTGTGGTTAATTAGGACTTAAATGGATCTTTAAATTAAATTCAAGCCCTCTAAACTACATTTTTGGAGGGATCAATCCCGACACCCAGTAATTAAATAATATAAACTTGAATGTGGCAAGTTCTAGGTCCTGGAAATTGGAGCTAGGACCCATTAACCACTAAGGGCCAATGGGTCCTCCCTTAACAAGACCCCACTTTCTTTACATATTTCAACTAGGTTTTTGATCCTCTTTTCACTCCCTAGAGAAAAGGTCCTAGAAAGTGTGTCAGGACCCATTTTCCCTAGGTGGCGAATGGGTCCTCCCTTAACAAGGAACCTCTTTTTGAATTTTATTATGGTGAGATTTAATTAATTTCATTTCTAGATTTGATGTTGACTTGAAATATTTGAATTTTGGGGTTAATTCTCTTATTTAGTATAAATACAAGGTTATTTTACATAATTTCACCTAAGGGAGAAAACTAGAGAAAGATTACAAGAAAGAAAGAGACAAATAAATTTCATGAGACAAAGCATTCAAGAAAAGGTGAATTTTGGAGTAGCCTTTCAAGATCTTCAACCTCACTTTGTGTTAAAAACCAAGCATTAGTGAAGGTTGTTGATAAATTCCTATAGAAAATCATGAAGGATTCTAGTTGTTGGGAGATGCACAAGTCATACATCCAAGACTAAGGACTCATTTTCTAAGTGATTCCATATTCTATAATCATCCTATTTGCAACCTACAAGAGGTATTTTCAGATTTGTGATTCATTAGAGGGATTAGACACCTTCTTTAGTGAACCATCTACATTGTTCATATTGCATTCAAGGGTTTTATCCTAACACAATTGGGTAGAATTTCCTTTACATTCTCTTTGATCTTAGTCTTAGGCACACTTAAGATTGAGATTGCACACACAATTAAATGTTTTACATATTTATTCATCATCAAAGGTTTAATTATCGATGATGGATTTGAGTAAGGAAAACCCCTATCCACCAACAAGCTACCAAATTTGTTTTGTAGGTTATTGGCAGATCCATATTCGAAAACAAGAATTTCAAGGTGCAAAGGAGAAGAGAAAACATAGAAGTTGGAATTCAGATTCAGAGATCCTAGAAAGAGCCTAACAAGATCCATTCACCTTTGGTGGTGAATGAGTCCTTGTTATCTTCACAAAAAAGTCTATTATCACCAGGTGCATTGCATTCTTTACTTCCTATTTCCTAGGGAAAATTATAGTTTCCTTGTGTTTTGTGTTTAGTTTGTGCATTTTATGTGTTAGATCTAGGATTAGGGTTTTTTCATTAGCATAATTTTTTCTTCCCAAGTTGACATCTAGCTCACCATCTCATCCTTGCATAAAGGAAAGATTGCAAGATCTCTCAATCTTGATTCAATTCACCACTTGGGTTGATAGATGCTTCAAGGTTTTTGGATCTCATCTTTTGAATGAAACCCTCAATATAGAAAAATTTGGATTGAGGATATTCATCCCACTTTCTTTCCTTTTGTATGCTTCATTCTTGATAACAACACTTGATTAGAAAAAAAACTTTGAAAATGCTTGAATTAGATCTCCAATGGTACATCAACACATTAGTTCAACAACATGTATGATGCCTTATGCCTTTGACATGATGATATGACCTTTGATTGCTGCAATAAAATTTAACAAATCTTCCCTTGAATTCCTTCTTGAATGATCTTTAATGCTCTTCTGAAAGTACTTTTGGTTGCTTTTGAAACTCTAGGATGCTTAGATTGAAATTGTAGTTGAAACATAGCGAAATAGCCATATAATTATACATAACTTAAGATTAAACCATGAAATTCAAATAACAAAAGACAACATCAGATCTAGGATTTGAAATTATTAAAATAATGCCAAAAAACCATCCCAAGGTCATGTCTTAGGTTAGGGAAGACCCGTTCGCCATAGGGAGAATGCGTCCTAGCATACGTAACTAGGACATGTTTTAGAGATTATGAAATTTCATCCCAAAAGGGGGTCTTAGGACCTAGTGAGGACCCATTCATTAGGTCATGATTGGGTCCTATGTCACTATCCTAGGACATATTCCTTGCAAAATTAAGTGTTGTGTAATTTAATTTAAGAGTGTCAAGTTTTATTCCTCAAAAAATGCAATAAATTAGGCTTGGATTTGAATTTAAGGGGCCAATTAAGCTCAAATTAACCTCAATTAATTAATAAATCCTTAGAAATTAGTGTTAAAGTGTAAAGAAACACTTTACAACACCTTGAATAAGGCATAACTAAGTCCATTTTAATAATTCATTCCCAAATTAAGAAAAAATGGATACTTTTTCTATTACTACGCTAGCCTAGATGAATCAACTTATCCATAGAGGGTTTAATGTGGTTAACCTACAGTTTGGAGTAGATTTTATAGAAGGTATTGTAGAGGCTAATAGGGAAAAAATTAGATAGCCTATTGGCCCCAAGATGTTTTGGAATAAGAATAGTGAGTGTTATCAAATTCTTTAGAATATTTCTAGAGGAGAGGAATTCATTAACAATGGAGATAACATCCAAACCAATGATATCCCTATACTTCTAAGAGAATAAAGGATGAAAACCATCAAGCACCAGGGACTTGAAGGGACTGAAGGAAGAAAAAACCTCTCTAACCTACTCAACTAAAGAACTTATTTCTATGAATAAGACGTTCTTCTAGGAAAAATAGTGAGCAATAACATCTAGAAGATCATTAGTCTAGTAATTAGTCGTAATCAGATTGAGGAGGTTATAAAAAATTGAACACTAGCCCAAGCTATATCCTACTTAGAAGATAGCAAGGAACCATCCATAGTGATCAATTCAAAGATGATATTACTATTCCTTTGATTGGAGGCGATCATGTGAAAGAAGCTAGTATTTGTATCCCCTACAAATCCACTGATTCATATCCCTCTACTTCCAATAAATTTATTCCTTCTCAATAATTTTTTGAAGGTCACTTATCAACATATTTTCCTTGTCAACCAATGCCACATGGGCTTCTCACTCCATATATTTTTGTACCTATCTATTTTTCTCTTTAAGAGAATTTTTTTGATCAAAAATATTTCCAAAACAACTCCTACTCCATCCTTTCATATTATTCTTGAGAGCTTTCAGTTTGAAGGCCAGTCTAAACATTGAAGAAATACATAGACCCTGATACTCCAGCACTCCATAAGGAGGTACCACAGTTGGGGTGATATGACTAGATCAAATCAAACTAAAAGGGGTGCTTGGCCTAAGGGGGGAGTGTTCCATTGAAGGAGCAGGAGGTGTGACTAGAACCAAAGTTAAGGAGGGAGGATAAAGAGAGAGTGGAAGACATATCCCAATTGGAGGACACTAGACACCGATCAAGTTTGACCTGAATAAGGTTATCGCCAACCCATTTTTTGGACTAGGTGAAAGAGTTTCTCTCAAGTTCAAAATCAAATAAGCCACCCTCAAGGAGGAAGTTATTAAGATCCATCATATTGTCAGTCAAAACCATAATACCACCCATTTCCTCAAAGGGAAAGAGGGGGGTATTAAATTATCCCATCACCATCAAGTGGCTAAGAAGAAAGGAGCTTCTACTATCCAATAGAGGAAACCACATGTTTTTTCTAAGAAAAACAATATTTGAAATATAAACATCGGAAACGATCCATTCATGAAGATCGTAAATTTGAGGGAAATGAACATTAAGAAAGTTTTCATCCATAGAAAATAAAGAACCCTTAAGAAAAGGTTTCCACATCATAACTAACCCACAATAATCCCCCTCTACCTAAATCATGAAGTAGAGGGCATTGGGCCAAATAAATTTACTAGATTTCTCAAAATCAATAGCTATCATTTTAGTTTCTTGTAACAGTAAAATGTTAGGTCTGAATTCTTTGATAAGATCCTTGACAATATGCTTCTTATGAAGACTATTGAACTCTTGAATGTTCCATGAGAGAATCAAAATTTCTTATTTCTTTTGGAACTAGGCTGCTCAAATTTCTCCTAGTTCCCATTAGTAACATCTCTAGCTATATTCTTTTATATAGTAGTTTTAGAAAATTTCCTACCAACCTTAGGGTTGGTCCCTACATCTGCTAAATTCCTCAAATCACCTAGTTTGGGAAAACTTGAAAAACCAACTAGCACCGAGGTGGAAACCGCTTATGTGAAGCCAACAACACCATTGAGCCAGGAATAGGAGGAGCCACACAAGGAATAACAAGGACTATAGAACACATCACGAGGGCCAACATCTCCACCTGGACATTGACCAAAAAATGATTCGTCATCAGTAGAGGGGGGTCAACCGCAACCTCTAGGCTTCCTGAAGTAAGGGGTTAGAGACCAACAAAGGGAAGTCAACATAGACACACTAATCAACAACTAGGGATTGGGAGAAAATAAAAGAGATGGGTTCCTAAAAGGGAAGGGTAGGGTCAAAGGGTGCAAGCACCATAGAGGGAGGAGAGTGGGAAACAGGGATTCTTAGAGAGGCCAACCTGGCTACCCAAAATAAAAACAGGAGGGGTTGACACAAAACTAGTAAGCGAGGAAAATGAAACCACTTGTTTGGGAGGAAAAGGAAAAGAAAGTCTATGTTCAAGTCAGGGGGGATATGAAGCCACCATCTTAGGGATAGAAACCTTAGGCATAATTTTATGATAGGAATTTCAAAGATGGCCAATAGAAGAACAAAGTTGACAAAAGAGAGTAGAGTTTTCATATTCAATGGATTGAGATAGCTTACCATGTCAAGAATCTAGAATAATTGAGGTTGGAAAAGTCTTGTTTGGTTCAATATTGACACAAAAATGAGAATAAACCAATCTAGACTATTCCTTCATAACATAGTCCAGAGAGAGAAATTTATCGAAAGATTAGGCTACACGAGTAATAATATCCTCATCCAAAAACTCCAAGGGGATTCCTAGAAGTTAAACCTAGGTAGGAAGCACAACCACCAAGTGAGTAGAGGGATCGAAACTTGGGGGCCACTTGTACAAAGTAAGACTCTGCTTGCCAAAGAGCCAAGGAACCCTAGTGAAGGGTGCCAAATAGTCCTCCTAATGAGTGAACTTAAAGCAAAAAGGCCCTTAGGGAGAGAAAAAATAGAAAATAACCATTTGACATGCCAATGTGAGAAATGCCACTTCCTAGTAGATTCAATGTTAGGACGTCATCCCATAAATCTACTGATAAGAGAGTTTTCTATTTTAGCAAAAGAACGATCAATAAAAGGATCCAATATTGTGATGGTGGTACCCTTCATAGAATACTGAATCTAGACCCCAACATCAACAAATGATGCCATTTTGGAGTCCATGAAAAGAGCTTTCTAATTTGGTGGTGAAGGTACCCTATGATAAATAGGGAAAGGGACAAGTGGTGACCCATAAGGCTTGTGATTTCCATTTGGATAAAAACCCTATCTAGCTAGACTGCCATAACCGCCAGAAACATCTTGTACCAGAGGAAACAAACCAAGAGATTCCCACCCAATACCATCATCCCACACTCCATTCATTTCAAAAATCATGTGGATTGATGAATACATTACTAGGGCTTGTAGGTATTGAAAATAATAAACTAGAAATTAGAAAAAAATTGGAAGTAATGAAATAAAATAAAATTCTAATCTAACTTATAAGATCCATTGTGAACCTGAAAAATAAGATGATGTTTACTTTGCTTGAAGTATGTGGATGCAATCTCAAATTGAATAACACTAGAATAAGACAAATGAGTGATAGATTTGATATAATAGACTTTCTTAATTGTATGATGTATCAGAATAATGAAGAAAATGACTAAATTTATAGAACTTAGAGATGTAGATGAGAATTAGAACCTAAGAACTAACTAGATAATCATTGGAGTCAACTTAACTGAAAGAAATTTTCCAATTCAAGTCATGAAAGGATAATATTGAATTTTCTAATTAAAATGAGGGATAACCGTGAACGTAAAATTTCCATTTGAAAACTAATTTAACTGAAGAATGAAGAAAAAGTTTCTAAAATTTAGAAGAGTTAACTTGTGAGAGAAGATTGAGTTTCTAAATGAAAACTAAGTTAATTGATTAGTGATGATGGAGTTGACTAAAGAGATGAAAATATAATTATCTTAAAAAATGTAAATTAGATCACATTTAATTAAATCATAAAATATTATTTGATGAAATGGATAAAATTGGAATTTTAATGATTATAAATTAATTAGGTGATAAATGGTAAATGGGTTCAATTAATGATTGCATGATGACAATTAAGATTTGATGGAATAATTTAGATGTTGCACAACATTTATTTAATTAACTTTAAAGATTATATAAGAAACATAAAATAATTAAAATTTTAATTTATAACCTTTACTATAGATATTGTTGTTCTATTCCCTGATTTATTAGGCACCCCATCACTATTTTTCTTTAACTTAGACTTTTAATAAATTACTCATTAGAAGAAGTAGTAGTTTTTTATCAGGTCATTTCCTTAAAAATAGTAATAATGCTCTAAAATTAATTGGCAATTTGATTTTGTCAAATAATAAATTACTTTAAAATAAGCAAAATAATTTGTTGACTAGATCTAAGTAAGAGGATGAGGTCCAAAAAAACTTCAAAAGAACAATGATATGACTAATTTCAAATATGTGATTTTAAGAAAATTATTTAAACTTCTACTATCTTATCTTTGATACCCTTCATTAGTCATAGAACAATATTTTATTAATAATTATCTTTTGAAAGTTTCTATGTTATCTAGACATTTATTATAAAAAGAGTTTGAATCTTTTATCCACTTTTATTAAAAAAATTAGAAAAAATTGACAGCTTAATTTAATAATTTATATTCTTAATCTAATATATTAAAAAAAGCATTGTGGTGACAAGGACTAAATGTTTACTAACCTTTCACAACCAACACACATTAGACTCAACCAATCGGATTTGGCTAACTCCTAGACAAAAGTGTACTATGTGCATACAAAAATGCATGAAAATACACATAATGACATACATAACATGAATAGACAGCATAGTGTGAGGCCCGCCATATGGATGATAGATGTGACAAAAATGGTAATGAAAGGAAACAACACAGTAAGTGAGGAGGTGTCCAATCGCCAAATTACGCCAACATTTTTTTGCCTTGTGGGAGAAGCTAACTGTTAAGCATGGAAATATGTGATTAAGACACACAATTTAAATTGTAATAGGTATAGGTACTATTCTTGGAAGACACTTGGGAAACACACTGTGCTTTGGGTTTTCTCATTCTATAGGTTGAAATTGAAATGTTGGAGAGTAAGGGCACACCGCAGGTAGGGGAGAGGACCAATCGACTTGAGGTGAGGTGTTTCTAAGCGACTATATTGAATGTCAATTTTTTTTATGTATTGTTTCATGTGTTTCTGTTAAAACCGTAGGAATATAATTAAATGCAGATTTATGGTTGTGTTGTTAAAACCATAGGAATCTTAGAAAACATATGACTTTCTTCAAAAGCTATTATTATTAAAATCATAGGAATGTAATGAAACATAGATTTAGAAACAACCATTATTTACAACAAACTTTCACACTATCTATTCTACTCTTTCTTTCTCCAAGTTGAAAGTGAAAGGTTGTAGAGTTGAGTTGCAAGTGAAAGGTTGCAGAGCAAGGGAAAACTACAAAAAGCGAGTTGAGGGGTTTCTAATCATTTGGGTTGTTAGTTGTAAATGGTTTTATAATTTTATGAGGGTTTTTTAATTGTAAATTGTTTTCAAACTTTAAGTGGGTTTAGGGTTTTGTAGAACCCAATGTTTTGCATCTTAGAATTTTAGAAAAGAAAATGAATGTCTTTACAAGATTTTGTTATTTATGCCCTAGGAATGTAATTAAAGGCTTTGTTTTATAAACACCCATTGTTTCCCAAGAAGCTTTAACACTGTATTTCACCACTTTGAACAAGTTTACTCATTATTGGTGATAATGCTAAGAAATTTTTGTTCTTGCTATTTGTAATGCACACGTACATATATAGGATTGAAAACCACGATGGTTTGGGTATGTTGTGATGTGGCTTGCGGTTTTATAAACACCCTATGTTTTCCATTTCATTCCATTGCACATATTTCAAACTGAAAGAATGACTTCACAATGCATAACTAATAAGTAGGTGCTCATAGATATATAACAAAATTTAAATTACAATATAGGTTTTTTACATAGTCAACCTAAAAGCAATTATGCATTTAGTTCACATTGCATAGGTAAGAGATATATCCACAGCTATAGGGAACTCCACCTGCACAACCAAGTACTATTCTAAAATATATTAATTTCTTCTTTCTAGAGTGATAATTGTAGCTCCCAATTGTACTTTTTCTTATGTCATTCCATGAGAGCACATTTGTTTGTGGTGTTTTTTGAAATAGTTCACTACCTTGTGTATGAAAGTATAATAGTAAGAAACAATAGAGACAAGGAAGTGAACTTTTTGGAAAAATGGCTGAAAAAATGTGCTATACTATATTAGAGCTTAGAGACTACAAGGAAACAACTTAAACTTGAGAGCCACCCCATTATCAATACTAATAGAGGTAGAAAGGAAATGTTCCAATGATCAAACTATCTCTCCATGCTTTTCTAAAACTTAGGGTATCCTAATCTAACGCCTTGAAACGTAGTACATAAATGTTTAAACTCTGGTTATCGTTTTAAACCGCGGGGTTGTAAGTCGAGTTAGGGTTTTGAGGGGTTTCTCTTGTTTAAATCAAAATAAGCATCACTTAACTGTTTCTATGTGGGATTGATTATCTATGGCTTGCCACTATGTTTTGGTAGACATTCTCATCCTGCACTATTTTTATAAAATAATTGCAGGTAGTTTTTGTATATTAAGTATAGAGAGATATTTACATAGTGCATCTGAGTAAGTGCATCAGCATCAAGCCTCTAGGAAGCCTTGAATAAGCTATAACATCCTATTGCCCCAATTAAAAAATATACATATCCCCACACTACCCCTGATATAACATATTTTTCATCTCATATTAACACTGTTATGAGTACCATCTACAAAAGATTTACATATATACCTATAGCATGTAGTTACATATGTGCAAATGTATAAGGTTTTACATTTATGTAACATATGTACTAGACCTGTTACCATTTATAACCAAAAAGAGAAGAAAAAATGTTACAAGGCTGATTCCTAGAGGGATTGTACTCTATTGTCTGAGTCTCCAAGTGTCACCAGTGTCTCTGCTATAGACATCTCATCCACTGAACACCCAAGATCCCTACTACTCTACCCTTCCATCAATATAATTACAATCTCATTGCTTCTACCCTTTTCAAGATTGTTCTTTTTATTTTCTTTTAGTTCCTCCCTAAAGGCTTGCAGATAGTTAGAGTGATGATTGCAGATATATAATGATAATTAGAGTGATATTTGTAGATGGAGACCCCCTAGCTAGATTTTGTGAGAAATTGGGAAACACCTTAGTTAATAGGCAATATAATTTGTCTTGCAGATATATATTGTCATCTTCAGTAGAGGTATCAACAATATATTGTGAAACTATACCCACAACTATAGGGACTCCACCTATGCGGCCAAATACTATCTTCAAAGATATTAATGCATTCACACTAGAGTGATAATTACAGTTGGAAATTGCATTTGTTTATCATGGAATTCCAAGAGACCACATTTTTTTGAGGCATTTTTTCAAATAGTTCATTACCTTGTCTATGAAAGCATATTAGTAAGCAACAATGGAGACAAGGTAGTGAACAGTTTGAAAATTTCCTTGAAGAAATGTGGTTTCATGGTGATTGGAATGTCGTGACAAGCCATAGACAAGGAAATGAACTATTTGTAAGTATGATTGCTTAGCTATGGCTTTCCATTGTGTTTTGGTAGACATATACTCACCTCACACTATGTTTTCCAACATGCAATTATAGAATGCATGTATATAGTTGTTGGAAAACATTGTGTGTTTACTATCAAAGGATAATAGTAGATCTAGATTGTCATGAAATTCCAACACCATGGTGATTGGAATGGCATGAAAATACATAAACAAGGAAATGAACTATTTATATGTATGATTACTTATCTATGGCATGCCATTGTATTTTGGAAGACATGTACTCACTCCACACTATGCTTTCCATCTTGCAATCACATTATTCATGTATATGGTTGTTGGAAAATATTGTTTGTTTACTATGAAAGCATAATAGTAGATTTGGATTATCATGGCATTCCAACAGCATGGTGATTGGGATGCCATAACAAGCCATAGACAAGGCAATGAACTATTTCTATGTATGATTACTTATCTATGGCATGCCATTGTGTTTTGGGAGACATATACTCACCTCACACTGTGTTTTCCAACATCCAATCAGTCTGCATGTATATGGTTGTTGCAAAAAAGTGTATGTTTACTATCAAAGCATAATGGTAGATCTGGATTGTCATGGCATTCCAAAACCATGGTGATTGGAATGACATGACAAGCCATAGACAAGGAAATTATTTTTTTGTGTGTATGATTACTTATATATGGTATGCCATTGTGTTTTGGAAGACATATACTCACCTCACACCATGTTTTCCAACTTGCAATTACACTATCTATTATCTTATATGCTTTAAATTACCATTTACTTTAGAGTTTTCTAGATGTTTATGGTCTATGGTTTCAATAAAGCTAACAATGAGAATCCATTGCACATTGTGTTGTGTAAGCTTCCATGCATCATACCATAATTATTATCAGAAGTGTATTCTCTGTTGTGAACTTCAATGTTTTTTTCCTATTGAATTTTTATTCTCTTTTGGGGGCTGCAGAATGGAAGGTAAC
The DNA here is from genome assembly GCA_007115665.2 of Sequoiadendron giganteum. Classification (NCBI taxonomy): domain Eukaryota; kingdom Viridiplantae; phylum Streptophyta; class Pinopsida; order Cupressales; family Cupressaceae; genus Sequoiadendron; species Sequoiadendron giganteum. The sequence continues at coordinate 495,477,017 of CM021105.1, forward strand.
CCATAGTGATCAGATAAGATCGAAAGACCATTTTCATTTTCTGTTTTATTGCTTACATTAGAATTACAAGATTAGTATTACTATTAGTTTTTTGTGATAACTTTGGAACTTTATGGGCCGAGGATTGGGAAGCAACCCATATCCTCCTAGGTAAGATTCAAAGATTGTGTTTAGTGTTTTGATTCATTTCTTGCATTAGAATGAAATTATTAGTCTTTTGAAATAAATCTAACATGTTATGGGGTTAGTTTAATTATTTTTCTTGATAATGTTATTTCCTATCTATTCCATGCGTACAAAATGGTCATAGGAACTAGTCTCGGGTGCATTTATAAACTAATTTAGATAATTTTCTTCCCTCTCTTTTCCAAACAATGCACCATTCGTTCCATATTTCCTATTTCAACTCCTAGAAGAAATTTTTAAATCTAGAATAAAAATATGCAAGTGAGAAATCAAAGCTTATAATATACTTGATTTGTTGTATCGTTATGGAGTTTGAATTTAAAGGCATGATAAGCTCAAACTAGGATAATATACAGGTATTTATAATATTCAACTTAATACACATATCCAATATGTCCATGCATGAGGGTATACACTAGAATAAATATTGACTATTTAATACTACTACATGCTATTGGTTCTCAATTATGACCCTATTTTACATGACAACAAAAGTAGCTTTCCACATCCTGATAGAAGAAATCCCTGAAATATAAGTTCCATTTGTCTTTGTGACATATGATACCCTTTTTCTATCTTTGTGCATTGAAATGTGTTTCTTCTGAAATGTATGCTACAAAAATGATGTAAACTATAATTATGGTTATGATTGAGGACATAAATTTTTAAGAAATTAGCTGATGGAAGGTCAACTTGATATTAGGTTTGGGTTTCTGCAGTACTCACTTAATGGATTTATGTTGTAGAATTGTCATAATAGATATTACTAATTTTTTTAATTTTGTGTGTTTGATTCTAAAGTTACATAATTTTCATTGGCGAAAGTTGTCTATTTGAACAATTGCATAGCACAATTTTTTCTTTTTTTATTGAATCAAAGCTGTTGAGAAAAATACAAAGAACCATGGCTATGAGAAAATAATAGCCATAACTAGTACAATGACATAGCACCCATCTAATTAAGATACATATTCACCCTCCAAAGAAGGGATAAATAAAAATAGTAATGACAATAAATCTGTCACATACCAGATGGGACTAAAGCAAGAGAAAACTATAAACTAAAACAGTCCCAATTGAACAATACCCAATTGAAGCGTTCAGCTGTGTAGGTTCTAGTATCAACTTTGATATCCAATTGATTAGTCACGTGGTTGATAGTATGATGTATGTACTTGAAGAATTGATAATTGGATTTGTTCAAACACTCCTAAATATAACGGATAATTATCCAAGTAGATTCAATCTAAGGCAACTTGTAGTTCTGAACAAGAATCATGAAGGATTAGTGTATGACATCTCCAACCTAAGGCATAGCACAAAGTTAATGGTTTTTTTTTTTGTGACTAGTATCATAAGGGTATTATCTCAAGTCCTAGGAGGTTGAATTTGATACTTTGTACAATGTAACTTTTTGAACTTAAAATGGATCTTCATTGCATTAGAACAATCATAGATTCCATTAACAGATCTTAGTCAACCTAATTGGTTGATTGTATATTGTTCAACATAAGCTAGAAAATACTATATAATGTTCGATTTATGTACACAAGGCAATGAACTATTTTTGTGTATGATTGCTTATCTATGGGTTGCCACTATGTTTTGGCAGACATATACTCAACTCACACTATGTTTTCTAACATGTAATCATATTGTGCATTTGTATACTTGTTGGAAAACATCGAGTGTTTACTACCAAATCATAATAGTAAATATGGATTCTCATGGCATTGCAACACCATGGTGATTGGAATGCCATCACAATCCATAGACAAGGAAATGAACTATTTCTGTGTATGATTTCTTATCTATGGGTTTCTAGTGTGTTTTGGTAGACATATACTCGACTCACACTGTGTTTTTCAACTTCCAATAATATTGTGCATGTATATGCGTGTTGGAAAACATCGGGTGTTTACTATCAAAGCATAATAGTAAATATAGATTCTCATGGCATTACAACACCATGACAAGCCATACACATCGTACTGTGTATGTATATGCTTGTTTGAAAACATCAGGTGTTTACTATCAAAGCATAATAGTAAATATGGATTCTCATGGCATTTCAACACCATGGTGATTGGAATTCCATTACAAGCCATACATAAGGCAATGAAATATTTATGTGTATGATTTCTTGTCTATGGCTTTCCATTTTGTTTTGGCCGACATATACTCACCTCACACTATGTTTTCCAACATGAAATTATAGAATGCATGTATATGGTTGTTGGAAAACATTATCTGTTTACTATCAAAGGATAATAGTAGATCTGGATTGTCATGGAATTCCAACACCATAGTGATTGGCATGACATGAAAAGCGATAGTCTAGGAAATGAATTGTTTCTATTATTTGTCTATGGCTTGTCATGACATTGCAAGATGATGGTGCTGGAATGCAATGACAATCCATATTTACAATTATGCTTTGATACATTTTTTCAATAATCCATATTTACTATTTAGCCAGGGTGTTCGAAGCCATGAGAATCCATATTGACTATTATGCTTTGATAGATTTCTTGGAAGCATGTGTAGCTTGTTCAAAAGAACCCGTTTTATGCTTTTAGCGATAGTAGCAAAGAAGTGAATAGTTTGATAGAATGCTTTGATAGACATGTATGAAAAATGTGGTAACACAGTGAACTATTTCATATAATGCCTCAAAGAAATGTGGTCCCATGGTGAAGGAATGTCATAGCAATATGGATTGTCATGGCAGTCCTTCACCATAGGACCAAATTTATTTAAAGCATTATATGAAATAGTTCACTATGCTACCAGGGTATGTGTAGGATCATGATGGGCCAAAAAGTGGCGATATGTAAGTGATATGATGGCCCATATGGCTGATGATTTTTTTTTAAACCAAAATTGATGAAACAAAAAGGGTTTTTAAAGGAGAATCTCATCTTTCCAACAATATAAATTATGCTTTACTTTGAATTTAATAAATAATTATTATTCATTTTCTATTTTAATTACGACTAAAGTCCTGATTGATAGGCTGACTAAAAAACATCTATAGCTTTCAAATAGTATCAAAATTTTTGAATCCAAAACATGTGTCACATTATATACTTCGCATACTATAGGATTAAAAAGGAAAAATTAAATTTCATGAAGTTTTGACCAAGTTAAGGTGCTTAGACATATGATTTTTTATATTTTTAAAAATTTGTAATAAAAAATTCATAATTAATTATTTACATGGGAAAAAATTACAAAAAAATATTCATCACATCAGGACATGAGTCCTCTACTTATATCTAAAATCTTATAAAAAAATATTATCATTTTATTGTGGTTAGGATGGTCAGACAAACACCTACTTGTTATATTTTCCATAAAATTTAAGTACTACTCCATTGAAATTTAAAAATTTCACCAAATATATATATTTTTTATAAATAAACCTAGTAGTTTAGAAACTACATTCAATTTTATATAGATTCTATTCTTACACATTTTTGAAATAATATAGATAACTTATTCAAATTTTTATGTCAAGTTCCCTAACTCTTATTTTCTGAATTTTCATCACCACTTAAGGGCTTGCTATTTCCATGATGATCCTGCACATACCTGCCACATTTTTCATACATGTCTACCAAATAATTCTATCAAACTATTCACTACCTTTCTACTATGGCTAAAATCCTAAAATAGGTTCTTTTGAACAAGCTACACATGCTTGTAAAAAATCTACCAAAGCATAATGGTAAGCAACAACACAGAGAAGGCAATGAGGTGTTTGATAAAATGCCTGAAATAAATGTGGTCACATGGCGATGGAATGCCATGAAAATCCATACTTTTTCCTTGCTACTATATGGATTTTCATGGCATTCCATCAGCATGAGACCAGATTTCTTTGAGGTATTTTATGAAACAGTTCACTGCCTTGTCTATGCTACCACATTTTTCATACATTTCTATGAAAGCATTTAATCAAATAGTTGAGTGCCTTGTTGTTATGGCTAAGAGCCTGTAACGATTTCTTTTGAATAACATGCAAATACTTGCAAAAAATCTATCAAAGCATATTATTAAATCATTGAACATAGTAAACCTATCAATGACAACCCGAAAAATCTAATCACATGAACTCAATTAGGTATCGCTTAAAAGGAAGTTTAATTACACTCAAGCATAGTGAAATTTTTTAGATGGGAGTAAATCTGTTATAAAATTTGTATAATGAACCTCATAAATGGTTTAAGAACAAACTTTTAAGCAATGAAAGAACACAAAATAACTTCAAACAACTTAATGGGCTTCAAAACATGTAATTGATCTATAACCTTTCATTGTGACCATATACCTTTGATGCAAAATATTATTCTTTTCACATTGGTTTAGATTCTCATAGAAGCATGGAGATATCATCAACAAACACCAATCATGTCTTTATGCCAAAAACCTATCCATCGAATACCTTAGAGTCACAACATCAAAATGTACTAGCCATCATCAATAAAATGTGAATGATGAATGTGCCATGAGTACTTGTTTAATACCTCTGACTTTGTCATGAAACAACTCTGTCAAAATTTTGCAACAACTATCAATACCTTTTGCACCAAAACCATGTGAACAAGTAATGATTGAACAACAAGGACTTTGACATGAATATCAATAACCACTTTAGCTGTAGATCACCAAATGAATGAATAATCTCTTTGAAACCAATCCATGAGAACATAATGAACAATCTCAGTTTGCATGTAGTTGGCATCAGACACCTTTTGAAAGATCAATGACGAAAAACATCAGCATAGACATGTTTGAAAAATGTTGAAGTATACATAAGGCGTGTGGTCTGTTTCAAGCATACAAGTAGAACACAAAATTGTAACTCATACATTTTTCACTCAAAATAACTAAGAACACTTTAGTAACACTTTTCAAGCAAGAAGATACACATTTCTAACTTCTATATGAACATGTGAACACTTGAGATCTGTAAACACCAACTGTAAACTTCAATTGTGTCTAAGAGCTAGAAGATAATGCATGTATGAGATGAAACAAACTCACATTCAACATGGACTCTTGATATGGTTGTTTCCCTTAGTCTTTGATTGCATAACCTTGATTTTTACTTCATATTGTTCTCCGTATGGTACATGGTGTGAATCTTGTTATGATAGATGAAGGTATGTTTGAGCTATATGTAGATAATAATATGTGAGATTTAGAAATATGAATGACTTGGGTGGGTGCAACGAAGAAAGTATTCTGACACATTGATTAGATGTAAGAAAATCATATAAATGGCTTATGAAAAGTATTTGGTATGGGAGGAAAGGATCTGAAAGGATGGATATGTAAATGAATGGAATAGAAATGCTATCAGTTCATCATTTTTGAGTTGTAGATAGAAAATGATATGCAATATTTACAAATATGAATGACCTAGGTGGATCCAAAGAAGAGAGGAATGCAAAACATTTATGTGATGCAAGGAAAGCATATAAATGAATTATGAAATGTATTTGATATGGGAGGAAAGGATATGGAAGGCTGGATATGGAAATGAATGGAATGGAAAGGCTAGGAAGTGATCATTTTTTTCACATAGAGTGGAACAATTTCCCATTTGTTATCGGTTATGTTTTTCTAATCATCATAGGGCCGACTAACTTGATACCCACACATAAGAAATAATAATACCCCTTTCCTCACTCTCCTTCATACACAACGAGGTGCAGAGATCCTCGAGCTTTCTCAGAATGTGACAAGAAAAGAAAAGATATAAAAGGATAATGATATTTATGGAGATAACACACAAGAGTTAAGATAAAGAAAAAGCTATCATGCATGCAATATGAAAATTATAAATATGCAAGATCATGATAATGAAAAAGTTCAAATGCAAATGCATATGATAAGGACTTGTGCACTAAATAGTTGTAGGATGGAAAACACAGTGGGTTGTGACTCAGTAGAGCCCAATGTTTTTGTATGATAAAGAGCTTATGTTTTCTTTAAATGTGTTACTCATAACAATTATAACACAATGATCAATAAGAATTTAAATGATAATGATAAAAAAGATATTATTCCTTAGTCAAGCTGAAACTGAGAGGACATATGGATGGATAGGGATCAATGATATGGGTTAATGATAGGACATGTAAGGATACACCCTATATGGAGGATGAAGATAGATGGATCAGGATGTGGAGTTCTATGGGTGGAGGGAACCAATGACAAGGGAATGCAAATTTTTTTCTCTTATACAAAAGAGAAGTAGAAGACCTATGGAGGACTCCAAAGATGGCATGTCGAAGTAATAACATGCCCCCATGGTAAGAGGTATGGCAAGTTATAACGACATGACATGGATATGGAAGATAAATTTACATGAAAGGAAACATGACATGGATGACAAGTGATATGGATGATGGAAGACACACATGGTATAAAGCATGCATTAGATTAAATTTCTTGCTATTTTTCCCCAATACTTTATGCAAGATCAAAGGAATGTGGATGGATAAGGTGGAAAGCATGGAATATAAATGAAGGTATATGATGGCTAAGTGGAAATAGGATAATCAATAATGTATTGTACGAATGTAAAAGTCTTGCCCCAAGTGTACAAGCAAGGGTAGATCTATGGATGTGAAAGATAGTGGATATGAACGGATATGAATGACCATGGAAATGGAAGCCGATGAAGGTGTATGGATATGAATGGAGGAATCAATTATCTCTTTGTGCAGGATAGTAACCTACTAACTAAATGTTTCTTATAGACCATGGCTAACGTGTTCCCAGTTAAAGGCATTTGTAGGAAAATTGGTAAAGATAATGGAATGGATAGGGGTAGGAAAAAGGGGGTTAAGGATTCATGCAAAGGATTGGATCAAAGATATGGAATGGGGCATGAAGCTTGGATGGAAGTATGGAATGGAGTCATTATGAGGGAACATGGGAAGAAAAACATTGGCACACACCTTGAAGGGTGGTGAAAGTTGAAGGATTAAGAGTGGGTTGGGATAATAAAGTTGGTCATATAAGGTGGAAAATGGATTTTGAGGATGAATAATGGAGGAATGGGTGATAGTGGAGTACTAGAGTCTTTTGGATTAGCAAGTAGGGATACCAGTTTTTATTTTTTCAATTTTTAATGCATGCATTTTTTTGCTTCCTTTGGAACCCATATTGTTTCCACTTTTGATTTTTCTTTATAGCCTTTTCATTTTTTCTTAATAGGCACCTTCCGTTTTTTTGGAAGTGTTTTGATTTTTATTTTGGAGCATATTTTTCTTTATTTTGGCATGGCACGTATTTTTAGTGAGACATGATTATATTTAGGTTTTAGTGGAATCTTCAATTTATGCATTTCTTGTTTGGTATCAAAATTGCTTGAATAGGCCATAGAGGGATTTTATGAAATGAGAGGATTTTGAAGTGGAAAGTGTTGGAATAAATTCAAGGGTACGTGCCTTTGTTGTTCTTGAAAGGGAACCTAGGGATATGCATTAGGAACATATGGGACCATGATGGGTGGAAGGGTTCCTGGATACGGTCCAACAATAGATGGATGATATGATGGAGGAGGTGGAAATATTGATGTAAAGGGAGGCCTCTTGTGTTTGACAAAGATACCAACATCGTAAGAAGGAGGTATGCAAGAAAGGTCGTAAGAAATTACATGTGTTTTAATATTAGGGTGTGTAGGTAAATGGAACTCATGAAGGAGTGTGGTATTGTGTGAGAAAACCAACTTTTATAAAGGTGGATGAACCAAGCTTATATGTTTGTGGTTCATGAATGGGATCTTGCAAAAGTTTAGGATTATCATGATATGTGAGGGAAATGCTTATACCTTGGGGGTCTTGACTTATTGAATGGATGGAAAGATTTTTTTAATGAATTTATACACAATGATTATGGTATGAGGTTGACATAGTTCAATCATGAGACAGTATGGCATCATGACATGGAATGGAATGATGAGATGAACTTGGATCATGAGAGGTAGTATTTTGATCTTCACGTAAAAGGGGGATATATGATGTCATGATTTTGATCAATGAGGTCAAGTGTGTGACATGGTTGACTTTCTATAAGTTCTATGACTTTCTATAAGTTCTATGAAGGTGGAAAAACATGAAATGGATGAGATAGATAAACATGGGATGGATGAGGGGAAAGTGGGTTGAACTAGAAGACTACGACTACCATTTTTTGAAATAGAATTTTGCATTGGGTATTTTATTCCTTACAGGGTGAATTTTGGTGTTCCTTTGGTAAAATAGGATGAATAGTTGTTGGTTGAACATGGAAGACATTTTGGGTTCCCTTGTTAATGGATGAAAAGGACAACATGGACGGTGACATGAGTTGGGTATAAGTTTGAATCGTAGGTTTCTGGTTTTTCTCACTTGATTAAGATTTATATCTTGAATACCCCATCCCACTATAGAAGATCATAAACACCTCCAAGAATATATAGATTCTATATTACTATGGTCTTCAAATGTATTGTTCGATGTTTGATGAATAAAAAAACACAAATAATCTATATGATGGTAAAATGGCTTGCTGCAATGAGCACTTTATGTTATGTGCACTGTAATAATGTGTTTAAGTCCACCTTCATATTGCAAGCTATAAAACACAATGGGTTGTATATTTTATATCACGTGCCGCAATGTTTTACAACTTGTAATTATGCATTGATAGTATGGTTCTCATGAAACTCTTTTGTTTTTTAGACCTTAATAATTTCATGAAACTCACCAAAAAAATTTATAACTCTTCGCTGGACTAAAATTTGGGTTTCAAAATCATGATATGATGGTAAATCAAGATGCACTGAATAATTGTAGTTTGGAAAACATAGCATGGGATGTTAGTAGATGCTTCTAAGAATCTTGCATTCTCTTATGATGGGCAGAAAATTGATTATCCCTTTAAAAAAAATCAAAGGCCATACAATTCACCTCCTCGCCTTTCACTTCAACCAATAGGAAGACCACTTGGCTAAAAAGCATCCCCTTTACAGCACTGAATTGGTACAAACTCATGTACTAGGAAATTCAAATTGCATAGCTGGTTCAATTTTATCTTCATATGCAACAAGAGATAGTGGAAGCCTTACGTTTCCATTGTTCAACAATTTGGCTGGTGATTGTTGAGTTGTGGAGGAAATGGTATGGGCTTGGATGTTGTTTAAAGGGATAATCATTACTCCTGTATGTAGATGTCCTATTTAAAGTGTGAGATTTGTTGTTTGTTCTTTATCCACTACTCCATTACACAAATTCCCTCCTCCACAAACCCCCAATGTAGCTATTCTTGTGGCATCTTAAAATTTTATCAGTTGTGCAAGAACACCTTTGAATTTTGACCTATCAATTATGCAACACCTTTGAAATTTGATGTTTATCGGTTGTGCAACAATACCTTTCACTTTTCACCTATTAGTTTTGCAAAAAAAATTCAATTGTTACATTTGTTTTACCAAATTCTTGTCTTTTAGATTGCAGCTCTCTCCGAATAGCATTAAGCTCCTCTTCTTTTCACCATCAAAACTTCTTGTGTTTTAATTCCTTTTCTAAATGGTAAATTATAGTGTTTGGTTGTTCTACTCCACTTTGAGTATTTCCAACTATTGTTTTTGTAGTGTGTTTACAATTAGAGAATGAAAATTTTTCTTTTCACAAGCTCATTAGGGAGCTTCTCTTCCTTTTGGGATAAGACTTTCATGCCTCCACCCAATTGATTCTCTTTTTCTACACTTAGATATGGTATTGTCTTTTCCTTATCATCCATTTCCAATTGTATTTGTTCCATGGAATCGCTAACTAATAGAATTCTTTTCTTCATTTATTGAACTCCACTAGAGTATCATGTCTCTCTTTCTTTGATAGTAAAAATTCAAACGCAATAGAAAACCTTTCGATTTAATCCACTTTTGCATTGCCATTTTCCCCTTGCACATATGCACATGCTCCTTCCTCCACTTGTCACAAGAAGGAACAACCTATTCAGTCAATACATTATCTATCTCATTTACTTTGATCTGCTTCTTTCCAAGTCTTTTTAGAGATAATTCCTTTTTTCACTACACACTTTCCAATATGTCGTATTTTTTTATTACTACCATGTCATACAATTCTCATAACAAATATTTTTTGGATCCTGTCGGATTTATTTTAGGCAAAGGGATAGTTTTTTGAATGCATTGAATAATTTCATGTACCTTTCTAGCTACCTTTTTCCCAACTTTGAGAGTGTATTCATGATTGCATGATCCATTTTTTGCTTTTAACAAGTTATTTGCAACAAGTGTTTTTATGATTAAATAATTGAAAATTCATATGTTTCTTTTAATAATTTATTTGCAACAAGTGTATTTGTGATTATATAATTTTTATGTTTCAAATAAGACTTTCATGCCTTGAATCAATTGATTCTCCTTTTTTGCACTTACATCTAGTTTTACAATTGTCAGTGGATTGCAATTTTCATAACACCTAGTGTTTTCCAATCTATACTTTTACAAAATAGGATTCATGTACCTAAGAGATTTTGTTTTCATAAATGTATTGTGATATTTACTTATTTTCTCAACAAGTGGTTGAATCAGTAGCTGGAAGTAAATAATAGTTTTTTTTTCTAGATGCCTATAGCACTATTTTTTATTAACTTTTTCCCCTTTTTTCGGACAATACAACTAAAAATGTTGAACTCAATAATTCACATTGGATAGGCTCCCCACAACAATCAAGAAGACAATGGCCATCTATTCAGTACAAAGAGGCTGAATTGTGCTTTCAAATTCAATTTCTAGATGTTGGAGGATGTGATTTGGAAGGTCGATAGATTTACGGAGCAAACTGAACCTATACTCCCCTATTCAAAGGCCGATGTAGGTTTCAGGTTCTTGTCAGACTACATGGACCTATTGAAAAACTATATTCTAGTTCAAATTCTATGTGTAAATAATGTTTGGAAACATGTAGTCAATCATGAATAGCTCGATGAAGCATTGGAAAGATATGATATTGATCAGGGTCTCAACCTCATTGGTGGCATCTTCCCATGTTTGTTGTTTCAATCATCCTTGGATATGAGGTGTGTTCAAGAAAAACAAATTAGTAGTATACAACATCAGGGTGATCATTTTTTTGACCAAGCAATGTGAATGTATGCTCATGTTGTTGAGGCACACATTGAAGTGGGCATACGAGATATGTATCTTTCCCTCCACACACTACTTGACCACCTTGCACCAATTCCCACAAATGATTAAAGGGTTATTCAGTGGCTTGGTGCAAAATGCCCCTACCATTCCAATAAGGGCACAAATGTAAATATAGAAAATTTAAAGAGTGAATCTGATTAGGATGTGGAAAGGCTTGTTAAGTGAAAAATGGAAACTAAAAATTTGACTTTCATTATGTATTACTCGTTTCAAACACTACAGTTGAATGAATGATATTTTGTATTGTTGTTTACTTGTGTTTATTACACTATTTTTTATCACTCTTTATTACTATTTATTACTGTTTAATACATGAATACTATTTTGTAAAACTAAATATTGTAAAATATAGGGTGTTGTAAAAAATAGCAACCCACTCATAGTTGTATAACCAGATCTATTGTTTTGAAACACTACTATTGAATGAAATATATTTTGTATTGCATATGTTTGATCTTCTTCATATTGAAATGTTTATAAACTTGAAAACTTCATTACCATGTATGTTTGTCCCTTTATCATTTGAAATCATTCAATACATTTAAAACTGTCACTTTTCCCAAAAGAAATATGATAGAATCCAAAAACTATTTTCTATGAGAATTGTATGACATGTTAGTAATAAAAAAATACGAGGACAGATTGGAAAGTGTGTAGTGAAAAAGAGGAATTTTCTCTAAAAATACTTGGAAAGAGGCATACCAAAGTAAATGAGATAGATAATGTATTGACTGAAGAGGTTTTTCCTTCTCTTGAAAAGTGGAGGAAGGAGCATGTGCATTATAAGCAAGGGGAAAATGGAAATGCAGAAGTGGATTAACTTCAAAGGTTTTCTATTTCATATGAATTTGTGTAATCAAAGAAAGAGAGACATGATGCTCTAAGTGGAGTTGAAAAAATGAAGGCAAGCATTCTATTAGTTAGAAATTTAATGGAACAAATACAACTGGAAATGGATGATAAGGAAAAGGCAACACCAAATCTAAGTGTAGAAAAAGAGAATTAGTTTGGTGGAGGCATGAAATTTTTATCCGAAAAGGTAGAGAAGTTCCATAATGATCTTGAAAAACGAAACATCTACATTCTCTAATCGTAAACATACTGCAAAAACAATAGTTGGAAATGCTCAAAGTGGAGAAAAAAAACTAAGCACTATAATTAACCAGTTAGAAAAGGAATTAAAACACAAGAAGAAGCTATCACAGTGAAAATAAGAGGAGCTTAATGTTGTTCAGAGAGAGATGCAATCTAAAAGATAGGAATTTGGTAAAACAAAGACAACAATGGAAGATTTTGTTGCACAAATGATAGGTCAAAAGTGAAAGGTCTCATTGCACAACTGATAAACATCAAATGTCAAAGGTTTTGTTGCCCAACTGATAAAATTTTAAGATGCCACAACAATAGCTGCATTGGAGGTTGATGGAGGAGGGAATTTGTGTAATGAGGTAGTGGATACAGAATAGACATGAAATCTCCCACTCAAAATAGGACATCTACATATAGGAGTAATGATTATCCATTTAAACAAAATCCAAGACCATACCATTTCCTCCACAACTCAACAATCACTAGCCAAATTATTGAGCAATGGAAATGCAAGGTTGCCACTATCTCTTGTTGCATATGAAGATGAATTTGAACTAGCTATCCAATTTGTATTTCCTAGTGCATGAGTTTGCATCAATTCAGATGCTACAAAGGGGACACTTTTCAACCAAGTGGTCTTCCTATTGGCCAAAGTGAATGGTGAGGAGGTGAATTGCATGGGCTTGGATTTTGTTTAAAGGGATAATCGTTACTCCTTTATGTATTTGTCCTATTTGAAGTGGGATTTTTTCTATCTATTCCATATCCACTACCGCATTACATAAATTCCCTCCTCCACTAACCTCCAATGCAACTATTTTCTGCATTTGTAGGACCATTAAAGCTAAGTTGAACTATTTTGAAAAACTGCACATGTTTTGCTATAGTGTGGATAACAAAAAGTCGTCATTGAACAAGAATTCAGAAGTGAGTGGAAACCATCTATGTTTTCCATCATGCAACTATTACGTGCACATGTTTTGCTGGAAATGTATGAGGAAATTGAAATGGAATGTTTTCTGAAAGTAAGGGTTGTCATGAAATATGAAGGTGAAGTTGAAAACATTGTTTTATTACAATGTGCATAAAAGAAAGTAGTCATTGAACAAGAATTCAGAAGTGAGTCACAACCTAGTGTGTTTTCCATCCAACAACTATTATGTGCATTTTGTGTTCTAAATGTATTAACATATATTGAAATGGAGTGTTCTTCTAAAAGTAAGGGTTGTTATAAACTATGAAGGTGAAGTTGGAAAAAATAAATTGCTACAGTGTGCATAAAAGAAAGCAGTCATTGAACAAGAATTCAGAAGTGAGTCACAACCCAATGTGTTTTCCATCCTACAACTATTATGTCCATTTTGTGTTTGAAACATATAAACATATATTGAAATGAAATATTTTTTGAAAGTAAGGGTTGTTATGAACTTCAATACATTTTTTAACAAGAATTGACAAGTGAGTCACAACCTAGTGTATTTTCCATTTCCTCCAAATTTTTTCTATATTTTCTATTCACAAAACATACGACGAAATTGAAATGGAGTGTTTTGCTAAAAGTAACGATTGTTATAAAATATGAAGGTGAAGTTGAAAACATTGTTTTGTTACAATGTGCATAAAAGAAAGTGGTCATTGAACAAGAATTCAGAAGTGAGTCACAACCCACTATGTTTCGATCCTACAACTAGTATGTGCATTTTGTGTTCAAAACATATAAATAAATATTGAAATGAAATATTTGTTGAAAGTAAGGGATGTTATGAACTTCAATACATTGTTTAACAAGAATTGACAAGAGAGTCACAACCCAGTGTGTTTTCCTTTTACTCCAACTTTTTTAGGCATTTTCTATTCACATAATGTACGACGATATTGAAATGGAATGTTCACTGAAAGTAAGGGCTGTTAAAAAATATGAAGATGAACTTCAAAACATTGTTTTCTTATAGTCTTCATAAAAGGAACCGCTCATTGAACAAGAATTCAATAGTGAGTCACAACTCATTGTGTTTTCCATCCTGCAAATTTTATGTACATTTTGTGTTTGAAACATATAAACAGATATTGAAATGGAATATTTGCTAAAATTAAGGGTTGTTATGAAATTCAATACATTGTTTAACAAGAATTGACAAGTGAGTCACAAGCCGGTGTGTTTTCCATTTCCTCCAACCTTTTTTTGCATTTTCTATTCACAAAACATATGATGATATTGAAATGGAATGTTCACTGAAAGTAAGGGTTGTTAAAAAATATGAAGATGATCTTCAAAACATTGTTTTCTTATAGTCTGCATAAAAGAAACCACTCATTGAACAAGAATTCAGAAGTGAGTCACAACCCATTATCTTTTCCATCATACAAATGTTATGTGCATTTTATGTTTGAAACATATAAATAGATATTGAAATGTAGTGTTTGCTGAAAGTAAGGGTTGTTATGAATTTCAATACATTGTTTAACAAGAATTGACAAGTGAGTCATAACCTAGTGTGTTTTCCATTTCCTCCAACTTCTTTCTACATTTTCTATTCACAAAACGTACAACGATATTGAAATGGAATTTTTGTTGAAAGTAAGGGTTGTTAAAAAATATGAAGATGAACTTCAAACCATTGTTTTCTTACAATCTACATAAAAGAAATCACTCATTGAACAAGAATTGAGAAGTGAATCACAACTCGGTGTGTCTCCCATCGTACAACTGTTATGTGCATTTTGTGTTCCAAACATATAACACATATTGAAATGGAGTGTTTTCTGAAAGTTAAGGGTTGTTATAAAATATTAAGGTGAACTTGAAAGAAATGTTTTGTTACACTGTGCATAAAATAAAGCGCTCATTGAACAAGACTTGAGAAATGAGTCAGAGCCTAGTGTGTTTTCCATCATGCAACTATTAAGTGCATTTTTTGTTCGAAATGTATGAATAGATATTGAAATGGAATGTTTTTTGAAAGTAAGGGTTGTTAAAAAGTAATAAGCTCAACTTCAATACATTGTTTTGTTACAGTTTGCACAACATAAAGTGTTAGTTTCATGTGCTTACATTTTTAAGTAAGTTTTTCATAGATAATAAGACTTGAGGTTGCATTGCCTACCGTTATTTGATGGCATTTGACATTTTTTTCCATGAAATTTTACATGGAAACAAAAAGTGTCATGAAATCTGCAAAAACATAGTCTTATATTGTTTTTAATTAAGAGGAGTAAACAATTTTGACTTGGAGCTATGAACTAGTGAGGTCACAAATGGGGGACCTCATCCCCAATATAAATTATCAAAAACTAAACCCCAAAGGGATTGGAGACTTGATGACAAGTTTAACAATACAACTTAACAATTGCACAATGCCACTATTGGCAGAAGACCATAGCCTTCAAACATACCAAAGTATTGTAATTCCACATGATGATTGATGAATAATTACATGATCAAAGATAATATAATTCCACACCATAATTTTTCAATAATTATATGATCAGAGATAATGTAATTTCATAACATAATTGTTAAATAATTACATGATCAAAGACTGAATTGAAAATGAATATTGTTAGCCTCTCTCATCCTCTACGATAGTGCCTTTTATGTGTAATTGAGGAGATGGTCAAATAAGATCTTATAGGATTCTTTAAGTCTTTGGCACTGATGGTGGGGTGATTCCACTTACATGAGGGTTCAAGGAATCCTCTTCTTGGACAATTTCACTTGCAACACCTTCAGCATGTAAGAAAAAAATAAATAAATGACTACATTCAACAATTAACATATGGATATAAGGAAAAAGGAAACATCAGATCTAAGCGTAGAGAAATAGAATTAGTAGGGGGAGAGATGAAAGTCCTATCTGAAAATGCAAACAACTATCGTAACACATTTATATGAGCTTGTGGAGGAGAAATACAATTGAAAATAGATGAGAAGGAAAGGAAAAATCAGACAGACCAAGAAACGTCGCTAATGATCGAGGCCCAATTTTTATGCTTCTTACAAAGAAGTTGAAGGAAATTGAGAAATTAAGCAGGGTAGTGTCAAGAATCAATAAAATCAGACCTCTATCTTATTAGTGACATTTCTTCACACCTACCAATTTCTTTGTCATCCTTTCCCTACAACGTGAAGAATGTTAACTTCACATAAAATTCAAATGCATGCAACGAATTCATTCAAATTATGAAAATACACGTTCAAAAGAAGATTTCAAAATTACCCTTTCTTCCACTTAATTCCTCTAAAAGAACCAGGGATAGTGTGTTTTCCAATATATTGTCAAAATCGGCATATTCTTAAAAAAAATGAAA
Source organism: Sequoiadendron giganteum (assembly GCA_007115665.2). Classification (NCBI taxonomy): domain Eukaryota; kingdom Viridiplantae; phylum Streptophyta; class Pinopsida; order Cupressales; family Cupressaceae; genus Sequoiadendron; species Sequoiadendron giganteum. The sequence continues at coordinate 495,493,836 of CM021105.1, forward strand.
TTTTCTAAATGAAATCACAAAGACACTCTAAAATCAGAGCAAAAATTGAATGCAACGACACATATTACAGCCAACCACAAATGCGTACTTCAAAAGGGAAATTGCACGATCTACTCCCCAAGAACCTTTTCTTCTTGCTACCCTATTGAGGAACATTTTCCTAGCCCAAATGGACACTAACTTGGTTGCTCCCACCATTTCCTTGTCCATCCTTGCCCTCTAATGCCAAAAATGTAAACGTCATGCATCAAATTCGAATACATGCAACCAAATCATTCAAAATATCAAAATACACATTGAAAAGAAGATTTCAATATTACCCTTTCTCCTACTTTCTTCCACTTTCCCTTTCCAAGTATGCATCCATGGTTGCCTGTAATATGTAAAAATTTTGCAAGTGTTATGAGACTATTAAAGTTCCAAAATTTATTGCACCATCTGCTATCAACAAGCATATATTCTTACAATCATACGAAACAAAAATTTAAGGTGAACTTCCTTATTTTCTTGGTGCATAGGAAACAAAAGCTTTTGACAAGAAAATAACTAACAAGGGACAGTGTGTTTTCCAACACTACAAATAATGTGAGCATTTATTTTTCTTGCAATTAGGATGAAGATAGAGAAATTCCATTTTTACTATTACAAATAGCATTTAATATGACTACTCATTTGAAAGTATCCATGATGAAAAAAATAGTCAACCTCAAACAATTTAAATGTTGAAAATTTTCTTTCATTTATAAGAAATCTACCATAAATAATAAGACTTGAGGTGGCATTTCCTTCGGGTATGTTTCATATTAGCATTAATAAAATGCACATTATAAACACACAACCAAATAATTATTGTCACATCCTACATAACATAACAAAAAGTTGTCATTGAACAAGAATTGAGAAGTGAGTCACAACCCTATGTGTTTTCCATCCTACAACTGTTATGTGCATTTTGTGTTCCAAACATATGAACAAATATTGGAATGGAATGTTTGCTCAAAGTAAGGGTTTTCATAAAATATGAAGGTGAACTTCAAAACACTATTTTTTATAGTCTACATAATAGAAAGTGTTCATTGAACAATAATTTAGAAGTAATTCACTACCCTATGTGTTTTCCATCCTGCAACTATTATGTGCATTTTTTGTTCCAAACGTATGACGATATTGAAATGGAATGTTTGTTGAAAGTAAGGGCTACTAAATACATTCATACTATCAATATAGTTGTTGGTGGGGGATACATAAAGGTATCCAAAATAAACTAAGGTTTCACCAACCAATTGGGTTCTCACAATGTAAGTAACCAAAAAAATTTCATTACATTCATATTGTCTATGTGTAATTGCAGGTTCAAAAGAATTCGGTGTTATGAACCCTGCCCCAAATAATATTTTCAAAACCTTTAAAAGTAACAACCAAATTAGTTACTCACCCCTTAGGTGAATTTGGATAGTCTTATATATCCCTGACCTGCAACTCCCTACAGAATGAGAAAACCTAGAACACAAAGTGTTTTCCAAGAACAATACTTGTTATAATCTAAAACACGTGTCCTAATCACATTAACACCCTTCCCCACCATAGTGAATGGATATCTTCTCACACAAGGAAAAAAAATGCTAGCGTAATTTGATGCAAGAGGAAACCTCCTTGCTTTCCTTACCATGATGTTTCCTCCTATCTACTGATTTCATCAATTTTATCATCCATCTTGGTGGGCCCTACACAATGCCATCACCTCATGTTATGTATGTTTATATGCATTTTTGTATGTACATAGGTGTGTTTTTTCGGGAGATTAGCTATGTGCATACAAGGTTTTACAACATTGTATGGGTTGAAGGTTTCATAAATCATGCACTCACATCCAACTATGTTTCCCAACCTGTAATCATACAGAGTTTTAATCGTTGTTGAAAACACTAGGTTTTTAAAAATGGCACCTTTTATTGCATTCCTACAGACTAAATAACAAAATATTTTGGAGACGAGTATTCATACTTGTGAATGGTGTTCGTAGACCTACAAAAACATAAAGAACAAACACATGATTAGTCCAATATGTAAGTTAGAATCAACATTCCCCATGAAATTTTATTGACACATCAAAATAGGAAATAATGTGAAGAACTCAACAAACAAAGCTTTTAAATCCTATTTTAATTAACAAAATCTCAATCCCATGGGGAATTGGTTCCATTTTGATGTGGAAAATGGCCCTTTCCCAATTCCTTTCAAGCGCAATGATCAATGGTGATGGTTTGATACTCCTTGATGAAATTCGTTCATAAGCTAGCTATGAAAACTTGAAAATGGATGGAAAGTGCTCAAAAACTTGAAGATAATGATTTTGAAAGGATTGTGGATAATCAATGCAATAGAGAAGGCCTCTATTTATAGATTTGAAGAATGGAAGAATAAGAAAAATGGATGAATGTGGGATAAAAGACCAACCAATGAGAGAAGGCCACTTGTCCACATGTGATTGGAGGAGGAATGAACACATTTTGATGAATGTGCAAACAAATGCAATTAGGTGGAATTTGAAATTAGTGAAATGAAATGTTTAGAGGGAAGAAAGATCGAGCAAATTCCACTTGGCTCAAGGCAAAGGACATGTAAGAGGTCTTAAATGCCTTGTTTGAAGTACCCATCCCCTTTTGAAGGGATTTTTCAAATTTGAGGAATATTCCCTTTTGATTCCAAGTTGAGGGAAAATAGATGAATTAATAAATCAATTGAATTGATTTATTGGTGCACATTGTAAAAACTATAGGATTGGAGTGATTAGGATTAAATTTAATCATGATTTGATCAATTCAAGGAGAAATTAGATGATTTGACAATTTTGACCTAGATTTTAGGATTTAAATAAATCAAAGTTGAGAGGAATAATGGTTTTAGATTTAATAAAATAAAGATTGATTAATGTAATCAAAGGGGGATGATGTTAGATTAAATCAAATAAAGGTTAATTTATTTAATTTAAGGAGATGAATTTAGATATTTAATTAAATAAAATGATTTATTTAATTAATAGAGGAGAATGAATTAATCAAATAAATTTGATTTATTTCATTAAGAGAGGAAGTATGATGAATCTAATCAAATAAAGATTATTCAATTAAATTAATTAGTAAAGGGCACGATTTAGGAAGAATTGATGGAAGTAAGATCAAGATCAGGTGTGTGGGATTAATTTGTATATTTTTTGTATCTACATTTTCCCCCTCTTTGAAGCAATGTACATGTTGCATTGGTTCAAAGAAATAAGATGCCAAGATCAAAATTAAATAAAAATTTATTTTTTTAGATGCCCCACTACTGCCCCAGTGAGAAGGATTACACTGTTATAGTTCCCTCTCAAGAGATCAGATGGAAATTTTGATTTTAGGATTGATCTCACGACAAAGAGGTTTAAGATGGATAGGTTAAGCTTTCATATAGACAAATTTGATGATGTATAGATAGTCATCAATCATAGGTAGCCTCATGTATAATTTGAGATATCACACCTACTTTAGATAGAAATGTTAGTATAGATACAAGAATAAGAAGAATAAGATAATGGAAGGAAGATCCACAAAGTTCGTGCAACATTAAGAATTTATTAGATATTATGATGAATGATGATGATTTTATTATCAGGAATTGGCATTTTAAAAGGGTCATTTACCTTATGTTTGATAACACACATAGGCATGATGCATCAAGGTATAAAGAACCAGGATGGCATTGTACCTAGTGTCATGGACTTTGAATCAACAAATAGATAGGAGTATTCTTGTTCACACCTTACATACAAAAACCTCACTAGAATGTACTTCAGATATTTCAAACATCTTGGACCAAAATACAAAAAGGAAAAACCTAAAAACGTAATAGTCAACAAGCTATCTGAAACACCTTCCATACACACCTAATAAAGTGAGTATTCGCCAAGGTTATATCACATGAATATCAAACAAAAAGAGAAGATAAAAAGATAATGATAGTTGCCCCATTCGTTTATCTCTAAATAATTTTGTTTAGATATCATCAAGAGGTCATTGGAATGAGTGCAAAAGAATAAATCAAAAGAAAAGATAAAGTAAACCAACAAGGTAATGTTCTTCATACTGCTAGCCAAGACTAAACTACGATGATGCCTGATGTTGATGTCCATTGTAGGAAGGATGCATTGTTAGACATGTTCTTATCAGAATGATGATAAGATTGATTGGATGATAAGCTATTGATACTCCGAGTTGATTAACTTGTTGACTTACTGACCTAGACTTGAGACTTTGATGATTGGGTTTTCACTTGTGAACCTACTAGACTTGCTTCTGACTGGTTTGATAAAGGGCGAAGATCATGATTATTTATTATGAGTGATTTTTATTTTGGGTGAAAGCAAAATGAGATGGATGGATTTTTCAAATATTTGGATGTTTTTGGTGTTTTTGAGATGTTTGGAGGCTTTTTTGGGATTTTGATATTTTTTCCAAATATTTTGAATTTCAAATTTTTTAATGTTTTGGTATTTTTTGAGATTTTATGAATGTTTTTGGATTTTGTGTCTTGGGGGCCCACCAAGGATTAGCCTTGCCTACATTTAAGCTCAGAGATGATGTAGTTCAGATACCATTTTTTTTATGTTTTCTAACTTTTTGACCTATTTTGGGATTTTTGATATGTTTTGGATGTTTTTGGATTTTCACATGATTTTGATGGTTTGGATATGGATATGATATCGGTGATCTTTTTGGGATTTTTTTTGAAAACATAGCTAAGATTGATTGATCAGATTGATGGATTGATGATAACATTGTTGAGGATACACAACAATGCAAGGATAGTGTTAAGCAACACGATGTCTGGGATGGATGTCCCGAGATGATGATGGATTGAATGTATTTGATTGATCAAGATTGATGATGATAACATTGTTGAGGATAGAAAAAAATGAAAGGATAGTGTTAAGCAACACAAGGATTGGAAAGGATATCCCAATATGATGATGGATTGATTGGATTTGATTGATCATGATTGATGATGATAACATTGTTGAGAATACACAACAATGCAAGGATAGTATTAAGCAACACAAGGATTGGAAAGGATATCCCAAGATGATGATGGATTGACTGGATTTGATTGATCAGGATTTTGAAGGTTGATTTGAAATAAAATTGTTTTGATGATTTGATGTGATGCTAAAGTGCAAGTTAGATGCAACTGATATTGATTATTTGGATTGATGTTCAATGAAAGATAAAGCCTGATAAGAAACATCTTCTCATCAACATATTCCATGGGCTAGTGATTTGAACTTTGGATCACAAATTCTTTGACCAATTTTATTTCACGTTTGCCAATGTTTTGGATCTCCACATGATTTGGAAGAGATAGATCAAGATTTATTCTTGAAGCAAGATGTAAATATTTTCCCCCAATGTCTAGCAATGTTTGGAAAGGCCATGGGTGGATGCTTGGATAGGTGTATGGATGGATAGATATGGTAAGCATGCAAAGGATGTGCAAGATTATCTTATGAAAAGATAAGGTGTTCGAACAGAGGATACTCATTTGAATAATGCTTCAAGGCTCAAATTAGGTTGGCTAGGATAGGACCAATGAAAATGATCCATGTCAAGTTTTTTACCATAAGCAAGTGTAAAGTGTGCACCAAAATTTTTCAAGAAAAAGATAAGGTGGAAGATGGATGTAGATAGATCAAGATGGATTGGATAAATGGATTTATTATGGATTTTATAGGATGCTTTCTGCAAAGTGGCACATGTAGATTCTCAATTCTACACATGACGATTGTTTACTAGGTTTTCATCATAGTACCTACCCAAAGCGCCACCATAGTGGTTTTCACTAGAGGATAATTTTTTTCTTTACTATTTTCATGATTTTTAATTTTTTTGATTTTTTCTGGATTTTTGCTGAAATATTTTAAGCTCATGTTGAATCACCTTATTGTGCTGATGTGGATGCCTCTGTCATAATGTTCCACTTATATCCTACTTGGAGAAGTTTCTTTGCCAAGATATGTGCACTTGAATACAAATTTTGAGATTCCTCATCTACTTTGTTGATACCAGAGTTAACATTGTCTTTATGCACACATCGCAATAGAGTGCCTTTTGAATCCTTATGATGGAGGGTTGTTGCCAATACATGGTCAATGTGAGAATTACATATCATGTTTGGAGGCATGGATGGTGGAGTGTTTTTAGGAATAAAAAATGGATTGGTTGATAGTTTGGAACCTTTGACTCTCCAAACTTGGGAAGATGAACAATAATTGGTGGACATGGAAGTATGCATGGAATTATGACCAACTACTTGATATAATTAGTATGTCACTTGAGAATCCTACTTTTTCCTTTATGGACATCTTTGATGGATACGTTTCCCTTTTTGATTTTTCCCCATAATTTCTTTGACTAATGGAGTTTGATAGGGATAATATTTCTTTGTATTCTTTCATATCCTCTTGTATTTGATTTGTCCATTTTGCTTCCCAACTTATTTTTATTTGATAATGTTCTTTGTGCTTTTATTTAAATCCTTCTTTTTATGTTGGTCCTAATTCATGGACGGGGTGATGGGTGGATGAAGATTCATTACATGGTTGGTTGTAATATTGGCATTGAATTCATCGTAAGGATTCTTCGTGCTTCCTATGTTGAATTTTGTTTGAGATGACGTTTCCCCCAATACTGAATAACCAAGACCCTAATGCTTAGGATTTCCAATAATCTACAATGGTTCCAAGATACCCTGTTCATGTAGGACTTATCCTCTGCCTTGATAATTCATGTGTTGAAATAATTTATTTGTAATAGGATATGATTTACCTTGGAAACAAGGTGCTAATCCTTCTCTACTCTGTTGTGGATCTTCAAAGGTGATAATTTATTCATTGATAAGATAGCTTGCCCTAAAAATGGTAAGTGATCTAAGTTTATAAGTGATAGGATCCTCAATATGTGGGATAAATTTTTGATTGATATCTTTGGCTTGATCTTTTGAAATATCATATTTTAATGCTTCTTCAAGAGGCGTTGGTGATTCACTGTCCACATAAAATTCTTCCTCATGATTCATTCTTGATATGCTTTCACATGATGTTTCTCATTTACAAATTTTGTAGAAGCCTTCTTCATGACCCATTTCTGATATGTCTCTGGATTTTACTATATATTGATCATGTGTACAAATTCTATGAGTAGGAGACTCTTATTCCTTGGTAATGATATCAAGAGTATGAGACTCTTGTTTTGAATGAAGATCATATAGATGTCCATCCAAAGAAAGCATCTCAGGGGTAGATGGATGGATATGTGCTGTATGGATATGATCATCATTTGTGACATCTTATATAGATAGGATAGTTTCCATTAGATCATTGTAACTTCTTTTGACATACCATGGATCAAGTTCTTGACATGGGTCAATTTCAAAGGATGGATTTCTTACGAAGGGTTCTTGGACATTTCATCCTTAGGCATGGGTAGTGGCTCAATACCTTGTTGATCTTTGAGTGGACCTGGATCAAGTGTTGAGTTTAGGATCCTTTTAGTATTTGTATCCATGAGGTCAAATGATGTCAATATGTCTTGGGAAGGACCATTTCCAAACCTAAGTGATAGATGCTAATTATGCTTTGGAATAAGTTCCTGAGATATGTCCTCTAACTCATTAGGTGATGTAGAGACATTGTCAACATGATCATTGTTGAATGGATCTTGGATTATGTCAATAGGATTAAATAGCATCAACACATATTGAAATAGATCTTTGTAGGAGGGGTCCTAATCATGACTAAAAAATGGCTCTTGATGTCTGTTGATTTGATCATTAGATGAGTTGGAAACATCTTCAAGGTGTTCATCGATGGATATATCTTGATCATTTTTTTCAACAATTGTGGTGGGGAGATTGACAATTCTATCACTAGTGGTTGAATCCTCATCATTGTCCCCAATACTTATTGTTTTATGGTCAATAAGGTCTTGGATGATATTTATAAGTCGAATACAATTTGATGTTGTGTGTCCCTTTATTTTGTGAAAATCATAATGGTGCTTCTCGTTATACCCTGGTGGTTTAACTCGAGGCTCTTTATAATTCTCATAAACGGGGATTTTAATGAGATTTTTTTGTATCAACTATTGCATAAATGATTCAATTGGTTCCCCAAGTGGTGTGTATTTTTTTTTGTTACCTTATGAGATTTCTACTTTTAATTTACCTTATGGCAATTGATTTTGGAGATGTGGTGATTGATCTTTGAGATGTGGAGATTGATCTTCAAGATGTGGAGGTTGGGTTTGTTGTTGATGTTTTTGATCCTGATATCCAACCTCTTCACATTGGAGATATTGTTCTTGATGTGGTTGGGGACACAACCCAATGCTTTGATGATATGGTTTAGCCAATGGAAGAGTGTATTGATTTTGGGGTGGAAATGTCTCTTGGTGATATGAATAAACTATTTTGGTAAGTACAAAAATTTGATCCCACAAAATTTTATCTTGATCTGGATCTTGACGCCCTTGATATAGCTGATTTGGTTGTTGAGCAAGCATATTTGGAATATATACTTGTGGTGTTTGCATGAGATCATGGAAAATTGATTTTGGAAAATGTTATGATTTGGTGTGATGTTTAGATTTGGCATTATAGCTTGAAATTGAACATTTTTGTGGTGGGGAATCACATTGCCTTGATTTAGGTAGCTTTGATTTTGCATGAGGTTACCTTGACTTGGATCAATACATGTTGGCTGGATTTTGAACAATATTGGTTTGATTTGAAAACATATTAATTCCAAAGTTCACCAAGTGTGGATTTGATATGTTCATGTTTGGTAGGCTTGCACTTGGTATATTCATATTTGGCATGTATGGATTTGGTGGGATAATGCTGTTCGGAATAAGACTCATGAATTGATTGTTTGCTTGATAGATTTGTGGGTTTTGACTTTGATTTAAATCTACCATTGGGAAAGATGGTCCAAACTTTAGATTGGGTAAACTTACATTTGTTGTATCATTGAGTTTTGGAGGATATAATGATGTCATGTATGGATTGCATAAATGTGAGCTTCGATAATCAATCAACATTGTAAGGCTTTGATAGTTTTGTTGATTTAGACCACTCATGTTCTATGGATCAAGTTTATATTCCATGTTATTCTTGTTTTTTGAATTTGTTGCAAAAGTGAACTCCTAAGGTGCTTAAGAGAAATGATGAGATGAAAGATGAAAGGGTGAGTGATATGGGTGTTTGAACTTTTAGGAACTTTTGGAGGAATAATATACTTTGGAATTTTTTGGATTTTTTGATTTGGATTGGATTTGATTTGAGTTGGAATTGGATTTGGATTTAAATAATCAACTAATAAACCTCGAGATGTCAGATGTTATCAAGGGATAAACTTGTCCACAAGGTGATAATTTAACTAAGTGTATGAGGAAGGATTCATCCACAAACTAAGTCAAACAAGATGATTTTGATTTTGATTGAAGGATTTACCAAAATTCTAATACGAATGATTTTTCCAATGGTTCAATTTTTTTTTGTGAGATGGAGATGATAAATTTTTGGATGGATGAAGTGTTTGATTGTTTTGATCCTAAGTGAACCTAAGAGGAAATTTTTTACAAGACCAAGGTTTTGAAGAACATGTTTTTTCCTAAGAGTATTTCAAACCAAAAGATCAATGTTTTCTGAAAATCTCATAAGACAAAAGATAGACACGCACATGTGTGGGGTTCAATTGATTTCATCTTTGATTAATGATTTTCTTTTACCTCAACCAATGCTTGATTTATTTTTTCAAACTATATGTCTAATGTCCTAACTTATTCTCATCACACAAAGTCCATTATGTGGAGAATCAAGGAAATCAAGGCAATAGTTTCCTAATTTTGACTTTAGTGAAAGAAAATTGTGATTAAATCCAAATACTTAGAAGCCTCTATGGATGAAATCCCTAGGGAAAGAATGAGCACTTTAATTTGTCAAAGATATTTGGTTCCCCTAAAGGGTTTTAAATTTTAAAGATTTTGTGAATGTTCTTTTTCAAATGTTTTGAGATCGAAACAAAGTATTTTGATTCCAAGAACATGCACAATCCTAGGATGAAAAGACAATATTTGTTGAGTTCCCACTTGGATATATCCAATTGCGCTTACTCTTAGGGGATGATTAGATTCTTGATCACACAAGCTCCCCCTTATAGTGTACTCACTTCTTGGGTTAGCCAAGCATCAATACCTATCAAACTCCCATGGCATACTTCTAATCTCTACTAAAAGTTGTAAGAATGTGGGATGGCTATAGAATGACCGTTCTTGCACCAATAAATAGATAAGGATTTTGGAATTTCTAAACAAGGGGTTTTAATGTGGGCATTACGTTCATCGGGGACCATCCATATGGCAAGAGACCATTGCTGCCCTTCTTCTCAAAAAAGTACTTGTGATACTTGAACTTTCCTCAAGTACCCTCACTTATATACCAGTTGGAAGTCGCTTAGCTTTAGTGTGTTATCGATTTGGTCATTCCCTAGGGTGATTACTTTTTCCCACTAGGTAGGCCCTCTATGGATAAACAAAAGCAAGCAAGCATATCCGTACTTTGATCGATCTTTGTTGAGAAACAAAGAAAGAACACTCGCGATATACTCCACTCACACTCACAAGATTTCTCCAATTTTAGGAACCAAATTTGAAATGTGGAGCTAATCACTTATACAACCTAATATCACAAAAATGACTTTTGATTCTCAAGATTTCTATAAAGTGTGAGATAAGTGCATACATATTTTTGATGATATTATTTTGTAAAATAGATTATAAAATATGAAAAACACAAGTTCATTTTAACCAAAAAGAAATAGTATGGATTCTTTTTAAGCACCAATTTGGAAATGTGATAGTTGTTTGTTCATTGATTAAATCCAAAAAAAAATCTAGTGAGTTTTCCTATGATTATTTTTAACCTTTTGTTTTGTTATTTTTAGACCCAAATGAAATTTAGTAAGTCCTAAAAGCAATAATATAGCAAGTCCTTAGAAGAGTGATTATAATTTCACCCCAAAGTGTTTAAAAACACTTGATACAATGAGATAATGATAATATAGAGAAATATTGTTATTTGTTTCCATTTCCTCACTTCGATAAAGCCAACCTACAAAAATTGGTTAATACTGCAAAAATAAAGACTAAAAACTAGTTAGAAGCAAAATAACTAAAATGCAAAAGAGCACATGTCAAAATAAGTAGAAATCTGCTTTTTCCCCAACTATAGCAGGGCAATCCGCAGGTGTGACGCTATTTTGAAAGGTCAACGATGTAATATAGTGCCACAAATGACTAAGAGCGGTGCTCTACAATAAAACAAACACCGCGATTGTGGCTCTATTTTTCCAGTGGCATTGTTTGGAGTTTGGAAAGCCCATGGTTGAGTTTGAAATTCAAATTTTCTAGCCAAGAAGACTCCAGTGGCTCAGTTTAGAGTATAGGAGTAGTACAATATAGCATCGTTGGATTGATAGAGGTGTAGTTTAGCGTTGCTAGACTCATAGTAGTGCATTTTTCCTATAGATACAAAAATTCAACAAAAAAGCACAATTTTTTAAGAAAAATGTGTTGATTTTCTCCAGATTTGCCCTCCTTCTAGCACCGAAATGTGAATGGTGATACTAGACCTACAAAAACACAAAGAACAAACACATAATTAGTCCAATATGAAAGTTAGAATCAACATTCCCCATGAAATTGAATTGACACATCAAAATAGGAAATAAGATGAAGAACACAACAAACAAAGCTTTTAAACCCTATTGTAATGAACAAACTCTCAATCCCATGGGGGAATTGGTGTCATTTTGATGTGGAAAATGGACCTTTCCCAATTCCTTGCAAGCTTGATGATCAATGGTGATTCTTTGATACTCCTTGATGAAGTTTCATCATAACCTAGCTATGAAAACATGAAAATGGATGAAAATGGATGAAAATGGATGGAAAGTGCTCATAAACCTGAAGATAATGATGTTGCATGGATTGTGGATGATCAAATGCAATAGAGGATGCCTCTATTTAAATATTTGAAGAATTAAAGAATAATACAAATGTATGAATGTGGGATAAAATACCAACCAATGAGAGAAGGCCATTTTTCCACATGTGATTGGAGGAGGAATGAACACATTTTGATGAATGTGCAAATAAATGCAATTAGGTGGAATTTGAAATTAGTGAAATGACATGTTTAGAGGAAATAAAGATGGACTAAATTCCACTTGGCTCAAGGCAAAGGACATGTAAGAGGTCTTAAATGCCTTGTTGGAAGTACCCATCCCCTTTTGGAGGGATTTTTCAAATTTGAGGAGTATTCCCTTTTGATGCCAAGTTGAGGGAAAATAGATGAACTAATAAATTAATTAAATTGATTTATTGGTGCAAGTTACAAAATCTAGAGGATTGGAGTATTTAGATTAAATTTAATCATGTTTTCATCAATTTAAGTAGAAATTAGATGATTTGACAATTTTGACTTACATTATAGGATTTAAATAAATCAAAGTTGAAAGAAATAATGATTTTAAATTTAATTAAATAAAGATTGATTTATTTAATCAAAGGGGGATGATGTTAGATTAAATAAAATAAAGGTTAATTTATTTCTTTTAAGGAGATGAATTTAGAGATTTAATTAAATAACGTGAATTATTTAATTGAAAGAGGGATGATCCGATTAATTAAACAAAATTATTTATTTAATTAATAGAGGAGAATGACTTAATTAGATAAATTTGATTTATGTAATTAAGAGAGGAAGTATGGTGAATTTAATCAAATAAATATTATTCAATTAAATTAATTAGTAAAGGGGATGATTTAGGAAGAACTAATGTTAGTAAGATCAGGATCAGGTGTGTGAGATCAATTTATATATTTTCCATGTCTACAATACTGTTGTGTAAAACTCCAAGTTGCAAAACACTAGTTTTTTGAAATATGCAACCCACACAACCCTTTACAAGTGAGAACCCAATCGGTTAAAAAACGCTCACCTCAATTCTATTGGTTTTTCATCTCCCCACTTACTCTCCAACCTTTCACTTTCAACTTGTAGAATGAGAAAACCCACAACATAGAGTGTTTTCCAATAACAATACTTCTTACATATTAACTGTGATGTTTCCTTTTGTTATCAGTTTCACCACTTCTATCATCCATCTAGCGAGCCCTACACTACGTCATCTCTTCATGTTATGTATGTTACCATGTGTGTCCTTATGTATGTTTTCATGCATTTTTGTGTGTACATAGGTGTCTTTTGTCTAAGAGTCAAAGAAAGCTAACTCCTGGACAAAAGTGACCTATGTATGTAGCATGATATCATACCCCTCATCCCCCATACCATGCGGTGGAAAAAAAGCACCTTGATGGATAACTATCCATGTGCCATTAGGTGGTGTCACTAGAAAAGGATGCGTGATCAGCGAGAAATGAGAAAAGGCTAGATAAAATGTACCTACCATCACCATTTTCCACATTTACATTTTTCCACTTTGGTGGGTGGGGAGGGAGGAGGCACAGGTGAGGAAAATGGAGTTGCAAGTGGCTGAACTAGAGTAAGAACTTTTCATTTTTTTTATGTACATAGGTGCATTTTGTCTACATTTTTTCTGTGTGTGCAGAGCTAAAAGTCACCATTTGCAACATTTCATTTTTCAATTTGGTCAAGAGTGCAAGAGATGTAATGGAGGCCGAATGAGAGAAACACATTCAACATGCATGACAGCTAGCCAATAGGTATGTATGTCTACCATTCTATATCCCATTTTTCCATTATGTAGGAACTGTGAAGCACAACACTTAAATGGGTTTTTATGAAGCATTGAACAACTGTTAAATGGGTTTTCTGAAAAGAATTGAACAACTATTGGTTAAAGAAAAAGGGTTTTCATTGATGGAAAAAAAAATGTTTTGTTTGCATGTAGGGTTTTCATATGAAATGCATAGCTATTTCTATTTATGTAGAATAAAAATATCATAACTTCTTAATGCAGAATAAATTTTAGAAGTTTAATTGACCCGTACACTTGCAATTCAAGCTATGACAACTAGAATCACCTGTATTTAGTGGAGAAGCTTCAAGTCTCCTAAAGCGTCCTTCTCAATCCACCTGCCATTGATTTATTCAATTGTGTTTCCTCAAATATATCAACCACCTAGAAGGAAGACAAGTGTTAGCGATAAATAAAATTGGAAAATTAAAGACATTTGGTGCTACAAAGAATTTTTTTTATTCAAAATTTCACCAATATAAAATTTATATGTTGTGGTGAGTGCAAAATGCCAACTTGCACATATGATAAACAAACATATTAAATTGTACAATAGGATTTTAGTTTCCAATTTAACCTATCACTACCACTAGTAGTATGTATTAGCAATTATATCCGCCATTCTAACATTTTGTAGGAGATGTGAAGCGGTGATTGTTCATTCGGATATAAAAAATACTCATCCCTCCTAACATATGAAAGAGGTCATAAATTACAATAATCATAAAGCGCATAGAAGACATAACCAGAAGGATACCACATACACTATCAAACTTTTTTTTATATCACATGTCTCTCAATGAACATCTAAATGACATATCGGTATCATAACCATTGTTTAATGATATTGTAAACTAAACCATTACTTGTATAGGCAACTGGAAAAGTATAGATCATTACAAGAACAAGGGTTAACAAGTCAACAAAACCCTTGCTAATCACCTTTATTGACCAAAAAATAGCAACTTAGTTGCTGAAAAAAACACACCTATGTACATACAAAAATGAATAAAACCGTACACAAAAGCATAGATAGAAATATAACATGAAAAGAAGGAAAAATAGGATGTCAGTGTAGAAAAGAGAATCAGTTCTATGGAGACATGAGACTCCTATGTGAAAAAGGTAGATTTTTTTTGTAAACAACTTATTAAAAAAAAAAACATTTGCATTCTCTAATCAAAAAGACACTCTCAAACCTGAGAATGATATTTGGGTTGCAGGTTTCATAACACATACTATTTTCCAACATGCAAGTATATATAGACATCATGCTTCTAATGAAAACCTTAGAGTTTGTAGGCAGTAAGAATGTACTAAACTTCATTCACCTTCACAATTTATAGCAACTCTTACTTATAGAAAAAAATAGAAATTCACTTTTTTTATATCATTTAAAAATAAATGCACAATATAATTTGCAAGTTGGAAAACACAATGTGGTTTTCCATTTATTTCATTTTGTACATTCAAAGTTACGTGGTTGAGAGCACGGGCAAGAATGTCTTGAAAATATTTTGTTATTTAGTTAGTAGGAATTCAATGAAAGGAAACATTTTATAAACACCCACTATTTCCCAACAACCATTAAAAATCTGAATGATTGTAGGTTGGAAAACACAATAGGAGGTGAGTGCATGATTTATGAAACCTCAAACCAACACAATGTTGTAAAATACTCTACGGAAAAAACTAATCTCCAAAAAAAATACACCTATGTACATGAAAAAATGCATAAAAACATACATAACAACATACATAACATGAAGAGCAGACGTAGTGTGGAACCCACCAAATAGATGATAAAAGTGACAAAACTGACATATGAAAGGGAATTTCATAGTGAGGAAAGAGAGGATGTGTCTTGTCACATCGAATTACATCGATTTTTTTTTCCTTGTGCAAGAAGCTATCCATTCACTTAGAGAGGGAAGGGCATTCATGTGATTGAGACATGCGTTTTAGATTGTAAAAAGTATTTTTCTTGGAAAACACTCTGTATTTTGCATTTTCTCATTCTTTAGGTTGAAAGCGAATTGTTGGAGAGAAAGGGGGAGTTTTAGGTGAGGGAGATGACCAAGCGAGTTGAGGTGATGGGTTTCTAACCAACTATATGTATATAGGTGCATCAGCTTGGTTTTCCTGGTCTTACAACACTGTGTGGGTTGCAGATTTCTTAAAACATAGTGTCTTCAAATCCCATTACATTCTTCCTATCTAATTCACAAAAGGCTCTCAAGAAAATCACAAAACATACCAAATTGAGGTGAGGGGTGAGTAACCAACTAGGTTGTTACTTGTAAAGGGTTTTAAAAAATTATGTGGGTTGCAGATTTTGTAAATCTAGTGTTTTGCAACCTAAAATTTTACGAAACATTATGAATCTAATTTAGACAATACAAACAATCTGAGTATGAGTTTTCATTTTTACATTTATTTTGTTGGCACGAGAGTGAGAGGTAGAATGATATGTGTGTTTTTCAGTTTGGAGAAAGAAGGGGGAAAGCACTCTGCGTTTCATGTCTGCACATTGAAAGTTGAAGGTTGGAATACCCATGTAGGAGTTGGGGGAGAAAGCCAATGTTTTGAAACTTGGAATTTAACAAAATGGTATGAATGTAATTTAGACAGTACAAATGTAAATTAAAGGCACCTTATAACAAGACTTACGCAGAATAAAAATTGCATTTATATTTCTTAATATGATCCAAATATACATGCACAATATGATTGCAGATTGAAAAACACAATGGGAGGTGAGGTGGTAACATGATTTAAAAAACCTCCAACACACAAAAAGTTGTTAAATCCTATACAAATTGAAGCCAAATACCTAATTGGCTATGTAGCAAATGGTTCCTATTAGCACACTCCTACGGTCTAAATAACACAAAGCTTTTCAATACATACATACTATTTTGGAAAATCCAAGGATGTAAAACACTATTCTTTACAAAACCTACAATCCACTCAAGTAGATATACCTAACTCGTAGCTTTGAACACCTACTACTCCTTCCCATTTCTCTCCACCAAAACTTCGCTCTAGAAAATGGGACCTCATCTGGGCTTTTTGATATTTACAAATAATGGTTTTGAATGCCACATTTTTTTGGGTTTTAAAAAACCTCTCAGTGCTGACATGTTTTTCTGGCAATGGGACAAGCAATGACATTCAGAGTTAATGTCCAACTGTCAAGTTTTTCTATCGATTCTATTTGTCCATATAGCGATCTTTTTTGTTGGGGTCATTTTTTCCACCACGCGGGATGAGGGATGGGAGGTACAATATCGTGCTACATACATAGGTGGCCTGCAACTCCATTTTCCTCCTGTGCGTCCTCCCTTCGCACCCATAAAATTGAAAAATGAAATGTTGCAAATGGCAACTTTTAGCTCTACACACGCAACGAAAATGTAGATAAAAGGAACCTATGTACAAAGAATTTTTTTTTTTTTTTTACTTTGGTTCGGCCATTTTCCTCGCCCGTGACTCCTCCCTCTCCACCCACCAAAGTGGAAAAATGAAAATGTCATAAATGGCGATGGTAGGTGCATTTTGTCTAGCCTTTTCTCATTTCTCGCTGGTCGCATAGCCTTTTTGGTGATGCCACCTAACGACATGCAACTAGTCATCCGTCAAGGTGATTTTTGTCCACGGCGTGACATGGGGTATGGGGGGTACGATATCATGTTACATACATAGGTGATTTTTTTCTATGAGTCAGCTTTTTTCATATTGGAGAGTATATACCTGTATTAAAGACCGATTCATATAATATACCATTAGTAGAGTGAACAATTGATAGGAAACAGTGTGTTTTCCAAGACTGCAAATAATGCAGGAATGTTATTTAAACACAACAATGGAAGGTGTGATTTTGAAGACATTCATACTCTTTTACAACATTCCATGTTGCAAAACCATCGGTGTTAAAAATCAAGACTGTGTGTTTTCCAACATTGCAAATATTGCAGGAATTTTACTTCAGCACAACAATGGAAGGTGTAATTTTGAAGACATTCATACTATTTTGGAACATTCCATGTTGAAAAACCGTAGGTGTTAAGAAGCAAGATAGTGTGTGATGTTGGAGCATCCTTGGTTCTTGGCAATCTTGTATCAACCAAAAATATTTTCATTTAGTTTTTGTTCTTGTTCGAGTTGGTAGATCCGGTGTTTCTTCATATTTGCTCACCAGATCTTGCATACGTAGGATTTCATTATGGACATGTTCAATTGTCATATTCCAAGTTTTTATCTTGATTGGATCTTTTTTTGAGAAGTTATCACTTCTAGATTTTGCGACAGTTTTTAGGATTGGCCCTAGAATAACATCATAACCTAACAGCTAGTTTGATCAATCGTGGATCTTTCCCATAAGTTGTGGATCCTCATGGTGTGTTAATAATTGTTCTATGTATTTTTCTCAACCTTACACTTAGCTCCACACTTCATCATGCACATCTACTGTGGATGAATTTGAGATTTGGGGCCAACCTATTCTTGCACATGTTACACTTTTTTTCATCAGAGATTGTAGCAATCTTTGGCCGACGTGGATGTTTCCTGACCCACAGATGTAATATAAATATTGTAATGGATCATTGGAATAGCAATCACCTTAGAAAAAGAAGAATAATATGTATATCTATATTCTGATCTATAAGATTTTTTCTCACATGTATGAGTACTATATTTTGAGCATGTTATAATCAAGCCGCTGTGCCGAATCTGTAAGACCGGATGTGGTCGATTATTTGCAATCAATATTTAAGATAATAAGAATGTTTGCATCTCCATTTTCCTCCATAATTTGTGTTGCTTCTACTATTTTACTCTTGCTCCATGGTTCAGACTGTTCTCTCTGAGGACCCTCCTTACCGTGTCTACACCAAACTCGTATTAGAGTGAGATTCGTTCCTTGTGAGATCATCTAAAGTTATGAAGTCCTGTTGAAGATTGGTTGTGGCGTGCTAGATTGAAGATCCAGCCTTGAATTCTAGAGGACTTGTGCAAAGATGGCGGGAAGAAGAAATGGTAGAGGAAATGGAGTGCGTGAAAATGTAGACATAGCTATAATAGAGATCTTGAGAGGAATTGTTGCAAGATTGGAACCAGTTGAAACGACCCAGAGAAGAGGTCGAATAGTTGATGATGTAAGTGATGAAGAAGTGGATGTTGCAAGAGAAGATCAACCTGGCCTTGATCAGGGAGAAGAAAGGTTAACAAGATCCCTAACCAGAGTGAAAACTAAGCTACATTTCAATCCAACAGGTTTACTCATAAGTTGGATTCGGATGAATTACTAGATTGGATAACAGAGATGGAGAGATACTTTGATTTTGAAGGAACCCCAGATGATAAGAAGGTGAAATTTTCTTGTATAAATTTGAGAGGACATGGATCCCTTTGTTGGGAACATTTGCAGATAGATAGAAAAAGAAAAGGAAAAGAGAAGATAAGATCATGAGATCATATGGTGAATAAATTGGAGACAAAGTTTATGCCTGTAGACTATCAAATTAGTTTTCTCAAGAAATTGCAAAACTTGAAGCAAAAAGAATCAAGTGTGATGGAGTATACTAAGGAATTCTACAAGTTGAATATCGGATCTATACATTCAGAAGATGAGATTGAACAAGTAGCTAGAAATGTAAATGGATTGAAGTCATCTATTCAAGATGAGATCAGTTTGATAAAGTTGTTAAGTGTGGAGGAGGCATATCAGTCTACCCTAAAAGAAGAAGAGAAACTGAATAAAAGACATGAGAAGAGACAAAGAGGAAGAGGTTGAAGATTTCAGAGAGGAAGAATATTCACTCGAGGAGGAAGAAGAACTTTTACAAATCAGAACAAGGATAAGGAGATCAATAAGAATGAGAATTCGTACCAAAAAGATGATGGAAACTCTTATAGAAGAGGAGGATATGGTGGTTATATAAATGAAGGGTATAGAAAAGATGACAGAGGATAAGAGAAGAACAACCTTTGTGGAGGAGGAACATGCTCGATCATTTAATCAACTAGAAGGAGAGTTATTGGTGAATAAGAGAGTGTTGTGTCAAAATGAATTAGTGAAAGAACCATTGTAAAGAAAGAATTTGTTTCAAACAAGATGCAAGGTGGCTGGTAAATGTTGCAAAGTGATTATTGACAGTGGGAGTTCAAAGAACCTGGCTTCTAAAGAAATGGTGACCAAACTAAAGTTGGAACTTGGTTGAAACACCCTAAGACCTATCAGATAGCATGGATTCAAGATGAGCATAAGATACTAGTAGGTGAACAATGTTTAGTGAAATTGAAGATATGAAATTACCATGATGAAGTTTGGTGTGATATTATGCCTATGGATGTATGCCATATCTTGTTGGGAAGGCCTTGGTAGTATGATAGACAATCTATTCATGATGGAAAGAAGAACATATGCACCATTTTTGCTAATCGGGTGAAGAAAACTTTGTTACCCTTGGAAGATGTTCCCAAGGCTGAGATCTGTATGATTTCCAGAATCTCTTTGGTTGATGGAAGGAGATTTTTGGATGGACTGAGACATGAGAACATGTACTATGCATTAGTTCCTAAGAAGTTTGAAGAATTGAAGCATATAGAAGGACAACCCAAGGATATAAATGAGTTGCTCAAAGAATATGAGGGTATCATTTCAAATAATGTACCTGATGGATTACAACCTGTAAGGAGTATTAGTCATTGCATGGATCTGAATCTTGGAGCTAGTTTCCATAATAAAGCAACACACCAGATTACACTAGTAGAAAATAATGAGTTGAATAGACAAGTACAAGAATTATTGAGGAAAGTTTTGATCAGAGAAAGCTTAAGTCCCTGTATGATACTTGTTGTGCTTGCACCTAAGAAAGATGGAGAATGGAGAATGTGTATAGACTATAGAGCCATAGATAAGATCATAGTGAAGTATAGATTTCCTTTGCCCCAAATGGATGACATTATGGATTCTTTGAGTGGAGCTAAGTACATTACAAAAATATACTTGAAGAGTGGATACCATCATATCAGAATTAGAGAAGGAGATGAGTGGAAAATAGAATTCAAGGAAAACGCACCTAGTACTTTCATGAGGTTGATGAATGAGTTATTGAAGAAATTATTTGGTAAGTTTGTGATTGTATATTTGGATTACATCTCAATTTTAAGTAAAACTAGGGAAGAACAATTGTTGCACATAAGACAAGTTCTGCAGAGGTTGAAAGACGAACAATTGTTGATAAACATAAAGAAGTGTAGTTTCATGAAGGAGGAATTGGTATATTTGGGATTTTTTATATCTGTAGATGGATTGAAGATAGATCCTCAGATGGTAAGAGCTATTGTTGAATGGACTACACTTGAAGGCATTAAAGAGGTAAGATCATTTCATGGATTGGCGATTTTCTACCAAAAGTTCATTAGGAGTTTCAGTTCTATTTGCAGCCCTATGATAGAGACACTGAGAGGAGATAAGAAGGATTTTAGATGGATATCTGGAGTAGACAAAATTTGTGAGTTGTTGAAACAGAAGGTGACAGAGCAGCCCGTGTTGGCTTTACTAGATTTTGATAAGGTATTTCAAGTGGATTGTGATGTAAGTTGAAATGAAATTGGAGCAATGTTAAGTCAAGAAGGAAGAACAGTAGCCTATTTAATTGAGAAGCTAAATGATGCAAGGATAAGGTATTCAGTGTATGATCATGAGTTCTATGCCAATGTTCAATCCTTGAAGAAGTGGACACATTACTTGTTATCTGAGGATTTTGTGTTGTATACAGATCATCAAGCATTACAGTATTTGAATAGCAAAGGTAAGTTGAATTAGAAAGACATGAGGTGGGTAGAGTTCTTGCAGAGTTACACTTTTGTTTTGAAGCATAGGAGTGGAAAGTCAAATAGAGTTGTTGATGCTTTGAGTAGGAGAATAAATTTGTTGGCACAAATGAGAGTGAAAGTATTAGGCTTTGATGAAATGAATAACTTTTATGAGGAAGACCCAGATGTTGCAGAACCTTAGAGAGCATGTAAAGAACCCATTTTGGAGGATAGAAGTCAATGGTTAGAGTATTTCATTAAAGAGGAAATATTTTTTAGAGGAATTCAATTGTGTATACCCCAAAGTTCAATGAGGGATAACTTGGTAAAAGAGAAACATAGTGGAGGATCGGTAGGACATTTTTGAATTGATAAGATAGTAGCATTGGTGAGTGAGAATTACTTTTGGCCACATATTCACAAGGATGTTAGGAAATTTGTGCAGAGTTATAGATTTTGTCAAGTTACAAAAGGGAGTAGTCAGAACATTAGATTGTATAAACCTTTGACAATACCAGAAAGACCTTGGGAGGATATCAACATGGATTTCATATTCAATTTACCTAAGACATAGAGAGGTAATGATTCAGTATTTGTGGTGGTGGAAATTTTTTCTAAGATGAAAAATTTCATACCTTGTAAGAAGAAAAAAGATGCAGTACATGTAGCAGATTTACTTTTCAAAGAAGTAGTCAGATTGCATAGATTACCTAGGAGTACTATTTCAAACAAGGTACAAAATTTGTTGGTTACTTTTGGAAGAAATTGAAGACTGATTTGAAGTTTGGTTCTACTTTTCACCCATAGACAGATGGATAGATAGAGGTAGTGAATAGAAGTTTAGGAAATTTTTTGAGATGTTTGGTTGGAGAGAAGATGAGAATTTGGGATCTAATACTAGCACAAGAAGAGTTTTCCTACAATAATTCAATGAAGAAGAGTACAGGAGAGACACCTTTTCATATTGTTATAGGAATTCATCCTAGAGGTATATTAGAGTTGAGAGACATCAATAAGGAAGATAAAAGTAGTACAAAATCAAAATAATTTGTAGAACATATGAAGACAGTGCATACTCAAGTGAAAGAACATTTGGAAAACATGAACCAAAAGTATAAGGAGAAAACAGATGAAAGAAGGAGACATAAGGAATTTGAAGTTGGAGATGAAGTGATGGTGTATTTGAGGAAAGAAAGATGTCTAGTTGGAACAAACAGTAAATTGAAGATGAGCAAGTTTGGACCCTGTAGGATTTTGAAGAAGTTTGATTCAGGAAATGCTTATGAAGTGGAGTTACTAGATGGCATGGGTATATCACCTATATTCAACATTGCATATCTACATTAGTACCATTTAGCAGAATTCAATGAAGACATCAAGGTGAGGCTGGAAGAACAGCTTCCTAAATTGCAATCATATGAGATAGAAGAAATTTTGGACGTTAGAGATGGAAGGAAGACTCGCGGAAAATAGTACAAAGAATATCTCGTGAAATGGAAAGGTAGAACAGTGGAGGACTCTTCTTGGATTTATCAGGCTGAGGTAAACTGTATTGGTTTTCCTTTGGCCCCTGCAAAGTGAGAGGCTCAATTTTCATTAATCCTAGATGTCTAGTGTAGGAGCATCCTTGGTACTTGGCAATCTTTCATCAACCAAAAATATTTTCATTCAGTTTTTGTTCTTGTTCTTGTTCGAGTTGGTAGATCGACTGTTTCTTCATATTTTCTCAACGGATCTTGCATACCTAGGATTTTATTGTGGACATGTTCAATTTTTGTATTCCAAGTTTTCAGCTCGATTGGATCTTTTTCTGTCAAGTTATTTCTTTTGGAGTTTGTGACAGTTTTTGGGATTGGCCTAAGAATAACTTCATAATGTAGCAACTAGTTGGATCGATCGCAGATTTTTTCCATAACTTGCAAATCCTTAGGGTGTGTTAATAATTTTTCTATGGAGTGTCCCTGACCCTACACTAAGGTCCCCACTTCATCATGCGCATCTACCATGAATGAATTTTAGATGTGAGGCTGACCTATTCTTGCACACGTTACACTTTTCTTCATCAGAGATTGTAGCGATCCTTGCCTGATGTGGATGTTTCCCGACCCATGAATGTAATATAAATCTTGTAATGGATCATTGGGACAGTAATCAACTTAGAAAAATAAGAATAAGATATATATATAGATTCTGATATGTAAGATTTTCACTTGCATGTATGAGCACTATATTTTGAGCATGTTATAATTAGGCTGGTATGCCAAATATTTAAGCCCAGATGTGGCCGACTATTTGTAATCAATATTTCAAATAATAAGAATTTTTAAATCTGAATTTTCCTCCATAATTTGTGTTGCTTCTGTTGTGTTACTCTTGCTGCATGGTTCAGACTGTTCTCTTTGAGGACCCTCCTTACTATGTTTCCACCAGTCTGTTTTCCAACTATGCAAATAATGTAGGCATTTTATTTAAACACAATGGAAGGTGTGATTTTGAAGATATTCATACTATTTTGTAACATTCAATGTTGCAAAACTATACGTGTGTAGAAGAATAAACCTACCATGAGACAACCCTTTACATTTAAATAAGGAGATTCAAATAAGTGAAACCCAACATTGTGTTTCCAAATTCCAATTATTTTGTGCACATTTTCTTTTCAATCATGCAAAATTTAAATACAACAATAGAAGGTGTGATTTTGAAGAAATTTATACTATTTTTTAACATTCCATATTGCAAAAGCATATGTGTTAAGAAGAAATAAACCTACTATGAGAGAACCCTTTACATTTAAACTGAGAGGAGACAATATGTTTTCCAACACTGCAAATAATGCAAACATTTTATTTGTTCCAATCAGATGAAGAAAGTTAAATTCCATTTGACTATAGCAAAGAGTTGTTTAAAATGAGAATGTTAATGGAAAAATAAAATATTTTCATTTTGAAAACTCATCGGTTCATAATGTTTTTTCAAATCTGCAACCCACATAATGGTTTTTTTCAAAACCCATCTTCACAACACAAAAACACAAATTTTTAATTCCACTAATCTTCCCGTCAATGAAAACCCACAGAGTGTTTTTCAAAATCTACAGCCCACATAATGTTTTTTCAAAACCCATCTTCACAACACAAAAACCCACATTTTTAATTCCACTAATCTTCCCGTCAATGAAAACCCATCTTCACAATGAACAACCAAAAGAAAAAAAAATTCCAACACAAAAACCGACAAAAACACACAAAATACCTTTGTATTCGAAAACCCATTTAACAACAGTGCTTCATAGAAACCCATTTAACAGTCATGCTTCATAGAAACCCATTTAATAGTCATTCTTCACATAAACCCATTTAACAGTCATGCTTCACAGTCCCTACAAAATAGGAAATGGCATATAAAATTCAAGATACATACCTGTGTTTCATGGGTTTAGTGGATTCTTTGGCCTACAACTCCATTTTTCTCCCTCATGTCATTGCCTGCAAGTCCATTTTTCTCTTGCATGTCACCACCTGCAACTCCATTTTCCTCCCATGCCTCCTCCCTCCCCACCCACCAAAATGGTGATGGTAGGTGCATTTTGTCTAGCTTTTTCTCATTTCTCACCTACCACATGTCCTTTTCCGATGATACCAATTAATGGCATGTAGCTAGCCATCCGTCAAGGTTCTTTTTGTCCACCATGTGGAATGGGGTATGGGGGATGCGATGACATGTTACATACATAGGTGATTCTTGTCTAGGAGTTAGCTTTCTCCTAGCCAACCCACCCTAAATTGTTCTCATTTATATAATAGAAAAACAAGTTTACTAGGTCAAGGGTCTATTTTAATATAATTTTAATGGAATGACGATTAGAATGGACACATTTATTTTATACTGTAGAAAAAGGAAGATCTTCAATTCATATTAGTGATGAAAAGGAGCGAACCTCCAACCCTAGGATTAAGTTTATTATAATTAGTATTGGTGGTGTCTTTATTAATGGATTTTTTTGGATTTTCTTTAGCTTTGTCACCATAATTCATTTTCAAAATGAGAATTACTAATTTGAGATGAGGTTGAAAGTATTCTAATTTTTTTTAATTTTTTTTTTTAAATAAATTATAATTGTATTTCATAAATATGATTGGAATAAGTTAAATAGGAGTACGTATTGGATTTAAAATGAGGGAGTTAAAGATTTGTGTAGTTTATTATGTAAAATTTTGTTAATGAAATATTTGATAAAAGTTTAATTAATTTGAATTTGGAGATTAAATTAGAATTTGAGATTTGAGATAGTAAAATTATTATAAATTAAGTATTTGGGATGACTTCATGTTAACATAGATAAATTTCAAATAAATGATCCTATTTAATAGTTGAGGTCTTTTCTTTTGCAAAATTACATCTTCTCTACTTATAAAGAGTGTTTATCTAATATTATCTAATGATCATTTGAAAAAATCACATAGTTGTAATCCTTTTGTTATTTCATAACTAAATTTATTTTACATTAAAAAATTAACAATTCAAATATTTTAGTGTAACCCACTAACATGAGCATCAAATTGTGAATTTTGTGCATTTATAATTGTTTCCTTAAGTATGTCATTCTAGGATGAGAGGTTCTCAATGAGATCACATTGAGAGGACAATATATTTATCTATTCATCTCTAACAATTTTTTACGTATAACAAGCAATACCACTTTATCTCTATTATCTATAAAAAAAAAAAAACTTCTCTTCAATTGATATCCATTTACAAGAACACATTTCAAAGTACATTCTAGAGTAAAGTACATTTTAAATCAAAACATGATCAACTATGAACAATTGACACAATGACATTGATTTCCATTACACTTTAACATACATAACTACCCTTATCTCTCTTTTATCATTATTGTTGATTAAATCAGAGGGCTTAACTGAAGTACAAGGAAGTATAAACACTCAATCCTCATTTAGCAAGGTCTTTGGTGCTTTTTAATACCACCATTTCTTGTTTGCATTAGATAGTATAAGTTAAGCACTCCTTGCAAATACTAAAGATAGTTTTGTAAAGACACAAGAATGTAAATTTTGGACAAGAACATAGTTTTTTGAGAAGATCATAATTTTGAAATTCATCTATGCTAATCAAAATCAATCCTAGACAATTAATTTTAAAAAAAATTGACATGTCAATTTCCTAATCCTAATTTAATCCAAAAAATTACATCTACTAATTTTATGTAACTCAACTAAATTTCACATTAAAAATTATAAAAAATTATTTCTCATTTTAATTTCTACATATTTTAAACTACAATCTTGATTAATTTACTTTAATTATATTTACTAGCCATATTTATGAAACTCAACTCTTATTTTTAAGAATTTTAAATAAAATTAATTTATCATCCTCAACAATTTTTTTAAATGTTTTGTTTTATTACTTGCTAACTCAACCTAATAGTGTTGCCTAAATGATTAAAATAAATTTGTGCATCTTCATCACGACAACAAAAATAGTAAAATACAATCATGCTTTCTCTTGGATGTAGCTAATCTCCCGACACCAAGCATAAGTATAATAATATTAAAAACACATAACATACATAGAAACATACATAACATGATAGAATAGTGTAGTATGGGACCCAATGCAAATTGCAAGTGGATTTCATGGGAGGAAAGGGGAAGTCACAGAAGGTAAACAGATGTTATTTCTACAAGAAAAAATGGATAGAGGAAAGGCGTTTGAAAAGTTAATAAAAGAAAGCAAGAGTTTTTAAACACCACTTTGTCTATCAACTTTTGCAGAATCAGTGACACCCCTGCTTCATCCAGATCTGTCAGGCCCAATTAATTCCTGTTCATTCGAACCAACTCATGCGTTGACGAGCAGACACCCTTCTTTATATAGTTGCATTGATGCAACTAAGGATGGCTTCCTCACTTTCGTCTGCTGACCTACATCGATGGCCGGTGCCTTGGCTTCTATCAGTTCCAACATTTGTCACTATGTTCAGATAGATGGTCAACTATTATCACGTATATAAGGGCGATAGATGCACAAATCTAATGAATTATATGAAAGAAGGGCTCTTTGTTAGTTGAATGAAACTTGACTCCATGCCCTGTTGTATCCGCATGTGTTATTCACTTTAGCGAATGTTTTTACAATTTGAACAAGCACATTCACTTTGAAATGGGATCAAAGCACAAGCTATTAATGTTGTTCTTCAAGTAAATAAATACCGAATAACTTGGAAAGAGGCTTCTTGTTCCAAATGAATAACCTATGTTAGAAATATATAATCTCACCTTGCTATTCGTGCTGTTCTCTCCAACTCAACATATTTACCAAAATTTAAGGAAATTTATTAGGAATACTTTTTGGAGAAGATTTGGGAGATTTGGATTAATTCGCATTAACTAGCTATTTATTCTCACACACTTTGTGGGTAGTAAAAGATATTAATATTTTATTTTTCCTTAGCTGTCCACCATAGTTTTAGTTTTATTTCCTTTTTGTGGTCATTTTGCATAATGTAAGAAGCAAGAAAGAGAGCAACGCAAGTCTTCTACTGAGAATATGGTGTAAAGTAATACAGGGTATCGTGGCTTCTATATTCTTCAGACAAATGAATATATATAAATCTGATTGCTATCTATTTTCTACTATGTCAATTGTGTGTGTTATGAGCAGTTTTTAATTGTATTTTAATGTGTTTCTTTTACTATTGTGTATGATTCTTATTTGTTTCTCTATTTTTCATTTCAATTCCTCTGCTCCTATTCCCACACCTGGTATCAGAGCCATTGGTTCAAACTTCTAGTCTCTTTTCTGGGTTTGCACTTATTTCTCTTTTGAACAACCATCAATGGCTTCCACAACCTCAACATTCGATGCTTCCTTGTCTAGCTTGCAAACCCCTCTTTTCATAGGAAAAAAATATGAATATTGGTCATTGATAGTGAAATCCCTGTTTAGGTCTTAGGATGTTTAGGAAATTCTTGAGAATGGTTATGTAGAACCAACAAACCAAGTAGCTTATAATGCATTCACTCGGGCAGAGAAAGAAGGATGGAAAATCCCTCTTCTACATTCATCAAGCAATGTATGAAAGTATACTGCCAAGAGTTGCAACAGCAATACAATCAAAGGAGGCATGGGACACTCTGCAAATAGCCAACTCCAATTACTTAGAAGATAATTTGAAAATATAAGTATGAAAGATTTGGAGTATGTGGAGTTATTTTTTACTCGTGTTGTTGGGTTAGTAAATCGGATAAAATCTCATGGGTAAATATTAGAAGAGACAAGGATAGTTGAGAAAATGTTAAGGGTTCTACCTACTAAGTTTGGTCCTTTAGTTGTTTCTATAGAGGAAACTAAGGATTTAACCTAGCTGACAATGGATGAATTGCACGCATCCTTGATAAACCATGAATATAGGTTGACCAAATCTCACACTTCCATTGAGGATTTCTTCTCATCTCAGGCTTCAATAAGTCATGAAAGAGGTAAAGGTAGATTCACTCATAGGGGTAGAGGAAGAAACACATTTAGAGGACATAGCAATAGTCCTGGAAACCAAGGTGGAAGAGGAAATAACAATGAACACTCTCATAATCATTCAGCTAATCAAAGACAAGACAAGTCACATGTTCAATTTTATTACTACAAGAAGTATGGTCATTACTCTTTCGAGTGTAGGAAGAAACAACATGATCAAGGAAAACAAAATCAAAATCCCTCAGAAAATTCTATGTTTATTGCATGTGCAAATATTGCTGAAGCAATTTCTATGAAATTACCAGTTGAATGCAATATGGTTCAAGAGAGTCCAAATGATATCTGGTATTTAGATTCTAGCTATAGAAATCACATGTACGAAAATTTAGAGTTATTTTCTAGCTTGGATAAATTAGTCTCCTTAAATGTCACTCTTGGGAACAATAATCAAGTGAATGTTATCGGAAAAGACAATGTTGACATTTTAACTAAAAATACAGAGCAAAAAGTCATTCATGATTTTTTTAATGTTGTTGGTCCGAAACATAATCTGATGAGTATTGGTAAATTAGTGTAAAAAGGATACAAAATTTACATGAAAAATAATGCATGTGTCATTCTTGATAAAGCTCCAAGTACGCAACTGATAGTAGAGGTATAAATGATAAAAAATTGAATGTTCCCATTGAGGTTGAAACTTGATATCAAATGTAATGCAGTTGAAGTTCATCATATGGTAGAAAATACACAAGTTGGAGAAAAATTTAAGGTTGAAGATTCTCAAGACGCCTCTTAGAGTTGCTCCAAAAAGGCAAAAACTGAAACTAAAGAGGAACAAAATTGTAATGTAACTATTCAAGTAGCTTTTTGGTCAATGGTAAAGAATGAATCTTGGTTATGAAGTTTGAGATGTGGTCACTTAAACTTTGGAGGTATAAATTTGTTCCATAGAAATAATATGGTTAAGGGGTTCCCATTGATTAAAAAACTGGAAAGAGTATGTGAAGCATGCATCTTGGGTAAACAACAAAGAGAGACCTTCCCTATTGGAAAATTAGAAAGAGCATGTAAACCACTTGAGATTTTTCACTTCGATATATGTGGACCAATGCATACTCCTTCCATTGGAGGTTGCACATATTTTATGACTTTTATTGATGATTGTACAAGAAATACATGGGTCTACTTTTTGAGGCTTAAATTTGATGCATTTAGAGTCTTTTAGTAGTTCAGGGCTCTTGTAGAGAAGCAAAGTGGTTACCACATCAAGATATTAAGAACTAATGGAGGCTGTAAATATACTTCTAATGATTTTATGAATTATTACAGACAACATGGTATTCACAAACAATTTACAACCTGTTACACACCTCAACAAAATGATGTGGGTGAAAGAAGAAATTGAACTATTATGGATATGGCAAGAAGTATGCTGAAATCAAAACATTTACCAAATGAATACTGGGAAAAAGTAGTAGCAACTATTGTTTATATTTTGAATAGATGTCCAGCTACAAGATTAAGGAATGTGATTCATGAAGAGGCTTGGAGTGGTAGAAAGCACAATATTTCTTACTTCAAAGTCTTTGGATGTGTTGCATGTGCTCATGTGCCTAAAGAGATGGGAATACAATTGGATAATAGAGGTAAGAAATGTACTTTTGTTGGGTATTCAGAAGATACAAAAGCTTACAAGTTTAATCCAGTTACAAGAAAAGTTATAATCAACAGAGATGTACAACTTGTGGAGAATGAAGCATGGGATGGAACTGTAGAAAAAATAATACGAGTAGCAACAATTGATCCACATGATGATATGACTGATGAAGTGATAGAACAACAAGGTATTCCTCAAGAAATACCTCCTTCCACTCCCGTACATGCAACACAAGTTGTAGCACAAGCTACACCTCATTCTACAACAAGAATTTCAAGAAATCAGAATTTTTATTCCACAAAGAACACTAGCCATAACATCATCTAGAAGTCCTTCAAATTCAGCTAATAGAAGCAGCTCATCTGATCCTACACTGGCAAGCCTATTGCAACGAAAAACAAGGATTTTAAAATATATATATGAAGATAATTTTAGTGTTGACACATCAAATTATTTTTCTAGTTTTTCTTTATTTTTAGAAGTTGTTGATGCAATGTTCTCTGATGAAGCATGGGCTAAAGCTATTGATGAAGAAATTAAAGCTATTGAAAAGAACAATACTTGGGAGTTGGAAGATTGACCATGAGGAAATGATTTAATAAGCGTAAAGTGGATTTATAAAACTAAGTATGACATGGATGGAAATGTGTTGAATCATAAGGCAAGTTTGGTTGCTAGAGGCCTCACTCAGTAGCCTCATATTGACTATAATAAAACATTTGCACTTGTAGCTTGCTTGGATTTGGTAAGAAGTGTCTTGGGCATTGCAACACAAAAGAAGTGGAAATTATTTCAAATAGATGTAAAATATGCATTTTTAAATGGTTTATTGAAGAAGAAGTTTATGTTGAGCAGCCAAAAGGATATGCGATTGTAGGTCAAGAAGGAAAGGTATACAAGCTGAAAAAGGTGCTCTATGGACTCATGCAAGCTCCTAGAGCATGGTATAGTTGAATTGATTCTTATTTGATTGAGAATGGTTTTAGTAGATGCAACATTGAGCTTACATTATATATCAAGATGGATGAAGAAGGTAAAATGGTGATAGTTTTTCTTTATGTAGATTTGATACTACGGGAGATCTTTCTATAAGTTCTTTTAAGGATGCTATGATGAAAGAGTCTGAGATAACTGATCTTGGTCTCATGAAATATATTTTTGGAATAAAAGTTAAGAAATCAGAAGATGGTATTTTTATTTCTTAGTCTTGAAGTATGCAAGTGGTGTATTGAAAATATTTAATATGTTGAATTCCAAACCAGCCCCTACTCCAGTTGTAACATGACTAAAGTTAAGCAAGGATGATGATGGTTCATTGGTTGATCCTAGATTGTTCAAAAGGCTCATTGGTAATCTCATGTACTTGACTGTCACAAGACCTAACATCATGTATGGTGTGAGCCTTATCTCAAGGTTCATGAATTCTCCAAAATACTCTCATTGGCAAGCTAGAAAAAAGATATTGAGGTACATATGTGGTACTAAGAAATATTAAATTTTATATTCAGTTGTAGATGATTTCAAACTAATTGGATACACAAACAGTGATTGTGCTGGTAGAATAGATGATAGAAAAATTAATTTTGGTTATGCCTTAACTTTGAATCAGGTGTTGTATCTTGGGCTTTAAAGAAACAACCCATTGTTACACTTTCTTCAGCAGAAGCAGAGTAAGTTGCAGCCATATCAGAAACATGTCAAGCCATATGGATGAGAAGAATTTTGGCCGAGTTAATGGATTAAAATTATGAAGCAACAAATATTTATTGTGATAATAACTCAGCCATTGCATTGTCTAAAAATTATATTTTTTATAAAAGAAGCAAGCACATAGACACTAGATATCACTTTTTAAGAGAGTTAATGAATAACAAAGAAACATGTTTAGAGTTTTGCAAATTAGAAGATCATTTTAATGATATCTCCACTAAACCATTGACAAAATATGCATTTGAATACTTGAAAAGTTTTCTGGGTGTATGTGTTGAAAGTAAATGCTTCAGAACCTTTCAAATAGAAGGTGGATGCTCCCGAACCTTTTAGACAGAAGGTAGATGCTCTGGAACCTTTCAGATAGAAGGTAGAGGCTTTGAAACTTTTAAGATAGAAGCTGAATGCTCTTGTCACTTTTGTATATGTTGAAGCGCTACAAATTTGGATGCGTCGGAACTTTTTGTGAAGAAGATGGTTGCGTTGGAACCTTTTGAGAAGTATGGTAGGCATGAAGGTGGATGCTCCAGAAGTTTTTTGAGTAGAATGCCATCTAGTTGAGATTAAGGGGGAGTGTTAGAAATATGTAATCTCACCTTGCTATTAATGTTGTCCTCTCCAACTTAGCATTTTTACCAGCATTTAAGGAAATTTATTAGGAATAATTTTTGAAGAAGATTTGGAATATTTGGATTAATTCAGATTAACTGGATACTTCCTCTCACACACTTTGTGGGTAGTAAAAGATACTAATATTTTATTTCTCCTTAGCTATCCACCATAGTTTTAGTTTTATTTCCGTTTTGTGTTCGTTTTGCATAATGCAAGAAGTAGGAAAGAGAGCAACGCAACTCTTCTACTGAGAATATGGTGTAAAGAAAAGTAGGGCAGCATAGCTGTTGAATTCTTTAGACTAATGAATATATATAAATCTGATTGTTGTCTATTTTCTACTATGTCAATTGTGTGTGTTATGAGCAGTTTTTAATTACATTTGAATGTGTTTCTTTTATTGTTGTGTATGATTCTTATTTGCTGCTCTATTTTTCATTTCAATTCCTCTACCCCTATTCCCACAACTTATACACATCTACAAATTATGAAAACCTTCGACACTTTGTATTGCATCACATTCCATAATCATGAATCACTCTAGATGACACTGATGTGCAAGGCTCGAAAATGATTTAAACCCTTCACACTTGTGTGCAGTAAACACTTAAAGCTGTGTTAGAGAAAATAACCCTACTATTCTTTCAAATTTGGGACATAATCCCACGTGATAGCCCATCGGTTGTTTTTTGACTCAACATCTATCGATAACACCATTTACAGAGTAAAATAAATGATGAAATAGTTATTTACATGGGAGAATCAAGGCAATCTATATATAGAGGAAAATGTGCACTAGAAATTCCAAGGAAGAATCATACTTCTTTATCATCAAGAATAAAATAATCTATATCATAAACTTTTGATCTTTTCTAAATATGTATTTTATGAAACTGACATGAATCTAATGTTTATATTGCTTCTCACTTAACTTATCAAGGCATTAGGCATTGGGAAATACGTAGAATAATTTGGTAGATGATGGATAGGAAAATAAAGTATGCCATTTGATAACATAATGGGGATATTAAGTTATCAAGCAATAGGATAGGCTATGAAGACTGGCATGAATGGTTCCCACCATTAGTCTCTCTTGTATCCTTGAATCAAGTATATTATTTAACTTGTTCTCATTATTAGATTTGAGATGTACATAGTTGGGTATCATTTTTTGTTATGATTTGAATGGTCTGATTTTTTTGTTCATACTTGGGTGTATTCTCTTTCATCACAAGATGGTGTTGTGATGCAAGAAATCATAATGGGGCCCGTGTGCAACACTAGTTTTCCTTCATTTCTATCAATTGTGTTTCATAAGTTGATGTGTTGAATAAATGAGATATCAAACATGTATTGAATCTATAAAATTATCTTAAAGGATATTATTGGCATCAACAAAAATTGATCTACATAGTCTCATTTGTAACATTTAGCAAAAATGTCACAATTGGAGTATAACAAGCATTTGGCATCTCTTTAGTAAATGGCTCAAACAATGGATTTGTGACACATGAAACATGTTTGGACATATTTTTAGCTGATAGTCTTATTATGTGGAATTATGCCCGAATTTTTGTTAGCCTTCACAATTTTTAACCCTTTCGACGTTTGCCTCTTGGTCAGAAAAAAGTGGCAGAATATTTTAGCAAAAAAAATTATTTGTTATATTAAAAGCATTTGGTACCTCAATTTGGAATCAAATTTACATTTTGTATGTTTTTCGTGTAGTGGAAATGGTTATAATAACACCTTCCATTTCAAACCTCAGAAAACATAGTGAAAGTCTACATAATTTTTGATAAGGCATTGTTGGGTGCCGTTTCATGGCTTTACCTTCTATCAAAGTTGTAAGCTAGGAGGGAAAGCTTCTTTGAAGGTACAAGTTCATTCATCCATTTTTGAGCTTTTGTGAAGGTGGTTGGAGGTTATTTTATATTTTTTGCATGGGGCAACGTTTGCAAAATCAATACAAAAGTCTCGGCTCTAATATTTTTTTCCCCATTTTTGCAATCCTTGGAGAAAGAAGGGAGCTAAGAGAAAGCAACTGGGAAGAGGTTCATTTGGGAAACCCCTAAAAGCAAGTAGGAAGAGGTGCATATTGAAAAAACCCTTTGTATATTATTTCAAAAATAGTTTATGTTATCTTCCATAGGGCATTGTTGATTGTTGTTATGTGGTTTTACCAATATTATTTCATTTATGGTTTCCATGTTTTCACGATGGTTACAAGGAAATAGGCATATTGTTTTATTTATGGTTTCCATATAGTGGTGATGGTTGGAAGGCAATAAAATAGTTTATGCTATTTTTGACAAGGCACTATTTGGAAATAAATTTGTCTCCATGTGGGGTTTTTTCTTTTTTTTGCATGGGTTTGTTACTATGAATTCTTCTATTTTGTGGGTTTTTTCATCTAGGTCATTATTGAAATCAATATTGTTTCATTTATGGCTTCCATTTTGTGGTTATGGTTGCAACACAATAAAATAGTTAATGTTATATTATTTATGTTGTTTTCCATAAGGCATTGTTGATTGTTGTTCTCTAGCTTTGGCTATATTGTTTCATTTTTGATAAGGTATTGTTGAGAAATGAATTCGTCCATGTGCGGGGTTTTTTTTTTTTGCATGGGTTTTTTACTATGAATTCTTCTATTTTGTGGGTTTCTTCATCTAGGTCACTATTGAAACCAATATTGTTTCATTTATGGGTCGCATTTTGTGGTGATAAAATGGTTTATGTTATTATCCATAGGGCATTGTCGATTGTTGTTTTGTGGCTTTACCAATATTGTTTCATTTATGGTTTTCATGTAGTCATGATGGTTGCAAGGAAATAGCTATATTGTTTCATTTGTGGTTTCCATATAGTGGCGATGGTTGGAAGGCAATAAAACAGTTTATGCTATTTTCAACAAGGCACTATTTGGAAATAAAAAAATTCGCATGCGGGGTTATTTTGTTTTATTTTGCATGGGTTTGTTACTTGAATTCTTTTATTTTGTGGGTTTTTTCATCTTGGTCACTATTAAAACCAATATTATTTCATTTATGGGGGTTGTTCTATTTATTTGGGCATGGATTTGTTAGAATAAAAACTCCTGTTTTGTGGTTTTCCCCACCTTGAGGTTTTTCAGACCTTGTATTTAAAACTTGTCGAAGTAATAAAATAGTTTATGCTATTTTCCATAAGGAATTGTAAATTGTTTTTTTTTGGCTTTGAATAGATTATTTTATTTATGGTTTATGTGTAGTGGCGATGGTTGCAAAGTAATAAAATAGTTCATGTTTTTCTCAATAAGGCATTGTTGGTTGTTTTTGTGTGGTCTGTGGAAACACTTTGCACTATTTTCCATAAGGAATTCATGATTTTTGACTTGTGGCTTTAGCAATACTATTTCATTTGTTGTTTTTGTATACTGTTGATGGTTGGAAATGAATTAAACAGGTTCTATGTTTATACTTTTCAAAGGATAGTCAAGTTATTTTTTTAGGCCTCAATAATGATTTCTTAGAATGATAGGTTGTATATTAACTGTGAGATGAAATATTGGTCTCACCATTGATTATATTGCTAGACCAATATACATTGTCAACCAGCATAATCAATTGTGATATCAATTTATTTTATTACACTTAATATACAGGCTATCAGACATATGAATGTTTTTTGTATCTAATTTCACAAACATACATATCTAATGTTTTTTATTACACTTAATATACAGGTTGTCGTACATATGAATGTTGTCTACATCTAAGTTTACAAACATACATATCTACACATAAGGAAAATAAAATGAAAGACAACAAAAGAAGTCCTACTCTCCACCCTACCATATTGGGTCATGGAGCCTCATAGGCTCTCACTAAATCCCTAAGCAAGAACATACATTGTCTGCCATTGTGATCAATGGTGAAACCAATGTCTCTTATTTCACTTAATATAGATCCTATCATTCTAAGCTATGCAACCGTAGCAATATCAAAGATAGACATATCCAACATAGCTTTATGAACTCACACGTAGCAGTAATATACTCTACACTCAGCCAAAACAAGAAGATTAAAAATATAGAAATCAAATGACAAAATTATGAAACCTCACATTTTTTTGTTTTCCCTTATTTGGTGCACTTTGGCCAGAAGTTTTGTCAACCTTCCCAATTTTTAACCCTTCCGACGTTTGACTCCTAGTCAGAAAAAAGTGGCAGATTTTTTTATTTTTTATATTAAAAGTGTTTGGCATGTCGAAAGAGAAGGCTAGTGAAATAAAAATTCGGTTGGCATAAACATTAATTTTTGTATCGTTTATGTGTATTGGTAATGGTTGCAAAGTAATAAAATAGTTCATGTTCTTCTCCATAAGGCATTGTTGGTTGTTTTAGTGTGGCCTGTAGTAACCGTTTCCACTATTTTCCATAAGGCATTCATGATTGTTGATCCGTGGCTTTAGCAATACTATTTTATTTCGGGTTCTCATATATTGGTGATGGTTGGAAACAAATTAAATAGGTCCTATGTTTATAATTTTTGAAGTATAGTTGTTATTTGTCTAGGCCTCAATAAGGATTTCTTAGAATGATAGGTTATATATTAAGTGTGAGATGAAATATTGGTTTCACCATTGATTATAGTTATAGACTAACATACATTTTCCACCAATGTAATCAATGGTGATATCAATTTTTTTTAGTACACTTAATATAATACATGTGGAAAATGCATATACACACATTAACACTCACAAATATACATAAACATTAAAATCTACATGCATATACATATAAAAATGAATTAAAGACACATATATCTACACACATCTATATCAAGATTTTGTAGGCACTTAGAAAATTCAATTACCTTCATCATCTTAGCTCACAACTCTGATAGTAGGTAAACCCACAAAATGACACCGAACAATGCCTTATCAAAAATTGTGCAAACTTTCGCTAAAATTTTCGAGGTTTTAAATGGCAGGTGTTATTACAACCATCACCACTACATAGAACCCATACAAAAATTAATGTTGATGTGGGGATGGAGAGCTTGTGTGAAGGTACAAGTTGGATAATCCATTGTCAAGCTTCTAGGAAGGTGGTGGGAGGTTATTTTGTGTCATTTGCATGGGGTGATGGTTGCAAAATAAATACAAAAGTCTCAACTCTAAAAAAAATTACCCAAAAATGAATCACAAGAAAAGGTCTACTCTCTGCCCTACCATATTTGGTCATGGAGCCTCATAGGCTCTCACCAAACCCATAATCAAGAACATACATTCTCCACCACTGTGATCATTGGTGAAATCCATGTTTTTTATTGCACTTAATATAGAAACAATCGACACCACATGAAAACCATAAATTAAACAATATTGGTTTCAATAGTCTCGTAGATGACAATAGAATTCATAATGAATTGCAACAAAATTTGAACCATAAATGAAACAATGTTGGTTTCAACAGTGACCCAGATGAAAAAACCCACAAAATAGAAGAATTCATGGTAACAAACCCATGCAAAAAAAAACAACCTCGCGCATAGATAAATTCTTTTTCAATAACACCTTATAAAAAATGAAACAAAATATAGCCAAATATAGAGACAACAATCAACAATTCCTTATGGAAAACAACATAAACTATATAACATTAACTATTTTATTATGTTACAACCATCACCACAAAAGAATGGATAGATATGTTTCAATTGACAATTGCAGTTTTTCTGTTCGAGAGAAGCATTGTGCATTTATTCTATCTATGTATGTGTGCTTGAAAATAAGTTATGCAACCATAGCGATATCAAAAAAAAAAAAATACAACATAACTTTATCAACTCACATGTAGCAGCAATATACTCTACACTCAACTAGCACAAGAAGATTAAAACCAAGAAATCAAATGATATGTTTATCTAAAGTAAGTTGCACACAACATACATATATGTCTACATTTAAACTTGTTGCTAGATATCTATTTCTTGGATATAAACATAGGATAATCCATAGGAAGTATGGCTATTGGTTGTATCACCTCCCATCACTTGTCATACTCTTGTGTCGTATCGACGTGATCTACATCGGATTGGGGGCATGTCGATATCCTCCTCCTATGCTTTGCTCAGGATGATGTCATCTACTATCGATTGTTTAAGATCTCTAGGGATATGGGTGCTCTGTACTGACCATCTATATGAATCACATAGTCGTGGTAGCCTCTATGCATGCCCAAACTACCTCATGATGTGATCATAGTAGAAAGGCCTCACTACATGACCGCGGCATCCTAGTAGTAGTCTATCTCTTTACATATGTCTCAATTGTCTTGTTAGGTCTGGCTAGAATGGGTTTGTGAGATAGGGTCTCCACACAATATCATCCTCGCTCAGTTTGTCAAACCTCATCCTCCAAAACAACATATCACTGCATTGTCATTCCTGTCTCAGAGGATAGTTGAAAACCCACGGATACCCCACCATTGTGGCAATTAGAAATCCTACAAGCCAGGTATAGGTGATATTCTCTAGAATCAATTTATGTAGTAGGGTACAATGTAGCATGCTATGCATCTCTGCATAGGTGAATCAACCCAATTCATAGTATAAGTGTGCTAGTATGCTCCAATCCCAGGCATAGGCCACCTGATAGTGGTCCATGTCTCTAATCATGTGTACTAATCCCCCCTCCAGATGTGCTTCACGACCATCCGGGACTAGTGTCAACGCTACTTTAAAAATCATGATGTGTCTCACTAGTTATGAGTGTGCATGTAGCAGCCAAGAAATCTTGATGCGTGATCACATGATCCTATGGTGGACCATTTTGCCTAGTCAATACTTGGTGTCTTCCCGCGTCTCCTAGAAACTACTTCCTTGTGCTAATAATACCCTCTCTCCTTGCATGGGAACCTACAATATGCGGTGCACATCCTTTAGTGTGACTGCCATCTCCCTTGTCGGTAGGTGGAAGGTGCAAGTGTTTGTGTCCCATCTCTCCACTAGTGCCATCAACATGGTGTCATGGTATCACATGGCCAATGTGAGATAGGGCCAATAAGACCCATCTCCTAGAGGATCTACATGTCCTCCTCAGGTAGTTGATCGACGAGCTCTCAAAGTTGACTGAACATCTAGCCGCCCTGGTGTTGGCATGACCGGAGTGTAGCCTGCCATATGAAAAAAAGAAGGAAAATGTCAACTAAAACATCTTAAAATATTAAATTTGTACTCTAATGGTCAACAAGTGTGCTAAAGTTACTCTAGGACATCTTAATTAAGGGTTCTAGACACTTTATTCCTTAACTGGGACACTTTGCGACAAAGTGGGACACTTTAGAAGAATTTAAAAAAATCAAATAAAACCTTCCCTAACCTATAATTTCACTTAAAAATTTCATAAAAACATAAAAAAAAATGATTATAATTGAATTACAAAGAAGGCAAAATTGACTCATAGTGTGTTGTAGCTCGCCCCGTGTGACTAGCTCTTGTAGAATCTTGATCCGTAGATCGGTGGATGGATGTCAGCTCGGCATGGTGGCTAACTCTACTCCTAGCTCACTTTGCAAAAAGGTAAAAGGATGAAATGAGTGTGATTTAGGGTATGTGCAGGATCATGATGGGCCAAAAAGTGGCGATATGTAAGCCATATGATGACCCATGTGGTTGAGGACTTTTTTTTAATCCAAAATTGATGAAACGAAAAGGGTTTTTAGAGGAGATTCTCAACTTTCCACCAATATAAATTATGCTTTACTTTGAATTTAATAAATTATTATTATTCATTTTCTATTAGAATTAGACATAAAGTTCTGATTGATAGGCTGATTGAAAAACATCTATAACTTTCAAACGGTATAACATTTTTTGGATCCGAAACATGCATCGCATTCTATGATTTTCATACTATAGGATTAAAAAAAAATGAATTTCATGAATTTTTGACCAAGTTAAGGTGGTTAGACAAATGAGCTTTTATAGTTTTTGAAAGTTGTAATAAAAAAATCATAATTAATTATTTACTTGGAAAAAAATTATTAAAAAATATGCATCACATCGGGAAATGAGTCCTCTACTTATAATTAAAATATTATAAAAAAATATTATCATTTTATCATGGTTAGGGTGGTCAGACAAAAACCTACTTCTTATTTTTACCTTGAAATTTAAATACTGCTGCATTGAAATTTCAAATTTTCACCAAATAGATTTATTTATTTTAAATAAAGGTCTATTAGTTTAGAAACTACATTCAATTTTCTACAAATTCTATTTTTACATTTTTTTGAAATAATATAGATAACTTATTCAAATTTTTACGTCAAGTTGTCTAACTTTGATTTTCTATATTTTTATTGCCACTTAAAGGCCTGATGTTTCCATGATGATTCTACACATACCCTTTACTCTCTCTTTTATCTTTTATAAATGTACTTTAGGTCATTTTTGTTAAAAAGAAAGAAGAAAAGAGGTACTTATTTATTCAAATTAACATATCTTGAGGTAGAAAAATCCATCTTTGACAACATTTGTTGCATTGGTATCGTGGTTCCACTCTCGTTCTCATCAAATGTTTATCATCAAGTGGTATGGTACTAGGAAATTCCCTATGGTAGACTTGTCCTATTTGATGTGGTTGATATGCTACCTTGATTCCACCTCTGTAAAGCAAGAAAAATCAAGGGGGGGCATACATCTACCCTCGAATGTTATTTTCTAGGCAAGTTAGATAAGAGGATTATATTTGAGCTTCTAACAAATCTGTGATATAGAATGTGGTTCTTGACATTGTCATTTTGTAGGTAACTATAGTGGGGGCTTCATTCTCCCTAATGAATCCATATGAGTATCCTTTTATAAAGTTACTTATTGAAGTACTTTAGCTTGCATATGTACATAGTGTCATATGGGCGCTAAAGTGGGGGCTAAATCTAGTGTAGTAAAATGGATACCTTTGCATTTTCACACGTAATTTGGACCTATTTTAGCATCCCCTGCATTAATTTCCCTCTAGGTCACTTATTATAGGCCCCTAAGACCCTTTTTTATGCATCCTAGGGCATATTTTAACTTTAAACCAGACCAAAACCCTTAAACAATCATCAATCTTGGCAACCCACCCTTTGAGCCAGCAATTTAAGGGTTATGGGACGAAGACACCATTGGTGGTGTCTTAGTCCTGGGGGATTTCTTTTCAAGAATTAAAAGCGAGAAATGAAAATATTTGATTTAATTTGACATTTGGTTAGCCTTTAAGATCTAATATTCAAGTTATTAGGTAAAAATGCCTATAAAGTAAGATTCACACTCATTTTCACCTAAGTAAGAAGCTAAGCAAGCAATTAGGTAAGAAGCAAGAAGGTTGAGAAAGTTGAAGGAAGTTTTAGAGTTGTGGAGTAGCCTTCTATTATGTTTTTTCAGGTTTTTCAAGTCTTCCCAAGTCAAGATCTAGCATTTCCAAAGAATAGTAATGGATGCCTATTGTGGATCATGAGAGATTATAGGTTGGAGATTCAACTAGCAATTTATCCAAGCCTAAGGACTTATTTCTTGATTGATTCCATCTTCCATTATCACTCTATTTTCTACCTAGTGAAGGTATACTTTGTGTTTGTGACTTGTTAGGGTGATTAGAAATCTCCTTTATAGGCCAATTA
The DNA here is from genome assembly GCA_007115665.2 of Sequoiadendron giganteum. Classification (NCBI taxonomy): domain Eukaryota; kingdom Viridiplantae; phylum Streptophyta; class Pinopsida; order Cupressales; family Cupressaceae; genus Sequoiadendron; species Sequoiadendron giganteum. The sequence continues at coordinate 495,536,664 of CM021105.1, forward strand.
CATTTGCATCTTATGGATCTTATTATAACACATTTGAATATTTTTTCTTCATATTCTAGTTTGCATAATCTTAGACACATTTAAGATTAGGGCACACACATTTCTATTTTTAGATTCATGCTTTTTCATCAAGGTTTACTTACCAAACAAGGGGTTTGACCAAGCCAAAGCCCATAAACAATCAATCCAAAATCCTTTGTTTTGTAGGTCTTTTTTTAGATTCAGATCCAAAAGCTTGGTGAAGAAGGAAGTGCAGATCTTAGGTTTCAGGATCACACTCAAAAATTCCAAAAATTCAAAATAGGAGTAATATGCCATATTGGGCATCTTAGTCCTCCACAACATATTTTTCAAGGATTTTTTGGTATTTTTTTGTCATCTAAAGATTTTGTGTTTACCCCAAAAAATAGTAGCAAGACTAATACACCATCCTAGGTGTCTTAGTCCTCCAAGGCATATTTTGGTAGCTTGTTTGAATTTCAAGTATCTTTATATCATCTCCAAGCTTCCTAGGTACACATACCCTAACTTGGTGTTGCTTATTTTCAATATTTGCATCTTTCATTTAGCTCATTTTAGGTTGTTTGAATATCACATTGTGTTTCTGGACATTGTCTTTTCCAAGCATTTGCTTGGTGGTTAACCTCTTAAAATTGAAAAGAACCCCCTCCTAAGTCTTCCTAAATTCAAATTGGCTCACCTTGAGAAGTTTATAGTCAATCCTATTAGGATTCTTAGGACATATTTGAATGACCTAGATAAAATAGGAAGGAAAAGATTTCGTCTCATTCCTCATTTTCTCTACAGTTCAATAACATCTACAAAAATGATGTTAGAAGTGGAGATTAAAATATTAATTTATGGAGTGGTGCACACCCAAAAACTAGCACTCTATAAAATTTTATACACAAAATTGACACTTAGTCAATTTCCCACATAATTGATATTTTTGGACCAAATCAACTAGAAAAAATGTCTTCCTCAACAACTCAAAAACCTGTTAGAACCGATCAAAATAGTTTGCAACCAAAATATTCACATAAGGTACAATGTTGAAATTAATGAAAATACTACAACACATTTTAATGTACCTTCAACGCTCATTTTTCCAAATAAAATCATCAATGACAATCTCTCCAAACTTCTAAAAGACATTTATAGAGATTAGGGTTGAAAAAACACTAAGAGGGAAATATTGGATCCATATTTAGCACCTACAAAGGGTTTAAAACAACATACAAGAATATAAAATATAAAAAAAATCATGCAATCATAGATGCAAGAAGATTACATGGTATGAAATATGTTAGAAGAGGTAAAAAATATTTTTTTTCATTAATATAGAGGTTCTAAGCTTATTTGCATTTATAGAAATTATAAAATGCATATAGTTTTCCTAAGAAATGAATGAACAACCCTTTAAAAATGAGTACAAAGTTCTTTTAAACCCTAAAAGAAACACAAGAAAAAATGTCACGTGTTAGGGCATGAAATACTAGCTAAAAACCTATTAATGATATGAAAACAAGTGTGCACAATATCCTAAGTTGGAGGGATGGAAAATATTCTTGAAAATTTTTCCATATCCCTAAATTTGTGAATCTATAAAATGGAGTGTAAAAAATCCACAAAATCCATGAACAAAGCACAACTATAGATCACCTTCTAATAGAAAAGAAGTCTATCATCCATAAATGAAGAATGGGTACCACTTTTTCCTTTTAAGTTACATTAAAAATATGTTTAAAACCTATTTGGACCCTCCTTCAATCAAAATATAATAGTTACAAGAGGTGTTGTAGTATTAGAGATAATTCTTTGTTAAAGGGAGAAAACTAATGGGTAGTGGGAGTCAGAAAAAACCAAGAACCTAGATAAAGGTTCTAGGTTTCTATCGAGTCCCAAGTTCTAGTTGGAACCTAGAAAAATGGGGAACGAGAGACAAATGGAAATTGGAACTTTGAACACTAGGTTTCAAGTTCCTATTGGGTCTCGAGTTATAGTTGGAATCTAAAGAAGTGGGGAGTGATAGGTGGAAGTAGCTTGGAACTATCAATTGATTCCTAGGTTCTTGTTCTATCTTGGCTTCTAGTTGGAATATGTTACTTGTAAAGGGACCCCCCCTTTTTTTAATTATTTTCTCTTTCGGCCTAAGTTTTGTACCTAAGTTGAGCTAGATGGCCTTTTGTTGTATTTCCCGAACTTGGACGGGGTTTTACCAAGTTCGTTGAACCTCTCATTATACCGCTCTCTTTATATGAATTTGGGCTTCGAGTATTTTTTTCTTCCCATTTCCAAACATGTCTTTTCGAGATGGCCGTACAAACATTAATAACTAATTTACGAGGTTTTCATGTGTCTGAGGCATAGAAACTTCACACGCAAGTTAGACTTTGGGCAGTATTCATCAAGCTTTTTTGAACCCATCTGATGTTTTACTAAGTTATGTGAACCATTCATTTCACCACCCTGATGGATATACAGTGATTGATGCAATAACAATAATTTTATCTACTTAACTTATGCATTATGCAGAAAAAAAATCAATGTTTCAAAGCATGATATGAAAAGAAACATAAAAAATTAATGCACGTAAAGTCATAGTGATACCAAAAAGTAATATTTTATTGATATATATAAAACATTTTTAAATTGCTACGACATTACAAAAACGTCTTGTTTGACTACAAAATTATGTTCATTAGAAAAAGACAAAAGAGTGTTTTCTCTGACACATAGAGTGAATATCAACACACTAATTCTTTCAGTAACAATCTATAGGCATTCAATTTTCACTAGTGATAGAAGGTTCTCATGCAATTGGAGGAACTGTGAAAATAATTCCATGTCATTCCTCGCCAACCCTATTTGTAGAAGAGCCACGACCTCCTCTAAGGTTTCATCCTGAAGAGTTGATGAAATTCAGATGGTGTCGGTGATCACTCTAGTTTGAGTGTAGTGTCTGAGCCCATTGATTGACACTCTGACGTGATGATGAAATTTGGGCTCCACTAGGTGTTCTAGTGCTCTCACGTCCCAGTCACGATGACTAGAAATCTTGATGATTATATAAATGAAGTGCTCCAGCATGGTCATGTTGTGAACATGAGCCTACCTCATAAATGCCTCATTGAGGATGTTGTAGAGCACCTCTTCCTCCACTTTTCTCTACACTATGAAGACCTCCTTCAACTAGTCTGAAATGTGCTTGAATAGTGGGTTGCATTCGACCTCCTCCAAAATAATGTAGTCATGAGCAAAATTGCCACCACTCTGACAGCTCACCATGCTTGATGCAACTGATTGGGAAGGAAAGGTGATGCTAGTTGAATTTATAGAATTTTGGTTGGAAATTGATACTCTCTCTTAGGTTTGACAAGATGGCGATTTGGTTTCCATTTATGGTTGGCTTCGCTGCTCTAAATTACAATTTCCCATCAAAAATAGCTCACACATGTCACTAATTAATATTCCTATGTGTTGCATTGATAGTCGGATGTTTGATTAGCCCTTTTCTGACTATTGGTGAATTATGATAAGTTTTCTTGGCCAATGTCTATTCCTCTACCAAATTCAAATCACTCCAATCATTTTTCTCTAAAGAAATGATAGGAATTCAAGAAGTTGGTGATTTAGTAATGTTTATGGCATTTGTTCAATTGCCTTAGCCAGGATATACATTTATATTGTTACAAACTAAAAGGGTTTCCTTTTCTGGCTTTCGAATACACCTGGTGGTGTTATCAAGAAGGAATAAGAATTTATTGTAAACTCTAATGATTTGTAATCTATGTGTTATGAATCTAATGATTTAGTATGTTGATCTAGAAAATGTGTGTACAATGTAGTTGTATCTTCTTTTAAAGATTAGATGCATATTTTCATTTATTATAGTCTGGACCCTCTCTCCTGAACTTAATGATCATAAAATTTCAATCTTCGCATTGATAGTTTGTAGTTTGATTTATATTTCTAGTGCTATCCCCATATTTATGGACTAGTGTCCAACCTTTTCTCCTTTCTGGTTAAAATCACACCCATTGTATTAGAATAGGATAAGTCATTGAAAATATAGTAAGGGAGTTTTACCTTGACAAAATTCAAATAGAAGTCACAAAGATAATTACGATCTTCTCAGAGTTGTTAGCAAAACTTGTTTGGTGCCAAATCTAGGCTTGGAGTCATGATTTGAATATTTTTTTGATGAGCTTTTTCTATTCGCTAACAAATTTTTGGCAACTCCATTGGGGAAAGAATGATATCTCAACTTGATTAGTACCTAATACTCTTGTCATATCATGCAACAAGATGATAATTCCTCACCATTACACATTTCCCATTTTTTAGAGAGATTTAGATTGGCTTGGAGCTGAACAAGAAGACATCATATCCCAATTAAATACACTTGCTTGGAGATATAGGAGGAACACAACCAACTATATCCGAGAAAATATTACCTTGGAAGAAGAGGAAGAATTGGCCTAGCACCCACCTGCACCTATGATTGAACATCCTCCAAGGTTGATATTTGAGTATTAAGATGACCCTCCTCGTCACCATAATCATTAGCCTAATCAACCGTTACATCAACCAAGGGATCCTCTGATACCTCAGCCTTATAATCAACCCCCTACTCATCCACCACAGTAATTTCCTTCCCTACCCTCTTACTCATGTTTCAATTGGTGACTCTATTTATGGATTCAAACTTCAGGTGCAACCAATTTGGTCCTCTTTCCTTATCCCATTATCACGACCTAACCTAAGGTTCCTAGAAAAGACTTCCAAAATTTTCAGGTATTAATAAATAGGATCCTAAAGTACATATTACAACTATAACTGTTGTAAGCACAATCCTTGTAATCTAGGAGGAGGATGTTTTTGTGAGAATATTTATTGATAGACTAGTCGAGAAGGTGGCATAATGGTATAGGCGACTCAAAAGGGAAGCATCTCTGGGTGGTAGGTTCTCAAGACTAAATTTCTCCAACGCTATGGGATTCAAATCAATATTGCATCTACCCTCCATCTTTTCTTCCAGATTGTGAAGAATTTAAAGTTGAAACAATGAGGTATTTTGTTTATTATTTCAATCAGTTTCTTCAAAATATTCCTAATCTAGAAAGACCTAGTCCAAAAATTCAGTATCACATATTCATCTCTATAATTGATCCTAAAAATAGACAAGGTGAAAGAGATTGAACATGCTCAATTGGAAGCAGTGAAGGTTGAAGATGATTTTATCACTGTAGGAAAATTGAAATTAGACTCAAAGATGAGCCTTGAAGCCAATTGTAAGACATCTCCCAATTTCCTAGTTCCAGGTAACAAAGAGGCAGAGCCATCTGGTTCGATGACCAAAAATATTAATTTTAAAATTTTGGATAACATGCAACAGTCTTGTATGGGACAAGACCAACATTGTGATTATCAAGAATTTAATCTATATTCCTCTTTTGAATTCGAGTCTAATTCCAGCTCACGTAGTGATGACTAAGATGATGAAATATGGGGAAGGTCAACACTTGCCTCTGCTTTTCTTTTTGATAGTATCTCTCTCTCTCTCAGAGACTAATCCAAGTAATCTGGTATCAACTTCTCTTTTTATACTATAATATGGAACTTTCCTCTTCGAAAAAATTAAGAGTAAGGACCTAGGACTCAATTTAGAAGAGAATGATGATGTTAGAAAGGAAGAAGAATGTTCAACCTTGTCTAACGCTCTTTTTAGCTTTGATGGATTTGAAATATGTGATAACTCTCTTTTCAAAGATTTAATTGATAATCGATCCATAAATAAGGATGAGTGTTTTTTGTTAAGAGTCAAAACTAATCTTGAGTAGAGAAAGGATGGAGGATGCAATAGTCTCTTGCAAGAAGAAGATGAAATATTTTTCCCTCCAGAAGTATCAAATCTTTCTCTTTATCAACTTAGAGAAATGGTTGCCCCACATCAAAATGGTCAAATCAAATATGATGGAGTAGAGTGAATGTTGTTTCTTGTGGTAATTCTTCTGTAACTTGAGGGATTTTTGAGGAAGAGAAGGTTCAAGAAAAAGTTAGTCCTCCAAATGATATACCTAAATCTGAGATGTCAGGTTTGACTAATTCTGATAATGATATTTGGTTTATAAAAAATTATTTATTCCCAAAAAAATTGCAGCAAGAGGAAGTTTTCGATGAAAAGTGGATTTTTGGAAAAACTATTGGTTCAAGGACACATCCCTATCAGCATTAATGTTGGGGTCTCATGGTTCCTTAGTACATTCTGGAAGTTGTATGAGAAGGTGGGATTTTTTAGAAGGGGATTATTCTTGTATTAACCGGTTAATGGATTTACGTGATTAATGCCTTTCTTATCTTTCTTTGGTAGGTTAGTCCTACCTTGTAAATAGTGCAATTTTGGTGTGTTTATTTTTGGTCTTCTGCTTAGTATCCTTCTTGCTAACTCTGTGCCCTATGGATAGGAACTGGTCCCACATTATAGGCTCTCTATGTCCTTTGCAATCCTTTTCTCTAGTAAGAGCCACTATTACTTGTAAAGGGATCCCCCCCCCCCCTTTTTGTACCTAATTCAAGTTGGGCGGCCTTTTGTTGTCCTTCACAAACTTGGGAAGGGTTTTACCAAGTTCATCAAACATCTCATTATACCACTTGATTTATATGCATTTGGGCTCTAAGTAGTTTTTTATTCTCATTTATGAACCTATCTTTTTAAGATGGTCGTACAAACATTCATAGTCGATTAATGAGGCCATCATTTATCAAAGGCATAGAAAATTCATGCACAATTTATACTTTGGGTGATATTCATCAATTTTTTGTGAACCTAAGTGATGTTCTACTAAGTTATGTGAACCATTCATTTTTCCACCTAGATGTATATATAGTGATTGATGCAATAATGGTAAGTTTATCTACTTAACTTGTGCATTATGCAGAAAAAGAAATCAATGTTTCCAAGCATGATATGTTCAAACAGAAAAATAAAGAAGCCATGCATTTAAATTCATAGTGATACCAAAAGGAATATTTTATTGATATATATAATTTTTTTCTTACATGGCTACAGTGTTACAAAAATGTTTGGTTTGACTAGAAAATTTTATTCATTATAAAAAGACAAAAGAGTGTTTTCTCGAGCACACATAGTGAATATCAATAGACGAATGCCTTTAGTAGCAACCTATAGGCATTCAATTTGTGCTAGTGACAAAAGGTTCTCATGAAACTGGAGGAACTGTGCAAATAGTCCCATGTCACTCCTCACCACCCCTGTCTGTAGAAGAGCCATGGCCTCCTCTAAGGTTTCATTCCAAAGAGCTGATGCAATGTAGATGGCATCGGTGATCACTCTATTTTAAGGGTAGTGGTTGAGCCCATTGATTTCCACTCTGACGCGATGATGAAATTTGGGCTTCACCAAGCATTCTAGTGCTTCACACCCTAGTCATGATAACCAGAACTCCTAATGACTATATAAATCAAGCACTCCATCATGGTCATGTTTTAAACATGAGCCTAGCTCAGAAACACTTTGCTGAGGATTTTGTGGAGCACCTCTTCCCCCAGTTAGCTATGCACTATGAAGACCTCCTTTATCTAGTCTGAAATGTGCCTGAATAGTGGGTTTCATTCGATCTCCTCCGGAATAATATAGTCATTAGCAGAATTTCCATCACTCTGAGAGCTCACCATATTCAATGCAACTAATTGTGAAGGAAATGTGACACTGGTTGAATTTATAGATTTTTGGTTGGACATCAATACTCTCTCCTAGGCTAGACAAGATGTTGATTTGATTTCCATTTATGGCTGGTTTACATTGCTCTAAATTATAATTTCCCATCAAAAATAGCTCACATGTGCCACTGATTAATATTCCTATGTGTTGCATTGATAGTCAGATGTTTGATTAGCCCTTTCGTGACTACTAGTGAATTATAATTAGTTTTCTCAGTCGATGTCTATTCTTCTACTAAACTCAAATTACTCTAATCATTTTTCTCTAAAAAAATTGTTACGAATTCAAGAAGTTGGTGATTGGTGCCTATTCAATGGCCTTGTCCAGGCTATAAATTTAGATTTTTAGAGAGTAAAAGGGTTCATTTTCTTGCTTTCAGATACACCTAGGGGTGTTATCAAGAAGGAATAAGCATTTATTGTAGACTGTAATGATTTATAATCTTTGGGTTATGAATTTAATGATTTAGTATATTGATCTAGGAATTGTCTGTACAATGTAATTGTATCTTCTTTGAAAGATTAACTACATGTTTTGATTTATTATAGTTTGGGCCCTCTCTCCTAAACTTAATGATCATAGATTTTCAATCTTCACATTGATAGTTTCTCGTCTAATTTATGTTGCTTGTGCTAGCCCCATATTTATGGACTAGTGTCTATCACCTTTTCTGCTCTCTCATTAAAAGTATACCCATGGTATTAGAATGGGATAATTCAAATAGAAGTTGCAAAGAAAATTGTGATCTTCTCAAAGCTATTAGTAGAATTTGTTTGGTGCCAAATCTAGGCCTAGAGTCATAATTTTTTTTTTTTTTATGAGCCTTTTCCATTCACTAACAGATTTTTGGTGACTCTACAAGGAAAAGAATGATATCTCAAATTGACTAGTACATGATACTCTTGTCACGTCATGCAACAAGATGGTACATCCTCACCATGAATTATTTCTTATTTTGCAACCAAATTTAGATTGGGTTGGAGCTAAACAGGAAGACATCATATCCCAATAAAATACAATTTCTTGGAGATATAGGAGGAATGTGACTTACTATATCTAGGAAAATATTTCCTTGGAAGAAGAATAATTAGCCTAATGTCGACATGCACCTATGATAGAACGTCTTCTAAGCTAGATATTTGAGTACTACAATGAATCTCCTCATCACCATAATCATCAGCCTAATTGACCATTATGTCAACCAAGGGATCCTCCCATACCTCAGCCTCAAAATCCACCTCCTGCTCATCCACCAATTTAATTTCCTTCACTACCCTTTTACTCCTATTTGAGTTGGTGACTCCGTTTATGGCTTCGAACTTCTGGTGCAACCAAGTTGGTCCTCTTCCCTTATCGCATTATCATGACCTACCCTAAGGTTCTCGGAAAAGACTTCCAAAAATTTTTGGTCTGAATTTACAAGATCTTGAAGAACATATTGCAGATATAACTATCGTAAGCACAATCCTCAAAATCTAGGAGGAGGATGTTTTTGTGAGAATTTTTATTGACAACTTAGTTGAGAAGACGAAAAAATGGTACAGGGGACTGGAAAATGGAAGCATCACTGAGTGGTAGGTTCTCAAGACTAAATTTCTCCAACATTATGGGCTTCCAATGAATATTGCAGCTACCCTTCTTCTTTTCTTTCAGATTGTGAAGAATAATGCTAAAACGATAAGGGATTTTATTTACTATTTCAATCAGTTTCTTCAAAAGATTCCCAATATAGAAAGACCTAGTTTGTAAATTCAATATCACATAGTCATCTCTGATTTGGAGCCAAATATACAATTGATCCTCAAAAGAGACAAGGTGAAAGAGATTGAACATGCTCAAATGGAAGCATTGAAGGTTGAAGATGATTTTATTGCTATGCGAAAATTAAAATTAGACTCAAAGATGAGCCACAAATCCAATTGTAAGACATCTCCCAAGTTCCTAGTTGGAGGTCACAAAGAGGCAGAGCCATCTGGTTTGATGGACAAAAATATTAATTTTCTAAGACTAAGAACTCCTTGAAAGAATGAGCGCCAAAGTGTCTTGTACATTTTTGTAGACCTCGAGTTCTAAAATATGGATCCCTCCTCATCTAATGCAAGGATCTTGGTCAAAATACAAATAATAGTCCGAATCACTTTCTTCGGACAAGAGACATGGATATTTCAGTGCATTTTAGAAGATTGTGGAAGTGCCAACCTGAAGACACCTCACCAATACATTGGAACACTTAATAAGGACAATAACATTTGGGACCCAATTCATGACCTCACTCATTCCATATGAAATGTTTTGTATAGGGATGGAAACATAAAAGTCCAATCGCTAATGTCAAAGCTACACTCTATGTAATTATAATCAACTTGTTGTTTCATGCTATTTTGGGTCAATACTAGATTTTCTAGAGTATTGGCAACTAATACAACCTTAGAAGAATCTAAAAAATTAATGGATAACTTGTTAACCACCTCCCAATACATTATATCACCTTATAATTAACATAAAATTTGGAACCCAAATTATGACCTTACTTGTCCCATACTAAAAACTACTTATAGGGATTTTAAAAGAAGGTGGGAGTGCCAACTTATAAAGCACCTCACCAATGTATTGGAGCACCTAATGTTAGACTCACTCAAGGACTCAATCTCCTAGTATCACCTACTGATGAGTGTTTTTTGGATGATTTGATCTAATTTTTGTGATTATGAATATAAAATTCTTGAATTATGTCTCATTACAAAGCATTTTTATTCTAGAATATGCAATATTTATACAGGTCATAGGTTGTATTGTAATTTTAGTATTTGTAGTCATGAAAGCCTCTAGTTTTCCTTCAAGAGCTTAATGAACAACCTTTTTATGAGACACTGTTGTGTGAGCTTGTGAAAACTGAGTTGTGCATAAGATAAAGCTAATTCTTTGAGGTAATTTATGATTTGATAGCATGTAGAAGTCTTAGATAATTGGTGCATCACCTCCTAGGGTTAGTAATATTGTTGTTTGAGCTGTTCTATGCCTTTTCCTAATCAAGTAGTAGTTTGTAGGAGGTTAATTAGGGGAACCAACCATGTCTAGAGGTTCATCTTCACCATAGGCAACCCATAGTCTGAAGATGATCCGATTTTTCACATGATAGCTAAGTTTACACTTAGATACAGGTGTTATCCTTGTGACAACAGTATCATATTTTCATGTGAGTTTTTTTATGTTTCATTTCTATTTGTTTTGTGATTACTAACACCTGCAAGACTTCAAATCAATCTCTTAATTATCTTTCACGGTGATGAGTATAATGTATATCTAAGTGGTAAGTTGCAACAATTATAAATTTGTCACTTGTTTATCATTTAGCCTCTACTCAATTGAGGGTAAGCTCTATTTTACATCATCATAGTTCTTGCAAAGGTAGAAATACCAAAATTAAGTTTGACATAGGAAATCCCCTATATGAAAGAACCCTTTCCCCTCTTCCTTGTGTAGAGGGTGAAAATTTGAACCAAATTTGGAGAGAATTGAAGACCTCATTGCTTATTAAAAAATACAAGCCCTACAAGTTAACAAATTAGGGAAAGTGAATTTTATTAGCGATAGATGAAGTTCGAAAATTGATTCCTTAGGAGTAGAACATATAGAAAAGGAGCAATAACTATGTGAGATTTGTTTCTAAGTATATATTTCCATGTATACAATGCGTAATGCCCATATCCAACTAGATCAAGACCAAATTTACTTTCTAGATTCCTCTATGTCGACCCTTTGTTGTTTTCTAAAAATTAGAACAATTTATTGTATTTTCATAGTTAACCTAAGTACATATTTATGTTTTCAAATTAAATAAATTAACAGTCAATTAATAACATCATCAAACAGACACCCAAATTATTGAAACCCCGATCCATCATTCTAAATCTTCCATTGAGGTTAGTATCCAAGTGGGTGTTTGAGATCAATTTTAGTCCTATCCCATGTGATATTGAAAAAGGTATGATTTAGACCTTAGATCCTTTTTCCAGTATCATATTTCATTTTAGTATGAAAACTATTTGAAGTATACTGGTAGATATAGTATTTCGAAAGGTCTATAAGATAAAAGGAGAAGAAAAGAGAGACCTTTCTACCATGATTGTATATCAGTTTCAATAGATCTAGACCACATCAATTTTGTAGATGAACATATAGTGAAACAATGAAGATATGAATATCTTGAGGTGATGAAAAGTGTCATATACTATTCTAGAAACTATCCCACATTGTCAAAGGTCATGCATTTAAGTGTTTTTCTACTTAACTATGCAAAACAAAAGAGTGAAATGCAATGTAAAAAGACACAAACATCCACTCAAGATTAGCCTAGCTTAACTCAAGCAAAAACACAAGAAAATAGAAATATTAACTTTCTTGAATTTTTATTTTGGTTGGCCCATTTGAAGATGAGTTGTGTGCTCCTTTTGTTAGAAAAATGGAATAAAACCTAGCGCAAAATGATGGTGGTGAGATGAGGAATGCAATGGAGTGGCTAGATGAAGGATTAGATGCAATATGAGTTATTTAATGGGTGTAACAATGGAGGTTCAAAATCTTGGATACAAAAATGGCTAAGTGTTCTTGATTGCTTGATAGCTTTTTGGATTCAAAATGAGACCAAATCCACCATTTTTAGGGGAAATGCCTCTAAATGCATTGATGGCCAAGATTGACTCTAGGATGGGAGATCAATGGCTAGGGTGAGCTAAGAACTCATAAGCCATCACAATTGGACATGTGGAGAGTGACATGGAAGAGGAGAGATGATGTGGATATGGCATGGAAAAGGGGATTCTTGTCCCATCTACCCACATTATGGGATGATGTGACACTAGAAGAATTAGAAATTCATCCAAAATCTCCCTTGATTTTGGAGACTTCACACTCGGATTGAGGAGGAATTTTAAATTGGTCCTTTATTCCTCCCAAGGTGTTGGAAAAATAGAGGAGAATTAAAAATTCCACCTAGGATTCATAGGGAGAATAAAAAGGAATTTTAAATTCCCTAGAAGGTGGATATGACTTTTCCAAATGAAGAAAGAATTTAATGAAAGTTGACTAAGGACATATGCCATAAATGGTATGCAGATTAGGTTAGGCTTAATTAGTAATTAAGGTTGTGTAAATGAAGGATTAGATAGGCTAATGGGGGGATTAGAGGCAAGTGGAAAATTATGGAGGATGTGACCCTAATGATGATTACAGATGTGCACCTCTTAATCTTAGATTAATTTAGATTAATTTGGACTAAGGAAAATGTTGAAGGATGTTGACATGAGGAGAGAGAAAAGATGAATTAAAATTTTATTTAACTCATAAGGATAAAGTGACTAAATTAAATAAATTGGACTAGATATATTTAATTTAGAGATGAATAATGTAAGGTATTCAATTAATTAATCAAATACTTTAGGAGACATTAGGTTAGGGTGAAATAATAACTAAATAATAAATCATTTAATTACTATGGTTTAGGGATGCAAGATAGAGGAAAAAAAGGGTGAATTTGGCCATATGAGGGTGGTCAAATTCAGGTATCTACATTTTTTCCCTCTCCAAAATAAGGTTAGAATACCAATGTTTCAAAGAAAAAGGAAGTGCAAATGACTCGATAGAAGAAAAGGACTTTATGAGATGCCTTGGTATCGCTTGGAAGTAGCTAAGAGGAAAGGTATGCCCCATCAAGAGGGTGGATGGGGAAAGAAAGGGGCCTTGAGTGAGTTCTTGATATGGAGAAATAGATAATACCATGCGGTAGAAGATGAAAAACCATGAAGAATGGATTTTGAACATAAGAAAATTGGCACACGAGGTGCAAATGGCGGCTGACAAAAGAAAGGGGGTGGAAGGATTAAAATTTTAAATAAAGGATAAAAATTAACCAAAATTTAAATGGCTAAATAGGTGCAAAAATTAAAAATTATAAATAATAATTTGAAAATTTATTGTTCACCTTTTTTTCATTTCCACACATGTCATCGAGAGATTGAGCAAGAGATCGATTGTTGACTAGATGATCGAGATGGAGGACGATGACAAGATGATCCAAAACATAGATGAGGTTCGTGACTACTACCATCTATGAGCCATACCCCGCTAGATAGGTTCGAAAACCAAACTTTGTAATTTGATTTTGATTTTGATGTACGTTTTGAATTATGGGTCGGGTAGTTAGGACAAACAGGGTCACCACAGAAGGGTGGATTCACACTTCTTGCATTATGCATTTGCTTGTCTCAAAAATGGGCAAGGGAAGGGGAAGGTGCATCTCTGCATGGGTGGATACATGGCTACGACATTACAAAAATGTCTGGTTTGACTACACAATTCTATTCATCAGCAAAAGACAAAAGAGTGTTTTCTTAAGCACACAGAGCGAATATCAATGCATGAATTCCTTCAGTAACAACCTATAGACATTCATTTTCTTCTATTGGCATTCATTTTGTGCTGGTGGCAGAAGGTGTGATCCCCAATTTCATACTTGCATAAACACAACAAACAAACACATAATTAGATCAATATGCAAGTTAAGAAAAAGATTCTCCATGAAATCCATTTGCAATGCTCAAATAGGAAAGAAAATGAATAAATAAACAAAGAAAGAAATGAAATCCTATTTTAAGATGCAAACTCTTGATCCCATGGGGGAGTTGGTGCCAATTGGTGTGTTGAAATTGGCCCTTTCCCAACTCCTTTCTAAGCTTGATGATGATTTGATGAAGATTTGATCCACTTTGGTTGAATTCTTGCATAACCTAGCTAAGAGCTTGATAAAGAGAGATGAAGATGGCTATGCTTGAAGATGTAATTGAGTATAATAAGTTTACTCAGATTGTGGATGATAGAATGAGAGGAAGAGTCTCTCGTTTATAGATTCCCAAATTGGAAGAATGAGGGATTTGGATGAATGTGGGATAAAAGACCAACCAATGAGAAGAGGCAACTTGTCCACATGTGATTGGAGGAGGAATGACCATATTTTGGTCAATGCGCATGATAAATGCTATGAGATTCAAATTTGAAATTTGAATGTGTCATGTTGGAGGGAGAAACAAATGGAGTTAATATCACTTGGTTCAATGCATAGGGACATGGAAGAGGCATTGAATTCCTTGTTGGAAGGACTAAGTGCATTTGAATTCAAATTCAACTTTGAGGGAATATTCCCTTTTTATGCCATGTTGAGAGAAAATAGATATTTAATAAATCAAAGTAATTGATTTATTGTGCAAGTTGCATTCTCTTGAGAATGTGACATAGATTAAGATTAGATTAATCAAAGCTTAATTAATTTATTGAAGAATTAGGAGATGTGACAATTTAGACTTAAATTTATGAATTGATTTAAGTAAAGAATCCAGAGGAAAGGTTTAATCAAATAAATGTTTTGATTTATTTAACTAAAGGGAATAATGTTAGATTGAATTAAATAAAGTTTAATTTATTCAATTTAATAAGAGGACTTTAGAAAATTTAATTAAATAAAATGATCTATTTAATTAAATAGAGACACAAGGTTGATTAAATTAAATTGATTAATTCAATCAATAGAGGAGAAAGACCTAATTAAATAAATAATGATTTATTTAATTAAGGGATGAAAGGTGTTGATAAGTTGAGAGTATGATTCAAGATGATGTTAGTATGATCAGGATCACGTGCATGCATATTTTGCATGTCTACAGAAGGTTCTCATGGAACTGGAGGAATTGTGAAAATAGTCCCATGTCATTCCTTGCCACCCTTGTCCACAGAAGAGCCATGACCTCTTCTAAAGTTTCATCCTGAAGACCTAATGCAATTTTGATGGCATTGGCGATCACTCTAGTTTGAGGGTAGTGGTTGAACCCATTGATTACCACTCTGACATGATGATGAAATTTAGGCTTCACCAGGTGTTCCGATGCTCTCACACCCCAATCATGATGACCAGAAGTCCTTACAATTGTATAAATGAAGTGCTCCAACATGGTCATGCTGTGAACACGAGCCTGGCTCAGAAATGCCTCATTGAGGATGTTGCAGAGAACCTCTTCCTCCACTTCACTCTGCACTATGAAGACATCCTTTAGTTGGTCTGAAATGTGCATGAATAGTGGGTTGTATTTGATGTCCTCTAGAATAATGTAGTCATTAGCAGAATTTCCACCACTCTAAGAGCTTTCCATGTTTGATGCAATTGATTGTGAAGGAAAGGTGGTGCTAGTTGAATTTATACAATTTTGGTTGAACATTGATACTCTCTCCTATACCTGACAAGATGTTGATTAGGTTTCCATTTATGGTTGGCACGCTGCTCTAAATTACAATTTCCCATCAAAAATAGCTCACACGTGCCCCTGATCATTATTGTTATGTGTTGCATTTATAGTCGGATGTTTGATTAGCGCTTTGGTGATTGTTGGTGAATTATGGTCAGTTTTCTTGGCCAATGTCTATTCCTTTACTAAATTAAAATCACTCAAATCATTTTTTCTCTAAAAAAAAGTTAGGAATTCAAGAATTTTGTGATTTAGTAATGATTTTGGTGCCCATTTGATGGCCTTAGCCAGGCTATACATTTAGATTTTTAAGACTAAAAGGGGTTCTTTTTCCATCTTTCAGATACACTTGGTAGTTTTATTTAGAAGGAATAAGAATTTATTGAAAACTCTAATGATTTATAATCTGTGTGTTATGAATTTAATGATTTAGTATGTTGATCTAGGAATTATGCATACAATGTAGTTCTATCTTCTTTGAAATATTAGCTACATATTTTTATTTATTATAGTTTGGGCCCTCTCTACTAAACTTAATGATCATAAATTTTATATCTTCACATTGATAGTTTGTGGTTTGATTTATGCTTCTCACCCTAGCCCCATATTTATGGACTAGTGCCTATTACCTTTTCTGCTTTCTGGTTAAAAACATACCCATGGTATTAGAATAGGATAATTCATTGAAAATATAGTAAGGGAGTTGTACCTTGAGAAAATTCAGAGAGAAGTCACAAAGACAATTTTGATCTTCTCAGTGCTATTAGCGAAAGTTGTTTAGTACCAAATCTAGGATTGGAGTCATAATTTGAATATTTTTTTATGAGCCTTTTCCATTTGCTAATATATTTTTGGTGACTCCACTGGGGAAAGAATGATATCTCAAATTTATTAGTACCTGATACTCTTGTCACATGATGCGAGAAGATGGTACTTCCTCACCATTACATATATCTTGTTTTGTAGCCAGATTTAGATTGGGTTGCAGCTGAACAAGAAGACATCATATCCCAATTAAATACACTTGCTTGGAGATATAGGAGCAACACGACCGACTATACTCAAGTAAATATTTCATTGGAAGAAGAGGAAGTACTTGCCTAGCACACACCTGCACCAATGATTGAACGTCCTCCAAGGTTGATATTTGAGTACTAGGATGACCCTCTTCATCAACTTAATCATCAGCATAATTGACTGTTACGTAAACCAAGGGATCATCTCATACCTCAACCTCATAATCCACCTCCTACTCATCCACCATAGTAATTTCATTCCCTACCCTTTTACTCCTATTTGAGTTGGCGACTCCGTTTATGTCTTCAAACTTCTAGTGCAACCAATTTGGTTCTCTTGCCTTATCGCATTATCTCAACCTACCCAGAGGTTCTTAGAAAATACTTGCTTCAAAATGTCAATATTAACTTGCTTGAATTTTTATTTTGGATGGCCCCTTTAAAGATGAATTGTGTGCTCCTTTTGTTAGCAAAGTGGAATAAAACCTAACACAAAATGATGGTGGTGAGATGAGGAATGCAATGGAGTGGCTAGATGAAGGATTGGATGCAATATGAGTGCTTTAATGGGTGTAACAATGGAGGTTCAAAATCTTAGGTGCAAAAATAGCTAAGTGTTCTTGATTCCTTGATTGCTTGTTGGATTCAAAATGAGACCAAATGCACAATTTTTAGGGGAAATGCCTCTAAATGAATGGATGGCCAAGATTAACCTTGAGATGGGAGATCAATGGCTAGGGTGAGTTGAGAACTCACAATCCATCATAATTGGACATGTTGAAAGTGACATAGAAGAGGAGAGATGATATGGATATGGCATGGAAAAGGGGATTCTTGTCCCATCTCCCCACATTATGGGATGATGTGACAATAGAAGAATTAAAAATTCTTTCAAAATCTATCTCCCTTGATTTTAGAGCTTTGACGTTGGGATTGTGGAGAAATTTTAAATTGGTTTTTTTTTCCTCCCAAGGTGTTGGAAAAATAAAGGAGAATTAAAAATTCCACCTAGGATTCGTAGGGAGAATAAAAGGGAATTTTAAATTCCTTAGAAGGTGGATATGACTTCTCCAAATAAAGAAAGAATTTAATGAATTTTGACTAAGGACATATGCCATAAATGGCATGAGGATTAGGTTAGGCTTAATTTTTAATTAAGGTTGTGCAAATGAAGGATTAGATAGGCTAATGGGGGGATTAGAGGCAAGTGGAAAATTATGAAGGATGTGACCCTAATGATGATTAGGGATGTGCACCTCCTAATCATAGATAAATTTATATTAATTTGGATTAAGGAAAATGTTGAAGGATGTTCAGATGAGGAGAGAGAAAAGATGAATTAAAAATTGATTTAACTTAGAAGGATAAAGTGACTAAATTAAATAATTTATACTGGATTTATTTAATTTAGAGAGGAATAAGGTAAGGTATTCAATTAATTAATCAAATACCTTAGGATACATTAGGTTAAGGTGAAATAATAACTAAATAATAAATCATTTAATTAATATGGTTTAGGGATGCAAGATAGAGGAAAAAAAGGGAAAATTTGACCATATGGGGGTGGTCAAATTAAGAAGGTGAAATAATAACTAAATAATAAATCATTTAATTAATATGATTTAGGGATGCAAGATAGAGGGAAAAAAGGGAAAATTTGACCATATGGGGGTGGTCAAATCCAGGTATCTACATTTTTCCCCTCTCAAAAATAAGGTTAAAATAATAGTGTTTTGAAGAAAAAGGAAGTGCATATGACTCGATAGAAGAAAAGCAATTTAGGAGATGCCTCGATATCACTTGGAAGTAGCTAAGAGGAAAGGACACAAAAATATGGTAGGGTATGCCCCCTCAAGAGGGCGGATGGGGAAAGAAAGGGGTCGCAGGTGAATTCTTGATATGGAGAAGCAGACAGTACCATGTGGTAGAAGATGAAAAACCATAAAGAATGGATTTTGAACAGAAGAAAATGGGAACATGGGGTGCCAATGGTGGCTCACAGAAAAAATGGGGTGGACGGATTAGAAGGTTAAATAGAGGGTAAAATTTACCCAAAATTTAAACAGCTAAATAGGTGTAAAAAATAAAAATTATAAATAATAAATTTGAAAATTTATTATTCATCTAAATTCCATTTGCGCACATGTCATCGAGAGATTGAGAAAGAGAGTGATTGTTGACTACATGATTGAGATGGAGGATGATGGTGAGATGATCCACCGAATAGATGAGGTCTACAACTACTATCACCTATGAGCTGAACCCTGCTAGGTAGGTTCTGAAACCAAAATTTGCAACTTGATTTTGATTTTGATGTAAGTTTTGAATTCTGGGCCGGGTAGTTAAGACAAATGGGGTCGCCACAGAAGGGTGGATTCACCCTTATAGCATAATGCATTCATTTTTCTGGTGAATGGGCAAGGGAAAGGGAAGGTGCATCTCTGTAGGGGGTGGATACATGGCTACGACATTACAAAAACATTTGGTTTGACTAGAAAATTCTATTCATCAACAAAAGACAAAAGAGTGTTTTCTCAAGCACACAGAGCAAATATCAGCACTTGAATGCCTTTAGTAACAACCTACAGGAATTCAATTTGTGCTAGTGACAGAAGGTTTCATGTAATTGGAGGAATTGTGCAAATATTCCCATGTCATTCCTTGCCACCCTTGTCCACAAAAGATTCATTACCTCCTCTAAGGTTTCATCCTAAATAGTTGATGCAATGTAGATGGCATTGGCAATCACTCTAGTTTAAGGGTAGTGGCTGAGCCCATTGATTACCACTCTTACATGATTATGAAATTTGGGCTTCACCAGGTGTTTGAGTGCTCTCATGCCCCAATCACGATGACCAAAATTCTGGATGACTGTATAAATGAAGTGCCCGAGCATGGTCGTCTTGTGAACATGAGCCTAGCTCAGAAACGCCCTATCGAGAATGTTGCAAAGTACCTCTTCCTCCACTTTTCTCTACACTATGAAAACCTCCTTAGGCTGGTCTGAAATGTGCCTCAATAGTTGGTTACATTTGATCTCCTCTAGAATAATGTAGTCATTAGCAAAATTTCCACCACTATGAGAGCTTGCATTCTTTGATGCAACTGATTGTGAAGGAAAGGTGATGCTTGTTGAATTTGTAGAATTTTTGTTGGAAATTGATACTCTCTCCTACGCTTGACAATATGTTGATCTAGTTTCCATTTATGGTTGGCTTCGCTGTTCTAAATTACAATATCCCATAAAAAATAGCTGACACGTGTCATCGATCAATATTCTTATGTGTTGCATTGATAGTCAGATGTTTGATTAGCCTTGTGGTGAATGTTGGTGAATTATGGCCAGTTTTCTCAACTGATGTCTATTCCTCTACCAAATTCAGATCACTCCAACCATTTTTCTCTAAAATTATGTTAGGAATTCAAGAAGTTGGTGATTTAGTAATGGTTTTCACACCTGTTCAATGGCATTAGCTAGGCTATACATTTATATTTTTACAAACTAAAAGGGGTTCCTTTTCTAGCTTTCGGATAAACCTGGTTGTTTTATCAAGAAGGAATCAAAATTTATTGCAAACTATAATGATTTATAATCCGTGTGTTATGAATTTAATGACTTAGTATGTTGATCTAGGAATTGTGCGTATAGTGTAGTTGTATCTTCTTTAAAATATTAGCTGCATATTTTCATTTATTATAGTCTGGGCCCTCTCTCCTGAACTTAATGATCGTTAATTTTCAATCTTCCAATTGATAGTTTTTGGTTTGATTTATGTTTCTCGCCCTGGCCCCATATTTATGGACTGGTGTCTATCACCTTTTCTACTTTCTAGTTAAAAGAATACCCATGCTATTAGAATAGGATAATTCATTGAAAATCTAGTAAGGTATTTGTACCTTGAAAAAATTATGAGAGAAGTCACAAAGACAATTGCAATCTTCTCAGAGTTGTTAGCGGAAGTTGTTTGGTACCAAATCTAGGCTTGGAGTCATAATTTGAAAATTTTGTTGATGAACCTTTTCCATTCGCTAAGAGATTTTTCGTGACTCCACTGGGGAAAGAATGATATATCTCAAATTTATTAGTACCTGATACTCTTGTCACATCATGCGACAAGATGGGACTTCCTCACCATTATGTATTTCCTATTTTGTAGCCAGATTTAGATTGGGTTGGAGTTGAACAAGAAGACATCATATCCCAATTGAATACACTTGCTTGGAGATATAGGAGGAATGCAACTGACTATATTTAGGAAAATCTTTCCTTGGAAGAAGAATTGGCCTAGCACCCACCTACACCTATGATTGAATTTCCTCCAAGGTTGATATTTGAGTACTACAATGACCTTCCTCATCACCTTAATCATCAACATAATCGACCATTACATAAACCAAGGGATCCTCCCATACCTCAGCCTCATAATCCACCTCCTCATCCACCACAGTAATTTCCTTCCCTACCCTTTTACTCTTGTTGGAGCTGGGAACTTTGTTTATGGCTTTGAACTTTGGGTGCAACCAAGTTGGTTCTCTTTCCTTACCACATTATCACAACCTACACTTTCTTGGAGATATAGGAGGAACATGACCTACTATATACGAGAAAATCTTGCCTTGGAAGAAGAGGAAAAATTGGCCCAGAAACCACCTACACCTATGATTGAATATACTTCAAGGTTGATATTTGAGTACTATGACGACTCTCCTTGTCACCGAAATCATCATCCTAATTGACTATTATGTCAACCAAGGGATCCTCTTATATCTCAACGTTAGAATCCACCTCCTACTCATCCACCACAATAATTTCCTTCCCTACCCTTTTACTCCTATTTGAGTTGGCAAATCTATTTATGTCTTCAAACTTCTGGTTCAACCAAGTTGGTCTTCTTGCCTTATCACATTATCACAATCAACCCTGACATTCTTGGAAAAGACTTCCCAAATTTTCTGGTCCAAATAAACAAGATCCTGAAGAACATATTGCAGCTATAACTGTTGTAAGTGCAATCCTCGGAATCCAAGAGGAGGATGTTTTTGTGAGAATCTTTATTGACAACGTAGTTTAGAAGGTGGCATAATGGTACAAGGAACTCAAAAAGGGAAGCATCACTCAGTGGAAAGTTCTCAAGACTAAATTTCTCCAATGTTATGGGGTTCAAATAAATATTGCAGCTACCCAATGTCTTTTCTTTCAGATTGTGTAGAATAAAGCTAAAAAGATGAGGGATTTTGTTTACCATTTAAATCAATTTCTTCAAAATATTCTTGATCCAAAAAGACCTAATCAATAAATTTACTATCACATATTCATCTCTGCTATGGATCAAGATATTCAATTGATCCTCAAAAGAGACAAGGTGAAAGAGATTGAACAAGCTCAATTTGAAGCAGTGAAGGTTAAAGATGATTTTATCACTGTGTGAAAATTGAAATTCGACTCAAAGATGAGCCCCAAAGCCAATTGTAAGACATCTCCCAAGTTCCTAGTTGGAGGTCACAAAGAGGAAAATCCATCTAGTCTGACGACCAAAAATATTAATTGGACAATTTTGGATAACATGTGATAGTCTAGTATTGGACAGGATCAACATGGTGATTATCAAGACTATATTATTTATTCCTCTTTTGAAGTCGAGTCTGATTCTAGCTCATCTAGTGATGATGAAGATGATGAAATATGAGGAAGGTGACCACTTGCCTCTCTTTTTTCTTTTTGACAGTCTCTCTCTCTCTGAGACTAAACCGATTAATATGGTATTGACTTCTCTTTTTAATCCAGAATATAGAACTTTCCTCTTCAAAGAAGTTAAGAGTAAGGACCTAGGCCTCAATCTGGAAGAGAATGATGATGTCAGAAAGGAAGAAGAATGGTCAACCTTGTCTAACCCTCTTTTTATCTTTGATGAATTTGAAATATGTGATAACTCTCTTTTCATAGATTTGATTGATGATCTATCCATAAATAAGGATGAGTATTTTTTATTAAGAGTCAAAACTAATCTCGGGCAAAGAAAGGATGGAGGATGCAACAATTTCTTGTAGGAAGAAGGAGAAATATTTTAACCTCTAGAAGTACCAAATATTGCTCTGCATCAGCTTACATAAATGGTTGCCCCCCATCAAAATGGTCAAATCAAAAGGCGATGTGATGGAGCCAGAGTGATTGTTGTTTCTTGTGGTAATTCTTCTGCAAATCGAGGGATTTTTGAGGAAGAGAAGGTTGAGGAAAAATATAAGCCACCAAATGATACATTTGAATCTGAGATATTAGGTTTGACTATTTCTGATGATGAGATTTGGTTAACAAAAAAAATATTTATTCCCAACAAAATGGCAGCAAGAGGAAGTTTTCGATGAAAAGTGGATTTTTGGAAAACTGTTGGTTCAAGGACACATCCATGTCAACATTAATGTTGGGATCTCATGGTTCCTTAGTACATTCTAGAAGTTGTATGAGAAGGTGGGCCTTTTTATGAGGGGATTATTCTTCTCTCATCTAGTTAATGGATTTGCATGATTAATGCCTTTCTTCTCTTTCTTTGCTAGGTTACTCCTACCTTGTAAATAGAGCAATTTTGGTGTGTTCATTTTTGGTCTTCTACTTAGTATCCTTGCTGCTGAATCCATGCCCTATTGATAGGAACTGGTCCCACATTATAGGCTCTCTATGTCCTTTGCAACCCTTATCCCCAATCAGAGCCACTGTTACTTTTAAAGGGACCCCCCGTTTTTTTAATTATGTTCTATTTAAGCCTAAGTTTTGTACCTAAGTCAAGTTGGGTGGCCTTTAGTTTTATTTCCCGAACTTGGGTGGGGTTTTACCAAGTTTGTAAAACCTCTCATTATGCCACCCGCTTTATGTGAATTTGGGCTCTGAGCCATGTTTTCTTCCCATTTTTGAAGTTGTCTTCTTAAGATTGTCATATAAACATTAATAGCCAATTAACGGGGTCATCATGTGTTAGAGGCATATAAACTTCACGTGCAAGTTATACTTTGTGCAATATTCGTCAAGCTATTTTGAACCTAGGTGGTGTCTTACAAAGTTTTGTGAACCATTCATTTTCCCACCTAGGTGGATATACAGTGATTGATACAATAGAGATAAGTTTATCTACTTAAATTGTGCATTATGCAGAAAAATAAATTAACGTTTCCAAGAATGATATAAACAGAAACATAAAGAGGCCATGCATGCAAAGTCACAATGATACCAAAAATTAATATTTTATTGTTATATATAAAACATTTTTACATGGCTATAACATTACAAAAACATCTTGTTTGACTAAAAAAGTGTATTCATCAGCAAAAGACAAAAGAGTGTTTTCTCGGGCACACAGAGTGAATATTGGCAGATGAATGCCTTCAGTAACAACTACAAGAACTCAAATTGTGTTGGTGACAGAAGGTTATCATGCAACTAGAGGAACTGTGCCAATAGTGCCATGTCATTCCTCATGATCCCTATCCGGAGAAGAAGCATGACCTTGTCTAAGGTTTCATCCTGAAGAGTTGATGCAATGAAGATGACATCAATTATCACTCTAGTTCAAGGGTAGTGGTTGAGCCCATTGATTTCCATTCTGACGTGATGATAAAATTTGTGCTTCACTAGGAATTCCAGTGCTCTCACACCCTATTCATGATGACCAAAAGTCCCAACAACTATATAAATCAAGTGCTCTAGCATGTTCATACTCTGAACATGAGACTCGATAAAAAATGCCTCACTAAGGAAGCTGTGGAGTACCTCTTCCTCCACTTAGCTCTACACTATGAAGACCTCTTTCAATTGGTCTAAAATGTGCCTGAACAATGGATTACATTTGATCTCCTCTAGAATAATGTAGTCATTAGCAGAAATTCCATCACTCTGAGAGCTCACCATGTTTGGTGCAACTAATTGTGAAGGAATGTGATGTTAGTTCAATTTATATAATTTTGGTTGGACATTGATACTCTCTCCTAGTCTATAAAATATGTTTATTTGGTTTCCATTTAAGGTTGGCTTACACTACTCTAAATTACAATTTCCCATAAAAAATAGCTCACACATGTGACCAATTAATATTCCTCTGCATTGCATTGATATTCAGATGTTTCATTAGCCCTTTGGTGACTGTTGGTGAATTATGATCAGTTTTCTCAATCGATGTCTATTCCTCTGCCAAATTTAGATGACTCTGATCATTTTTCTCCGAAAAAATGTTAGGAATTCAAGAAGTTGGTTATTTAGTAATGGTTTTGGTGCCCGTCTGATGGCCTTACACATGCTATAAATTTAGATTGTTAGAGACTAAAAGGGGTTTGTTTTCCTACTTTTGGATACACTTGGGGATGATATCAAGAATGAATAAACATTTATTGTAGGTCCTGTAATGATTTATAATCTTTGTGTTATGAATTTTATGATTTAGTATATTGATCTAGGAATTGTGTGTACTATGTAGTTGTGTCTTCTTTCAAATATTTCTTGCATTTTTTCATTTATTATAGTCTAGGCCCTCTCTCCTAAACTTAATTATCATAATTTTTTAATCGTCACATTGATAGTTTTTGGTTTGATTTGTGATGCTTTTGCTAGCCCCATATTTATGGACTAGTGTCGGTCACCTTTTCTACTCTCTGGTTAAAAAATAACCATGGTATTAGAATAGGATAATTCATTGAAAATCTAGTAAGGGATTTGTGCCTTGAAAAAATTCAGAGAGAAGTCGTGAAGACAATTGTGATCTTCTCAAAGATGTTAGCAGAATTTTTTTGGTGCCAAATTTAGGGCTAGAGTCATAATTTGAATATTTTGTTAATGAGCCTTTTCCATTGGCTAACAAATTTTTGATGACTCTGTTGGGGAAAGAATGATATCTCAAATTTATTAGTACATGATACTCCTATCAAATCATGCAAAAATATGCTACTTCCTCACCATGATGTATTTCCTATATTGCAACCATATTTAGATTGGGTTGGAGTTGAACAAGAAGACATCATATCCCAATTAAATAAACTTGCTTGGAGATATACGAGGAATGCGACCAACTATATCCAAGAAAATATTTCCTTGGAAGAAGAGGAAGAATTGGCCTAGCACCCACCCACACCTATGATTGAGCATCCTCCAATGTTGATATTTGAGTACTATGATGACTCTACTCATCAACGTAATTATCAACCTAATTGACCATTATTTCAACCAAGGGATCCTCCCATACCTTAGCCTCATAGTCGACCACCTACTCATCCACCATAGTAATTTCCTTCCCTACCCTTTTACTCCAGTTTGAGTTGGCGACTCTATTTATGGCTTCAAACTTCCTGTGCAACCAATTTGGTTGTCTTGCCTTATCGGATTATCACAACCTACCATGAGGTTCTCGGAAAAGACTTCCCAAATTTTCCCAGCTAAATAAACAAGATCCTGAAGAACATATTGCAGCTATAACTGTTGTAAGCACAATCCTTAGAATCCAGGTGGGGGATGTTTTTGTGAGAATCTTTATTGAAAAATTAGTTGATAAGGTGGAAGAATGGTACAGGGGACTGGAAAAGGAAAGCATCACTGGGTGGCAGGTTCTCAATACTAAATTTCTTCAATGTCATGGGATTCCAATCAATATTGTAGCTACCCTACTTCTTTTCTTTCAGATTGTGAAGAATAAAACTGAAACGATGAAGGATTTTGTTTACCATTTCAATCAGTTTCTTCAAAATATTCCCAATCTAGAAATATCTAGTCCATAAATTCAATATCACATATTAATCTCTCTTCTAGAGCCAGATATACAATTGATCCTCAAAAGAGACAAGGTGAAAGAGATTGAACATACTCAATTGGAAGCAATGAAGGTTGAAGATGATTTTATCACTATGGGAAAATTGAAATTAGACTCAAAGATGAGCCCCAAAGCCAATTGTAATAAATTTCCCAAGTTCCTAGTTGGAGGTCACAAAGAGGCATAGCCATTTGGTTTGACAGATGAAAATATTAATTTGACAATTTTTGATAACATGTGACAGTCTAGTATGGGACAAGATCAACTTTGTGATTATCAAGCCTTTAATCTGTATTCCTCTTTTAAAGTCGAGTCTGATTCCATCTCATCCAGTTATGATGAAGATGATGAAATACAAGGAACATCACCACTTGCCTCTCCTTTCTTTCTAAAAGTCTCTCTCTCTTTGAGACCAATCCGAGTAATCTAGTATCGACTTCTCTTTTTATTCCAGAATATAGAACCTTCCTCTTCAAAGAAGTTACGAGTAAGGACCTAGGACTTAATTCAAAAGAGAATGATGATGTCAAAAGGAAGAAGAATGGTCAACCTTGTTTAACCCTCTTTTTAGCTTTGATGGATTTAAAATATGTGATCTCTTTTCACATATTTGATTGATTATCAGTCCATAAATGAGGATGAGTGTTTTTTTATAAGAGTCAAAACTAGTCTCAGGCAGAGAATGGATGGGGGATGAAACAATATTTTGCAGGAAGAAGATGAAATTTTTTTTCCCTCCAAAAGTACCAATTCTTGCTCAGAATCAACTTGCAAAAATGGTTGCCCCCCATCAAAATGGTCAGATCAAAAAGCGATGTGATGGAGCTAGAGTGATTGTTGTTTCTTGTGGTAATTCTTCTGCAACTCGAGAGATTTTTGAGGAAGAGAAGGTTGAGAAAAATTTTAGGCCTCCAAATGATATACCTGAATTTGAGATGTCAAGTTTGACCATTTCTGATGATGAGATTTGGTTAATAAAAGAATATTTATTCCCAACAAAATGGTAGCAAGTGGAGGTTTCTAATGAAAAGTGGGTTTTTGGAAAACTGTTGGTTCACGAACACATCCCTATTAGCATTAATGTTGGGATATCATGGATCCTTAGCACATTATGAAAGTTGTATGACAAGGTGGGCCTTTTAAGGAGGGGATTATTCTTCTCTCAGCTGGTTAATGGATTTGTGTGATTACTGCCTTTCTTCTATTTCTTTGGTAGGTTAGTCCTGCCTTCTATTTATAGTGCAATTTCGGTGTGCTCATTTTTGTTCTTCTACTTAGTGTTCTTCTTGTTGACTTTGTGCCCTATGGATAGGAACTAGTCCCGCATTCTAGGTTCTCTATGTCCTTTGCAGTCCATCTCCCCAGTCAGAGGCACTATTACTTATAAAGGGACCCCCCCCCTGTCTTTCTAATTATGTTCTCTTTTAGCTTAATTTTTGTACCTAACTCAAGTTTGGCAACCTTTTGTTATATTTCTCTAACTTGGGTGGGGTTTACCAAGTTTTTCAAACCTCTCATTATACCACCCGCTTTATATGCATTTGGGCTTCGAGCAGTGTTTTTTTCCCATTTCCAAACTTGTCTTTTTGATATGGTCGCACAAACATTAATAGCCAATTAACGCGGCTGGCATGTATTAGAGGCATAGAAAATTCAAACGCAAGTTATACTTTAGGAAGTATTCATCAAGCTATTTCAAACCCAGACAATGTTTTACTAAGTTATGTGAACCATTCATTTTGCTGCCCAAATGGATATACAGTGATTGATGCAATAACAATAAGTTTATCTACTTAACTTGTGCATTATGTAGAAAATAAAATCAATGTTTTCAAGCATGATATGAATAGAAACATAAAGAATCCATCCATGCAAAGTCATAGTGATACCAAAAATTAATATTTTATTGATATATATAAAACATTTTTACCTGGCTACAGTGTTACAAAAACGTCTAGTTCGACTACAAAATTATGTTCATTAGCAAAAGACAAAAGAGTATTTTCTCAGGCACACAGAGCGAATATCAATAAAAGAATTTATTTTAGTAGCAACCTGCAGGTGTTCAATTTATGCTACTAACAAAAGGTTCTCATGCTAATAGAGTAACTATGCTAATAGTCCCATTTTGTTCCTCGCCACCCTTGTCTGAAGAAGAGCCACAACCTCCTATAAGATTTAATTCTAAAGAGCTCATGTAATTTAGATGGCATTGGTGATCACTCAAGTTTGAGGTCGTTGCTTGACACTCTAACATGATGATGAAATTTGGGCTTCACGAGGCATTCTAGTGCTCTCACGCCCTAGTCACAATGACTAGAAGTCCTGACGACTGTATAAATCAAATGCTCTAGCATGGTTGTGTTGTGAACATGATCCTAACTTAGAAACACCTCATTGAGGATGTTGTGGAGGACCTCTTCCTCCACTTTTATCTACACTATAAAGACTTCCTTCAGCTGGTCCAAAATGTTTCTAAATAGTGGGTTGTATTTGATCTCCTACAGAATAATGTAGTCATTAGTAGAATTTCCATGACTTTGAGATCTCACCATGTTTGATGCAATTGATTGTGAAGGAATGGTGACGTTGGTTGAATTTATAGAATTTTGGTTGGACATCAGTACTCTCTCCTAGGCTTGACAAGATGTTGATCTAGTTTCCATTTATGGCTAGCTTACACTACTCTAAATTACAATTTCCCATCAAAAATAGCTCACAAGTGCCACCAATTAATATTCCTATGTGTTGCATTGATAGTTGGATGTTTGATTAGCCCTTTGGCGATTGTTGGTGAATTATGACTAGTTTTCTCGACCAATATCTATTCCTCTACCAATTTTAGATGACTCGGATCATTTTTCTCTAAAGAAATATTAGAAATTCAATAATTTAGTTATTTAGTAATAGTTTTAGCGCCCATTCGATGGCCTTATCCAAGCCATAAATTTAGATTGTTAGAGACTTAAATGGGTTCCTTTTCCTACTTTTGGATACACCTGGGGGTGTTATCGAGAAGGAATAAGAATTTATTGCAGGCTATAATAATTTATAATATGTGTGTTATGAATTTAATGATTTAGTATGTTGATCTAGGAATTGTGCATATAGTGTAGTTGTCTCTTCTTTGAAATATTAGTTGTCTATTTTCATTTATTATAGTCTAGTCCATCTCTACTAAACTTAATGATTGTAAATTTTCAATCTTCGCATTCATAATTTTTGGTTTGATTTATGTTGCTCACACTAGCCCCATATTGATGGACTAGTCTCCATCACCTTCTCTACTTTCAGGTTAAAAGCATACCCATGGTATTAGAATAGGATAATTCATTGGAACTCTAGTAAGGGAGTTGTACCTTGAAAAAATTCAAAGAGAATTCACAAAGACAATTGCGATCTTCTCTGAGTTGTTAGTGGAAGTTGTTTGGTGCCAAATCTAGGCCTGAAATCATAATTTGAATATTTTGTTGATGAGCCTTTTCCATTCGCTAAAAGAACCTAAAGAAAAAACACTCTTGTACTTAGAAATTTTTAGAAATTTTATGAAGAGGCAAGTGACTAAAGTCTATGAAATGAAAAGAACAACCACTAGAGGTATATTTTAGAATTATTAACCCAATTATATTTCTCAAATCAATTATAATTCATGATAAATACAATTGGGCCACAAAGTGATAATAGTTCCCATTGCAACAATGCTATTATCATCAACATCAATCAATTGTTTATTTTCAACTTGGCCATAAGTAACATATTATTTTTCTTTGTATTATTTTATGCATGATTTCCTTCTCTTCTTGTGTGTGTTTTCTCATATTATCTTACATTTTCATTGGTCCTTACAAAATTGCTAGCATAGTGATGTTTTAGTCTTCCATATTGTTATTATATCAACATTTTTTTCTCACAACCTTCAGTTCTTTATGCATTTGACACATTATCACCATGGTCTTTATATTATGGTGCATAATTCTAGGTTCTTTATAAAGCATCAAGATTATCACAATAATTCAACATGACTACCATTTTCTCCCTCATTTTCATATATTCCCTTTTATCATCTTTCCTTTCCATCAATTTTGAGAGCCTACCCATCTCCTTCAAACCTACCTATCCTCCTAAGTAGGCAACATCCCATTCTCATCCTTCCTTTTATAAATACCATATTTTCATCTAACATTTATTATTCTTCTTTGACATTACATTTATTCTTATAATCTAGTTATAACATCAACTCAAAGATGAGTAGAACATGTAGACATCTAAAAAAATTTAAGTCCTAATCCTATCCTATATCATAATTATTCCTAATTTCCCCTAATTCCTAATCTATTTTACCCTAGTTGCTAACTTACTTTCCTAAGTACTATTTCCTATTCAATATCCCCTTTAATATAATTTTAATTAAAAAATAAAATAGAAACCTTTTTTTCCTCCTCCACCCATTTCATAATCAACATCTAACTATATCCCAAAATCATTTTCAATATCCTAATTATCCTCCACCTTTAATCTCACAATCACTTAGCCAACTCAATCCTAACCATCCATCTCTCATTAGATCTCCACCATTGATCTCCCTCCTTTCAAAACTATGAATTCATAGCGCATGAACCATTTTGAGATCATAATTTCATTCATCATTATGCTAACTTTTAAGAATCAATCACCCTCACTATGATGTCATGTTACTTGTAAACTCTAAACAATTGGTCTAGGCTTGTGACACCATTTTTGAAATATTTATACTATTCATGGTAATGGTTAAATAATGTTAATTATTTAATTACTTTCTAAATTCGTCTATCTTCCATTAATAAATAACCTTAATTATTTAATTAATTCATTATGACCTTTATTCTTTCTTGATTAATTAAATAAATGTCATTAATTTAATTACGTCACTAATTAATTAATCCCCCTTTCGAAATTAAATAAAATTTTATTTAATTTACCTTTTATCATATTTTTGACTATAATTAAATATTCATTTTGAACTATTTAATTGTTCTTTAATATTTTTGATAGTTAATTAAATAAATATTTATTTATTTAATTTAATCCCCAAACTCTGAATGTTGAATTAAATAAACATTTAATTCATGAAAATAATTATTCTTGGAATACTCTTTTATAGTTATATAATCGCTTAGTTATCTAATTAATCATCACCAGTTAAGTCAAGATTTAATTAAATCAGTCACTTATCTCCTGATTTAATGTCTGTTTTTTTCTAACGAACAAATTTTATGGGTTTAATCAGTCAGTTTTATTCTTTCATGTGCAAACTATTATTAATTAAATAACTTAAATTCATTCATTCATTCATTCATGTGTTCGAACATAACATTTCTTCTTTATCTTTCACATACCATCTCTATTCTTGTAAATTTCAAATAGTCTCAACACCAATTTAAATTATTATTTAACTTAATATTCATCTTCTAATTCATGTTGTTACTAACACTAGATCTCTATCGCATGGCATTCATCAATCTCAATCGTTGATCTATCTTTTGAATTTGAGCCAATCATTCGAAAACAAATTTTCTATAAATTGACCCGACCTTTGTCATTATTCCTCCTCCCAAAATTGATATACTTTTAGGAAGCTTTTATTTAATCTTCGATATTTTTTTAATTCAGCAGTCAATAGGCCATATTTGCATACATAAGAAATATGAGGGAAATTATATAATACAACAAAATGGAGAAGTGCAATCGAGGTCATTCAAGGAAATATACAGATATTCAGTGAGATTGTTCTTGTATTTATGTTTCCATAGTTTTCCTTATTCTTTTTTGTTTAATGAAGGATTGGATTAGTGTTATGATTTTATCAGATTAATCTTGTTAGTCATTTTTATTCTAGAATTACACTTGGTGAACCTGACGTGAAGGCACCATCTTCAAATCTATAGAAGTTTTATTTTTTTCCGCAAGTATAGGTACAGAGCAATGCATGTGCAATACAAAACGCTGCTATTGACTTCCTGAGACATATATCATATTATGAAACACATTTATTGTTCTGTGACGCATCTACATTTTCTACGATGCATCTGACTGGTAAACATTTTTCCAAAATTCCATGTTTTCATTTTTAGTTTTTAGTTTTTAGTTTTTCTTACAACTAATTTTGAGTTTTCCGCGTGTGTTTTTAAGGAGTTAACATAGTGTTTGTAGGAAGTTTTGTAGAAGAAAAATATTCAAACCCTTCTTACAGGATGATTGATGAAGATAATGATCAAACTACTAATGAGTTATTTTGCATAATTCTTGTTGAAGATATTTTTGAAATAGATTGTCTGAGTAGATTAGAAAATTGTCATTTGGGCTTAAAATTAATTATTGTCTTCCGTGTTTGGTGCATTTACACATTTATTAGATTAGAACCCATGTTTCGATAATAGAAGTATCCTCTCCCCTTTTGCACTCATGTGATCTTGGGTGTAAGAGAAACTATTATTGACTCTAGAAATTGAGTCTGCCTTTGTGGGAAAAAGTACTCACCCGAAGGTGACTCAGATGATAATACACTAAATCCAAGCGACTTCCAATCAACATATAACTGTGGGTATTTGAGGAAATATTAAGTATCACGAGGGTTATTCCAACAAGAAGGGTAGCAATGGTCTCTTGCCACATGGATGATCCCTCACGAATGAAATGCTCATACTAAAATTCCAATTATTTATAGATTAACAAGAAACCTTCTATTTGCTGGTGCAAGAGGTCAAACCTCTAAAGTTGTCTCACGTTCATATGGTTCTTAGTAGAGATGAGAAGCTTTCTATGGGAGATTCATGGGAACTAAAGCTTGGCTGATCTAAGAAGTGTGTGTCATGGAGGAGAGCCAGTGTGGTCAAGCTTCTAGTCAGTCACTCTGAATAAGCATAGCTAGGGAAACCCAAGTGAGAATTCAACAAGCATTGTCTTTCATAGCCTTAGGATTATACTTGTTTTCTAGAACTATACACTTTCATGATACGTCAAACCAAAATGACATTTTTTTTGGATTGTCTACATTTACCAAAACAATTGTCATGAAACAGAGTTAATCGAAAACCCAATTCATCAAAAATTTGTATCTATCAATATGAGTCGCATTTGTTAATTAGAAAATTGCACCTGTGAACATGAGTTGCATATGTTAACAAAAACATCGCAACTATAAAAAATGAGTGTTTGTCATTTACCAAAAAACCTGAGTCACATTTGTCACTGTGAGTCGTATCTATTATACTAAGTCACATCTAATCTTCTGAATCACATTTTCTTGTCATAAACCTAAGACATATTTTACCAAAAAATTGCATTTGACACTGAGAACCACATCTATTAAAACCTATGATGCATAGACCTGAACCACATTTTTCTAATAACTAGAATACCAAAATTCACTGTCATAGTCTGAAACTAGTCATAACAGTCTCTGATTTTATATTTTCTTCCTTGGAAAAAAACCAAAATGTTTGTTCATACCTTGCATAATAGCATCCTTTAGGTATCATTTAGCTTTGGTGATAGGCATCCTAGTTACATAATTTAGTTGCATCATAGGAAAATTACCTTGCATATCTAAAAATGGGATAAATTTCCATGTTTAGGGAAAACCCATGCTTCAACAAACATTGTCATTGAACCTAGTTACTTGTCAACAATATCTTTTGTCCTACTTGTGAATCCTTCAAACTCATTAGTCTAGTTTGGGAGTTCACCTTATCTTTTGGTCCTAGTCCTACATAGGTTTCTTGAAAAAACTAAATCGTAGCCTTGGTTAAACTATAGGTGGTAGGTAACCTCCTGTTAGAATCATTTAGAATTGATTACCTTAGAAGTTTTCTTGGAAATTTGCTAACCTAGACACTGCCATCCTAGCATAGCACCATTTTAGACAAATCCTTATTTTCCAGAAAATACTAAAAAAATAGTAGCTGGCATTCATTCATTATATCCGAAAAATCCCAAAAACATAGACTAGAACATATCATTCTTAGACATAGATTTGAATCCCTCACTTTGAGAAAAAAATTTCATGGTCGAAACAATGTCTAAAAAGAAATGAAGAGAAATATTCAATCCATAGGACTTCATCAATCTATTCTTGAACATACCATCAGGGACATAATCCAAACCTCATAAAGCCATGCTAGAAAAAATTTCCACTAGAGACACACATAGACAGATTCAAGTAGAAGACATAGATGCAGTTGTCCAAGATCCTCAATTTTTGTCTTGTAGATGTATTCTTGAACAAGATCCCTAGAGATATCTTGAAAAATTGTTAGTAGAAGGTGCCACTCTACCTCTAGGATTTGACATCCACAGAATGAAAAAATCATCTACTCAAGGAACGACAACCATGAAATTGAGTGTCTCTATTCCTTAGATTATCGTGGCAATACTATCTAGCATAACTACTCAAACTTCCTCAACTATACATCCAACATCATTTGGTATAACACAAGGCTTACAGTTCACTGTGGGAGAATCCTCATCAAACCCCTCTGAAACAAACAACAAATGTAAAAGGCCTAAAATTGGCATAAACATGACATAGGCTATAGATAGAGAAGTTTAGTTAGTCAATATCTAGTTGAGATACTGGAGAACTAAAAAGTCACAATATTCCTTGAAAATATTCATCCAAAACTAAGAAGTGACTTAAGAGCACATTATTGTACCTCTTTTCTAGACTTGGTAAAAAAAAAGAATTATACTTGAGAAAGCCCTCATTGACAAAGGAGAAATTAAGATGCCAATCAGGAATCCAGTTGTTCAACATCAAAATTCCCCCAATGATAGAAAAGAAAATTGGTCCAAGAACAAAACTATAACAAATGATGGTGTTTTTTATGCTAAGACCCTACCCATAGGACCTATCATCACACTTAGAGGTTACAATCCCTCTCATGGCATGCTTAACACTACTAATCAAATTGCCAACTTTGTCCAAAATTCATAACAATGACCATAGAGGAGATTTCCAAAATGTGAGTTTATCCCTTTAGGAGAACCAATTGAGACAGTTTTCAAAGAACTGGTTAAAGATAAACTCATGCAACCTCTGGATCCAAACTAGTATGATCTTGGATAGTTTAAACCTTAATAGTGCGATGACAATGCTTTTTGTGATTACCATCAATCTAAGGGACCTAACCTACAACAATGTCGACAACTGAAGAACATCATACAAGATTTTGTTGAAGATGGAACCATAGAAGTCAATGGCCAAAAACATACCAAAAACAGTGACCACAAGGTCTTCACAAATCTATTAAATGACCATGGGACAGGAAAGGCCTCCAGTTCAGGAAATAAGACTATTATCTTGGTCAATTATGCCAATGTTAATTATGATTATAAATCAGGTATGATCATCAATCATATCCAAGCTACTAACGAAAATATCCATACCCTTACCATAAAGAAGCATCTTGAATGTCCTATAAATACACACAAAACTAAGATAACCCTTTAAGATCCTTCATCAAATCCACAACCACATTATTCCAAGCCTAAGTATAATTTACATGATCAGTTGGGGAAGACCCCCACACAAATATCCATCTTGGAGTTTTTGACCCTATCACCAGATCATCGATCCATTCTCGATAAATCCTTCCAAAGCACAATAGTCCCCACCAACTTAGATGTCAATCATTTCGAGGAGATGGTAGGGTACTTAACCAATTCTCATCATGCCACCTTATCTCAACATGATTACGCAATCAAAAAGACAAACCATAATGAGCCATTACACCTTGAAGTTCTTGTCCATCAAATGAAAGTCAAAAGAGTCTTGGTAGATAGAGGAGCAGGGTTGAATATTTGCACCTTGAAGTTGGTTAAGGCATTAGGTTTCTCAAAGGCATGTGTAGACACCACTAAGAGCATAGTCATCAAGCCATACGATGATGAGGAAAGATCATCTAAAGGAGTTGTAACACTCCCTATCAGAATTGGCCTG
Source organism: Sequoiadendron giganteum (assembly GCA_007115665.2). NCBI lineage: Eukaryota > Viridiplantae > Streptophyta > Pinopsida > Cupressales > Cupressaceae > Sequoiadendron > Sequoiadendron giganteum. Next base: position 495,573,473 of record CM021105.1, read on the forward strand.
ATAATTATGGACATTAGTCTCCAAGTCTTGGATCTCATCCTTCCATATAATCTGTTAGTGGGTAGACCTTGGATACATGCAATGAAATTCATACCTTCCACTTACCACTAATGCCTCAAGTTCCTGTACAATGGCACCAAAATCACAATCGATGGTGATATAGATCCCTTTCAATATTGTACTAGAATAAGCAAAATACCATAAGGACAGGTGCCAGTTAATCAAGAGGCTTCATCCTCCACCTTATCCCTATGTGTTGACCCATCAACTCTTTCCAAGTCCATCACATCACAAACACCATCATCCACTCCTAAGGTCAAGATCCAAGATAAGGGCTATGAAGAATATCACATGAAAGCATCCTATTGTGTCAGCCAGCTAGTTCCTCCTAAGTCATACAGTTTACCCACAATAGATATGAGATAGTCAATTTTCACAATACATGTCCCTCCTATACTGAATTTCACAAAATGGGGAGAGTTAAGTAAAGAAGCTATGGACCAAGAAGATGTCAGCTCCCCATTATATAATGAATACAATGAAAACCCTCCACTGTCTATTCAAATATATAAAGATCGATATGGAAAAGGCTTCATGATAATGGAAAAGAAAGGATATGATAGACATAGTGGGTTAGAAATACATCAGAATGGAAGGACTTAACCAATCATTGTCTCACAATGACCAAAAGATCTAGGGCTAGGCTTTCAACTGATTAGGATTGGCATTCCTAGTACCTTGACACCATCATAAGAGGAAGTAAGTGCTTTTGAAAACATCAAGATATCTCATGAATCATTTCATATCTCATGAATCATTTCACCCATTTTACTTTGACTCCCCTAACTCAAATAAATATGAATTGGATTCACTTTCCTCTACCAGCATAATGGACCTCGATAAGTTATTTGCGGAGCTTGACCAAATGCTAAATACCTTTCCAAAATCAATTGAGTCCCGTCCTTAAAATTCCCTGTCAAAAGAAGAATGGGTCAAGCTTTAATACTCAAAAACCATTGATCCCACCTCCTGGGAACCTAAAGAACCAAATTTTGATGACCTAGCCCTTTCATTGGTCCCATCTTAGAGTCTACCTATCCCTAGGAAAAAGAAAAAAATAGGAGTTAGTCCAAAACTTCTATGACCTTGTCAGCCTCCACATTTGATAACTCTGATGATGACATGCCTCTCATATATCCCCAATTTATTGATTGGGATCAACAAGGTACACCCATCTTAGACATATTTGAGAATGACAAAGCGATAGCTGAGTTAATGGGATTGTGAGAAGGAATACCTAGAGATGATCATAAAGCTGGGTTTACCATAGACCTAGATAAGATGACATATTTTGGGGAGTCTATTCACACCTCCAGTTGAAAAAGTGAAAAGAAAAAGAAAAAAAATCAAAACAATGAAAATGACAAGTCCCTAGGTGAAAACCAAAAGGTGTCGTTGGACGAAGAAAAAGTAAAAATAAAGGACGCATCCAAAGGCGAAAACCTCTATGAGGAACCCAAGGATGGAGGTTTGAACATTCTCCCAATTGATCAGGAAAGGTCACCAATGTTAGTTGAAGAATCTATAGAGATCAACATAAACACTGAAGAAAATCCTCGGGTAATTTAGTTTGCAACATCTTTGACAAAGATAGAGCAACCAGAGTTTCATGATTTCTTTACCAAAAGATAGATAAAATTTGCATGGTCATATGCTGACATGCCTGGGATGGATTTGGACCTTATATTGCATCATCTACCATTACAAATAGGTGTTAATCCCTTCAAGCATAATTTAAGAAAAATGCATCCACAAATTGCTCTACTAGTCAAAGTTGAACTTAAGAAACTATTGGATGTCGTATTCATCTGATCCATAGAATATGCAGAATGGATTTCAAATCTTGTGCAAGTAACTGAACCATCTGGGGGCATCAAAATTTGTAGAGACTTCAGAGATATCAACAAGGCATGTCCTAAGGATGACCTCCCTTTTCCAAACATTGACATGATAGTGGACCTTAGAGTAGGATATGAGATGCTATCCCTCATGAATGGTTTCTCTGGGTATAATTGAATCAAGATTGCACCTAAGGACCAACACAACACAAATTTTACATGTCCATGGGGAATATATTGTTTGAACATCATGCCTTTTGGGCTCAAAAATGTTGGAGCTACATATCAATGTGCATTGACGACTATATTCCATGACATTGTACATACTCTCATTGAGGATTATGTGGATGATTTGATTGCCAATTCATTGACAAGAGTTGATCACTTGTAAGTCCTAGATAAGATATTTTAAAGGCTAGAGGCATACAAGGTAAGAGTAAATCCAAAAAAATGTGTCTTTGGCATTCAATTAGGAAAACTTCTGGGATACATCATTTCTAGATGAGGCATTGAAGTGGACCCTACAAAAGTAAAAGCTATAAGGGATATGCCTCCACCAGCCAACATCAGTCAGCTAAGAACATTATAGGGGAGACTACAATCTAGTAGATGCTTCATATTATAATTACCAGACAAGATACATCCATTCCAATACCTACTCAAAAAGTGGGTACATTTTGTATGGACAACAAAATGCCAAGAATATTTTCAAAAGATCAAGGATTACCTACTTACACCACCTGTGTTAATCCCAAAAAACACACAAACCTTTCAAAATTATCCTATAATTGGAATAATTATAAACCAGGTACGATCATCAATCATATCCGAGCTGCTAATGAAAATATCCAGACCATTACCATAAAGAAGCGTATTGAATGTGTTGTCAATACATGCAAAAATAAGATAACCCTTCAAGGTCCTTCATCGGAGCCACAACCACAGTCTTACAAGCCTAACTATAATTTACTTGATTAGTTGGGGAAGACCCTTGCACAAATATCCATGTTGGAGTTGTTGACCTTATCACCAAATCATCGAGCCATTCTTGATAAATCCTTGCAAAGCACAAAATTCCCCACCAACTTAGATGTCAATCATTTCAAAGAGATGGTAGGCTACTTAACCAATTCTCATCATTCCACCTTTTCTCAATAGGATTATGCAACCGAAAAGACCAACCATAATGACCCATTACATCGTGAAGTTCTTGTCCATTAAACAAAAGTTAGATGAGTCACGGTAGATGGAGGAGTAGGGTTGAATCTTTGCAACTTGAAGTTGGTTAAGGAATTAGGTTTCTCAAAGGCATGCGTAGACACCACTAAGAGAATATTCATCAAGGAATATGATGATGAGGAAAGATCATCTAAAGGAGTCGTAACACTCCCTATTAGAATTGGCCAAATAGTTATGGTCACTAGTTTCCAATTCTTGGATCTCGTCCTTCCCTATAATTTGTTACTGGGTAGACCTTGCATACATGCAATGAAATTTGTCCCTTCCACTTACCACCAATGCCTCAAGTTCTCGTATAATGGGACTGAAATCACAATCGATGGTGATCCAGATCCCTTTCAATATTGTATTAGCTTAATGAAAATACCACAATGACAGGGGCCAATTAATCAAGAGGCTTCATCCTCCCCCTTATCCCTATATGTTGACCCATCAACTCTTTCCAAGTCCATCATATCACAACCACCATCATCCACTCCTAAGGTTGAGATCCAAGATAAGGGCTATGGTGAATATCACATGAAAGAATCCTATTGTGTCAGCCAAGTGGTTCCTCCTAAGTCATACGGTTTACCCACAGTAGATAGGAGACAATAATTTTTCACAATACATGTCCCTCCTACAATGACTTTCACAAAATGGGGAGAGTTAAGTAAAGAAGCTATGGACCAAGAAGATTTCACCTCCTTGTTATATAATGAAGATAATGAAAACCCTCCATCATCTGTTTAAATATCAAAAGATCAATACGGAAAAGGCTTTATGATAATGCAAAAGAAAGCATATGACAAACATAGTGGGTTCAGACTACATTAGAATGGAAGCACTAAACCAATCATTTTCCCACAATGACCAAAAGGTCTAGGGCTAGGGTTTCAACCGATTAGAATTGGCATTCCTAGTACCTCGACACCATCACAAGAGGAAGTAAGTTCTTCTAAAAACATCGAGATATCTCACAAAACATTTTGACCCATTCTACTATAACTCCTTTGACTCAAACTAATATGAATGGGATTCCCTTTCCCCTACTAGCATAGTGGACCTTGATAAGTTATTTGGGGACCTTTACCAAATGCTAAAAACCTCACCAAAATCAACTATGTCCCATCTTGAAAATTTCTTGTCAAAAGAAGAATGGAAAAAAACTTTACTACTGGGAAACCCTTGGCCTCACCTCTTGGGAACCTAATGAACCAAATTTTGATGACCAAGCCCTACAATGGTCCCATCTTAGAGTCTACCTGTCCCTAGGAAAAAGAAAAAAATGAGTTAGTCCAAAACTTCTATGACCATATCAACCAATCTATCCTCACCTTGTCAACCTCCACGTTTGATAACTTCGATGATGACATGCCCCTCATATATCCCCAACTTATCTATTAGGATCAACAAGGTACACCCATCTTAGATAGATTTGAGAATGACAAAGTGATAGATGAGTACATTGGATTTCGAGAAGGCATACCTACCTAGAGGTGATCATAATAGGTGGTTTACCATAGACTTGGATAATATGGCATATTTTTGGGAGTATGTTCACACTTGCAATCACAAAAGTGAAAAAAAAAAAGAAAAACAATGAAAATAATTAAAATGACAAGTCCCTAGGTGAAAATCAAAAGGTGCCTTTAGATGAAGAAATAGTAAAAATAAAGGACGTATCCAAGGGAAATAACCTCTCTGACGCACCTAAGGATGGAGGTTTGAACATTCTCCCAGTTACTCAAGAATGGTCACCAATGTTAGTTGAAGAATCTATCAAGATCAGCATAAACACTGAATAAAATCCTTGAGTAATTTACTTTGCAACATCTTTATCAAAGACAGAGCAATCATATTTTCATGGTTTATTTACCAAAAGATAGATAAAATTTGCATGGTCATATGCCAACATGCCTAGGCTAGATCTGGACCTTATATTGCATCATCTACCATTACAAGCAGGTGTTAATCCCATCAAGCATAGGTTAAGAAAAATACATCCACAAATTGCTCTACTAGTCAAAGCTAAACTAAAGAAACTATTGGATGTCGGATTCATCACATCCATAGACTATGCAGAATGGATTTCAAATCTTGTACTAGTAACCAAACCATCTAGGGGAATCCACATTTGTATAGACTTTAGAGATATGAACAAGGAATTTCCTAAGGATGACTTCCCTTTTCCGGGCATTGACATGATAGTGGATCTTATAGAAAGATATGAGATGTTGTCCCTCATGGATGGTTTCTCCAATTATAATGAATCAAGATCGTACCTAAGGACCAACACAAGACAAATTTTACATATCCATGGGGAACATATTGTTGGACATCATTCCTTTTGGGCTCAAAAATGATAGAGCTACATACAATGTGCAATGTTGACTATATTCCATGACCTTGTACATACTCTCATGGAGTATTATGTGGATGATCTGATTTCCAATTCATTGATGAGAGCTAATCAGTTGCAAGTCCTAGATAAGATATTTCAAAGGCTAGAAGCATACAAAGTAAGACTAAATCCAAAAACATGTGTCTTTGGTGTTCAATCAAGCAAAATTCTAGGATACATCATTTCTAGACAAGGCATTGAAGTGGACCCTACAAAAGTAAAATCTATAAGGGATATCCCTCCACCAGACAACATTAGTGAAGTAAGAACATTACAAGGGAGACTAAACTCTATCAGACACTTCATAGTACAGTTAGTAGATAATATACATCCATTCCAACACCTACTCAAAAAGGGGGTACAATTTGTATGGACAACAAAATGCCAAGAATATTTTCAAAAGATCAAGGATTACCTACTTACACCACTTGTGTTAATGCCACCTATAGATACATGATCTCTGATACTCTATATTTCAGCAACCTAATCAGCACTAGGATCCCTACTTGCACAAAATGACGATGAAGGCCATGAAAGAGCAGTGTACTATATCAGCCATACATTGATGGGATATGAGCTAAACTATAGTCACATAGAATGTGACTATCTTGTGGTAGTTTTTTCTACTCAAAAACTTAGGCACTACATGCTCAACCACCAAATCATGTTGGTCTCCAAGATAGATCCTTTGAAATATCTCTTAAGTATTTAGAAAAACTAACAGGTTGATTGGCTAAATGGGTAATGATACTTAGTGAATATGGCATCTAGTACATAGAAATAAAAGATATAAAATGACAGGTCATTGTTGATCAGCTAGCATATACACCAATTAAAGATGAGAATCCTCTATTTGTATATTTTCTTGACGATTTCATCTTCACTGTTGACAAAATTACCACATGGAAACTATACTTTGACGTGTCCCACACTAATCGTGGTTTAGGAGTAGGCATACTATTTGTCACACCCCAAGGTGAAACTATTTCAAAATCATTCAAAATTGTCTTTCCTTGCACAAAAAACATAGAAGAGTATGAGGCTCTTGTGGTAGGACTAAAAATGGTAGCCCAATTGAAGATTAAGAATTTACAAGTTTATGGAGACTCTCAGATGGTAGTCTAACAAGTCAATGATGAGTATGAAACTAAAGATGAGAAACTCCATACAAATGCATGGCTGACAGTTCTAAGCAATATTTTGGTAGCATCAGCTTTCATCAAGTACCCCATATTCAGAATAGGGTAGCAGATACTATGGCAACCATTGGTTCACTATTGGATATACCTAGCAACGTGCCTAAATTCAAGTTTTTGGTATAACAACTTTTGGTCCCTGCCTTTGACATCCTAGATTATGTGATGGTGTGTGAGCTTGTTGGTCCCACTTCCCCATGGTACAAGGACATTTATGACTACCTCCATGCCAAAATCCTACCCTTAGACTTGTCGAACAACCAACGTAGGAAATTTATCCATAAGTCTTCCAAATATACCATCATCGGAGATACCCTCTATAGACATGCCTTAGACAATACCTTGTTGAGATGTCCTGATACTGAAGAAGCACAAGAAACCTTGCATGCGGTAAATGAAAGTATATGTGGATCCCATTCCAGTAGTCAAACCTTAGCCAAGAAGATTATGAGATTGGGCTATTATTGGTCTACTATGGAAAATGACTCATGTATCTTTGCCAAAAAATGTCGATAGTGTCAGGTACATAGAGATTCGATACATGTTCCAGTATAGGAGCTTCGTTTGATAACTTCACCATGTCCCTTTTCCCAATGGGGAACTAATCTCATAGGTAAGATAAATCCAACATCTTCTAATGGTCATAATTTTATCATAACCGCAACCGAATACTTCACCAAGTGGATCGAGGCTATTCCTATGACCTATGCTACCAGAATACAAATTTACAAGTTTATCCTAAACTACATGATTTTTCAGTATGGTGTTCCTCAATCCATCATTACAGATAATGGTCAGCTATTTAAAAACCAAGAAGTCTATCATATCTATGAAGAATTCCATATCAAACACCACTTTTCCATTCCATATTATCCACAAGGTAACAGCCAAGTAGAGGCATCTAAGAAAAAAAACATTAGAATCCTCAAAAAGACGGCCAATGATGCTGGTCATGACTGGCATTTACAACTTAATCCTGCCCTATGGACTTACCACACAAGCATCAACACTCCCACCGGTGCCACTCCATACTCTTTGGTATTCGGTTATGAAGCTATCTTACCTATAGAGGTCAAAATTCCTTCTCTAAGGGTATCATTGAAATCATATTGATGATGAAGGAAGAGTATCGAGTTTCAAGACTACATGAGTCAGAATTACTAGATGAATGAAGAGAGAAGGCTCTAAATCATCTTCAAGCATATCAAAACTATCTTCGGCACAGCTATAATATGAATTTTTTAATCAACAATTTGGCATTGGTGACCTGGTCTTAATGGAAAATCCAAAGAATCAAATAGAAAGAGAAAAACGAGGCAAATTTGATCATAACTGGTTAGGGCCATATATTGTTACGAAAGCTTTTGGATCGGGAGCGTATCAACTATCTACCCTTGAAGGAGAACCACTTTATCCACCAATCAACAACCTTCATCTGAAGAGGTTGTATGCATAGCTTCTGAGAGACTTTTCTTAATGGTGAAAATCATAAAAATACAAAAAAAAATAGAAAAACCAAAAAAATTATTACCTTGATGAAAACCTAGAAAATAGGCATCTGTAACACCAAAAAAACTTAAAAATCAACAAAAATAGTAAAGAAAAATAATTCATCCAATAGTGAAAACCACTTTGGTGGCACTTTGGATAAGTACCATGGTGAAAATCTAGGAAATAGGTGCCATGTGTAGTCAACTTCACTCCTTCGCGTACCATCATTCTAGTCAGACTTTTCCACCATCACCCATAATAAATGGTTGTCCTATCTATAACTTGGAGTGATTGACATCAAGTCCACTCCATCTCTCCACTTCATCCTATTGGTCTTATACCCATCTGGAGGAAAATCCTTGACCTACCTCATTTGGACCTTACACTTACTGTCCAAACATCAAAAAATGTCTTGGAAAAATCCAAAAACATCATAAAATGTCTTGAAAAAACCCAAAAACATAAAAAAACTCCAAAAAGACAAAAAAAATCAAAACATGTCAAAAATCACAAAAATAGAGTCAGAGTCAGTTGTTTCAGGTCAATCATAGATAAATTTGAACTACACTACCTCTGTGACTAGACGTAGGCAAGGCCATCTATCGATGTGCCCTGAAGGCATTAAGTCAGTCCTTTTAGGTAAATCACATATCACACACATAAAATCATGACTCATTCTTTGTACATGTCACGGTCATTGGTCGTGTCGAACTATGAGGTCAAAGGCTACACCAGGTCAGTCCATTAGGGTTTATCGCTTTCACTATCACATACATTACATTTCATCAAGTTAAGTAAATATTTTTCAATCAGTTTTGTCAGTCAAAGTCTATTCAAACTACAAGGTCTCTATGTGTATAGCATAGGCAAGGCCATCAATCGATGATCCCCCGAGGTTGCACTAAGTCAGTCCTTTAGGGTACTGTTAGTGTAATTAATATTAAATTACACTTGCATAACTTTACATAGGTTTTGCTTAGGTAATAATTAGTTTACTTAATTAATAAGTAAGCTTTATTTAGTTGAGCTATTTTTAGGTCAACATTAGGGTTGCATACTTTGCTTTTATAAAGCAAATCATCTCATTGTAATATTGAATTCCTGAATAATAATATTTTGCACATTACATGCAAAGCTCTGCTTTTTTGATGTTTTCTCTTCTGTGGAAGGTGTTTAGGTTTGCATGTCTGATCTAGGGTTTCTAACATGGTATCAGAGCCTTGACATGCAGCCCCTTCTCAAAATCTGGAGAAATTCATTGCAGAGTTCATTCGGGGTTCCTCGAGGATTTTATGTAGTGTCTTGGATCAGATCGGGCCTCACCATTGGATTCAAAGCGCTGGAAAAAGTCAGGTTTGGCTTTTATTTTGCAGATTTTGGTCATCACTTGCCAGATCTATGAGGGTTTCAGTTTTGGTATTTTTGCGCAAGCTTTGGAGGTAGCCATTTTTTTGAAGCATTTTGAGCAGAAACGAAGGTCACCATTGCGTTCGCAGCGGCCAAAAACCCTAAAATCGCCTTTCATTTCATCGATTTTGGTGAAGTTGATCTGGAAGGCAAAAAAAGTTTGCTAGGGAAGCCGTACGGTCTCTCCAGCACGCATTTCGAGGCAATTTTCTTCATGAAATTTTTTTAAAAAATGAAAAAATCCCATCGGTTTTCGTGCCTATAGTTTTAAGCCGGTCAGCGCCGCCACGCCATCGGGCGGCCACCAGGTGGCCACCCGTCCACCGCCGCCGCCAGTGGCTGCCCCTCCAGCTCCGCCAGCCCTCTTCAGCCCCCGCGGGCTCCAATGCTCAGACTGCTAGTCATATGGGGGACCGGGCGCTATGCGCCCAGCCCCTGGCTGGCCCTTAGCACCTCCGGCGGTCATATGCACAACCAAGGGCTCCACCGCAGCCCCTGTCTGCCAACCCCTGGTCGCATGCAGGACTAGGGGCCGAGATTTTTTTTAGCCCCCTGGGCTGCCTGTAGGTCTTATAGGCCATTCTGGAGCACCTTTGATAAAATCAGGCGTAACTTTTGCGTACGGTGTCCGTTTTTTGCAAACAAGATACCATTGGAAAGTTGATTCCAGCGGCGATCTATTCAATATTTTAGTTTTTCTAGATTTTGCTCCAGATTTATTTTGCAGGTCTTTGAACTCAGAACTTTTGTTTCTCACTCTGGAGGGCATATCTTTTGACTCGGTGATCCTTTTTTCGCCATTCTTGCGGCATTGGAAAGCTGGTTCAGTCCTCTACATAGATCTGAGGTCTATTTTCATTTTTTGTTTATGAATGTTAGGTATTCTCTCCTTTTGCAGTCGTTGGGGATTGTAATAAATGAACTGATATAAAGTTCCATCAGGGGGGTTTCTTGCATAATAATCTTCATTGTGTTTTGATGACAACTCGCATGGGTTGTAATCTTGTTTCTTAGTTTCTTTTGGCCATATTTTGTCTTAGCTTGACACATACTAGATTCATTTTGGTTCACACTTTAGATTGAGAGCCTATGGTTAGTGATCCGCATCGGATCCATCTCAATTTGAGGGCCACTAAATTTGTAGTTATTTTTCCTGAGTATGTATGGTACTTTTTCCCATGGAAGAGTTTTAGTCTTAGTTTGGCATTGACATCGAGATTCACGGCTTCCGGATTCTATCATCATCATATCATCTACTATTGCTTTATGGATTCCAGGGTTGTTCCAGTTTGGAGTGTTCGAGTGTTCCGTGGCATCGGGTCTGCTGTCACATTATTATAATTCTGATATGGTTTCTTGTAGACAGAAGTATCTTTCCTTGCTTGCTAGATTGCGGTTCCAGTGTTACTCCATAGTGTTCTTCCAGTGCTTCTTTGCAGTAGTCATTTCATTGTAGGGGGGGTTGTCCCACTGGATTTTCCTTCTCTACCTCATTATTGCATTTGTACATGGGTACCTGATCAGGCCTTGTTGTCGAGACCCATTCATGGTTTCTTGCATTCATCTTAGTTTTAGGTGCATGCTTATCTAGTCTCCCTAAGTTGCACTTATGGGGGGGTGTTAGTGTAATTAATATTAAATTACACTTGCATAACTTTACTTAGGTTTTGCTTAGGTAATAATTAGTTTACTTAATTAATAAGTAAGCTTTATTTAGTTGAGCTATTTTTAGGTCAACATTAGGGTTGCATACTTTGCTTTTATAAAGGAAATCATCTCATTGTAATATTGAATTCCTGAATAATATCAATTTGCACATTCACATGCAAAGCTCTGCTTTTTTATGTTTTCTCTTATGTGGAAGGCCTTTAGGTTTGCATGTCTAATCTAGGGTTTCTAACAGGTACGTCGTGTCAACATAAGTCATACACTTTCATCACACACAAAAAATGGTCAAAACATCATGACAAGTCTCATTTCAACAAGACAAACAAGTCAACAATGTCATCAAATCAAATCAACAAAATTGTCAAAATAATCAATGTATGTCTCATACAAGATATGTCCTTGGGAACAAACATTATTATTTAAGAAAAAAATTATTATAGCCTTATGTAGCTTGTCACATAAATGACATTAGACTCAATGTCTTATATGGTGCATGTCTTTCTGAAACCAGGCATTGTGATGCCTTACTTAGATAGTCACAACATCGAAACCAGACCCAACATATTATACGGTATGTGTCATGCCTACGGTGCATGTCTTTTTGAAACCAGGATTTGTGATGCCTTACATAGATAGTCACAACATCGAAACTAGACTCAACATCTTATACGTTACATGTCATTCCTAAAATAAGGCTTTATCAAACAATCAACCTATCAAACAAACAACAACAACAAAAAATTTGGAAAATATTTTTATTGGCTTATTGACTTTGTGGCTTATTTTTTCTTATCGTTTCACTTGGCTTTGTCTTTGAGTCTAGTTACTAGCTTTCTCAAGGATGTCCCATGAAGGATTAAGAGAAGCAAGGATGTCTGAAGGCTCTTTTTCTTTGACTGCTATCTGTCAACTGTCTTTTAACCTATTTTTCAAGTCAGGTTACTAGCTTTCTTGAGGATTTCCCATGAAGGATTTAGAGGAGAAATAATGCACCCTGACTATGTCTTTTTCTTTGATTTTTGTTTGTGGTTTGTCATGACAAAAATACTAGGGAAATTTCTTCCTTAGTATGATTTAGGTCACTCCTTTTTTGTGGCTATCTATTTTAGCAAGTGGATGAATTTGTAAACCTTGGTCTATCTCATATCATGGTGTTTACTATCCATTTGTGTCATGTCCCACCCAATGATGACTTAATGCAAGGCTTATTTTGTATTTGGAAAAATATCGAAGATCATACATAACCATTTTTAAATACTAAAATTTTGAATAATCTGCACTAACATTTATTCTATCTTGCATAATGACGAAGTCATGTGACACAAAAAATAAATAGGAAATATACATACGTATCCATCATGTAGACATCATCATATATAACAATACATCTATACTGCATTTCAAAAACAACACAAAAATATGCATAACCATTGCATTTAGACATACATGTATATATTGTAGGTACATCTACATGGCATTATATATAATAAAATCACATTACATCCCATCATCATTAACATAAAATGCATTCATAGAATTTGTAAATACTATGCACATATCATCATATAGAATAAACAAATTATCATAGGAAATAAAGCATCATAATGTAAACATCATCATCCATAACATGTGCATGGATAATCATATAGAAAAAAAAGCATTATCATTTAGAAAAACTACATAATCATATATAACAACTACAAATCATATAAATGCCACAAAAAATTACATATATATATATATATTGCTCAAAATAATGTGTCACACTACAATCTTAGAGTGTATTAATCTAAATGGAGCTCACATGCTCTATGATCATAATACAAATATATGCAAATATAAACATGTCACTATGTAGTGCTACCACTGCTCCCATGTGGAGTCTGGGGTGGCGACTATCGATGATGTACTCTTTGTGTAGAAGGAGGCCTACCATATGGTTCTCTCCTAGGTGGTCCCACCACATTATCAGTACTATGTGTACGATTGTGGGACTTGCTCTGAGAACTACCACTATGTGCCTATGAATAGTTGGGAGCTCATCTCTTATGCGGTACCTCTACCTCATAAAGATCTATGTATTACCTCTCCTACTCACTAGCTCTGACTAACTCTTGAGAAAAGGTTGCAACCGGTCTAGTGCATAAGGCCCTCAACTCAATGAATCTGCCCTTTGTTTCCTGTCACTTGGAAACTGCCTGATCCTTGTCCAGGTAGGCACTATCTCTCTCCATCTGCATAGCATCATTCTTTATTGTCACTGCCCTCACCCTCTCCTCCAAGGCCTCTACTCGAGCCCACAACTCTGCAACATTGTCCCTAGGAGCCTCCTCATCTTGTTGTGGTCTCTCTCCTACCTCAGCATCCCAATCCTACACAATCCAATCTCAGAGCTCCCTCTCCTACTTCCCCATCATCATCACCATAACTTGGTAGTATACCAAGGATGTCAATGTCCATCTCCTCCTCATTGGCCTCCTCCTTTGCATGCTCCTCCCTTGCTTCCTACTCTATTTCATGCTCACCCACAATCTCAGCATCCCCTCCTCCACCAAAATCTAACATGGGTATATCCTCTCCCTTATCCTCCTCCTCAACCACCTCTCCTCCCTCGTCAACCCCATCAACCACCTCTCCCACCTCCACTTCTACCTTAATCACTGCCATCTCTGCCTCCTCTATCTCCAACCCTGCAACCATGCCATCCTCTAGGCCCTATGCCTCACCTCTCAAGTGGTGCAAGCTAATTCGGATGTGTGTAGGGAATAAGCTTGTGCACAGCCCACCAAGCATCATTTTCCACCATAGTGCTTGGATTTACAACCCTACCCCTCCAACCTAATTGCATAGGTTGTAAATCTTGTATATCTGCCTCTGTTGTAGCCAATAGAATCATTGGTCCCCACTATGGAGCCTCTCTTAAAGATCGAGCAAACTCAGCTTGTCCCTGAGGCTCATCTTGAACCTCCCCAAACTATCTCAATACATGGTCAAGAAGGTACCTCTCAATAATGTGGACACTTGAAATGGTCCTACCAATCAAATACTGAGTCTGTTGACAAAAAGGAAAATGCCTATCCTTATCCTGCCATCTAGCGCAATCCATATATGGTCTCCAAGTAAACTGCACAAGTGTATCTAAAGCATGTCTCTAGTAACTAGTGTCGCCAACATGACTCTGGGTAATGTTCCCCACATAACAGAAAACATATGATGATCTAGCATCAAGATCAAAGATCACTGGGGGATGGAACACAACAATGTGTTCCCACACACACATCATAAGAAAGGTGGTACCATAGCTCATTGACTATGCGTCTCTATATGAAATATCATGTAAATCAAAATATAACATGGCTAGTAAACAAGGCCCCCATGCATATACTACCTCATGCTCTAACATCCCCACCAACATCTCCCCCAACCCAATAGGAAAACCATAACATCGATGGTCAGGAAGAACAATACCAGCTATCAATGTACATAGCATGCAATCAATCCCCTCATATCTCTCAATGAAAAATGTCATCTAATCTCATAATGCTCAATGCCAAGTTGTGTAATATCATCATAAACATAAAATTGAGTGATCTCACTGTATCCCCTCTGGGTATCATACATCACTCTCTTACCCCTAATAGGCAGCCTCAAAATCCTATATATGTCCTCTAAAGTAATTGTTGCCTTTGCAATAAGAAAATGAAAAGAGGAGGTCTTAGAATGCCATCTCTCACAGAGAGCAGTCAACATACCTCTGTTTTCCTGAATGGTAGGCATGGTACAAACATGATGCAACCCTAACCTCCATATCATATGTGTCTCAACACTCTATAACTCATCTAGCAGCTCATATGTGACTGGGCTTGAATCTCGGGTGTATATCGGATCAAACACAACCTAAAAATGCATCAAAATACCGTGTCAACAATATTAAACATTCATTTTTCCATCAATTTTCTTTTCAAGAGTTTGATAGTCAAATGTATCATTTCAATATCAAATGTGGTGCACAATCTCAAATGCGTCATTACAATTTACACATGCATTGCAAAATCTCAGGTGCATCATTTAAACGTGCATATGCAGTGTTGTATCACAAATGCATCCCACAACCAATCACACCAACCTATCATGCATATGTGTCATTTATTTGCAAAATGTAGTGCATTATTACTATCCTACCTATTATGCAAATGTGGTGCATTTAAACACATGTGTTACAATAACCTACATGCAACATTACCATTAGCAAATGTGACGCAATCCTAGACATGTGGTGCAAACTAAAGCAAATGTGTTGATTTCCTAAATGACCTAAACAAACCTAGACAAGTTTGCACATATGCGTTGTTCCATGAGCACATGCATCACATACAAACGCATATGCATTGATTCTAAAATGATGCATATGTAAAATTAACTTAAGTGCCTAAAAAAGCATAAAAAATGAAATTTCAAAAGTTGATTCTAGGGTACATACTAGGGGTCCTGCGTCAGTTGGGTGTCTAAAGGTCCGAATGGAGTATCTGCGATGCTCCACATGTGGTACTAGAGACATCTTTGATGTGAGGTCAGAGCTAAAATCAAAGTTTTTAAATTGTCTAGCATGCAAATGAATTGAGTTTTCACCCCAAATCCTATTTATACCTAAGGTTTTGGAGGGTTTTTCTCCAACCTTCTATACTGGACACGTAATTTTCCAACTTCTAACTTCTATTTCGCTAACCAAATTACTTTGAAATCAATTTCTTTCAACACTATCGAACTTCTGACTATCAAATTACCGAATAGGGACAATTTCCAAAATTTTCAAAAGTTTTTCAAAAATTGTTATTTCTCCAAAGGGGGCATACCCTAACCTATTTCACACTGGAGAATGACATGATTATGTTTTAAATAATATTCTTTGACTCAAAAGTCAAAATGACACTGTATCAAAGAGGGGCAAACTGTAGACACTGAAAATTGATCTAGGCCTACGATACCATTTTTGACATATTTCTAATGTTCATGGTGATGGTTGAATAATTTTCATTATTTAATTATTTTCTAAAGTCACCTATCTTCCATTAATTAAATAACCTTAATTATTTAATTAATTCATTATGACCTTTATTCTTTCTCGATAAATTAAATATATGTCGTTTATTTAATTATGTCGCTAATTAATTAATCGTCATTTCGAAATTAAATAAATCATTCTTTAATTTACCTTTTATTATATTTAAGAATATAATTAAATATTCAGTTTGAACTATTTAGTTATTCTTTAATCTTTTCGACAGTTAATTAAATAAATCTTTATTTATTTAATTTAATCCCCAAACTTTGAATGGATGATCTAAATAAACATTTAATTCATGAAAATAATTATTCCTGGCATATTCTTCTATAGTTAGATAATCACTTAATTATCAAATTAATCATCACCACTTAAGTTGAGATTTAATTAAATCAGTCAATTATCACCTTATTGAATGTATGTTTGTTTCTAATGAACAAAATTTCTAGGTTTAATGAGTCAGTCTTATTCTTTTGCATGCAAACTATTATTATTTAAATAAATTTATTTAATTAATTCATTCATTCATGCGTTATAACACAACATTTATTCTTTATCTTTCACATACAATCTCTATTCTTCTAAATTTCAAATAGTCTCAACACCGAATTAAATTATTATTTAATTTAATCTCCATTTTCTAACTTGAATTTTTACTGACACTGAATCTCTATCGCATGACATTCATCAATCTCAATCATCAATCTATCTTTCAAATCTGAGCCGATCGTTTGAAAACCAATTTTCTATAAATTGACCTGACATTTGTCATTATTCCTCCTCTTGAAATCAATATACTTTTATGAAGCTTTTATTTAATCTTCGATAGTTTGCTAAGTCAATATTCAATAGGTGATATTTTCATACTTAATAAATCTAAGGGTAATTATATAAGATGGAAAAATGCAGAAGTGGAATCGAGGTCATTCAAGGAAATATACAGATATTCAGTGAGATTGTTCTTGAATTTATGCTTTCATAGTTTTCCTTGTTCTTTGTTGTTTAATGTAGGATTAGATTAGTGTTATGCTTTGATCAGATTATTCTTGTTTGCATTTTTTATTCTAGAGTTACACTACTAGTTCATAAAACCACTTTCATGTTTATGAGAAAATCAACGCTCATGGTGCAATAGATGTCAATTAGGTAAAATTGATTATTTTGATTTATTATTGTCAATTTTTATGCTACAATGGAGGTTGCATGAAGGGTAAGAGTACAAATCTATGTGACACTTTCAACCAACTTATCAGTTTATAGGTGAATTTAAGTATTTCTAACTAAAAATATATTTTGGTCAAACATGTGATGTAAGATTCATTCTAGCTAAGCTAGATATATCAACAACTTTTCCAACTAAAATTATTGGCTAAACCCATATGTAGCACCACTTTGAGGCCAATTTACAAAAAAATGGATTTATTTGAAAAAATTGATGTTTTAACAATTTTTACTCATGTAAATAACATTTTTCAAATATAAAATACCCTTTTGTAGGTCCATAAGTCTAGTTTTCAAATATATATATTTTAATAATTAAATTATTATTTATATTTTTCCTTTTATTTTTACTAAAAGTATGTTATCAGTACAAAATATTAGGTTGATTACCATGACAAGGAAAAAAAGTAAAACTTATTAAAAAAATTTGAAAAAATATGATGCACTAGATAAAAGAATTTATATCAAGAGGGTGTATTTTTATTTTTATTTTAGATAAATAGAAAATATGAAAGTTGACATCAAATGTAAATAAATATGTTTTAATATGTGCACATTTTAATATTTATTTAAAAATATATATTTATCAAAATTGGAAGAAAATATATCCATGCATTGAAGTTTCAAGTTATAAATATACACAAAAAAATGAGGGAGAACAAATAAAAATTACTATATAAAGGTTGATGTCTCATGTGACTTCATTTTTCAGCAACTAAATTATAGTGTCAATTTATAAATGTTTCATTAGTTTACATCATTTCAAAATTGAAAACATATATGTCACTTTTTAGTGATTCATGTTTAAAAGTTGGATCAATGTTGGTCGTTTCCTTTAAAAAGTGTGACACAACTTTTTGTTTTTACCTATTAAATAATGACTCTAATATTTTAACGGTTATTGTTTGAATCTTGTTGTCTTCCTATTTTTATGTATATAAGTATGCAAAACATAATTTAACATCCATAAAAGTATTTTTCTAAATACTTTGTAGGAAACATGCATAAGATGTTGAAGTTTGGTTAGGATTTTTTTTTGTAATTTTGTAGTAAATAATTAATTTTTAATTTTTTCACTCACCCTTATTTGTGATTTCTAAAAACCTTTGTTTATGACCAACATACATTTAATTAATTTAATTATAAAATGAATATTATTTCATCATGTACAAACTAATGTCTAGATTTGTTAGACATTTTTTCTTCAAAAAATGTCAAACTTAAAAGTTATTTAAAAAATAGTTTAATATGTCATTTTAAGTTTATGAGTCTCTTTGTTTAAAAATTAATCATAACTAGCTTATCTATCTTAATATATGAAGATATATATATTATACGCCGAGAGATATCATTTTTGAGGTATATATTTTTTCTTTTATTCTTTTTAAAATTAAAAAAATATGCCTCGAAAATGATATCTCTCGGCGTATAATATATATATATATATATATTAATATATTAAGATAGATAAGCTAGTAGCAGCCATGGCATGCATAATACATTGAACAAATTAATATATTTAGGGTTCTGATTAGAGTTATCATTTAGGATTAGGGTTTATAACATGGTTAGGGCTAGCATTAGGGTTAGGGTTTGTTTAGATTTATTATTATGATTATGGTTAGGGTTTAGTGTTAAGGTTGGGTTTATGGTCATAGTAGGTGTGATAATTATGTTAGGGTGAGGGGTAGAACTATGGTTAGGGTTAGGGTTTGGATTATAATTATAACAGGTTTCAGGTTAGGAATAAGGCTTTAGTTAGTGTTAAGGGTAGGGTTGGAATTACTATTAAGGTTTGGATTGGAATTATAATTAGGGGTAGGTTAATGAAATTTATTTGGTCATGGCTATGGTTCGGGTTAGGGTTATGATAAATTTTATGATTAAAGTTAAGATTAACAGTAGGGTTAGGATTTGGTTTACAATTATGATTATGGTGAGGGTTGGGTTTTAGACTTATGGTTAGGGTTATAGTTAGTGTTAGAGTTTGGTGTTAATGTTTAGTGTTATACATTGATTAAGTTAATATAATTAGGATTATTAAGGTTAAAATTTAGGGTTACGATTTATATCACAGTTAGGGTTAAATTTTATATCATGTCAGGGTTAGCATTAGATTTAGGGTTAACCATTTAGGATTAGGGTTTAGCATTTATTTTTAACATTGAACCTAAAATTAACTTATAAATCCTAACTCTAACCTTAATATAAATATAACCCTAACACTAACTTATAACTCTTAACCCTAACCCTTACCCTAACCCTAACCCTAATATATAACTTATACTCCTCTCTCTCCATATCTATCTCTATCTCATAAATCTACTTGCATATCTCGTACTCTTTGCTCTATATTTTTTTTAATCTCTGTCTCTCTCTCCCTCTCTCTCTCCCTCGGGCTATCACTCTCTCTTTCTATATCTCTCCAATTCTCTATTCTCTCTCTATTTATCTCCCTCTCTCTCTCCCTATGTATCCCTCTCTATCTATATCTCAATATCTCTCCCTCACTTACAGACACACACTCCCTCTTTCTCCCTCCCTATATTTCTCTCACTCTCACACATGAACTCCCTATTTTCCCCTCCCTATATTCATATCTCCCCCCTCTATCTCTCTCTCTCTCCCTCTCCCTCTCTATTAATTATCTCTATCACCTCCTTTATCTCTCACTCCTACCCCCTCTATCTCTATTTTTCAATCTCTCCCTCTCCCTCACTCTTTATATCTCATTATCTCTATCTCTCACTTATTCACCAATCTCTCCCTCCATCTCTCCTACTCTCTCTATATCCCTCTCTATCTCTCTCTATTTATCACTTCCTATATCTTTATCTCTCTCTCTCCAAATCCCTCTCTTTCATTGTCTCCCTCCTTTTGTATCTATTTATCCCTTTCCCTCTTTGTCTCTCCTTCCATCTCTCCCTTTATATATTTATTGCTCTATCTTTTTCTTTGACTCTTTATATCTCACCCCCTCCATATTTCCCAAGTTGTATCTATCGCTCCATCTCTCCTTTATATCACTATCTCTCCCTCTTTCTATCTCTATCTCTTCGTCTCCCCCCTTTCTCCCTATCACTCATTTTTTATATTTTTATACTTCTCTCTCCTATCTCTATTTTTCTCCTTCCTCTCCCTCCCTCTCTCTATATTTATACATAAGCATCTCTCTCTCTCTCTCTTATTCATACACACACACTCCTTGATTCTCCATCTCTATCTCTACCTCTCTATCTCTATCTCTATCTCTCCACATTTCTTCTTAAATTTGAACACTAATTTAATCTTAAAGCTAATAAGATTGTAACCATAAAACTAACCCTTACATAAATTGAACCTAACTATAACACTAACTATAATAAAATTGTTGTTACATCATAATCCTAACTGGTCCTTAATCTTAATTGAAATTGAACACTAAACCTAAATTTAATTGTATTCCTATTTGAATTCCGACTATAACTATAACTCCAAGGTTTATCATAAAACCCTAACCCTAATTGAACTCTTACCCAAATTGTAATGGATGCCTAACCATAATTGAATGTTAATGTACTACACTAACCAAGTATTTAAGTCCTAACCCAAATTGCACCCTAACTCTTATTAAACCTTGATTTAATGCTAACTCTAATTGAACCCTAAATATATTCCTAACTCTAACCCTAATTGAACTCTAATTCTAATTGTGACTTTAATTGATGCCTAACCATATTTGAAACCTAACCCTGATTGAATCCTAGAATTTATCATAATAAACTCTAATTCAACACAAACCCTTTTCTAACCCTAATCCTAACCATAATTTAATCCTAGTCATAACCATAATTAAATATTGATTAAGCTCTAACTATAACATAACCCTAATAGTAACCCTAATTGAACATTAATTAACCCCCAATTGCACCCTAATCCTAATAATATTGATCATAACCTTATTTAAATCCCAATTGTAACCCTAACCTCAAGCTTAATCATATAATAGTTACCCAAAACCTAACCCTTATCGTAATCTTAAGTGAACACTAACCCTAACTCAATCCTAAACCTAATTCAACCTTAAACCTAACCCTAACCCTAATAATAAAACTAATTGAACTATATACCTAACCCTAATAAAACCCTAACTATAATCTTAATTGAACCATAATCCTAACTATATCATAAACCTAATTGAATTGTAACCCTAGTTGGACCATAACCCTAATTCTAAATTTTAATTGAATTGTAACTGTAATTGAACCCTAACCCTAACCCTAACCATGGTCCAAACCCTTATCATAAGTCAATTGTAAACTTAATTGGGCTCTAACCATAACCTTAATTTAAACCTACTTATTCAAATGTTTGTGAGATAAATTTATTTAATATTTCTCATTCATTTATATTTTAAATATTTGATTTTTCTTTTTCATCCACTTATCTTCCTCATCAAATCTTTCATTTATCTTCAATTTGTCTTTGTGATTAAATCTTATTATTTATTTGACCTTTTAATTAGGGTTAGGATTATATTTATCTTTTACTTTTGATTTATTTATCTCATCTTCTATCTTTGTGATATATCTATCATTTATCTTTGAGAACAAATATTTTTATTTATTTATTTGATTATTTAATTTTTTATTGATTTATTTGATCTTTTAGTTTTATTCATATATTTGATTTATATTTTATCTTTGATTTATTTATTTTATATATATATTTTTTTAATCTTTTATTTAATGTTTTAATTTATCTACAATATACATGTTCATTTGATTTACTTACTACACCTTATGAGTTATTTGGTTTTGTTCCTCAAAATTATAAACATTGAAAATTAGGTGAGTTATAGAGGTAACTATTATGACACTTTCAACCACTTCTTAATAGAATATCCTCTTTTCTATTCATTAATGAGTCAATAATATCTAAATATTTGGATAAGGAAGGGTTCTCGATTGGAAAAATATCTTCCTCAAGTGATCTTAAATCCTTGGTTAATTATTTGAGAGTGATCTTGGTTAATATTATTTAAATTCAGGTGATATATTGTTCTAAAATGACATAATATCTTTTATTAATATTTGAATGAAACTGTGGTCATCTTTCAATTGATATTTATCCCACTCTTCTCAAGTACTTAATGGCATTAGAAGGATAACTTTGTGTTTGTGATTTATCTTTGATTTTCTCAATCAATTTTTTATTTAAAAAAAAAAATTTATTATTTTTTAATTTTTTTTTTCTTTTTTTTTTTTATTTGATCTTTTAGTTTTTCTTTTATCATTGTTTTACTTATTTTATTTTTTAATTTATTTTTTATCTTTAATTTTTTTTATTTGATTTTTTTGATATTTTTATTTATCTCTAATAAATATTTACAAATCTTTATAATTTTTCTCTAATAAATATCAGTTTTTTCTCTTAAAGTAAATTACAAATTTAGAATTTTATCATATGTGAAATCATTATTACAAAATTAAAAATATATATCAAAATAATAATTATTACAAAATTTCAAAACCAAAATTAACTATAAAAATAATAATTATAACTAAATATCAAAATATATTAAAATAATAATTATTATGATGAAAGATGCAATCAAATTTTTTTATATGATAATTATAAAATATTGTACCCAAAAAAAAATGCTAAAATCACATCATTAATTAAACCACATACCATAATCTTTTCTTGTCCGACATTAATAATCTATAATGACCTTTAACACAAAACCTAGATTCATCAATAAGCATGAAAACATTGTTTAATAAAATTCACTAAACAAACCATAAAATTCTAAATAGATATTTGTATTTAAAGACCGACGAACTTCTACATAAAATATTGGTGGCTATTCATGCTAGAAATTTAACCGAAGAGACTGCCATGGGATATTTAAAAGTGTTGGCATAACAAAAGGATATGGAGCCTTCAGCCATTAATGGCTTGATGAGGCAATCATGGTCATTCAAACGATTGAATATTAGACTTCTAGAATTATATTTTACCACAAAATGGCATCAAATTTAGGCCATAGAATTCGGAAAAATGAACAGTGCAGAATGGAAATAGTTTAAGAGGACATAAAAGAGTATGGAAAACACCACGTGAAGAAAGAAGTAGAAAAAAATATTAGATGTTTACGTATAGTGTGGATTTCAACGAGATCTAGCAGCGATCTCTCGTCGAGCATTGAAGTAGACCGTAACAACAGGCGATCTCAACCCATTTCTCTCTGTAAACTGCCTCGTCTTCAAATGGTGTCGCAACGAAGGAGGATCAACTGTCCCTTTCCCATTTTGTTGGAACAACACAAATACATATCGATGGATCCCAATCATCACCTTTGGACTTACATATCTCACCATTTCTTGACCTACATTAAACACTCCAGTTATAAATTAAGGTTAAGCCTGATCAAAATTTCAATAATTTAGATCGGTCTGAATTTTTGTTACATAATGAGGAAATATTATTCTATAAATAATTGCACTTTGTCCGCAGGATATCGCTCACTATCCTGCACATGAAATTAAAGTAGAATAGATCATCACATAGCATATATTTATAGCTTCAATGTTAAATTCATTCATATATTCACCATAGCAAACACAAATGCTTAAAAACCAAAAAAATAGTAGTGGAGGTATTCACATCCAGTAGGATCACGAGGGCTTGGTGAATCTGGATCTGTTAATGTTAAGGCTCAATGTTGTCTGAAATTATGATTGCTGGAAATGAGGGATATTGCTCTTGAATTAGAAGACATCCTTAGTTTCCTCAGACCGACTGGCGTTTCTTCTGGAAGAAAATCTTGATAAAATAATTTTATATCAAAAAATATTTCCATATTCATGAGTGAAGCAGATTTGATTTCAAGCGGGATAATGAAGTACCGTGTTAGCAAATAAAACATGATCATTCTCGTCGCGGCCAGACGGGAATATCCAGGAATCGCAATGAAAACAAATCTGACCTTGACCTGGGATGAAAATGGTGAGTGATTTCAGAAATAACTCTCGTGCATGTGCGTTTTTGATGAGAAACACACCGGGCAAACCAAGCGTAGGGATCCATTTGAAAGTGATTTTCTAGCCATGATTTGAAATTCTCACCTCTTCGAATTCCACCTTCTCTGTTACAATCTCCTACATATCCATTCCTATCTTGTCCATTACAATATCCTCCACTCCCCGTCGACTCCCAACAATGCACCTCCAGCGATGACCATGATGGTGCTTCGTCTTTCTCCTCCAGAATATGAATCAATTCTTTTTCCTAAGACCGTTATTGGTGCTGGTCTCCTATAGGAGTCGTGTTGTCATTGTAGGGTTACACTTCTTGGCGTAAATATAAGAATATGTATATTAGTAAAATGAATTAATGATGGGACTAATCGTTTAGTTGTTTGCCTTGATAAAAAATTAAGAATCTCCATCATTATATTTTCTTATCATAGGGTTATCCCACAATAATGTGTTCCACTTTATGGTCAAAGTGGAACATTGAAATCAACATTTTTAACTAAATATTCACTTTTTGACACCTATCGCAGCTAAACAATTAATATTTTCAAGATGATGTGAACTAGTGATTTTTGAGATTTGATTTGTAGATTCTAAATATATATATTTTTTTAATTTTAAAATAAATTTTGATTTTCTATGTAACTTTTAATAATTTATTTTTTATATTAAAAATATTGCTAAAAAGTGGCATTTATGTTGTAATGCATAATTTTTGTATGAAAAGGATAAAATTATACTTTTGAAAATATATATTTGTTATACCAATATCTCGTCCATGGATATAGTTTCATAATTTTTAATTGTGCATTTTGTTTATTAATTTTCAATGTTAGAGTACTTATAATTTGAACATAGGTGTATGTCATATTGCATAAATTTTCTTCTATGCATTTGAATTAACTTCCTCTTTTTATTTAAATGAGGACATCAATACCTAGGGAACATATATTTTTTATATTGTTTTCTCTATTTTCCTATTTTTTTGCATATGAGAAACAAAGACCTTGATGTTTGATGAAAAGCATACATTCACACGAAATAAAAATCATTATAATAATTAAAAATTTGGAAATATTAAATAATAAGGACTACATACTTAAACAACATAATTTCTAAATGAATTCATTTGATCCCTTAATAGGTATAGTAAAAGTGGTTTTTTGTCAACATTTCGGTAGGTGCAAAGGAGACTCTATTGCAAATATTATTTAATACTAGAGGGGTTCAACCCAAGGGCATCTGATCTAAGGGGATTTTAGCTAACCTTATTCAATTAATATACTTTAAATAGAACCTCTCAAGGCTTAAAACATTAGATTATCTAAAAAATATGTGATTTACAAAAAAATGAGGATATTCCAAAAGTGGGACACACTATTGTTGCAAAACCCCATTTAAAGATTAATACATTTCATGAGGATAATCATGATGGATACAAGAACATAAATAAGGGTATAGGTTTCTATTTTCTCATTGGCTAATTTATTTTCCCTTAGTCCTGGGTTTTTCCTACACTTAATTAAGCTTTTTTAGGTGTGTGTGAATATTAAAGTCTTGTACCAAGTAATTTATTCCACTAGGTAATTAGGGGACACATTCACATGTTAAGTTTACCTAGGATATAAGATTCATTATAGAAGTCATAGTTGGATTTTCTAGAAGTCTTATCTTGTCTATGCATCATTTCCTAGGTAGTTAGTTACTTGTCACATGTGATAGGATTAAGACACTTGTCATGATCTTGTCTAATCCTATCTCACTCCTTGCCTATATAAGCAAGGCTTCATGTGTACATTTGCATCAAGAAATCTGGGAAGCTCTTAATTCATTTTGTCATATTGACATTGGATAGTCTCTCAGAGCTATGGTGTGCATTTTTTATATTTTTCTAGTTTATGTAGCTTTGATTTTCTCTTAAAAGGTTATTCAATCTATTTCATATTTTTAACGTGGTATTAGAGAATTTTTTTTGAGAACTCTAAGTTCTTAGATTCCTAATTGAGAGATTAAGTTTCTTGTTAAAATCTTGTAAATTATCGTATGCTCTTCTCTTGCATTCTTGAATGATCTAGAGAATCATAAATGGTTTGCAAAGATTTAATAACCTTTTTGTTTTGCATCTGTTTTGTGAGATCTGAGTGATTGCAACATTTTTTACTATTCCAACACATCTAGAAGGCTCGAGAAAGTTAGATTTGATTTTTGTGTCATCTAAATTGGAGATCATTTGATATAGTTATAGGTGTGGATTTGAAGAAAATGATTTTTTATTGGAGATGTTTTCATTTTTGCTTTAGAATTCTAGCTTCCAATCATTTGTGAAAAAATGTTTTTTGGGTTTTGTAGCCAAGGTTAAATCAGCATCTAGGTATCTTTTAGATTTTGCATACCTTGAGTAGATCTGAAGAAAAGTGTTGTCAAAAAAATTTCATGTGTCATGTTTCTCTAGGTTGAAGGTAAAAGAAAAAATCATTTTCTCATCTTCTGCTTGCTAGATCAGAAAACCATTTCTGGGTTTTGTTTTACATATAAAAATATTTTTGGGTTTCTATTATTTTCTACTCATTGTGAACAAATTTTTCAGAAATTGATTCAGAACTAAACTTTTTTTGCTAGAAAACCTGTTTCCTATAGGCTAAATTCAACCAATTTTTCAAAACTTCATAAACTTTTCTTCAAGCATTGGATTTCAATGAATAATATATTGTTATAAATTTGGAGATGAGAACTTTCCATCCACATAGGTATTGAGAATATTTTTTTCATTTTGTACCATATATTTCAGGTTGAATTTGTCTTGTGATAATTTATTCAACATGCCAAAATTTCGCCCTAGTACTTCAATTTTCAAAAATGAATAAGTGTTGGAGAGGTCTTGAAGAACACTACATAGTCATCAGGCTAATTTTACTAGATTTTGTCTCTGATTCATTTTGTATCAAAATTTGTAATTTTGGCTATTTTAAGCCTATTGAGCATTGTATCTTTGAAAAGGATTTTTAAATCAACTAAATTATAAACTGCCAACCATATAATATTTTGGGGGTGATATTTGATACTAGAATGAAAAGGATGGGAGTATATTGGTGTTCTTATTTTGATGTTCCTTTGTAATCATTTGAGGATTGTGTCATGGGGTTTTCTACTCATCCTTCTGTGATAATTTTGGATAAGACTAATTATGATTTTTGGAAAATAGGCATTTTAACCCATTTCAAATGGCTAATTTTTTTGCCTTACCTTTATGGACTTGTGCTTGAACTAGACACACTTGATAAGAAGAATGTTTGGGGTAGTAGAACTGATCATGTAATAGGAATAATTGGTTTTGATGTTGATTATGACACTCTATTGGTTATTGTGGGAATTGAATTTCCCCATACACTTTGCAGAAAAAATTGAGAAATGTTTGGAGACCCTCATGTTTCTCTGTTCCTAGATGATCTTGTTGCAGATTGTCTCATTCCACTCGATGATGTAAATAATATACCCTATGATGATGATACTTTAGAGAAGCTTAACTATTATGCACATCTTGAACATTCAGATGACATAAGGACTTCTTCTCTTGCTTCTCATCCTCATGTTGAGATTATATCAACATCACTTGTTGTAGATTCAAATTCCAAAGACGCTTCATCGAGAGCCTCCTGTGATACATTGTAGCAAGATCATTTATGTCCATTGGATTTAGTTCATTGGGACCAAATTCTACCAGATATCTCTTATTTATTTGTCGAGTTCCTCATTCTGGATCTAGATGACACTATTGAGGACATACAACTTCTCTTTGAGGACCACTCTTTTTTCCTTGCATCCACTACTTTAGAGTTTAGAGTTACTTCTTTGAAAGATTCTAATGACTTCTTGTAACTTAGGATATACATAGTCTTCCTAATTGATCCTGGGATGATCTCTTGATAGGTATTTCAGACTTGTTTATGGATACACATATTTCAGATTTAGGAGACACTATTGAGTGTATTAATGTTCTCTTTGATGAAGATGATTCTTCTTCAATTGTTATGAGGGAACACTTTGACCCTCTTGTTCATTCGCTACATGATCATTCATCACAGTTTGAGATGAGTGTAGATACTTTGGATCATCATTTGGAGAGACATATTCAAAAGAGATACTTGAGTTTTTGACTTGTGTTCTACATCAGTATCTAGGAGATTTTGATTTTTCATCTTGAGTAGTGTGGCCTAGAATTCTTGATCTGATTGTGGCAACTTTCAACATCCATATGGGGATACTCGAGCTAACTTTAGATACTTCATACATTCTGTGCTTTCTTCCTACATATTCCTTTCGAGACTTGGGAGATTGTGTTCTTACACCTTTGGTTATGTTTCTTCCTAAGGGGGGGAATTTTTGACGATCATGAACTATTTTCTCCATCTATTTTTGAGCATCGACCATTGGATCTCTTCAGGGGGGCTGCTTAGTCCTTCTCTTCTTCTTCTCTCTCTATTATGGGGGTTGTTCTCTCTCTATTTATCGAGGGATTATTCTTCTTTGGAGGGAAAAATTGAGATGTATATGGGTACCTAAAATGGCATCATTAGCTGGAACCCATCATCCTTTACATCCTCCTATGTTTTGCTTAAGGGGGGGTATTGGTGTAGTTTTTTATTTTTCTAGTGGGTTAAATTATTTTCCCTAGTGCAATTTTTTCCTACTCTTAACTAAGATTACTTAGGTTTTAGTATGAATATTAAATTCTTGTACCTAGTAATTTATTCCACTAAGTAATTAGGGGACGCATTCACAAGTTAAGTTTACTTAGGATATAAGATTCCTTCTAGAAGTCTTAGTTGGCTTTTCTAGAATTTTTATCTTATCTATGCATCATTTCCTATGTAGCTAGTTAGTTTTCACATGTGATAGGATTAAGACACTATTATGATCTTATCTAATCCTATCTCACTTCTTTCCTATATAAGCAAGGCTTGCTTGCCTATATAAGAAAGGCTTCATGTGTACCTTTTCATCAAGCAATCTTGGAACCTCTTAATGCACTATGTGATATTGACATTGCATAATCTCTCAGAGTTCTAGTGTGTATTCTTTATTCTTTTCTAGTTTATGTAGCTTTAATTTTCTCTTTAAAAGTTATTTGGGTTTGTAGATATGCAAAACTAACATCATGCATCCTGCTCTAATTACCATTCAATTCTATTATTAATCAATTAAAGAAATTTATTGATTAATCGCCTAAGGTTCATCTTGCTTAATCAAAGAATTCAAATTATTTCATTAAGTCCTTAAGTTCTTCTCATTTGATTCAAAAAATCAAAATTATTTAATCAAATATCAAACTCCTAAAATCCTCCAAGATAATTGATCTGAATTAACTAACCTCTAACCATAATTACCCATTCTCCATATTTTGACTCAACTTTAGTCAAATATAAACTCTCAACTAACCCACCCACTTGCACCAATAAATAATTTCTTTGATTTATTAATTCATCTAATTTCTTTCAAAAGGGCATCAAGATGGAATATTCTTCCAATTTTGAATCTTCCCTCCAAAGGACTTGTCCCTTCCAACAAAGCATTAAATGCTCTTACACATGCTCTTACATTTCTCTTGCACAACTCAACTTAGCATTTAATGCACCTTTCATCCCCCCTAATCATGTTATTTCAACAAAATTCAAATTTGAAATTGGCACATTGGCCAAAACTTGCACATTCCTCATCCTCTCAAATCTTGACAAGTCGCATCTTGTCATTGGCTTATGAATGATCCCACATTCATCAAAATATCTCAATCTTCCAACCTTGAATCTATAAAATCAAGGCTTTTCAACAACACATTTTATGCAAAGTTACTCTCTACATGTGAGAACTAATTTTGTCCACAATTACATGTATTTGCATTATCACCACCATCTTGGCATCTTTTGCTTATCAGGGATTTTAAAGGGAATCATTTCTACATCATGAGGAGCACCAATCCACTATGAGATCAATTTGATTCATGTTATTGTGTTTTATATAGTTTTCCTTGTTTTCTTACTTAACATGACTTGGTATTTCATAGAGATGTTGTTGTTTGGTTTGTTTTAAAGGACTAACCATGTTAAGGGTGTGTTTGAGTCTTTTTAAGAAATTTTCAAATTTCACCATCACATGCCATTTATGTGATGGTGAAATATGCAAATTTCTTAAAAAGACTCAAACACAGCCTTAACATGGTTAGTCCTTGAAAAGAAAGCAAAAAACAACATCTCTATGAAATACCAAGTCATGTTAAGTCAGAAAACAAGGAAACTAAATAAAACACAATAAAATGAATCAAATTGATCTCATAGTGTATTGGTGCTCCTCATGATGTACAAAGCATGCCCTCTCCCAATCCATGATAAGAAAAAGCTGCCAAGATGGTGGTGATAATGCAAATGCATGTAATTGTGGACAAAGTTAGTTCTCACATGTAGAGAGTAACTTTGCATACAGTGTGTTGTTCCCAAATTTTGTGTTGTAGTTGTGTTGTTGAAAAGCCTTGATTTTATAGATTCAAGGTTGGAAGATTGAGAGATTTTGATGAATGTGGGATCATTCATAAGACAATGACAAGATGCCACTTGTCAAGATTTGAGAGAATGAGGAATGTGCAAGTTTTGGCCAATGTGCCAATTTCAAATTTGAATTTTGTTGAAATGACATGATTAGGGGGGATGAAAGGTGGAGTAAATGCTAATTTGAGTTGTGCAAGAGACATGTAAGAACATGTGTAAGAGAATTTAATGCTTTGTTGGAAGGGACAAGTCCTTTGTAGGGAAGATTCAAAATTGGAAGAATATTCCATCTTGATGCCATTTTGAAAGAAATTAGATGAATTAATAAATCAAAGAAATGATTTATTGGTCCAAGTGGGTGGGTTAGTTGAGAGTTTAGATTTGACTCAAGTTGAGTCAAAAGCTGGAGAATGGATAATTATGGTTAGAGGTTAGTTAATTCAGATTAATTAACGTGGAGGATTTTAGGAGTTTGATATTTGATTAAATCATTTTGATTTATTGAATCAAATGAGAAGAACTTAAGGACTTAATAAAATAATTTGATTTATTTAATTAAGCATGATGAAACTTAGGGAATTAATCAATAAATTTCTTTAATTGATTAATAGTATAATTGAATGTTAATTAGAGTGGGATGCATGATGTTAGTTTTGCATGTGTACATTTTCCCCCTCTTTGAAGCAATGTACTTGTTGCATTGGTTCGAAGAATGATGTCGCTGATATCTTTGATCATCCCCTAAGACAATTCGGGTTAGTCCTTAGGTTTCCATCACAATGGCAATCCGTTTGCCCATCTATCTAAACATAAAGTCAAGTACGTCATCAGTCGAACTACGTGGTCTCTATGTGTATAACGTAGGCAAGCATAATCTATGGATTAGCTCTCGAGACCCCTAGGATAGGTATTTAAGTTAGTCTCTTCATCATAAATCTCAAAAAATACAAAAAAAAAATTGTAAAACATCTCAAAATACCAAAAACAACCCCTCAAAATATTTGAAAAATCCAAAATGATGCATCCATTTCATCTCACTTTCACCCGCGAATTTTATCACTCATAATTAAATCAATCATCACCTTCACCCTTTGGCGAGTCAGTCAGAAGCAAGTTTAGCAGGTTCAAAAGTGAACACTGTAATCGTCAAAGTCTTGAAAGTCTAAGTCAGTAAGCAGGTAAGTTGGTCAACTTAGAATATCAATAGCTTATCACCCAAATCAGTCCCATCAAAAACCCTAATCACAACATGTCCTAGGATGAAGCTTTCCTATGATGGACATAAGAATCATGTACCCCATAGTAGTTAGTCTTGGCTAGCAATATGAAGAAAATCAACTTGTTTGTTTACTTTATCTGGGCTTTTTGACTTATCTTATTTTGCGCTCATTCCTAGGACCTCTCGATGATGCCTAAACAAAATAGGTTTAGAGAGAAAGGAATGGGGCAATGATCATTATCTTTTTATCTTTTGTGCTTATTGGATATTCTTGTAAAATAAATTCATCATGCATACTTTGCTTTTTTTGTAGGAAGGATGCTTTAGGTATCATGTTGACCACATAAGAAGGCTTTCCTTTTTATGTCTTGGCCCAAGATGTCTGGAATATCTGAACTGTATTTTGAATAAGGTTATGTTTGTCAAGTGTGAACAAGAGTACTCCTATCTGTTTGACAAGTCAAATTCCATCACACTAGGTGCCACACCATCCTAGTTCTTAATACCTTGATGCATCGCATCTACGTGTGCTATCAAACATAAAGAATGGTATGCTCTTTTCCCATCCTTGGATAAGAAATACATCATCATCATTCATCATCATATCCAATAAAGTCTTGATGACTAGGGGACTTGTTGGAATTCTTCATCTTCTTGAATTTAAGGGTTGATCCCTCTCATTCTTCTATCCTCTTTCGCGCTAACAATGCATCCATCCTACATCCATCTTGCATCTTTCGTAATCATTTCATATCATCATAGCACAACATCATCCATCACATCCATCTCACATACATTGCATAATCATTTAAGTTGTTTAGGATAATATAAATTTGTTATTCTAAGCATCTTTCAAACATCTCATTTACATCATCATTATCATATAGATCATATAGTCTAACCATCCATACATTCATTTTTAACCTCTTTGTCACGAGATCCACCTCAATCTTTTTGCTCGATCTCTAAAGGGGGAAATGTACTAACGTACTTCTTTTCACTGGGGCATCTGAAAAAATTAGAATTTTTTTAATTTCAATGTCAGCAACATCTATCTTTGAACCAATTCAACAAGTACATTGCCTCAAAGAGGGGAAAAATGTAGACATGTAAAATATATGCATGCATCTAATCATACTTCATTCAACATTATTTCATCTATTTATTAAATAAACCAATTTAATTAATTCACTTCTCTCAAGATTAAATAAATCCAATTATTTAATTATCCCCTATAGTTCCTAATTTTATTAAATCACAGATATCTAATTAAATCACTCATATGCATTTTCCTCTCATTTGATTTAAAATAAATACAAAAATTAAAATCAAATGTCATATCACCTAAATTCTTGTTAGATTAATCAAATCTTGATTAGTTTAATCCTAATCACCTAGATCCTCCAGATTCATCCACTTGCACAATAAATTATTTAATTTGATTTATTAAAACACCTATTTTCTCTCACAAGGGCACATTCCTTGGGAATATGCCCTCATTAACTCTCATGTTTTATTTTTTTGGACAAACACAATTCCCCCCAAAAAATCCCTCAACCATATTCATTTATTGCCTTTTTCAAATTTGAAATGGGCACATTAGCCAACACTTGCACAATCATGGCCCAATCCCATTGTGGAAAGTGGGTCTCTCCTATTGGATGGGATTTAGTACTGCATCTCTCAATCTTAGCTTCTCCTTTCTCAACTTTTGTTATAAATGCAATGCATTTTCTCTCATTTCAACATCTACATTTTAGAGCATCCTTATTATAGGCAACTTGAGTTCATGAGCATCTCATTGTCTATCATTTTATTTTTTTTAGCAAGGGTTGGGAAAGGGCTCTTTCAGATATTCAAAGAGCACCAATCCATCATAGAATAGGTATCTATTATGTATTTTTCTTTCAACTAAGTTAGTTTTTATGTCTTTATGCAAGCATGTTGGATTATTCTATGGATATGTTGATAATCTATTTTATTTAGAATGCTAACCATACGAAGATGGGTGTGTGTGTTGAAGGTTTTCTAACCATTTGCATATTTTCACCATCTACAGGGTTATTCAATCTATTTTATATTCTTAATAGTATTATTAGTTATTTTTGTTAATATAACATATATAAAGAAGAAATCTGGTTTATATCTCATATTTAAGAATAGGCCTATCCAAATTTTGGAGTGTGTCTAAAGTTCATTAATGTTGTTCTAATAAAAACTATGGGTTGTATTATTTTACTAATTTATATTTTTTTATAAGAGGATAATTTTTTGTAACCTATTGTTCCTACTTATTAAATAATTTTATTTTTTCTTGGTAGACCATGTAATGAGTAGGATAAAAATGTAAATTCTATGTTTAGAATCATTAAACACATATAAAATCTTGACCTAATTCTCATGTGCTAACAATATCCAATGTATGAGTGCTTCATTTTATTTTTCTATATGTATAGTGGAACTAAAGTCTATATATAGCCAATAAATGTTTTCCTTGAGGGATAATCAAAATTTTACACCAATTCTATCTCCTTGTTTGGATTTGGACCCATCAAACCTCAAAGTCCAAAAAAACTCTTCTTAAGATTAATAAAGCTTTGAATTTTTCTTATAGAAATAATTTTTAAGATATTTATGAGCACATACATGGATATTTCCATTGATGTAGAAGTTTCACTGATAGAAATTCAATGATTGTGAATATTGCTTCTTGCAAGGGTTATAAAGTTTCTTTAATTTTTGTAGTAGTAGGTGGAAAATTGATAATGTAGATATTCTTTTAACTTCCAAAAATAGTAAGAACGATGGAACAACTAATCAAAGAATATGTTGAATAATGTCACCATAGTTGAACATGTTAATATAGAAAAATACCGAAAAAAAACGCAAAAATAGTCCTCTTCTCATCCAAATTGAGAATTAAATAGAATTCTCCAATTTCTCATCTCTCATTGTGAAGGTATCACTTGTAACCTTATAATTGATCTCCTACAGATGTTAATGATATTTCTAAAACATGTGTGAGCAATCCTCATCAGACCAATTCTTCTTCAATTTTGTCTCTCAAACTTGTGAGAATGGGTAGTGGAAGGGATTCCCTTCTCAAGGTCAATCCATGTGTTACACTAACTCACGATTCACTTCCAAATTTGACCACATAATAAAAACTTGTCACATTTGTAAATGGTGCTAGAAAAGGGGTCTAAAATCAAATATGGTTAACTTTATGACTTTCAAAGGAGTCCTAACTCATAGTCATATGACCTAGCACCTTAGGGATACATTATAATGTAGAAAAAATACATTAAACTCACTTAAACTTATGAGAAAAATTGACACCACACTTGACACCTAAGTGCTATTTTCTATCACTTGAGATAAGACATACTTCACAAGCACAAGGATACATTCCACATTAATCATACTTCAAAACCATACTTTGCAACACTAAATCATAATTGACAACCACAATGATACATTCCACATTAATCCTATTTTTAAATCCATAAAAAATCCTCAAACATAAATTTAAAGAAAATACCCAAAGTCAAACAAAATAAAGAAGAGAAATTATAAATATAAAAAAAATAGGGCATCTAAACCATTTCAAATTTTCTAATTCTTTGCTTTTTTCTAATTTCATAGGAGAGTAAAATACATGAAAACATAAACCTAAATTTTTAAAAGGTTGATGTTTTATGAGAAAAATATAAGCAATAACAAAAATAATTAGCTAATAAAACAATATTTAGATAATTGTATGGTAGTACATAAATAAACTCGGAGTTATTACCTTATATCTTGTATCATTAGCTTGTTTAATTACATAAGTGTAGAAAATTATATAGCTTTTTGTTCATTTTATTAAAATTAAAATCAAATCGAAAAAGACGTTCATGCGAATGGAAGCTGCTGGCGCAAGTCCCTGACTGCGACCAACCCTTGGTTGCCCACGGCTAGTAATAGGCCGGGGCCTGTGGTTCTTGTGCTTCACGTGGAGGGGAGCTACTGTGGTGGGAAGGAGGGGGTGTGGGGTGCAGGGTGTGGGGTGTGGGCGTTGGGGTGGGTGGTGGAAGTGGTGTGGGCGTGGGTGTTGGGGTTAGTGCCGGGGTTGGGGTATGGCTGTGGTTACCAATAGCATGGTGCTTGCTGGGCCAAAACCGTCTCAGCCATTTTCAAAAGCCATGCATGCACACAAGACGGATTCGTCTTTTGTAGGAGAGAGTTCCAAGCTCAAGAAAGTGAATGGATGCCTGCTGCGGTGCCATGATCATCCTATTCTGGTTATTTCTCCTAAATCAGTTCAGGAGGACATTGCTTATTAGAGTCAACACATTCTGATTTGTAATTTTTTGGGCATTTGTGTACCCCTCTTGGCGTTGGAGTCCTGGATCCGTCACACCTGGCAGGTTGAGGGTGATTTCGAGTTGTTGGTGGCTGGGAATGGCTATTTGATGGTTAATTTCTCTTGCATCTCGGATCGCAATCGCGTTTTCGAGGGAGGACCGTATTTCTACAATCATGTGGGCTTGTTCATTAAGCCCTGGCATGTAGGGTTTAATGCAACAGAGGATCTTCCTACACGAGTTCCTGTTTGGGTTCGTCTTCCATGGCTGCCTTTGGAGTTCTAGAGAGAGGATATTTTGCATCGGATTGCTGCCTTGTTGGGGAAGCCAGCTGCGATCGCCCAAAATACTTTGGATAAAAAGGTATTCTCTTATGCTCATATTTGCGTTGAAATTGATTTAAATAACCCTCTGCCAGATTCTTTAGAGATTTGTATTGGCTCTGCCTCGTGGATTCAATCTCTGGATTATGAGTCCCTTCCTTTTTATTGCTGCTTTTGTCACGAGTATGGACACTTTCAGCGCCAGTGTCCTCAGGCACCCAAAGTAGCTAGGGCTTCCTCTTTGCCTCCTTTTGGGCCTTCGATGGATAAAGGGGATAAAGGCAAGGTGCCTGTGGCTGAGAGGGGGCCGGATAAGGATGGCTTTATTCCTGTTAAGCAAAGAAATAAAGGGAGGGGTCAGAAGCGAACCCATAAGGATAAGCAGAGTGACCAAGGTTTTAATCAGTTTGAGGCCCTGGACAATCAGTCTCTGGAGGAAGGGATCCCTATTGAGATTTCTTCTAGGGACACAGGTATGGCTAGTGGGCTGGATACAGGGCTAGAGCAGGCAATTGTTGTTTATCATATCTCTCCGGTTTTTGAGCAGCGGATTTCTGAGCCTCCTAGGGCCTCTGCGGATGGGCAGGATGATATTGTTTTAGCAGATTTAGCTAAGGCAATTTTTTCCTCAGGTAAAGGTAGGGGAGCGTCTCTTGCTTTGGGGATCCAGCAATGCCCTCTCAAGAAGGGTCATTTTGATAATTCTTTGAAAGATGGTCGTAAGAAGGATGCTGACAAGCTTAAATTTACTAGAGATTTGTTGGTGGAATCTGGGTCTGTTAAGACCCTGAAGGCCCATTTCTCTCAACCTTTCTTATGATTATTCTCTCATGGAATGCAAGGGGGTTGAATAGCACCCCCCATCAAAAGGCTATTCAAGATTTGACTATGGTGCATGCTCCTAATATTTTTTGTGTCCAAGAAACTAAGCTTCAGGTGGATCTCATGCTTCAACAAGCCCCTCATATTTGGTTTACAGGCCAGTGCCAGTGTATTGGGTCTAGGGGAACCTCTGGGGGTTTGGCTCTTTTCTGGGACCCTCGAAAGGTTATTCCTTGCTGGTGGATCTCAAGTTAGTCTACTATTTCTGTGGTGGCTTCTATTTTGGAATCTGGGGAGACTATTTTACTCAGTAATGTTTATGCTCCGATTGACATTCAGGGTAAAACCCAGCTTTGGGACCATATCAGATATGTTAGGTCTTGTGCACCCTTTTTGCCCTGGATCTTAGCTGGTGATTTCAATGTGGTGTTGAGCTTGGAGGAGAAAAGGGGAGGGTTGCCTAGGATTGGCCCTGCTTCAGACCTATTTCGGGCTAATGTGGACTCTCTTGCTCTGGTGGATGTTAAACCCTTTAACAGAACTTTCACTTGGAATAATATATGGAGTGGGCCTGAAGCGATCTCCTAGTGGCTTGATCGTTTCCTTGTCTCTTGCTCTTGGGTTATAGGTAGCTTGGTTATTTCTTCTAAGATTCTGGACTGGTGTGGATCTGATCATTGGCCAATAAAGCTTTCGACTTCTGCCTTCCCAAGTCCAAAGAATCCTCCTTTCAAATTCCAGCTTATGTGGCTACGTGAACCATCCTTGGGAGATCTTATTGCTAAGTGGTGGTAGGATGGTGCCCTTGCGTATGGTACTACCATGTATTGCCTAGTTAAGAAGCAGCAATATGTCAAGTATCACCTAAAGTGTTTGAATAGGTTGTGTTTTGGTAATTTTTGGGCTAGGAAAATAGAGGCGCAGGATCACCTTGCTGTTATTACCCGCCAGATCCGGGATTTGGGTTTCTCAGAGGCCCTTGGTCATGCTGAGGCTCAGGCCCTAAAATTGGTGGAGGAATGGGAGCTTCGCGAAGAGATCTTTTAAAAACAAAAGGCTAGAATTTATTGGCTTCAAGAGGGTGACAGGAATACTTCATTTTTCCATCATTCGGTGCAAGCTCGTCGAAATAAGTGTTTTATCCCTTCTCTTGTTAATTCTGAGGGTCTCTCAATTTCTTCACAACAGGCTTTGTCTAGAGAGGCTCACCAGTTCTA
Organism: Sequoiadendron giganteum; assembly: GCA_007115665.2. Lineage (NCBI taxonomy): Eukaryota > Viridiplantae > Streptophyta > Pinopsida > Cupressales > Cupressaceae > Sequoiadendron > Sequoiadendron giganteum. The sequence continues at coordinate 495,612,520 of CM021105.1, forward strand.
CTCTAATCTGTTCAAAGAGGACTCACTCCCTGTGGAGGTGGCAGAGAATAGGGTCCTGGCTTGCATTCCCTCTTTAATCTCCCATGGTTTGAATGCTTCTCTTATTCGTCCTGTGACTTTGTCAGAAGTTGAAGAGGTGGTGTTTGGGATGAACAAGGGAAAAGCCCCTGGTCCTGATGGTTTCCCCGTTGAGTTTTTTCAAGAGTTTTGGGATATTGTGAAGCTTGATTTGTTGGAAGTAGTCTGTGAGTCTCTCCATAGTAAGCAGATGCTTCGTGCAATGAATGCTACCTTTCTTGTTCTCATTCCTAAGAAGGAAGGGGCTGACCGACTTGATTTCTTTAGACCTATTGCGCTCTATAATATGGTGTATAAGATTATTACGAAGTTGATTGCTGAGAGGCTCAAATCTTGCCTGTCGATGATCATTTCAGAGGAGCAAGGTGGCTTTGTGGCTGGTCGTCAAATTTTGGATAGGGTGGTGGTTGCGTCTGAAGCCATTCATTCCATGGCTACCTCTTAGGATAGGTCTATGTTTATCAAGTTGGATATGGCCAAAGCTTATGACAGAGTTAAATGGAGTTTTCTTTAGAAGATTCTTTTGGCCTTTGGTTTTTCCCCTGAATGGGTGAGTTGGGTTTTGAGTTGTGTGACCTCTTCCTCCTTTTCAGTTATTGTGAATGGGGAGCCTTTAGAGCTTTTTGGGGCTACTAAGGGCCTTCATCAGGGAGATCCGCTCTCACCTTATTTGTTTATTATTATGGCTGAGGGGCTTGGTCAGCTTCTTAAATCTCAGGTCTCTCATGGTTTGATTCATGGGTGGAAGTGGGGGATGGACTTGCCAAAGCTTTCCCATCTTCAATTTGTGGATGACACCTCTCTTATGGTATTGGATCGTATTAGGGAGGTTGAATCCTTTGGGAATGCTTTGGATGACTATCTTGCAGCTTCGAGACAAAAAGTCAATGAGCAAAAGTCATCCATATTCTTCTTTAATACTCCTCTTGCCATCCAACAACAGATTGTTGCTATTTTGCATTTTGAAATTGGGTCTCTTCCCTTTGTCTACCTGGGTATTCCTCTTGATATTGGCCATGAGCCTAGGTCCTCCTGGCAGTTGTTGCTTGATAAGCTTCGGAGGAAGGTTACTCATTGGACTCATCACTGGCTGTCTACTGCTACTAGGGTGACTCTTCTCAAGTCTATTATCCAGGCCCTCCCCACCTATAGGTGCTTTGTTCAAGTGGCTCCTATGTATTTCCTTAAGGAATTTGATGCTCTTTCTCGCCAATTTCTTTGGAGCGGCAATTTGTTGTCCCCCAAGTGGAGCCTTGTTAAGTGGGATTTTGTGTGTAGACCGAAGCAGGAGGGTGGGCTTGGTTTACGCTCTGCCATTTTGAATGGGAAAGTTCTCGCTGCCAAGCTGTATTGGCGATGGTGTACCAATCAACATCAGTTATGGTCTCGTATTCTCAACCATAAATATCTTCGGGGTGTTACCTCTTTTGAGGTTCCTCGCTATGCTCTAGAAGGGAGGGGTTCTATGATCTGGCATACTTTGAAAGTGGGGGAGTAACTGATTAAGGGTGCGCTTTTTGGATTTGTCATTCAGGGTCACAGGCTCTTTTTTGGGTGGATTCTTGGGATGGTCACCCTTCTATTCTCTCTTCTTGTCCTCACCTCCAGTCCCTATGCGATGTTTTTATTGCGGCCGCCTGGGATACTATGGAGCATTATAAGGTGGCGCAACATGGTGGCTTGGCTATTAGTTTTCGCTGGAAGCACCCTTCTGAGTGGCCACCTGGAGGGTCTGAGGGGGATAGGCGGGAGTTGTTTGAGCTTTTGGCTTCCCGTGCCTGTAACTCTCTGAGTGGCCCAGATGTCTTGGCCTGGGATGGCTCTGATTTGTCTGGAAAGTACTATGTGGCAGCTGGTTATAAGAAATTGGGTAGATAGTTGTTTGGGGACACTGAGGTCCCTTGGTGGAAGCAAGTTTGGCACAAGCTATCTTGGCCCAAGTGCAATTTTTTCATGTGGTTAGTGGCTCAAAATCGGTGTCTTACTTGGGATAATTTATGTAAGCGGGATTTTCATGGCCCCTCTATGTGTGTTTCATGTCATGGTAGTGAAGAGAGTCTCTCCCATCTCTTATTTCATTGTGCCTATGCTAGGGAGATTTGAAATTTCTGGTGGGGGGTGTGGAATACATCTTGCTAGCATGCTTCCTCTTTGGCAGAGTTTGGGGAATGGTGGGGCAAGGCCCCTGTTTCTACCACCTTTCTTCAGGCTGCTTGGGCTCTTGGGCCCTCCTTTATTATCTAGAACTTGTAGTTGGAAAGGAATAGGCGGATCTTTTAGGATTCGCTACTGAGGGCCCCTCATCTCTGGTGGAAAATTCTACATTCTCTTGGGGAAACCATTGCGGCTAAGTGTGATATGACTATGCTGGTGGATCCTCGTGACATTGATTATTTTAATCGTCTTCATCTTCCTCCTCCGCAGTGTCAGCTCATGCGTAATAGATGTAGACATCCTACCCCGAAGGTGAATAGGGAGGGGAGATGGACTCCTCCCCCTCATGGTTTCCTTAAAATCAATTCTGATGGCTCTTCTCGAGGAAACCCGGGGCATGCTGGGATTGGGGGTGTTGGCAGGGATAGCTATGGCAAGGTCTAGTTTATCTTTTCTATGTATAAGGGCCTCCATACTAATAATCTTATGGAGGCTCAGGCTATTTTATTGGCTGTGGAGCGGGGCAGTCAACTGGGTTGGCGAAGGATCATTTGTGACTCTGACTCATAGGTTGTGGTGAACTTGCTGAAAAGACAGTGTTTGGATGATGTGAGCTGGCAACTGACTTTGATTGTGCAATAAATTCTCACCCTCTGTGCTTCTCTGGAGTATATTACTTTCACTCATATTCCTCGAGAATGGAATGGGGTGGCTGATTGCTTGGTTAAATGGGCGTCGGATCATATTCAAGATTGAAATTTGGTGGATTGGGGCCAATTACCCCCAGATTTGTCTCAACAATTGGATCGCTTGGTGGAGCTTGATAGGGCCATTTAATGCCCTTGCTTTGTAATGTTTCCTTGATTTAATAAAATTTTTACCCTCCTTGATGTTAAAAAATTAAAATCAAATCTATTTATTTAGCCTTTGTTTTTACTAAAATGTAGTTTCAATATCTAAATAATGTTAAATGAATAGTATTTGTCTCTAAGAAATTGAATGTCTTTTGTAATTGAGAAGAAATTTTTAAGCTTCTCCTAGAAGTCTCAATTTTCTAAAAATTTGAGCATACATAACATTTAGGCTATGTATATTATCATTCACATCCATAACTTCCAAACTAATGCTTTTAACTTAGAAAAAATATACTCTTGAAGTGAAATACAAAATTAAGTGTATGGGCTTCAATTATGTCACTATTTTTTTTCTTCTAGACTATTTTAATGTGATACCAAATACATTGTGAAATTCAAATATATTGATAAAGTTATAAAAAAACAATAATAATAATATCTAGAAGAAATATATAAATCAAATTGTATATTATTTAATGACTGATTACCTTATACAATTAAATAGAAATTTAACAAATTCTTATAATCAAAGAATTAAACATGGTAATCATGTTTGATTTATCAACATTCAATTATCTAGTTTGGTCCCATCTAAAATTTCTATTGTCAAAATTATTACTAACACATGTTCATGATACCACATAACTACATGGAGATGTTGGATGTGCAATTATTTCCAACACCCTATCTATAACCAAGATATTGACATTGGTTGTGTAGTTATCTCTATCACCTAACAGGGAGAGGCAGAGGAGAAAGAAAATAAAAGAAAAAAACCAAAAATAACTGAATAGAGAGAACACATAAATGAAAACACACAAAATATATCCAAAGCTGATTTTCTATTATAAATTTAAATCATATATTTCATAAAAGAGTTGTTGCTCTATTCCTTCCCTATTCTTTCTTTTGCAGAGCAATACCAGACTTTTCCTATTCTTTCTGTTCTAATCAAAACATAAAACCATTGTGTATATATTAAACTTCAACAACATGGTAAGATTCACCAGAAAAGAGGAGAATTAAATGCCATTAATACAATAATAAAGAATTGAAAGATATGCCTAGATTTATCCATCAAATCACATTAAAAGAAATTGTCCTATTCATATTAAATACAAAGTAAGTGACCAAAGATATTTCACACAAAAATAACACCACCAGAAGACCTTAAACCAAAGTACTACCAAGACCAAAAGACCACCCTGTAGGACTGTAGGGGCACTACTCCACTAGAAAAGATAGGAGAAGGAGCTATAGTATGGTGGTAGACATTGCACCACCGCACGACACAAAAGATGAGGCTGCAGGTTAGCGGTAATCATTGCACCACCGCATACAACTGAAAATGAAGATGCAGGAATGGAGGGAGGGCTAGGGAGACATGCAGAGTTGGGATTAAATTCCAACACTCTCCCTTAATCACAACTACTACCATCAGTGATGCCCAATCAATCCCTTTGATATACAAAACCTAATTTTCCTAATGCCCTAGTAGAAATATCTGCATGCTGATCTTCAGACCTACAAAATTCTAAAAAGATCTCTCCATTGTTGATCAGTTCTTTGATGAAATGATATTGAGTGTCAATGTGTTTGCTTCTCTTGTAAAAAATTGGATTCTTTGATAGTTCTATGGTTGAGTTGTTGTCACAATATATTTTTGCTGCATCCTTTTGTTCATATTTCAACTCTTTTAGCACTCTTCTCATCCAAACTGTTTGACATGATGCACTTGTTGCTGCCACATACTCTGCTTCAGCTGATGAAAGAGTGACAATGGGTTGTTTCTTTGAAGCGCATGATATTACACCATTGCCAAAATTAAATACATAACCCAAAGTGCTCTTTCTATCATCAATACTGCCAACACAATCACTATTCATGTACCCTATTAGCTTGAACTCATTTGAACTTGAATACTGAATGGCATAATCCATTGTTCCACTTACATATCTTAAGATTATTTTTCCAGCTTTCCAATGTGATTCTTTTGGTGACTCCATGAACCTTGAAATCAAGCTTACACTATACATGATATTTGGTCTCATGGCTGTTAGGTACATGGGACTACCAACAAGTCTCTTATACAAAGTTGAATCAAAATTTGAACCTTTCTCATCCTTGCTTAATTTCAATCCTGTCACAATAGGTGTAGGTGCAAATTTATTATTCAACATATGAAACCTTTCCAAAATATCAATTTCATACATTGTTTGAGAGATGCAAATACCATTTTCATTTTGGTTCACCTCAATGGCAATAAAATACTTCATGAGACCTAAATCTATCATCTTAAATTCTTTCTTCATGTCTCCTTTGAACATCTCAATTGATAAGTCACCTATGAATATTAAATCATCAACATATAGACATACAATAAGAATTTCACCTTTTTCATTCATCTTGGTTTACAATGTACACTCTTTGTTGCATCTATTGAAGCTAGTTTGTAAAAGATATGAATCATTTTTAATATACCAAGCTCTTGGGGCTTGCTTGAAACCATACAACACTTTCTTAAGCTTGTAGACTTTGTCCTCTTGACCCAAAATCTCATACCCAGGTGGTTGTTCCACATAAACTTCTTCTTCAAGATAACCATTTAAAAATGTTGATTTTAGATCCATCTAATAAAAAGACCACTTATTTTGTGATGCTATGGAAAGTATCATTCTTAGGGTGTCTAGGCATGCTACAGGAGCAAATGTCTCATTATAATCAACTCCAGGCTATTGTGAATACCCTTTTTCCACTAGTCTTTCTTTATGCTTTTGCACATCACCATTTGCATTTAATTTGGTTTTATAAACCCACTTCACTCCTATTACATCCTTGCGTTTTAGAAGACTCATCAACTCCCACATTTGATTTTTTTCAATTAAATGAATTTATTCATCCATTGCACATACCCATTTGTCATCTTTAATTTAATCTTCAAAATGTATTGGATCATCTATTTGTGAATAAAATGCAAAAAGAGAAATCTGATCAGTATTATTTTCACTTTCATTTTTCTCATAAATGTCCCTTATACTTCTAATTTTCTATCTCCTCAAGCTTTCCAATGTATGACTTGACATGTCACTAGATGTAGAACCCGTGAAATGTGGACTTGTTGGTCCTGCACTAGAAATTCCTATTGTAGATGGTGTTTTTGTTCACTTGTTGGAGTTATTGTTTGAATGCATGAGGCTTCCCTTACACTTGATGATGGTGTCACTTGTTGACCACTTTTTTGATCTAGAACAGGTGTGGAGGGAATCACATTTGTAGGATTATTTGTTGGTATAGAAACTTCACTTTCCTCTTGAGGTATACTTGTTGATATATTGACTATTTTTTCTACACTTCCATCCCATGCTTCATCTTCTACAAACTATACATCTCTTATGATTACAAATTTCCTTGTTGGTGGATTATAAATTTTTTAAGCCTTTGATCCAGCGTTGTATCCAACAAATATGCATTTTTCTCCTTTTTTGTCTAAATTTCTTCGTATTTCATCAAGCACATGTGCATATGCTATACATCAAAATACTCTCATATGAACAACATTATGTTTTCTTCCAGTCCATGTTTCTTCAGGAGTCATATTCATGACACTTTTTGTTTAACACCTATTTATTATATAAGCTATACATGATATAAATTCAGCCCAATATTCATTTGGCAAATGTTTGGCTTTCAACATGCTTCTAGCCATTTCCATGATTGTTCTATTTTTTCTTTCAGCTACCCCATTTTTTTGAGGTGTGTATCTAGTTGTAAACTCTTTGTGAATCCCCTGATCTTAGCAAAAGTTTAAAAAATCTTTTGAAATGTATTCACTACCTTTTTTTGTTCTCAATTCTTTAATATCTAGTATCCACTTTGATTTTCAACAAGAGCTTTGAATTGACAAAAATATTCAAATATCTCACTCTTATGCTTTAGAAAGTAAACCCATGTTTTCCTTGAGCAATCATCATTGAGTGTCAAAAAGTAGAATCTACCACCAATTGAAGGTGTTTTCATAGGTCCACACAAGTCTAAATGTACAGTCTCCAAAGGGGCTTTTTCTCTAGTTGACCTACCTGCTAGAAATGATTGTCTATGTTGCTTTCTTAAGATGCATCCTTCACATATTATTTTTGGTTTCTCTATTAAAGGTAATCCCTTGACCATTCTTTTTCTATGAAGAAAATTTAGACCACTAAAATTAAGATGCCCAAATTTTAGGTCCCATAACCAATTTTCATCTTTTATTTCTTCTTGAAGGATTGTTTGCATGACTGATGTAGTTTCTTCTCTATTCACTTGTGATTTTATGGAATGGTGTGCATGACCATAATTTATGTTCAAATTTGGGTTAATATTAAGGGGAAACATTCTATTATTTGTCATTTTATCTTTGGAAATGAGCTGATTGTTTGGATATTTATCTAAAATTGTGCACAATCCATTCTTGAAAGATAATCTAAACCCTTTTTGAAAAAGTTGACCTATACTCATTAGGGTATGTTGTAGACCAAACACAAAATACACATCTAAGATATACTTTTTCTCCCCCTATTTAGTTAGAATTTTGACATTTCCTTTTGCTTTGATTGACACTTTGTTGTCATTTCCCAGTGTAGCATCAAATTTTACATTTTCATCTAAACTTGAAAACATTTCTAGATTTCCTATCCTATGGTTACGACAACTTGAATCTAAAAACCACACATCTTTTTCATTTTCTTGTGCAACATTACATGCCAGAAACATTGTGCTTGATTCTGATATTTTATTTTGATTTTTTTTTGTAAAATTTGCATTATGTTTACTGAAATCATATTCTTCTTTCTACACTCATTCATATAATGTCCAAACTTTTTATAGTAGAGACATTGGATTTGAGTTTTTTCATACCTTTGACCTTGTGATTGATTTTGTGAGATGCTTTGGCTTGAGTTTTGATTGATACCTCTTCCACTTGAGCTTCATAGGTTGCTTCTTCCACCTCTATAAAAGTTTCTGCCTCTTACTCGGATGTTTGATCTACCTCTGCCTCTACCATGGTTGATTGAAGCTTGTCACTTGAATGCATGCTCTATCGACTTGTTTCCTGATTCTGCCTATGTTCATGAGAAATGAGAGATGCATGAAGCCCATCAACTGAAAATTGTGAGAGGTTCATTGTTTCCTCTATAGCCACAACAATTGACTCAAATTTTCTTGGAAAAATCCTTAGAATCTTTTCAACTACGTTCCTATCTTCTAGTGTATCCTCATGAGATCTGATTTGATTTATCAGTCCAATGATTTGAGTGAAGAATGATTCTACCGATTCATTATCCTTCATATATATTATTTCAAAATGTCTTCTTAGTATTTGTATCTTTGTTGTTTTAACCTTTGCCATACCTGGATAGGTTATTTGTAGTATATACCAAGCTTGTTTGGACCTTGTTACTGCTACAATCATTGGGAGAATGCTCTCATGCACTCCTTGGAGGATGAAGAAAAGGGATTTTGAATCCTTCTTCCTATTATCTTTCAATAAATCCTTCTTTGCTTGAGTTAGTGCATTATATGTTGCTACATCAACCCGTTCTGGAAAACCATTCTCTACTAGCTCCCATAAATCTTGTGAGAAAAACAATGCCCTCATGGTGATTGCCCAATAGTCATATTTCTTCCCATTAAACTATGGGATTTGTGGGTTTGTCAAGCTTGTGCTTGTTGCTGCTTTGACTTTGAAAATTTGTTTGAATTCCTTTGCTGGAGCTCTTGAGAAAACCCTTTTGCTGTGAACCTGCTCTTATACCACGTGAAGGGGAGAGGCAAAGGAGAAAGAACATAAAACAAACAAACCCAAAATAACTGAATAGAGAGAACACAAAAATGAAAATACACATAATATATCCAAAGCTGATTTTCTATTATAAATCCAAATCATATATATTTCCTAAAAGATTTTTTGCTCTAGTCCTTCACTATTCTTGCTTTTGCAAAGCAATACTAGACTTTTTCTATTCTCTCTATTGTAATCAAAACATAAAACCACCGTGTATATATGAAACTTCAACAACACAATAAAATTCACCAGAAAAGAGGAGAATTAGATGTCATTAATACAATAATAAAGACTTGAAATATATGCCCAAATTTATCCATCGAATCACATTAAAAAAAATTGTCATATTCATACTAAATACAAAGCAAGTGACCAAAGATATTTCATGCAAAAAGAATGCTGACAAAAGACCTTAAATCACACTACTGCCGAGATTAGAAGACTACCCTATGGGACTGTGGGGGCACCGCACAAGATAGAAGGAGTTGCGATATGGTGCTAGACACCGCACCACTGCACAACACAGAAGATGAGATTGTGGGTTAGCGGTAGTCACTACACTACCGCATAGACCTGAAAAGGAAGATGCAAGAACATGGAGAAGGCTGGGGAGGCATGCAAAGTTGGGATTAAATTCCAACATCGCCCTCTCCACAATCAAATATCCACTTAATTATTGAATAAGGACAATAATACTCATTTGAAACCTCAAGCACCTCTCCTCATCCAACATCTAAATGGAGGCATGTCAAGGAACCTATAGTTCCTTTGAAAACCTTTTCAAATGTAATCTGGTTTTTCCAATACATAATATTTACTATGATTATTTATTTATCTCCCCCTTTATACTTTGCGAGTCCAGCCAACCAACATTAGCAACAACTAACAAGTGCTAGACCTTTTTTTTGACAAATCTCCTTTTTCTTGACAAATTTAGAGCTTTGAACTCTTTAAATAGTTACCCAAACTTACGCTATTGTCTACAAAATATTATATCTACCCTACACTACTCGTATCTTACGAGGATTAACTCATAAGATACTCAGATTTTCTTGGGCCATGCCATGATGAAGTCATGTTTATTCTAGCTCTGATATCATGAAAAAATTAAGATAATACTTAACACATAAAAGAAATACACACAAACTGAACTAAATATTTTTCATTGAAGATGATTTCACTATATACTTACATAAAAGTACAACAATTTTTTTTGGTTTCAAAGAGCTAAATATAATAGCAAACTGTGTCATTGTGAACACTTCTAAGACTCCTATTGCCACACTATTGACAATTTTTTTTTCAATATTAACATATATATATATATTAGATGCGCAATTATCTTGAACATATATGGATAAAAATGCCTGTGCAGAATGGTTTAAGTTGACGTTAACAGACCGTTCCCGAAAATGTGAAGGAAGTGGGACAATGATTATTGCTACCCCATACACTATCTTATCTGGGAGAGAGAACGGAGGTGTCTACGGTTGCGGATGAGAATTCTTCAGCAATGGGAGTGTTGTTAGAGTGGACTGCTACTCCATCCTCTCCCGTACCTGTTGTATGAAGTAGTTGAAGAGCTTCTTTCAGTTCACTTACAACGTGGCTCATGGTGGGCCTGTCATTTAGTTGCTCGTCTGTACACGATATTATTAACCCTGCAAGCTTAGACATTGCATCTAAGTGAAAGTTGTCCCCTGCTTTTTTATCTATCAAGCTCTCAATATGTCCTTGAGAAATCAATGACCTTGACTGCAGCAACACAAATCAATATTAATAAATCTAACTACACCATTTTTGTTTTCTTGATTGAATGATTTCTAAATCTTTAGACAATAGTGTTGTCCTTGTGCTTACCCATCTCAGAATGTTAGTCGCCTCACCCGAACTATTTTTATAAATAGGCTTTCTTCCTGATATGATCTCTAAAATTAGAATGCCGAAGCTATATACGTCGCTTTTTTCTGTTAAATTCCCAGTGTTGGCATATCTGTGCAAGGAAAACACTCTCAGCATTTCTGTTCTAATTATTCTATATACATTATTAACTATAGAAAAAAAGACGAAATTAATTTACTGTGGATCAAGGTAGCCAAATGTGCCCTTCACATCCGTTGAAACATGAGTTGCTTCACAAGTTGGTCCATCTTTCGACAGGCCAAAATCTGCTATTTTTGCTTCCATTCTTTCGCTTAGTAATATATTGGCCGATTTGATATCTCTGTGAATTATTTGAGGTTCGCATCCACAATGCAAGTACTCCAATCCTGATTATTACACCATAAATTATTCCACGAATAAAATCGAAATAATAAATATCTTGTGTTGTATCAAGCAATGGACCTACCTTGAGCTGCTTTTAAGGCTATGTCAAGTCTTTTTTTCCAGTCAAGGCGCTGCCTCGGTGGAGATGATCCTGCAAGCATGGTAGAAATATCATCAGTTGACTAGGCAACCTGCAATTTTTTTAAAGTGTAACTGTAATTGTATCATGCAACTTCAAATCTAGAGAAAAAATAAAAGGCAGGAAAGCATCCCAATCAATTGGTTGCCCATCTTTTCAGTGATAATAAATGGGTTTTGCTTGACCATAAACAGTCTACCGCCATCCTTTTAATAAAAAATATTCCTTTACTTACATAACTAATATCCTAAATCTTGGGACCTAAAAGGCTTTTATGGATAGTTAAGTTAACCATCTGAAATTTGGACTTGGTAAAGCTAAATTATAACTGTATCACTTAGGAAGAAAAATGGAGCAGAAGATTGCCATGGAGAAGTTGATGCAAGTTTCCGTTGGGCATAAACTCGTAAATCAATATTCGGTGTTCTCCTTCATAGCAGTACCGATGTAAAGACACAAGATTTTTATGGCGCACTTTCGAAAGACAGACCACCTGCAAACACATTTTTATTTATGAAGATATTAGATACCAAATTATAGAGCTTTGCTATGGTAATCCTGTTAAAGCCCGATTCGGCAGAGAATTAGTCAAACCTCCGTAGTAAATTCACGCGTCCCCTGCTTAGATTTTTCCGACAGCACTTTGACGGCTACCTTCGGTCCGTTCTTTAAGCAGCCGTAGTATACAGGTCCAAAACCTCCTTCCCCAACTTTGTTATTGAAACCATTAGTCATTTCTCTGACTTCTTCGTAATTGTATTCTCTGGAATTTGGTTCGATTGAGACTTCCGGCATTAGGCAAATCGTGGATTCTGTAGCGTGACGATAATTTCATTGATAAAACGAACTACATACCATGGTTGGTGTCGAAAGAAAAATTGGTAAGTAAAACAAGCATACTAGCCTGTCGCTTTCCTTCTTCTGCAATTCCTACCAATAATTAGTATGGCAATACAGCAGATGATGAATAGTGCTATGCCACCACCAATAGACAAACCGATAATCAATCCTTTGTTTGTAGATTTGCTTCTACAATAATTTTGGCCTCTGTAACAGAGATGAACATTTCCTGAAAGACTTAAAAACAAACAAATCTGAAATCATCAGAATTTGAAGTCCTAACTGTTAGGTTTCAAACAAAATGAAAGTTTCCTCAGACCCCTGAATACTGTAATAAATATTTCTCATTTGTAGTAGATATTTACACTTCACCTGAGATTTAGGTTCTTCTTACTTATCAAACCTGCAGGCACTGTTCCCGTGAGGTCGTTATTCTCCAGATTACTGAAAGAAAGTTTCATTCGAAAAAGAGGTTAACATTCAAGAAAAATTACCTTCTACCTGAACTCCATAACAAGTCAAGTAAATCCCTCCAGTTAAAACTTTAGCGCAACTAAAAGAACAGAGAGTTCACGATTGTTTAAGTGTCAAGAAGATACTCACAGTTTCTTCAAGTTTGTCAAAGTAGCCAGCGATTCAGGTATTGTTCCATTTAAATTGTTGTCAGACAGATCACTGGAAAAACATACACAAATTTTCTTACTGGGAGAGTAAGCAAACAGCTGGTTCCCTTCTGGAATAGCCATAATGACTTATAACTCTCAACCTTTATCTTCACACTCCTTTGTCTTCTTAAGAAGAAGAAAATGAGGGACAAGGCCGAACTTGGAAATGTTAAGGGTTATGAAACATTACAATGGATCCTAAAAGTTAAACATCAAGAATTGAGCATATATGAGAGGGGCATGTACGTTTGCTGCCAAATTAAATGAATAGAATATATTATGTTTGAGAGGTTAACTCTTGCCTTTTCTATTGCTTAAAAATTAGTCATCCTATTGATCGAGCAGTTCAATTGTTTTCAATTTCCAAAAATATTATAAATATATTGTATTTATGCTATCTGTATATTTATTAGTAATAGAATTATTGTGTTTGTTTTATAAAATTTGTTCGAAATTAACACTTACATAATCTCCAATGCTGTAAGACTGCTAATATCAGCAGGAATACTACCTGTTAAGCCTTTTTTTGATAGATTCCTGAACAATGCACATGTATAAACACTAAATTAAGATAGCAAGTTGTTGTTAAATGAAGTAACTAAAAATTGGAAGTATCACTTACAAGATCACAATTCTAGGTGATATATCATCATTGCAAGCTATCCAGTCCCATGAATATTGTAAGGGCAAGCATGGATCACCAACATAAGTGTAGTTTATTTGTTGTTGAATAATAGTTAATGCTTCTACTACAATTTTCAAATTAAAAAATAATTGAGTTAGATTTCATATCATAATTAACTTAATCGTAATGTTAAATAAATCATATTTTCTTCTAATTTTAGATTTCATATTCCATCACATTTGCACAATTTTTACCATTATATTAAAAACCATCTACTAAGACATTCAATCATGGGGTTCGCAAGTTAAAAGGAAGTCTGAATAATTTAGAAGTAAAAGTGGAAGTATTATTTATAGGATAATTCAATTTGGTTACTTGTGCATATATTTAAATATTTAAAGTAAGAATTAATTGGTACTGTTTGTTATGAAATTCAACATTGTAGTTGGATAGTCTATATAAATGAATCAACAATCACACAATTTATCAGATATTTTACTTTCTCTCAAACAACCGACCTTTATCTTGTTCATTCTGTGCATGTTTTGAAAAATATAGGCAATTATTCTTTCTCAAACACCTAATATTTTGAACCAAATGTAAATTTTAAGCCTAAAGTTAGACAATAGAAGAAAATCAACTTATTAGGTTCTAGATTTTTAGAAAACGGTTTACAAGGTAAAATCTTATTATTATCGGTATTTGAAATTTTCAATTACATACCATCTGATGTAAATGTTCCTTGTTGATGTTGAGCATTTTGGCGATAAATCTCCAAAGCGCTTGTCATTGGCGATAAAGTTGAACGGTTTGTTGCTCGCAAGCTAAATGCCATATTATTAGTAATACCATAAGGTATGAGGACAGATATGTTTGATGACTGGAGATACATAGGCTGTATAGGACCATCATTAAGCTTGTTATTATCCAAAAACAAGTCAAATTCTCGAATGTTCGTTGCATTCAAATCAGCTTGCAATTCTACAAAATACATCGATATGTAAAGATTCCCATTTCGACTACTATAACGAGGAGGCAAATCCATTACTGAGGGGGAGTTAGGGTAGCTTGTTTCTGCTGTTTGCAGGACAAGAGATGGAGGTTGGTCATAAGCCACTCCAATAGATACTTTCATTCCACTTGTAATATTAGGAAAGTCTACTTGACTAGGATGCCAAAGTCTATCAAATGGATCATCTGGATATCCGATCATTACAAATACAATATTATAAGACAGTTTTCTAGCTGTAAGAAGAAAGAGAACACTTAAAAATTCTAATTTTCATATGAACAAACATTTTAAGAATCTATGTTTCAAATTTGTGTATCAGATAGACAAATATATGCAGTTTTTACCTTACAGAGAGAAAAGCATGTTAATCTACAACTGTTTAATTTCAATTATTTAGATTATAGAAAGCTCACCTGATGTACTTGTCAAGATCTTGAGCTCCAAAATTGCTGTACTCCAGCCTTAAAAGTGAATTAGCTTGGTTGACAGGCCAGTACATGCTCTGATTGAGAGGTCGCAGTTCCAAAGAAGAAATAATGGGCAATCCATTACTTTCATTGATTCGGTCAAGGCAAACATGGGTAGGATCAAAATTTGCCATGAAAATCATTTCCTTCTCAACAACCAATGTGCTTGAATCGGTAAATGTCACGCTATCCGAAATGCCAGCGTCCAAAAGGAGAATAAACTGGGGAGGCAAGCTGAGATTGTCATAGTTCCCATAAGCGAATGTTCCGCGGAGAAGATATTTTGTTCCAATATCCATTGGTGTTAACTGGTAACAACTTTTCCTTCTCTCTGGAAATCTTCGAAGGCTCTTCAGTTGTGTTGATTGTTCTCCTCCAAGAGAGTTATCTGAAATATTTACTTTTTGTCCAGAATTGATGTAAGTGTCATCTAGCATCCACTGTATTCCAGCATCATCTGTGTAGTTCTCAGTGCCTCCACAGTCGAGGCTAATAAATCCTGGAAACATTAATCAATGTTATCAACACATATCAAATATTTGCATTTCATAATATTGCCAGAAGGGACCCGTAAAGCTGATCAGAATTTTGGGGCTTACCAGGTTGACAAAATACAGGAGAAGCAAAAATTGCAGCCAAAATAATCAACAGACTCGACATCTTCCGAATCATTATGAAAAACAATTAGGTAACCTAATAACGTTGCATTCCCAAAGTCTCAAGTATAAATAAGAAACGAAAATTATGTGCTTAAGAGTATTCATTAAGTATAAAACAAAGCAAGGAACTTCTCAGCTATATCTCCGGGGTTTGAACTAGACATTGATATTTCTTGTAATCACCATGCCGGCTATTTACATGAGACAATTCCAAAATCATTATCAAGAGCGATTTCCATTAGAAAATATTTAAAAGCAAAGAATTCATTGGCTATTCTCTACGAAATGGGCGATATTAACTTATTCGTTAAGGGGTTTTATAATTATTTCTGTAAGAAAAAATCGAAGATAATAACTTTTCCGTCTCGTAGGTTGACTTGATATCGACTTCCCTTTTAATGTATTATCGACTCCCATGTTAGATTCTGCCACACCTTCCAAATGGTTACGAATGTCTGATCAATTTGAAATATATTTATGCGAGCCATATCACAATCATAAGGCTCCATTCTTTTTCACAATTATTATTCTTAATAGTCTCAATTCTTTTAATTCATGTTGATGTTTACCATGATTCCAATTTATAAATCTTCTATTTGAACTTTTTAGATTTAGATAAAGAGGAAATAAACATTGAATATTTAGTGAATAAAGTATGGTTAATTGTGAGAAATTAGTAAGTGAATTCAAGGTTTCTATATTAATGCCCTTTGATATGCTATTATGTCAAAAGAATAAAATATAAATGGGGAAGAGCCTTTTGGTGCAAAATTTATTTGGTCTCCTTAGAAAAAATTATAGTTATGATGAATTAAAGGTGATGCTCTCTCAAGAGGGCTATCAGGTTGAATGGGGATTGAGTCAATCTCTCAAAAAGAGAAGGAAGAGATTGTAAAGATGAATGATGTGAGACAAATAGATTAAGATTACATACACACCATTGTATCAGTAGAATGAGATGATGGATATGGATACATTGTTTGATACCAATTGGATGATGTTATATTGCATGGGTGTATATGCCAAATGATAGTGATGCCTCATGATGATTGATAAAGCTATGATGGAAAATGCATAGTGGAATGAGGAATGAGGATAGGAAGAAAATAAGGAGGTTAGTCATAGATGAGATATGGGTGTGAAAATAGGAATAGTAAAATTAAGAAATGAAAGATGGTGTGCATCGTATGTGTAAAGAGAAACAATTTGTAGTTTTCATAAAAAAGAGAGATGCCTATCAAATCAACTCCAGCTGTCATAGTCAAGAAAGAAGAAATGTGTTAAGTGAAAAGAGCGAGAATAAATTTAATGCATTAATCATGAGTTCAATAATTTTATAGCCACCCTATAGAGTTGGTAGCCCTCAGCAGCCCACTAGCAAATTTCTCACATTTTTCATTTAATGCAAAAATACACTCAAATCTATCTATGTCATCTTAATTTTTGAAATTGTTAAAAAAAAAAAAAAATTATATAACTACTCATACCAATAGAAAAATAAATATATAATAATTTTAAAATAAAAAAAATATGTTCTTAAATGTAAATTATATAAATAGAAACAAATACATTTAAATTATATAATGTGATTGACCAACCCATAAAAACAAATTGAAATCAAATGATTGCAATATTAAGAGGAAATAAAAAGCGAAGAAAATTAAAGTATGTATCGCTGAATAGCAAGCAAAAAGCATGGTTCTATTTTACTATTTTTCTTTTTCATGATAAAGAAGATGTGCATATTCATTTTAGTTATTTGGGCAACATCATTAGTATTGAACATGTCTTCTTAATGAAATTTGTTAAATTTAATGGAATTTTGTTAGATTTTTGTCTATTATCACTCATATTATATTTAAATGCCTTCACAAGGTAACATTATTCTAATCTTTTGTGAAAAAATTTAATAAATATTAATTTGAGATGAGAATTCAAAGTTGACAAGTAATAAAACATATTTTTTAAAAAAAAATTATGAGTAAAATTAGTTTTAATTTTAAATATTCGATTTTATAAGGTAAATAAATATAATTTTAATTAATTAATTTAAAAAAATTAAGTTTTTAGATATATTTAATGTGAATTCTAGTTGAGTGATATAAAGTTAATAGATTTAAATTTTGGATTAAGTTAAGAATTGAGAGATGAGATGAAAAAATATTTATAAATTAAATTTTAAAGATTGATATGTATTTTTTTTTTTTGATAGAAGTGGCTGAGCCACTAAATTTTATTGATAGAGAAAAGGAAATATAGAAAGATAGATCAAACTCAATCCAATGAAGGAGAGCCAATGTGTAGAACAAACTATTTGTAAATGAATACTAAAATCCCAACCAAAGAGTTTAGACCCAAGAGAAGAATGTTTAAACCACCCACCAACCCCCAGTCTAGCAGATGTTAGATGAGTATGCAAAGCTCATAGAAACAAAATGAGCACAAGAGAACAACTAGTAACATAATTACGAATCTTCACCCGTAGAGGATGAGATGGCCTCATAATGAGAAAGAGGCATGGAAGTATAAACATGAAATGCCTTTGCATTTTTCAAGAGAATGTCATAATAATGATCAGATATTTTTGATCTTGCTACCACATCAAATAAGAAATGCAGCGCCAAGAAGACATCAACAATAGCAGCCAAAGTGTCTGGATGAACCTTGCCAAGTAGTTCATTACAATCAAAGATGGTCCTTTCAAATTCATCACACGTGATACTGAGGACATGCAAAAAATCTCCACAAAATCTATTAGAAGCCAAATGATTATGACTAATAAAACCACCAATAGGAAAAGAACCTCCATCAAACTTATAATTAGACAAAGCTTCATTTAGGTTAGATTCAGAAAGAAGACTAGGCTGAGCGAATTGTGAAGCAAGCAACATAACCAGCTTAGGATCCAAGATGATATCCATGCAAATGGTGAAAAAATAAGATAACACTTCATGATAAGTGGCGTTTGAGTTTTTCTTAAGCCAATGAGAGGCCACCACCATTTTGTATGCTAAAAATGTATCAACATCATCTAGACAAAAGACTTTCCCCAACTTCTCATGATCATATGGGTGAGAATCAAAAAAAAATTACCCTTCGATTTAAAATTCATTTTGTACCAGGTTGGGCGAATATTCGAAGACATGATAAGAAGAAAGAAAAACCAGACACTTGCACACCACTTTCTAGGAAGGAAAGGCGGTTATTTTAAATACCAAACTTAGGGGAAGAAATATTTTGTTGAAGTCGGCGAGGAGGATTTGTGTAGGCCGACAAACCCCACAGAAAATGCATGGCTAAGAATGCCTGAGCACTGCAAAAAATGCTAAACGATACTTCCCAATGTCGGCCTACCAAATGAGGCGCCAAGAAGACCAACATAGTTTGAGGACTATAAGACTTATTTAGATGGAGGAAATTGCCATATTCGTACAAAGCTAAACTTTTGTTCATGTTTACTTTGCTTGCACAGATTGCCATTAGCTAATTATTTATAGCGATTACATAGACAACCAAACTGAGAAAGTTACATTTTCTAGAAAACAATAGTTCTTATGCTTTTATTTTGTTTGTTATGATTTTACCAACTGCAAGCGGATACATGGAAATTGAGATACTCAAATGAGCAGAAGAGGCCAAACCCATGGAACAGAGGCTATATGAAATTATAGACTAAGAAAATTTTAAGGGAGAGTGAACATAAGAGACCAAATCTACCTTGGTTAATGGGGGGACCTCTGATTGTCGAAGCTCTTTGTACTCCCATAGATTGTCGATTGCTTTATAAGCAAGGTGGTCTACCACCAAATTTTCCTCTCTGAAGCAGTGAGACACTATGTAACTATTGAATAACGCTAATTGTGAGAGAACTCTCTCCAAGAGATATTGGAGATGCTAGACATGAGAATTCCTATTAGAGATAGAATTGAAAACTACCATTGAATCTCCCTGAATTACAAGGTCTTTAATTCCAAGTGAGAGGGCTAACTCCAACCCCATGCTTAGAGCTTCTAATTCAGCTTTATTATTTGTGCCAGTAGGGATAGATTTGCAGGTAGCCTTAATGAATTCTGAGTCTAAATTTGTGATTACAACCCCAATCCCCAAACTTCCAGGATTGCCTCGGGAAGCCCCATCATAGTTTAGTTTGAACCAGTTCAAGGGTGGAGGAATCCATTTTTCTTCTCTTCGTATTTTGATTTGTATTATTATAGATGAATTTTAGAATTAAGATCTTTTTGAAAATATAATTCTCATGTAAAATTTGTGTTCTCATTCTTTATAAAACTAACTTTGGTACCAATAATGAGTGTTTATCTTATACTATCTAAAAGAAGGAAAATATGGATGGTACAAAAGAGTATTAAAGAGCTTGATAAAAAGGGACTAAGGATCTAGACTTTCTTATACCTTAGTCAAGATCAATGGTTGAATTAACTATAATGATAAAAGAGAGATAAGGGTGATGATGCATGTTGAAGTGATGGTTATCAATATTACTTAATCACTCATTGATAGTTGATCAATTTGTGTTTCAAAATGTAATTTATTCTATAATATATTTTGAAATATGTTCTTCTGAACATATATCAATTGAAGAGAAGTTGATATTTCATCAATGTATGTAGAACTAAAATGTACTTATTGTATCTACACATTTTCGTATGATGAATAAATAGATATATTGTCCTCTCAATGCAATCTCATAATGAACATCTGCTCCTAGGATGATGTACTTAAAGACAACCATACCATAAAATTAACAATTTGACACCCATCCTAATAGATAACAATCAAACCCCTAAATTATCAATTTTGAAATGCAAAAAAATATATTTTAAAATAATATAATAAGATTGTTACTATATGATGTTTTATAATAATCATAAATAGTTCTAATCAAACACTCCTTGCAAGTACTAAAGATACAATTTTACAAAAAAAAAAAACAAGAACATAAATTTTAAATTACTAAGCTTTCAACCCTCCTCTCAAATTAGTATGTTTCTTTCTCTGTTGTGAAAACGAATTGCGGTGACAAAGGCCTCATCTAGCTTCACCACAATTTCACAGAGACCCGCAATATCTAGCAAAATCCAGTAAGAAAGGCACCTCCAACACTAATAACGATAAAATAAAATTAATTCTACGGTTGTCGGTATTCGTTTGTATGATATTCTACGAAGCATATTCCACTATTTCTCATCACTAACGCTAATTGACGAACTTCCTTATCCTATTCATAGTCGCGACATAAATATAATAATAATAACAAAATAAACCCATGCTTGTTATCCTTGACCGACTAAACTTTTAGTCATTGTCATCACATTGGTTTTTTTTTTAAATTAAGAAAATTTATTACAAAATTAAGATGTCATTTTTAATGTTACTAATAAAAGTATATCAAAAGTTCAAAATTATTTTTTCAATCTCGAAAGATAAGTATTTATAAAATATTATTTTATGAGAGGCACAGAATATCAAGTAAAAATAAAGATAATTAAAGATAGTAGATCAATATAGGAACAAAAAAATTAGTCTATATTAAATTATATACAAGGTATCTTCTTTAGGCTCTTTATCGTATCATATTTCTTATGCGTGGAGTTCAAATGATTCTCTCAAGCCTCACAATTCAAATGTCACATAATTGTTCTTTTGAAATTGTTTGAATTTCATCTTACTTAGACTTTTGTAAATTCATTGAATTGTTGTTCTTCCTGACTAAAGTTCCGAAGATGACTGGGAAGATGTTGAATCAGCTAATGATCTCTTCATTGGAGTGTCTTTTCTTGGTGACCTCTCGCTGTCTTTTTATTACCAGTGTAGTTAGATCGGATTCATTGTTGAATATGTTTTGTGTTTTGATACAAGGATACCATCTAAGTAAAAAAGCATCATTCAACATTGAAATATCATAATCATAGTTAGAAACTCGATTTTCAATTATTTTTTATTTTTATTGGAAAAAACACATTAATTAATAAAAAAAAGTAATTTACAATAGTATAAAATGCTTGGAGGAGGCACATCTGAACCAAAATGATTGAAAGAGATAATAATACAAAGAAGCATGGTACTGGAAAATATATCAGCTAAGATAGCTAAAAAAGCAGCTTAAGGACAAAGTACAATTAGCAAGAGAATCTTGTTTCTTCAAGAGTGAGTAGCGCATGATCTTCTATAATAATATTAAACATTGGAAGTAGATATCTATTATGCTTTTTAGCAGCCATTGCTAGTTAAGATTAAACTCTAGATAGTTGGTTTTGAAGCTCTGAGATGTTACTATGTTTATCCTTCACTCTTAACCAAGAGTTGACTGCTGAAAAATAATATTAGGGAATAAATCATACCTAATCAGTTCTATAGGAGGAAAAGAATTAGAAAAAAAGTAGCTTTACATCTAAGAAACTAAATATATTGAAGGATAAATTGAAAAAAGGATTCTAAAACTATATTTTGAGAACAATGCAACCCTGAAGTAGTGACAAAAATATTCTAAAATTTTATTTTCAGCATTTTTTCAACAACTAAATTATAGTGTCAATTTATAAAAAACTATATTTAACTATTTTAAAATAAAAAATAAAAAATACAAGAATAAAATATGCTAAAAAATATATATTGTATTAGTTTACATCATTACAATATTCAAAAAATATATATCACTATTTAGTGATTCAAGTTTAAAAGTTGGATTAGTTTTGGTCATTTCCTTTAAAAAGTGTGACACAACTTTGTACTTTTACCTATTAAATAATGACTCTAGTATTTTAATGGTTATTGTTTGAATCTTGTTGTCTTCCTATTTTTATGTACACAAGTATGACCAATATAATTTGACTTCCATAAAAGTATTTTCTAAATATTTTGTAGGAAACATGCATAAGATGTTGAAGTTTGCTTAGGATAATTTTTGTAATTTTGTAGTAAATAATTACTTTTAAATTTTTTTATTGGCCCTTATATGTGTTTTCTAAAAAACATTGTGTATAACCAACATAATTTTAACTAATTTAATTATAAAATGAATATTTTTTCATCATGTACAAAATGATGTCTAGATTGGTTAGACATTATTTTTTTCAAAATATGTCAAACTTAAAAGTTATTTAAAAAATAGTAATATATATCATTTTATGTTTATGAGTCTCTTTTTTTTTTAAATAATTAAGAAATATAAGAATATGTCTATCAGTAAAATGAATTAATGATGGGGCTAGTCATTTAGTTGTTTGCCTTGATAAAAAAATTAAGAATCTCCATCATTATATTTTCTTATCATTGGGTTATCCCACAATAATGTGTCTCACTTTTTGGTCAAAGTGGAACATTGAAATCAACTTTTTCAACTAAATATTCACTTTTTGACACCTATAGCAGCTAAAACATTACTAATTTCAACATGATGTGAACTAGTGATTTCTGAGATTTGATTTGTAGAGTTTGAATATTTTTTTTTTAATTTTAATATAAATTTTGATTTTTAATTTATCTTTTAATAATTTATTTTTATATTAAAAATGTTATTAGAAAATGGAATTTATGTTTTTATGCATAAATTATTCTATGAAAAGGATAAAATTATAGTTTGTAAAATATATATTTGTAATACCAATATCTAGTGCATGGATATATTTTTAGAATTTTTCATTTCATATTTTGTTTATTAATTTGCAATGTTAGAGTAATTATAATTTCAACATAAGTGTACGTCATATTGAACAACTTTCTTTCTATGCATTTGAATTAACTTTTTCTTTTTATTTAAATACGAACATCAATAGCTAGGGAACATATATTTTTTATATCGTTTTCTTCATTTTCCTATTCTTTTACATGTGAGAAACAAAGACCTTGATGTTCAATGAAAAGCCTATATTCATAGGGGATAAAAATGATTATAATAATTAAAAATTTAGAAATATTATAATAAGGGTTACATACTTAAACAACAAAATTTCTAAATGAATTCATTTGATCCCTTAATAGGTATAGTAAAAGTGGTTTTTTGTCAACATTTTGATAGGTGCAAAGGAGACTCTATTGCGAATATGATCTAATACTAGAGGGGTTCTATCCAAGGTCATCTTATTTAAGGGGGTTTTAGCTAACCTTATTCAGTTAAAATACTTTAAATAGAACCTCTCAAGTCTTAAAAGATTATATTTTCTAAAACATATGTGATTTCAAGAAAAAATGAGGATGTTCTAAAAGTGGGACACACTATTCTTGCAACACCCCATATAAACGTTGATACATTTCATGAGGAAAATCATGATGGATACAAGAACATGAGTAAGGATGAGTTAAATACATATAATGATACATTTTTGGGGGTCGATAATGAGATGCATGATAATTATAATAAATAACATAAATTGTTTATTACTATGATCCATCCATGAGGTTTTTTATTCTATATTATGGATTATATTTTCTATCTAGTTTTGTCCTAAAAAAAAAAGTGGTATTTATTGGTGTAGGTTTCTATTTTCCTAGTTGGACAATTTAATTTCTCTTAGTCTTAGGTTTTTCCTACACTTAATTAAGCTTTCTTAGGTGTTAGTGTGAATATTAAAGTCTTGTACCTAGTAATTTATTCCACTAGGTAATTAGGGGACACATTAACATGTTAAGTTTACTTAGGATATAAGATTATTTATAGAAGTCTTAATTGTCTTTTCTAAAAGTCTTATCTTATCTATGCATCATTTCATAGATACTTAGTTAGTTGTCACATGTGATAGGTTTAAGACACTTGTCATGATCTTGTCTAATCCTCTCTCACTCATTGCCTATATAAGAAAGGCTTCCTTACCTATATAAGCAAGGCTTCATGTGTACATTTGCATCAAGAAATCTTGGAAGCTCTTAATGCATTATATCATATTGACATTGCATAATTTCCCAGAGTTATAGTGTGCATTCTTTATGTTTTTCCAATTTATGTAGCTTTCATTATCTCTTAAAAAGTTCTTCAGGTTATTCAATCTATTTCAAGTTTTTAACATGGTATCATAGCCTTTTTTCTAGAACTCTAAATAATTAGATTTCTAATTGAGAGATTGAGTTTCTTGTGAAAATCTTGTAAATTCTTGTATGCTCTTCTCTTGCATTATTGAATGATTCGGAGAATAAAAGATGTTTTGAAAATATTTAATAACTTGTTTGAATATAATTTTTGGATTTTATTGTGCCAATGTTTCTCCATCAATGTTTCAAATCATAGTACGTGATTTATCATCAGGATGAAAGAGTGCTGAAACATAAGAATGATAAGTAAGAGACCCAACAAGAGCTAAAAAGAGAGAGGGAGGGAGAAAGGGGACATGAATTTTAAGGAAAATGAGGAAAAAGGAAAATAAAATAAGAGGAAACAATAAAAAACAAAGCCCTAATCAACTACGATTGCACTCATGGGAGAGAAGTCACATTTAAAGATGATAGAAGAGAAAGGTGCCAAGTACCGAGATATCATAAGATTTGGTGGTAGAATTGTAATGAATATGATTGATGGTTTGAGCTTGCACATTTTTTGGGTGCTTCGGTTTTGTTACGATCTCATAAGTCTGTATTTTCTTGGTGTGGGATTTCAGAGAAAAAAATTGACGATAATGGGAGGAAGAAGGAAAAGAGTTGAGCCTATTGTGTGTACAAAGAGTAAATACAATTCCAAGGTTTGGAAGAAAATTGAGAAGAGAGGGCTACAACCATTCATTGAAAGACATCATGGACCAAACCTCAAAGCAACTGATTATTTAGCCAAATGATGGAATAAAGGAGAGATCATCATATTTGGAAGGAAAGTGTTGGTGGATGAGACTCTTATTGGAGAAGTTACTAGTCTCTCTCTTGATTCTATGAAATTTTACCATGATAGGAAATATTCGGACGAAGTTGTTATCAGTTTTCCAAAGACTGAGGAGGAGAAAAAGAGACTTGTGAAAGTCTCTAATAACTATTTCAAGTTGAGCAGGATCGAGAAAATTTGGAGGGAGGTGCTTAGAGTCCTAATGGAATACATTACACTAGATGGGAGATTTACTAGAGTATACGGGTATCATTTCGTTTTACTCAACCACTTCAAATAGTTTCTTTCCCCTATTACCTATTGTGCTCTTTGAACAATAACATTGAGGAGAATAGGAAAAATACCGTTAAGAATATGATCCTACATGTTGGCCTTATTCAGCTCATTTAGGAGCACTTCAAAAATATGTTGGTTGTCTCTAACCCCATCTCTGCCTCGACCTCAGAGGGTTATGACACTGACTCTAGCTTGCCTGAGGATATCAAAGGTTCAAACCTAGACTGGGTGGAAGAGATTACTCCTCCTCCTACTAAAAAAAGGAAGAATACCCCTTCTGCTAAGCCTTCAAACAAAAAATATTATCCTCAAAAAATTCCTCTAGAAGCATCTGTGTCGAAGGACAAGATAAGGGATGAACCCTCGGTGGATAAGCTGGTGGCCTACTCGGAGGATTCTTTGTATGATGACATTGCAAAACCTTCTAGGAAGGATATCTCCTCTACCTCTCTCCACTTTATTGATAGAGAGGATAGACCTAGCCCTCATGTGGACTTGAATCATGATGACCCTACTTCTGAACCTGACAAGGAATTTTATAGCGATATACTTTCTCTGGCCAGAAATGGAGCGATTGATAGTTTCAAAATTCTGAAGTGGGTCTTTCATGAAATTAAGGACATAAATCTTAAAAACAAAGCTATCACAAGTAAAGTGGAAATTTTGGAAGCCAAAGTGGTGGAGCAGAACTTGACAGAGGATTTGTGGATGACGAATGAGAAGATGGCCCTAGAAGACTGCCTCTAGAAAGAAGTAGATTTCACTAAAAACCTCAAGAAGGATGGGGAGAACCTTGGTAAAGAGATTGAGAAGATCAGGGAAGCTCTGAAAGCCATGATAGAACATAAACACAAAATTCCTAAAAATAACTCTACTATCTTGAAAGATTTGGTAGAAAAAATGGACAACACTCAGTAGAGACTTTTGATTGTGGATTTGGATGTTGAGAAGAACAAAAAACAAAGCTGATGATTTGGGCCTTTCAAAGACAAGTAGAGCCAACATGAAGAAAATACAATGCCTCTAGAGACCCAGGATCTAAAGATAGTGGCCTAGGATTTGGACATCTTGGAAATGAAAGTGGCAGAGACCTTAAAGTCTCTGGGTTAGGTTTGGTTGTGTTTCTATTGTCGTTGGTTTTTCTCTTTCCTTTTGTTGGGTTTTGCTGATGTTTGCGGTTATTTTATGTTTATCTTTGGTGTACAGCCTTTCCTTTCCTAGACTTTCTTATGATCTATCTTTTATTGGTTGGTAAACTTTGTGGTTTTGGGTCCTTATAAAACATGTTTTTTCCTCATTTAAAAACAATAAACAATAGAAAAAAATAAAATTAATAGTAATAATAGTAAAACTCCTCAAGAAATATCATCAAAAGCTAAAAATATCTTATTATTAGAATAAGATTACAATATTTAATAAAAATAATTTTAAAAAATGCAAAACTTAATCAAAGAAAGCTAACAATTAGAAGAGGAAAGTAAATCAAACTAAATCAAAATGAACACAAAAATAAAGGCAACGATTAGAAAACAAGTAAAACTAAAAACTAAAAATAAAAAAATAAAAAATAAGAGCACAAAAGAAAGAAATAAATTAGTTTAAGCCCTGAACTAAATAAAAAATACACAAATTCTTAATTGGATATAAAGGTTAAAAAATAGTTTAAAATTAAAATTGATTAAAAATATTAAGAAACAAGACAAATAAATAAACAAAAATTAAGACAACAATAAAAGGACATCAATGGAAATAAAACTAACAATAGGAAAGTCTTGGATAGTTAATAGTCTTAAGACTAAACTATTAAGACAATAAATAGTCTTAATAGTCAAATACTATAAAGACTAATAATAGTACTAATAGTCCAAAACTACTAAGACTAATAAAAGTCTAATAGTCAAACACTATTAAGACTAATAATAGTCATAATAGTAAAAAACTATTAAGACTAATGATAGTCTTAATGGTCACCAACTATTAGGACTAAAAATAGTCTTAATAGTCAAAAAAATTTAAGATAAAAATATGAAAAACTAATTACAAAAATAATAATCAAAGTAAATTAAAAAGAAAATCAGCAAAAACAAGACCCATAAGATAAATAGGAAAAGCCCTAGAAATGCAAAAAACCTAATGAAGACTTTATTAAAAGCAAAAGAAAATTTTAGAAGCTTTAAAAGTGAAAGAATAAAATAAGAAGATTAAAATAAGCTAACAAAATAGCCCAATAGCATAATTAATAAAGAAAAAAGTAAAGTTAGAAAAGAAATATATAATGACAAATACTAAGGAATAAATTAAAGAAAAAGTTGGACAAGTAAAAACAAGAGGAAGGAGAGGAAACCAAAATGAGGAAAAAGGAGGATAAGGAAGGAGAGGACAAAGAGGACTCAAAAGGGGTGAGGGTGGTGGTTTCTAGCATTGGAAAGAAAAGGTTGCTAGGAGAGACTAAGACTCAATCCCTCATCACGATTGAGGTTGGTGGGACTAAGTTCTATGGCTTCCTTGAGTTTTGTTTTGAAGAAAATTTCTTCTTTGCACAAAATTTGAAATTATTTTGAGAAAATGTAGTTTTTGGTTAATGAGGAGTGCTCAAAAAGAGTTGACTTGAGGATCCACTCATGCTTAATTTCAGCCCTATGCTCCTTAATTCTAGTACTAAAAGAGTGATTTATTTCTCCTATATAGGGGGTACCACAAGATCACACTACCTTGTAAACTCGTGAGTCAAGAAGAATGTTCTTCATGTCCTTGAGAGGAGGGATGAGGTTTCTCATAGAAGAAATGGGCTTAAAGGCACATTAGAGACCTTTCTTGAGAAGGATCTTGGAAATTTTGTTGGAGATACCTTCAATAAAGGGAATGGAGACACAATAGGGGAAATTTAGTTTGAAGGCATCAAAATTGGAGAGGAAAAAGGCCTTGGTTTGGTTGAGGGCTTTAGAATTTTTCTTGCTAGTGAAACCATTCAAGTTGAAGACCTTGATAAGATGAGCCAATTCTTGGTTTAAGTTATTGTCATCACAAATCAAACATGCTCTCATGGTAAGGTTTTTAAGGACACCAATTTTTCAGCTGGGATGATGGTGAGAGGAGGGGTGGAGTTAAAGTTCAGTGTGGGTAGCCTTTCGAAAGACACAATGCCCTAAGGACCCATCATATTTTCTAATGAGCAAGACATCGAGGAAAGGAAGTTAGCCATCAACTTCGAGCTCCTTGGTAAAGGAGATGCTTTGGGCTATGTTGTTGAGGTAGGAATGGAAATATTCTAACTTGTCAGGACCATGTGGTCAATAGAAATTGGTGTCATCCACATATTGTTTCCACCATTTTGGTTTAAGAGGGTAAGAATAAAGGGGAATTTCCTCAAAATTCTCCATGTAAAGGTTCACAATGACCAGAGAAAGAGGAGAACCCATGTCAATGCCATCCACTTGTTCATAGATGATACCTTAGCAAAGCTGACAAGGGAAATGCAACGGTCATCATGAACAAACATGACTATACTTCTAAAATGCTTTCTCTTCTTTCAGATGAGCAAATCTATAAAGCTCTCTCCCGTAATCCTTGCTTAAATTTTTTAAGAAAAGTTAAATCTATGATGTCTTGCTCCTCATTTGATGATGCCACAAATAAGCACTTGGTTCCTTCCAAGGAGGTGACTCCTTGCATTTATGGAGTCCCTAAAATTCACAAAGTTTGTGTTCCTTTGAGGCCTATTGTTGACACCATTGGTTGACCCACTTACAATTTAGCTTCCTTTCTTGCTAGATTAATTTCCCCGCTTGTGGGTAATTATGAATCCTACATCAAGGATTCCTCCCTTTTTTTCTAATTCATCAAGGATGTCCACCCAGATAGGGATGATCTCTTAGTGAGCTTCAATGTTTTCTCTCTCTTCACCAAGGTTCCCATTCCTGAATCCATTGAGATTGTTAGGTGGAAATCAAATGATGAGACTGCTAGCCTATTTGAATTATGCCTCAAATCCACTTTTCTCTCTTTCCAAGGTGTCATGTTTGTGTTCTTATTTTATTTTATTTTATTTATTTTTAGTTTTCTAGTTTTACTTGTTTTCTAATTGTTGCATTTTTCTTATTGTGTTCATTTTGATTTAGTTTGATTTACTTTTCTCTTCTAATTGTTAGCTTGCTTTTGATTAAGTTTTGTATGTTTTTAAAATTATTTTTATTAAATATTATAATCTTATTCTAATAATAAGATATTTTTAGCTTTAGATGTTATATTTCTTGAGGATTTTTATTAATATTACTATTAAATTTTTTTATTCTATTGTTTATTGTTTCCTCGTATTTTTATTTTCCTTTTCCTCATTTTCCTTGAACTTTGTGTCCCCTCTCTCTCTCTCTCTCTCTCTCTCTCTCTCTCTCTCTCTCTCTCTCTCTCTTTAGCTCTGGTTGGGTCTTATACTTATCATTCTTATCTTTCAATGCTCTTTCATCCTAATGATGAATCATGTAGTGTGATTCAAAATTTTGATGAAAAACATTCACACAATCAAATCCATAAATTAGATTCAAACGAGCAAGATGGATTGTGGAAACTTGATATCTTTAATTTAATAACCTAGATTTATTTTGCATCTTGGTGCAAGAGCACCCAATAGGTCATCATAGGAAGGGTTAAGGCCTTGTCTAGGTCAACTTATCTTCATCTTCTTGTTCCTTTGTTATTATGCCTTAGTGGCATTTGAGTTCATATATTGTGTAGGTAAAGGCCTTGTTGACCATTTGATAGGTTGAGGTTTTGGCTACAAGAAAGGCTTAAGACCTTTTTAGACCTATTGAGGTATTAGTTTCCTAAATTTTGAAATAAGGCTTAAAGGAAGCCAAAAGCAACCAAGGAAGGGTTAAGGCTGAGCTTAAATACTTTAGTGACCCTATATAAGGGTGAACTCGGCATGGAATTGAGGTTGGGAGCTTTTACATTGGTTTGAATTTTTGAATTCAAAGTAAAAAAACAGTGGGTTCTTAATGTGAATTACTCGTTTTGGTTCAAAAGAGAGCTTTAATGGATTGAATTTGATTCTCTAGGTGGTGTAGGATGTAATGTGAGTGTTAAGTAATCATTTTGTGGTAGTAGCTTAGATTCCTAATTCGGTTTCAATTTTTGTTTGTAGATAGTTTTGTTTTCTATCATAATTGTTGATCTGACAGACTGTAAATTGAAAATGGATGTTTAGATCACATTCCCTCTATACATAATGTATGGCCTCTTGGGAATTGTGACAAGACTTCATGATTGTATATATGGTAGGTGTAGAATTCTTTAACAGTTTAGGAAACACCATGGAAGTCTTCTCCTAGGAAAGCCAAGAAGTGTTTGGCTAGGAAAGACAAGGAGTGCATGGCACTTGATTTGCAGGGGTGATCATTCCCTGTCAAGTCACGGTGTGGAGAGGGCAACCAAATGCCTTGCAAATAACTGGCATGAAGGAGGAAGCTTCATCAATCAATTTGGTGAGAGAAACTCATGACAGTCTATTGTGTGGTCATGGAAAGGACTCAAAAATGCCAAATTTGCTAAATTGAAGGTCCAACCAGTGTACGAAAAGTTGAGGCTCAAGACCACCAAAATATTAAAGTGGTAGGCATGAGGACCAAGAACCCCCAAGAAATATTATGTGTTCTTTGGAAGACTTTGGAGTACTAGCTTGTTTTCTCGGAGAAGGAGGCTAATTGGAGCTCCTAGGGCTAGTAGCCTTTTTAACCCTAAATGAGGGTTTGATGGAAGCGATGGGAAAATGAAGTAAGGTGGACCCTCAAGAACCATAATGTGATGGTGTGAACCTATTAGAGAAATATCCACACCCCTACAAGCTGAGATCTAGAATTTGGAGTAGGTTAGCCTTTAGGGTGGATTAAGGGCTAAGGGAAGAATTGCAAAGAAAGCACCAAGGTTGACTTCGTTGGAAGAATATGTGTTGGTAGTTGGGTTGACAAGGAGAACCAGGGGAGCCTATTCAAGAGGTAGGTCCTATAGGTTAAGGTGGTGAAGTGAGTCACCATACGGGTCTTCCAAGTAAGACCTAGAGCAGGAATCATGGAGTGATTCCTCCAACCCTCCCTATCAGATTGGTATCAGAGCAAGAAAAATATTTGGGATAGAAACTTGTATGTTAGACCTTGAGTCTAGTGGTTCTACAACCATGGTGATAAAAATTGAGTTCGCCAAGAAGGTTGAAGATCAAGAGGAAGACAATAGAAGATTAAGGGAAAGACTAGCTCAACTTGAACAAATGAACAATGTGCAAACTAGGACTGAATAGGTTAGTGATAGATTGGAAGGTAGGGTACCAAAGAGTGAAGAGGTTGTAGAGGAAGACAAGATCCCTTAACTTGACCCTGTTCTACAAGAGGAACCTTTCTTGAAGGCATTAAAAGCTTTGAGTGGGAAAGCACTTGAAGGCATACCACTGTTTAGTGGAAAATTAGAAGTTGATCTAGTCATGGATTGGATAGAGGGCATGTAAAACCATTTTAAGTGTGATGGAATCACTAAAGCACAAAAGTTGAAGGTGGCCAAGTCTAGACTAGGAGGATTTGCCTTGACATGGTGGAAATTCATTCAGACAGAGAGGGAAAAGGAAGGAAAAAATCCTATTTCAACTTGGAAGGGTATGGTTGCCAAAGTGAGAGAAGCATACATTCCAGATGATTATGAGATTACGTTGCATAAGAAGAGACAAAGCTTGAGACAAAGAGACCAAGATGTGAACACCTACACTGAGGAGTTTCAAAAACTTTGTATGAGGTCTAATGTTTCAGAAGATGAAAGTCTCAAGGTGGCTAGGTATCTTAACAACTTGAAGTGGAACATTCAAGATGAGATGACTCTTCTAAGTCCCAAGACAGTACACCAATGCTACCAGTTTCCTATTAAAATTGAGGAAAGAAGCAATAGAAAAAAATATCAGGCTTCTAAGAGTAGAGGCAAAGATAGAGATCAAAGACGACATAGAGGTGGATACCAAGGTAGAGGAACTGAACAAAGAAACCAAGGAGAATCGAAACTCACAGAGCATGGAAGTGAAGCACCTTCTAGAGGGGGTTATGGAAGAGGTAGAGGATCTCAAGGAGGATCAAATAGAGGAAGAGGAGTAGGTAGAAGCAACTCATACTTTGCTAGTATGAAATGTTATAATTGTGGTCAAGTAGGACATCCAACTTATAGGTGCCCGAAGAAAGCATCTTCATCAAATGTAGAAAAGAGAGTGGCATATGCTCAAGAGGACACCATGAGTACCATATCACCAAAGGTTAATCACATTGAATCAAAAATGGGGGAGAGCCTGATGTTTAGAAGAGTTTTGATCAGACAACCGGTCAAGGAAGAGCTAAAGCAAAGGAGAGCCTTATTCAGGGTAAGGTGCAAAATCCTTGGAAAGGTGTGTAAGGTTATAGTGGACTTAGGGTCTACTGATAACATAATCTTAGAAGAGGCAGTAAGGAAGTTGAAATTGGAGAAGGTACCCCACACTAATCCTTACAAAGTAACATGGTTGAACAAAGGGCAGAGTGTTCTTGTCAATAAGCAGACAACGGTGGAGTTCTCCATTGGAGGTTACAAGGATAAGTTGTTATGTGATGTGTTACCCATGGATGCATGCCATCTTCTATTGGGCAGACCATGGCAGTATGACAAAGGTGCCATATATGATGGGAAAGAGAACACCATTTCTTTCAAGAAGGATGGAAAGACACTCAAATTGAAATCACTATCAGATGAGGAAGAAGGATAGTCAAAGACCCCTAGTGTCTTATTAAGCAATGGTAAATATTTCATTAATAACCTACATCAAGGAGGTGAAGGATATGTGGTTATGTTGCAACCTAAAGAAGAAGACAAGGCCAAGAAAATAGTCATACCAAAAGTTATTAGAATAGTTCAAGGACATAGTTAGTGATGGTACACCTACAACCTTACCTCCAAAGAGAGCCATTAGTCATTGGATTGACTTCATATTAGGAGCCTCATTGCCAAACAAAGCAACTTATAAGCTTACATCAGATCAGAATCTAGAGGTAGCTAGGCAAGTGCAGGAGTTGTTAGATCAAGGATTAATTAAGAAGAGCATAAGCCCATGTGCAGTACCAGTGGTCTTAGCAACCAAGAAAGGTGGCAACTGGAGATTATGCACTGATTCTAGAGCTATAAATAGAATCACAATCAAGTATAGGTTCCTTATTGCTAGGATTGAGGACTTGATGGATTGTCTTGGAGGAGCTCAGTACTTCACCAAGTTGGATCTCTAGAGTGGATATCATCAGATTAGAATCAAGGATGGAGATGAGTGGAAGACAACATTTAAGACAACTGATGGGTTGTATGAGTGGAGAGTTATGCCATTTGGCCTCTCTAATGCCCCTAGCATATTCATGAGGCTCATGAATGAAGTTCTCAAAGACTTTATAGGGATATTTGTGGTGGTATATCTTGATGATATACTCATCTTTAGCAAGATAGTATAAGAACATCTAAAGCATGTGGAGTTGGTTCTTAGAAGATTGCAAGAAGAGAAGTTAGCCATCAACCTAGAGAAATGTGAGTTCTTCAAATCAGAGCTTGTGTATTTGGGGTTTGTAGTGTCCCAAGGATCATTGAAGATGGATCCAAGCAAGGTGGAAGCTATCCTAAATTTGCCTACGCCAACCACAGGGACAAAGGTAAGAAGTTTTCATGGCTTGGCTCAATTTTATAGAAAATTCATAAGGAAATTTAGTGGCATATGTGCACCAGTCCTTGGTACAATCAAAGGTGGCTTAAAGACTAAGTTCAAGTGGAATCAAGAAGCTGAGAAGGGTTTTGAGAAACTGAAACAAGAAGTGGCAACTCAGCCCATTCTTTTATTACCTAGTTTTGATAACTTGTTTACAATGGAATGTGATGCCAGTGGAGTTGCAGTAGGAGGAGTGCTAAGCCAAGAAGGCAAGCCTATAGCTTTATTTATTGAAAATCTCAATGAAGCTAAGAAGAAGTATTCTACCTATGACCTAGAACTTTATGCTTTAGTACAGTCATTGAGGAAGTAGAGGCATTATCTTCTACCTAAAGATTTTGTAGTCTTTACTGAAAATTAGGCACTTAGCTATATCAACACTCAAGAGAAGTTGAGCA
This sequence comes from Sequoiadendron giganteum, assembly GCA_007115665.2. Classification (NCBI taxonomy): domain Eukaryota; kingdom Viridiplantae; phylum Streptophyta; class Pinopsida; order Cupressales; family Cupressaceae; genus Sequoiadendron; species Sequoiadendron giganteum. The sequence continues at coordinate 495,647,336 of CM021105.1, forward strand.
ATAGACATTTGAAATGGATGGAATACATCCAAGCTTTCACTTTCACCATAAAGCACAAGAAGGGACAGTTAAACGAGGTAGTAGATGCACTAAGCAGGAGATTGATGACAGTGCAAGAGATACAGATAAAGAGCATTGAAATAGAGAGTTTCAAGGATCTCTATGGGGAATATGAAGACTTCTCGGATGCCTACAAGGTATGTTCTAACTTTGAGAATCAATTTCATAGTCAATACTCAGAGTATACATTGAAAAGTGGATTGTTATTCAAGGGGAATCAGTTATGTGTTCCAAGAGGATCAATGAGAGAGAATCTCATCCAAGAGAAGCACAATGGTAGTCTTAGTGGACATTTTGGCATCAACAAGACAATGGAACTAGTGCAAAGGTTCTACTATTGGCCTAATTTGTCAAGGGATGCCAGGAGGTATATGGAATAGTGTGTAGTGTGTATGAAAGCCAAGGGAGGAGCTAGTAATGCAGGTTTATATCAACCCCTACCCATTCCTAATAGACCATGGGAGTGTGTTAGCATGGACTTTCTGGTAGGACTCCCTAAGACTAAGACAGGGTTTGATAGTGTCTATGTGGTGGTAGATAGATTCAGTAAGATGAGTCACTTTATCCCTTGCAAGACCACCCATGATGCTAGCTATATTTCTCACCTTTTCTTCAAAGAAATTGTAAGGATCCATGGATTGACTTTGAGCATTGTCTTGGATAGGGATGTGAAGTTCATGAGTCATTTTTGGAAGACTCTATGGAGTAGATTAGGTACCAACTTGTCTTTTGGATCAACTTACCATCCTTAGACCGATGGAAAAATAGAGGTGGTTAATAGGGTGTTAGGTAACCTTCTAAGGTTTCTAACCAAGGAGAATGGATAGACTTGGGACATGGTGATTTCACAAGCTGAATATGCCTACAATGATAGTGTGAAGTGGACCACAGGGAAGAGCCCTTTTGAAATAGTGTATGGAATGCACCCAAGGGGTGCGTGTGAGCTTAGAGATCTAGGAACTATGGAGCATAGGAGTGGTTAGGCTGAGGATTTCTCTCAGACCATGAAGGAGATTCAGGAGCAAGTGAAGAAGACAGTCACTGAGGCTACTCAAAAGTTGAAAATTAAGGTGGATATGTCTAGGAAAGATATCCAATTTGTAGGAGGAGACTATGTTATGGTCCAGCTCAACAAATCCAGATTGAAGAAGGGAACATCAACTAAGCTGTAAATGAAAAGAGTAGGACCATGTAAGGTATTAGATAAGTATGGGAAGAATGCCTACAAGGTAGAGCTACTTGCAGATTTAGGCATTTCACCAGTATTCAATGTACTTGATTTGATCAGATACAAGGGACCAATCACTAACATGGATCAGAATAGTAGAGATATCTTAAAGGATGTGAGTAACATAGCCTTACCTACTCAAGACAAGCTACAAGCAAAGAAGATCTTGGAGTCAAGCGTGAAGAAGTCTACCCGGCATAAGGAATACATGGAACATCTCATCAAATGGAGGGACAAACTAGACTCAAAGGCTACATGGGTGGATGAAGCTTAGTTCAAGAAGTAGGGTATTGACCCATATCTAATATCTCTCCACATTCCTACATGTTTGCACAGAGGGGGGGAGAATGGTGCAGGAGCACCCAATAGGTCATCATAGGAAGGGTTAAGGCCTTGTCTAGGTAGACTTATCTTCATCTTCTTGTTCCTTTGTGATTGTGTCTTAGTGGCATTTGAGTTCATGTATTGTTTTGGTAAAGGCCTTGTTGACCATTTGATAGGTTGAGGTTTTGGCTACAAGAAAGGCTTAAGACCTTTTTAGACCTATTTAGGTATTAGTTTCCTAAATTTTGAAATAAGGCTTAAAGGAAGCCACAAGCGGCCAAGGAAGGGTTAAGGCTGAGCTTAACTACTTTAGTGACCCTATATAAGGGTGAGCTCAACATGGAATTGAGGTTGGGATCTTATACATTGGTTTGAAATTATTAATTCAAAGTAAAAAAATAGTGGGTTCTTAATGTGAATTACTAGTTTTGGTTCAAAAGAGAGCTCTAATGGATTGAATTTGATTCTATAGGTGGTCTAGGATGTAATGTGAGTGTTAACTAAGCAATGTGTGGTAGTAGGTTAGATTCCTGATTCGGTTTCAAATTTTGTTTGTAGATAGTTTTGTTTTCTTTCATAGTTGCTGATCTGACAGACTGTTAGTTGAAAATGGAGGTTTAGATCACATTCCCTCTGTGCATAATGTATGGCCTCTTGGGAATTGTGACTAGACTCCATGATTGTATATATGGTAGGTGTAGGAGTCTTTAACAGTTCAGGAAACACCATGGAAGTCTTCTCCTAGGTGAGCCAAGAAGTGTCTTACTAGGAAAGACAAGGAGTGCATGGCACTTGATTTGTAGGGGTGATCATTCCATATCAAGTCACGCTGTGGAGAGGGAAACCAAATTCCTTTCAAATAACTAGCATGAAGGAGGAAGCTTCATCAATCAATTTGGTGAGAGAAACTCATGACAGTCTGTTGTGTGGTTAGGGAAAGGGCTCAAAAAGGCCAAATTTGCTAAATTGAAGGTCCAACCGGTGTATGGACAGTTGAGGGTCAAGACCACCAAAATATTAAAGTGGTAGGCATGAGGACCAGGAACCCCCAAGAAATATTATGTGTTCTTTGGAAGACTTTGGAGTACTAACTTTTTTTCTCGAAGAAGGAGGCTAATTGGAGCTCCTAGGGCTAGTAGCCTTTTTAACCCTAAATGAGGGTTTGATGGAAGCGATGGGAAAATGAAGCAAGGTGGACCCTCAAGAACCATAATGTGATGGTGTGAACATGTTAGAGACATCTCCACACTCTGACAAGCTAAGATCTAGAATTGGGAGTAGGTTAGCCTTTAGGGTGGATTAAGGGCTAAGGGAAGAATTGCAAAGAAAGCACCAAGGTTGACTTGGTTGGAAGAATATGTGTTGGTAGTTGGGCTGGCAAGGAGAACCAGGGGAGCCTATTCAAGAGGTAGGTCCTATAGGTTAAGGTGGTGAAATGAGTCACCATAGGGGTCTTCCAAGTAAGACCTAGAGCAGGAATCATGGAGTGATTCCTCCAACCCTCCCTATCACATCTATTTTGTGAGATCCAAGTGATTGCAGCAATTTTTACTGTTCCAACACATCTATAAGGCTTGAGAAAGTTAGATTTTAATTTTGTGTCATCCGAACTAGAGATCATTTGACATAGTTGCAGGTGAGGGATGGAAAGAAAACCGTTTTTCATTGGAGCCATTATTTTTTTTCATCAAAATTCTAATTTCCACTCATTTGTGAAAAGAAATGATATCTGAGTTTTGTAGCGAAGGTCAAAATATAATCTAGGTATCTTTTAGATTTTGCATGTCTTTAGTAGATCTGAAGAAAATTGCTACCCAAAAAGTGGCACATGTCATGTTTCTATAGGTTGAAGGTAAAAAAAAATCATTGTCTGATCTTTTACTTGTTGGATCAAAAAACCATTTCCTAGTTTTTTTTATTAGTATAAAAATATTTTTAGGTTTCTATTATTTTCTACTCATTGTGAACAATTTTTTCAAAAATCAATTCAAAAGTAAACATTTTTTGCTAGAAAACCTATTTCCTACATACTAAATTCAGCCAATTTTTCAAAAATTCAAAACTTTTGCTTCAAGCACTAGATTTTAGCAAATAATATATTGTTAGAAATTTGAAGATGAACACTTTCCACCCATAGAGGTATTGAAAATATTTTTTGACATTTTGTACCAGATATTTCAGGTTGAAGTTATCTTGTGGGAATTATATTTTGATGGATCTAAGTGCAGAACTAGCTCTAATGTGGGGGTTATAATAAAACTTCCTATAAAAGAGCCTATTCCCTTATCATATAGATTAAATTTATTATGTACAAATAACACTTCTGAATATGAAACATTAATCGCTAGTTTGTGTGTCAGTCTGGTTATGGGTACTAAAGACATTAGGATATTTGGTGACTCATAATTAGTCATCAAACAGATAAATGAAACATGAAAAATTATCAAAATACAAGATCTCACAATGAAACTATTAGAGAATTTTGAATCATTTACCATTAATAACATCCCTCAAAAATATAATCATCATGCAGATGTAATGGAAAGTGAAACTTCTCTTATCTCCCCTCAAGATGCTTCAAAATACTACACTTTCATTGTGCATACAATCATCAAACCTTTGATTGATGATAAATTAGATGAAGTTTTGGCAACAACAATTGAAAAATTGAGTGAATGGTATGATACGATATTAAATTATTTGAAAGATGGTACCATTCTCAAGCCCACAAATAAAAGCACTCACTCTCATCTTTGAAAAGTTGAATCTAGATATATCATCCTAGCATAAATCTTATATAAGTGATCCTTTGATGGCCTCTTTCTTAGATGTCTTAAACAAACTGAAATCCCTATAGCACTTGAATGAGCTCATGCAGGTGGTTGTGGGGGGGATTTCAGAGGAAGACTATTAGTTCAAAAGTTAATCTGCATAGGATATTATTGGAAGAATATGGAACACAATTTCTTTGAATACATTAAGAAATGTCAGAAGTGTCAAGAGCATCAAAACTTAATGCATGCTCCTACCTCTGAGCTTCAAGAACAAACTCCTATTTGGTCATTCTCAGTGTGGGGTTTGGATATTATTGTAAACATTAGTCCACCCTCATCTATAGGACATATATTTATAATCATGGAAAATTTGTTTTTCATGAGATGGGTAGAAGTTATCCCTTTGTGTTCAACAACAACTAATTCCATATGTTGCTTCATATTGGAACACATTATTCCTCACTTTGGACTTCCTTGAACTGTGTTAGTTTTGGACAACGGAACACCATTTAAGAATAATAATGTGAAGAAGTTCTTGGACACATTTAATATACAACATTGATTCTCAATGCCTTACTATCCACAATATAATGGACAAGCCAAATCAACTAATACAACTTTGGAGTAAATCTTAAGAAAATAAACAAAAATAATAAAGATTGGCATACACAATTAGAATACACATTATGGGCTTATCATACTAGTATCAGAACATCAATAGGAAACACACCTTATAACCTTTTTTATGGTGCCAAAGAAATTATGCCCCTGGAGTTAGAGATTCCCTCCTGGAGGATCACTCTTCAAGGGTTGACTAATCATAATACTTATAGAAAACAATGATTACACCAACTTGAAATGCTCAATGAAAGGTGAATCAATTCCCTCAAACATCTTCAATCTTATCATAAGAAAATGCAATGAAGTTATAATGATAATATAATCCATTAGTCCTTTAACACTTGGGTGATTTGGTGCTATAAGAAAATAAGTGAAATGTCAGCACCAACCTGATAGAAAAGGAAAATTTTACCCCTAAATAGTTAGGACCCTATATAGTTCAAGAAAGCTATGGGTATGGAGTATACATAATAGCTGATATGGATGGAAAACCTCTTCGAGAAGCCATTAATTTTGTGCATTTGCATCAATATTATGCCTAGCCTTTTTTAAATGGTGTGTGTTGAAGCAGCATTGTTAGAGTTAATGGATAGTATGACATTATATCCCACACTTGCTTCATTCATAACACATGGTTCTTTGTGTCCTTAATTCTAGGGTAGTGGGTTCACTGTGGACTTGAATTCTTACTTTAGGTATCATGCTATTTAGACCCTCATGGAATATGTTGTGTTATGTTAAATCCTTATGATCAAACCATAAGTGAATTTAATTTAGCATAACATACTACATCATATAGGAAATTTTAAGAAGAAAAGACATGTTAGATCATGGAGATATTTATTGAATAATACAGATTATTTAATAAATCATGTGGCCATCTAACACATAACTATAAAATCCATGCATTCTCACATATATATATCAAAAAAATTTAATACATCTCATCAATAGTACAGTGTCACTTGGGCCTATGTTTGCTAGATTCATTTGGATGTGGTGTTTGCACCCATCAAGAGATGCTGGTGTGTGACATGGATATGCCCATGTTGATCATCTACTACATAGTCCATAGTGATGTGCATAGCTCACCCTCGTGTATCAATGCCTCTACTCGCTCTCACTCTACACGATCTCTATCAACTGTGATCCAAACAACCTCTCTCTAAATCCGCTCAACTTATGAATGTAAGACAACCTCTCTATCAAATCTTTGAGCTTCTCGGGCCTCCTCTAACTCCATTGCTAGTGTTGATACTTGACCCTCATCATGCTCAATATTTCAGGATATGCCAACATATGCTCTCGTGAGCCTCACACAAGGCTCGAATAGTTCCATGCTCTCTGATACAAATGGTGGGAGAATAAACTATATGGTTGTAGCCTCATCGATAGGAAAGGGTGGCACTATCATTGTAGCTACATAGTAGAAGAGATCCTCAAACTCTATCATGGGCCCTGCAATATAGAAATCATAAGAATAATTAATATCCATCATCATAATATATCCATATATGAGCATGATATATATAAAAACATAAAGCATAATAATAAATATCATCACTTGGGTCTGTATCATGATCTATAGGAATCTCACATGCCTCACTGCTCCCTTCATGCTCTTAGACACTCTCATGTGAAAACTATGACCTCGTAACTAGAGTAGAAACTGTATCTCTCCACTAGCGGCTAGGAGGACTCACCTCACCTCTATCACTATCCTTGCTCATGGGTTCTATTCATACTCTATCCCCTCATCATCCCTCTCTCCCTCATAATCATTTACTCCTTTGTCTCCTCCTCATCCTCATACAGGAATAGATTTGATGGATCTACCCTCCTACCTAAGTCCTTTTCCTCCTCTCCTAAGTCTAGCATAGGCCCTACATAGCCCATAGGATAATCCATAGGAAAGATGGCTCTTGGCTGTATCACCTCCCACACTTTTCATACTCTTGTGTTGTTCCAATGTGATCTACATCAGAGACTAGGGGGCATGTTAGTATCCTCCTTCTCTACATCACTCGGGACGATTTCATCTACTATTAGCCGTTTAAGATCTCTAGGTCTAGAGGTGCTCCAAAATGACCATCTATATGAATCTTGTAACCATGGTAGCCTTTGTACCTATACAAACTATGTCATGACATGATCATAGTAGAAGGTTCTCACTACATGATCACGTTATCCTAGTAGTAGTCTGTCTCTCTACATCCATCTCAACTATCCTATCGTGTCTGGCCAAAATTGCTACATTAGATAGGGTCTCCACATAATATCATCCTCGCTCAGTCTATGAAAACTCATCCTCTAGAACATCACATCACCATGCTACCATGCCTATCTTAGAGGATAGCTAAAAACCTATGGATAACCCACCATTGTGGCAATCAAAAATCTTGCAGGCTTGGTATAGGTGATATGCTCGAGGATCCATGTCTATAGTAGGGTACAATGTAGCATGCTATGCATCTACCCATAGGTGAATCAACCCATGTCATAGTATAAGTGCTAGTATTCTCCAGTCCCAAGCATAGACTAACCGGTAGTGCTCCATTTCTCTAATAATGTGTACTAATCTCCCCTCCATATGTGGTCCACGACCATCGGGGACTAGTGCCAACACTACTATAAAGATCATGATGCATCTCACTAGTGGTGAATGCACTTGCAACAACCAAGAAAGCTTGATGTGGAATCTCATGATCCTACAATGGACCAATTTTCCTAGGAAATACTTGGTGTTTTCCTTCATCTTCTCAAAAATCCTACCCTGTGCTAAAAATACCCTGTCTCCCCAGATGGGCACTAGTAGTATGTAGTGCACATCCTCTAGTGTGACTTCCATCTCCCTATCAGAAGGTTAAAGGTTTAGATGTATGCATCCCATCTCTCTTCTAGTGCAATCAACATGGCATCATGGTATCGCATGGATGGTGCGAGATAGGCCCAGTAAAGACCTGTCTCCTAGAGGATTTGAATATCCTCCTTAGGTTGCTAATTGAAGAGCTCTTGAATTCAGCTAAACATCTAGTCAACTGGATGTTGGCACAATCAGGGTGCAACCTGCCATAGGAAAAAAGAAAAATGTTAGCTAAAACATCTTAAAATCTTAAATTTGTGCTTTAATGGTCAAAAAGTGTGCTAAAGTTGCTCTAGGACATCTTAATTAAGGGTTCTAGACACTTTATTCCTTAACTAGGACACTCTGCAAAAAAAGGGGAAACTTTGTGACAATCTAAATAAATGAAAGAAAAACCTTCCCTACCCTATAATTTCACTTAAAAAATTGAGAAAAACATTAAAATTTGATTAAATTGAAGTATAGAGAAGGAAAAATCAACTCACAGTGTGTTGTGGCTCACCTCGTACGATCACCTCCCATATAATCTTGATCTATAGATGGATGGATGGAAGTTTGCTCGGCATGGTGTCTCACTCTACTCCTTGCTCACTCTGTAAAAGGTAAAAGGATGAAATGAATGTGACTAACTCTCTCTTTTATATTTTTATGCATTCACTTTAGGGTCATTTTTGTGAAAAAGAAAAGAAGTAGATTTTTATTGAAATTAACCTATCTTTAGCTAGAAAACTCCATTTTTGATGTTGTTTGCTGCATTGGAATCCTAGTTCCATTCTCGTTCTCATCAAATTTCTATCATCAACTGGCATGGTACTTGGAAATTCCCTATGATGGAATTGTCCAGTTTGACATTCTTGATCTGCTACCTTGATTCCACCTTCTTAAAGCAAGTGGAATCAAGGGGGGAACACATCTACCCTAAAATTTATTTTTCTAGGAAAGTTACATAAGAGGATTATATTTGAGATTCTAATGAATCTATGATACAAAATGAAGGTCTGGATATTGTTGTTTTGTAGGTAACTACAGTGGGAGCTTCATTATCCCTAATGAATCCATATGAGTATCCTTTGATAAAGTTACTTATTGAAGTACTTTAGCTTTCATATGCATGTAGTGTCACATGGGTGCTAAAGTGGGGGCTAAATGTAGTGTAGTAAAATGCATACCTTGGTATTTTCACACTTTATTTGGATGTATTTTAGGATCCCCTACATTAATTTCCCTTTACGTCACTTATTATAGGCCCTTAGGACCCTTTTTTTGTGCATCCCGAAGCACATCTTAACCTTAAACTGGACCAAAATTCTTAAACAATCATCAATCTTGGCAACCCACCTTTTGAACTAGAAATTTAATCGTTGTTGGACCAGGATGCCACCTAGGGCATCTTAGTCATTGGGGATTTATTTTTAGGAATTAAATGTGGGAAATAAAAATATTTGAAATATTTTATCCTTTTTTCATTCTTTGATATCCAATATTTGGGTTATTAGGTAGGAATTCCTATAAAAGTAAGATTCCCCCATTTTGCACCTAACTAAGCAAGAAGAAAAGAAGTAAAAAGCTAAGAGAGCAAGTTGAAGGAAGTTTCAGAGTATTGGATCAACCTTCTATTATTTTTTTGTAGGTTTTTCAATTCTTTCCAAGTCAAGATCTAGCATTGCCAAAGATTAGTAATTGGTTCCTATTGTGGATCATGAGAGATTCTAGGTTGGAGATGCAACTAGCCATTTATACCAGCCTAAGGAATTGTTTCTTGATTGATTTGATCTTCCATTATTGTTCTATTTTCTACCTAAGGAAGGTATATACATCAATTTTATGACTTGTTAGGGTGATTAGAGATCTCTTTTATAATTCATTCACATTTGCATCTTAGGGATCTTATTCTAACACATTTGAATAGGTTTTCTTCATACCATAGCTTGCATAATCATTAACACATTTAAGATTAGGGCACACAAATTTCCATTTTCAGATTAATTCTTTTTAATCAAAGTTTAATTGCCAAACAAGGGGTTTGACCAAGGAAAATCTCCATAAATAATCAAATCCAAATTCCTTTGTTTTGTAGGTATTTTTGCAGGTGCAAATCCAAAAGCTTGGTGAAGAAGGAAGTTCGATCTTAGGTTTTGGGATCACACTAAAAAACTCAACAAATTCAGAGCAGGACTAAAATTCCATCTTGGTTGTCTTAGTCATCCATAGCATATTTTTCAGAGATTCTTCGAGATTCTATTCTAGCATTCAAAGATTCTATTTTTTCCCTGAAAAATATCGACAGGACGAAAATGCCATCTTGGGCCTCTTAGTCATCCAAGGAATATTTTGGCAGCTTGTTTACATTTCCAAAAACTTTATATCATCTGCAAGCTTCCCAAGTACACATACCCTAACTTTTTTTTGTGTATGTTAAGTATTTGCATCTTTCATTTAGCTCATTTTAGGTTGTTTTCAAACAATTGTCTTTTCTAAGCATTTTCTTGGTGGTGAACCCCTTAAACCTAAAAAGATCCCCCTCCTAAGTCCTCCTAATTGCAAATTGGGTCACCTTGAGGGGTTGATAGTCAATCCTATTAGGGTTTTTAGGACATATTTGAATGACCTAGATAAAATAGGAAAGAAGGATATTCCCTCTCTCCAATTTCATTTATGGTTTAGACTTACTCAGACATGAAAAGAATTGATACTAAGATTGTAACACATAACATAGTCCCCACAGAAGATGCTAAACCAGTGCGAAAAAAATACCAAAAATGAATCCTAAGATAGCCCTATTGGTCAAAATTGAAATTGAAAAACTTCTTGACACAATATTCATCCGACCTATTGATTATTCTCTATGGAGCTCGAATATTTTCATAGTTGGGAAACCTAACAATTGTATTAGGATGTGTACAATTTTTAGAGACTTGAATACAACATCCTTAAAGGATGACTTCCCCTTCCTAATATTGTTATGATAGTTGCAAGACATGCTTTGTTGTCATTCATGGATGGATTTTCTAGATATAATCAAGTCTTTATCAACCCTCAAGACTAATACAAGACAACGTTCACCACCATTTGGGGAAATTTTTTTGGGTGGCGATGCCTTTTGGATTGAAAAATACAAGGGAAACATATCAACAAACAATGAAATTGATATTTCATGACTACATACACAAAATTTTGGAGGATTATGTTGATGACGTTCTATCCAAATCCTTAACTTGACAAGACCATGTAAATATTCTTCATCAAATCTTTGAGAAAATGAAAAAGTATAACATGATATTGAACCAAAAGAAGTGTGTCTTTGGTGTAGATAGTGGAAAAGTTTTAGGTTTTATCATATCTCATAGAGGCATTGAGGTGGACACGAAGAAAATTGATGATATAGTTAGCATTTCACCTCCTAGATACATATCTCAATTGCATACATTATAGGGATGGATTCAAGATATATGCCATTTCATAACTTCCTTGGCAGATTGAATATTACCATTCACACAAATCCTTAAAAAAGATATCCAGTTTGACTAGAATGAGGATTGTAAACTGGAATTTGAGAGTTTGAAAGAGTATCTTATTACTCTACCTATTTTACAACCTATTATGCAACACATGCCATTTATCCTCTATACAACAACATCAACCCATGCTCTTGTAGAATTGTTGGCTCAACATGATGATAATGGTAAGAAGAATCCTACTTATTACATTAGCCAAACTTTGATTGACTATGAAACATGATACACAACCATAGAAAAATAATGTTTGGCTCTTGATTTTTCTACTAGTAAATTGATACATTATTTATTGAATGCTAAAATTCATGTTATGAATATATTTGATCCGTTAAAACATCTCTTTACCAAAATAGATTTGTTAGGAAGCTTATCTAAGTGGGTTATGTTGTTAAATGAGTTTGACCTTAAGTTTGTTTCACAAAAATAAATTAAAGGTCAAGAATTAACTGACCAAATAGCTAATGATCCTTCTCTTCTAGCATCACCCCACATAGACTCATTCCCAGATGAAAATGTGTTGACTATACAAAAATAAAAAGAGACATGGGAATTATACTTCAATGGTTCTAAGTGTAGAACAGGCTCAGGGGTAGGAGTTGTCTTAATTCCTCCTTCAATTCAGCCTATTCCCTTATCTTTCCATCTAAAATTCCTATGTACCAATAACACTACAAAATATGAAGCTTTAATAGTTGGCATACATGTTGCATTAGCATTAAAATTCAAACACATTTCTATATTTGGAGATCACTCTTAATCATTCAAAAAATAAATGGTGTGTATCAAGAAAACTATGATAAACTTATCTGATATAGAGATCTTACAATGATATTATTAAATAAGTTTGAATTTTACATGATAGACAACATCCCACAAAAGGATAATAGGCATTCACATGCAATGGAAAGTGTTGCTTCTCTTGTATCTCTCAATGATCCTCTCACTAACTTCACATTTAAAGTCCAAATGATTCCATAACAATCAATAGATGATGAGAGAAAATAAATGTTATCAACTGATGTTGATAATATTAGTGAATGGTTCACATCGATATCTAATTACTTGAAATATGGTATCTTTCCTAAACCTCCAACTAGGAACACTTGAAATTGTATGTGAATCTTGCATCCAAATATATAATCTTATCTAAAATTCTCTATAGAAGATAATTTAATGGCCTTGTACTTTGATGCCTTAAGCAATCCAAAATCCCCATAGTAGTTGAACAAGTGCATGTAGGTGCTTGTGGGGGTCATTTCCAAGGAAGATCCCTAGTTCACAAATTAATTTGCATAGGCTATTATTGGAGACACATGGAATAATATATTGTTTTGAGTACATGAAGAATTTTCATAAATGTCAAGAACATAACAATTTGATTCACGCCCCTACCTCTAAAATTCATGCTCACTTTCCTATTTGGCCATTTTTTGGTTTGGGGCTTGGACCTTATTGCGAAAATATCACTGCCTTCTTCCATCAGACATACCTTTGTAATTAATTTGACTTATTACTTCATGAAGTGGGTAGAAGCTATCCCCCTTTGTTCCACAACTGCTAATGCAATGTATTATTACATATTGTAAGACATCATTCTTGGTTTGGTCTCCCTTCTGCATTTGTTTTAGATAATGGAACTCCATTCAAAAACAACGATGTGAAGAAATTCTTAGAAACCTTCAATATTGTAAATTATTTTTATAAATACTAATATCCGCAATCAAATGGACAAGAAGAAGCAACTAATAAGACTATTGAACAAATTCTATGAAAGAGAGTAATAAAACACAACAAATATTGGCATATGCAATTAGCCTATGTGCTATGGGCTTATCATCTGAGTGTTAGAACATTCACTAGAAATACTTCATATAACTTGGTCTATGGTGTTGAAGCAATAATGCCTTTATAGTTAGAAATTCATTCTTTAGGAATTTCTCTTAAAGGGCTCATTGATGACAATACCTACAAAGAACAATGTTTACATCAACATTAAATGGTCAATGAGTAGCATATTAATTCCCTCAAGGACTTACAAGATTACTCTAAAAGAATGCAACATGGTTATAGTGATAATTTCACCCCCAGTGAATTTAATCAAGGTGATCTAGTGTTATACAAAATCCAATTAAACTCCAATGCTCTCTATTGGTGATTATTTATGAACCAAACTTAATCTAATCCCTACCAATGAACTTTTCAAGGTTCAATTATTAATAAGGATAAGGATTGGCCAACACACAAGAAAGGATTTAAGAGTCCTTACTTCTACTCTTCGGGCTCTATGAAACCTATGAGGGTGATCCTATTTTTACTCCAAAGATATTGATTCAGTTAAGATAAATTCCATACACAAATAAATTCCTCTTAAATGTACATAGATAAAATTCACTAAAGGCTTGGCCAACTTTCAAATAAAAACTATCTATAGCTAGGAACCAGATCATACTTCACATTTAGACATCCTTCAAAGAAAGGTTATTATGATTTGTTCCTTATTATAATCCTTTATCTAGATGTGTGACTAAACTCAATTTGATCAAAGATAAACTATTGAAGATACTAGTGTTTCATTCATGGGACAACGAAATCATTCTGTAAATGACCAGTAATAAACTAACAATGTAGCCCTACAATTTGTGTGCCATTTCACATACTACCTTATATCACTCAACTCATTGTATCTACAAAATGGTTTCTTACCAAATCCTGTATCATTTCCTCACAAACCCATGACCTTACTTCAACATCTAGTCAATCCTTTGAATTGAAGAAAAAGTAAAAGAATTCATTTAGTTTAAACAACATAAGACAAACAAAACTATCATTAGCATTTACATTCATAGTCTACAAAGAAATTACACAAGAGAACACAATACTTTAAATTTATATTTTCCATTACTAGTGTTACTATAAAATCCTTTTAAGATAATTACATCATAACTGTTCTAGACACTAAAAAATTGGTCTAGGCCTGTGAGCACCACTTTCAACATAATTTTATAATATCCATGGTCACGATTAAATAATATTAATTATTTAATTATTTCCTAAGCACATATTTCTTCTATTAATTAAATAACCTTTATTTATTTAATTAATTCATTATGACATGTATTCAACTTTGATTAATTGAATGAATCTTATTTATTTAATTATGTCACTAATTAATTAATTATCTTTCTGAATTAAATAATTTATTATTTAAATTACCTTTTATCATATTTCTACTATAATTAAATATTATTTTTGAATTATTTAATTATTCAATTAACCTTTTCAAATTTCAATTAAATAAATCATTATTTGTTTAATTAAATCCTTTCAATATTGAATGTTGAATTAAATAAACATTTAATTCATAAAAAGAGTTATTTTTGTCACATTCTTCTATCACCTACTTAACTAATTATTTACTCACTATCCGATTCGAGATCTATTTAAATCCATTAGTTGTCTCCTGATTCAATATCTGATCATCTTTTTGAAGAGACTCTTTGTCTTGATCAGTCAGTCTAATTATCCTGCATGAATATATTTATTAATTAAATATCTTTATTTAATTATTTATGTCATGTCTGCATTTGAATAGATCGTTTTCAAGTTCTAAATTTATCCTTTTCATTCAAAATCTAATTGTTCTATTTTTGAATACTTTCAACTGAAGATTAAATCATTTATTTAATCTTGATCTCTTATTCAGTTTATTCTCGAACAATTTTAACACCAGATTAAATTATTATTTAATTTAATATTTATCTTGAAAAATTTCCCAACTCACATTCTAACTAACACAAATCTCACATCTGATGACATTCATCTCTCTTTCAAATATGAGTTGATCGTTCAAAAACCGACTTTCTATAAATTGGCTGACCTTTGTCATTATTCCTCCTTCCAAAATCTATATGCTTTTGGAAGCATAACTTGTTAATCTTCGATATTTTTCTGTAATCACATACATCAAGGCTATACTTGCACACTTATGAAAATCTGATGGAAATTATACTACAGAAGGAAAAATGGAGAAGAACAATCAAGATAATTCAAAGAGGTGGACTGATATTCGGTTAGACTATTTCATGTTTTGATTTATTTACTATTTAGTTTATTTACTTTGTTCTTAGTGGTTTGATTTAGATTAATGCATGTTTAGATTACATTTAACCATCTTGGCTTCCAGATTCATTTTATCTACATCACATTTGGTGAACCTGACATGGAGACACTTCAATCTTCGCAAATCCATTCCACTTCTTTTTTATTTTTTATTCTATAGGTATCATATAGAAAAATGCATTTGACTAATGAAACAATGCATCTAATTTCATGAACTGCAACTGATAAATTTTATGATGCATCTGACATCACGAGATGCATTTGAGGCTTTTTGTGATGCATTTGACTGATAAAACCATGACGCATCTGCAACTTTAAATGACACATCTGGCTGGTAAATTTTATCTGAGTTTTCAAATTTTTATTTTATGATTTTATAATTTATAATTTTTTATTTTTGCTAATGTTTTGCTTGTAGCGTGTGATTTAGGAGGATAACATAGTTTTTACAGGATGAAGTGTAGAAGATATTGAAAATCAAACCCATTTTCTTGTAAGATGAATGACAAAGACCAACAAAACTACTAACAAATTTCATGTAGGACCTTCTATTGAAGAATTTAAAATTTTGAAATGAACTTTTGTGTTTGGTAGTTAGATAATTGTCATTTGGCTTAAAATTAACTAGTTTTTACTTTGTTTGGTGTGAAAGCATACTTTGTAATTACCCTTTTGATTCAGTATATCGAAGTATCCTCTCCGGTTGCACATTCGTGTTATCCTATGTGTAAGATAACCGTTTACTGACTCTAGAACTTGGGTCTATCTTGGTGGAAAAAAGTACTCACCCCAAGATGACTCAGTCAAGTCACATGCTTGTTGCCAATGACTTCCATCTGGTATATAAAAGTGGATTTTTGGGGGAAACCCTAAAAATCATGCTCACTATTTCGACAAGAAGGGAAACAATGGTCTCTCACCGCATGGATGGTGCCCCATGAATGGAATGTTGTTACTAAAAACCTTGTATTTTTGCCAAAATCCAAATCTATTTACTAGTGTAGTAGGTCAGACATGTGTAGAGATGAAATGTATGCCATGGGAGTTTCATGGGTAAAGTAGCTTAGTTTCCCTATATAAGTGAGTGTCATGGAGGGGAGCTAGTGGGGTCAAGCTACTAGTAATCCACCTTGAATATGCGTAGCTAGGGAAATCCAAGTAAGAACTCAGTAGATACTATCTATAAAAGCCTAGGATATAATTGTCTTATGATTTTAATAGATTTAGTCATGTCAAAATGAAAAACACTTTGTATTCTCTGATTGTTTTTGCGTTATTTTTTAGAACTTTATCATAAAACTAAGTCAGTCATAACTTTTTCATCAAAAAACCACAACAATAAACTAAGTCACAACTATCAAATTACAAGCCGCATGTGTAATTATGAGTCACAAATATTAAACCAAAAACTACATGTGTCTATCAACAAAACTAGTTTTCATAGGGTTTAGATTTTGAGTCACATCTGCTAAATGAGTCGCAACTGATTTGTGAGTCGCATCTATCATAACTTAAACCACATCTATCTACAAAGTTCACATTTTTCTATCAATAATCGAGACTAGGTTTTATCAGTTAGTCGCATGTAAAACTGGAAACACATCTATAAAATTTATCAACGCATCTCCAACTTGAGTCGCAATTAACTATTGAAAAAAACCTTGGAAACTAAAAACTCAGTCCGAAAAAAAACTATCTTTTTCACTTTTGTTTCTTACGGTCAATCTTGGATAGAAACTAGAAAATTCCTCAAAAATATTGCATCATTTAGGTGTCATTTACATCTTATTGATAGTTATCTTAGTTTCAAAAACTTAGTTACTATTGGTATTTTGTCATTGACTCAAACTTGGAATTATGGCACTCTAATCTTGTCTCTGTGTTCGTGGAATTTCATTGGTTCAGCTATGGAATTTTTGTATTGACATTGTGATACTTGATTGAGGCTCAGCTTACTCTTGGTTTATTCATGTTTTGGTATTCAATACTTTGTTATGGAAAACTTTATGGATTTGGTTTACATTCAAATTTATTGCATCTTCTGGTACTGATCAGGTTGAGATTCATGTGCAGATAAAGGTTATATTGGTTATACAGGTATATGGGAAATCTATTTAGATTGGTAGAATAAAATTATAAGTTGATCATGGAACAATTGGTTTCATTCTAACAGGTTGGCCCTTCATTACTGCATGTCAGGTTTATATGGTATTGGCATGTTTAGATTTATGTGCTTACATGACATTGATAAGGTTTTGAACAATATAATAGGTGTATTTTTTAGCTTCATACAGGTAATGCTTATGGGAAACATGGTTTTGGAATCATAATTGGAGTTGGCATTTAATATTATGAAAACCCTATTAGCTTTCCTTAAGAATTTGATAAATTTGATATTCTTTGCATGGGAATATGATATGGTTCATGACCTATTATTGATATCCATTGGGATCTCTCTTTTTTTTTAAAGGTAATATCATGGAAATTTTTATAATGATGTCTTGAAGCATTATTATTGGCTCACTTACATTTGAAAATGACTTAGAAAGAAGTCATATTTGGATCGGGTCTTATATTTTTTGATTCATTAGGCCTTAGGGCCGACAACAAGAATGAGAAAATATTAAAAAAAAGGGTCACTAAGAAGTGATATTGTGATCAACCTTGTGAAGAGGGAATTTCTAAGTGTCATGCAAATCATCCCTTATCATTATCTTTGGATGCGCCTATTCCTGTTTATTTTGTTGACTCAAGTGATGTGGAATCAAAAAACTAGGAAGCAATGATGGTGTCGACATTTTGAAATATTTTTACTTTGATTAAAGTCACATGAGAATGACTTGTCGATTTATTTGAAATCATCGATTCGAAGCTACATCGACAGTTTGTATGCATTCTAGAGGAAATGAGATGGTCAACATACTTTGAATTTTCTTGTCTGCGGAATTTAGAATCCATTATGATGTTTCTTCTTATGTCTTTAGTCCTTTTAGACTTTAAACATGATTATATTTTGGCTTGGGGCATCGAATGTCTTAAAGGAAGATTAGGGCATTATTTTTGTGGTTCAGAAGCTTAAGGCTGTGAACCCTAGCCATGCTGCCACCATGAAAAAAATTGTAACCACTACTAAAAGTTCAATGTCCCCTCTCTGTTGTGAATCTGTCCATTGCTCTTTTGATATCATGTTTGGCGTTTCACTGTGTATGGAAGGTTGTTGTCAGGTGGGCACTATTAAGGATGGAATAAGGCAGGTTGAGACTCAGGCATATATAAATTATAACTGGTATTCTCTTACTGTTTTAACAGGTATCATCATTCTCTTTGGAGAAAGCTTTCAGTTTAAAAACGTAAGGTAGTTACTATTTTATATTTTGAAATTAAATATGCTTGAGTGGTTTCCTACAAGGCATGAAAATATTTGGGTTACCTAAGTTGAAATTGATACCCTGATAGAATAACATATCTATTTGATTCTTCTATGAGGGGTTGTTTTTTTCGGTTGGTGGGTAATCATGCATTCTGAAAAATATATCATTATTTTTCATGGATTTAGTGGTAGTAGTTCTTGGTCATTGGGTGCACAATAATGAGGGTGTGATTATAAATTCTTGCAGTGAGATTCTTGTGTGTTTTCATCTTGAGAAATCTTATTTGAAACATACGATCGTATCTATGTTATTATTCTTCCTCTACTTGTTACTAAATCTATTAAAGATGTTTCTAAAAAGTTCAATAAGGGTATTATTGATCTTTCAAAATGGTGCATAGGTTTTGTATTCTGGTAATAGATGATATTTTTGGTATAGTAAGTTGAAGGAGTTTGTGAATCATTTCCTTAAAATGTAGTTCTATCATATCTCTTTATCATTGTCAGAAGAATCATTGTTCCTTGGTGCAAAATTCTTTGTCTATTTGGGAATCTTGCATTGTAACTGATAGAGATTTTTTTTCTTCTCTCAAAACCTTTGTTGAAGGTTCAAAAAGGTAGAATATTCATTTTGTAAAAGTGGGATATAAAGTGAGTTCTTGAAAAGAGAGAATAATATAACTTTCGTAAATGAAAATATGAAAAGAGATAGTAAAAAATCTCTATAAAGAAAGTTTTAAAATATGATGCAGAGTATAATAATGAAAACTTTATTTATTTAATATTTTAACTTGATTCATGTTGAATCTTTAGGGTATTAGATAGAGAGGTGTGAGTGAGCTAAATAGAAGTAGAGAGATCCTCTATATCATTGTTATTCAGTAATCTGATAATGGTTTTGTGCTCCTTGAGATTGGTGTATCTAAAAGAGGGGTTGGTGCTCCTTAAGATTGGTGTCTCTAAATGAGAGGTTGGTGTTCCTTGAGGAGGTGATCAAAACTTAGCCTGTAAGGCATTGTAAGCAGTGGTTTTTGGAATTAAGCCAGTGAGGCAGTTTATGAGTGGTTTTTCTACCTCAGGAGGGTTTTCCACTTGGAAAATTCTTTTTCTTATGATCTCATTTCTTTGATGTGATATTTCTTCATGGATATGATGTTTTTGTGAGTAATTATTCTTATCAGTTTGAGCTTTGTTGAATGTTAGTCCCTTCATCTCTGCAATTATTCATATTAAAATGTTTTGCATAAGTGATCTATCAGTATTAAATATTGAAATTCAAAAGAAAGCTTAAATGTATTCATTTGTTTTAGAGCTCAATAATTTTCTTGTTGAACTAAATCTCTTTGTTGTTTGATGATTATCATATGTCATTCCATTGCACAGTTGGTTTTGTATCTCATAATTCTAAATTGAAATCTAGTAATCCTAAAGTGTTTTCAGTCATCTCTTTAGGATTTGCATGATAAATCTCACAAGGATTAGTGGGATAAGTTGTCAAAATAAAAAATGTTAATATTTTCATAAATTCTCTCAATGCAATCACTCATCCCTATTGTCAATAGAAAGGATATCTAAATTAAAATTCTTCATTAAAGTTCAAAAATGTTTAGACACTAATTCAATTCCCCCTCTCAGTGTCTATCTATAATCCAACAATTGGTATCAGACCGTAGGGTCCTTTGATAAGTCTATCCAACCTAGGATTTATTCTAGCCTTGGAGTTCATTTAAAATGTCTCAAGCTCATGAAGGAACATCTATGACTAGAGCTCCATTATTTGATGAAATTGATTATGTATTCTAGAAAATCAAAATGGAGACTTTTCTAACTTCTATTGATCTTGATGTGTGGAGCATAGTGTTAACTGGGTATACTTACCAACCACATTGCCCATAATTTCTGATGAAAATAAAATATATGAAACTAATGAAAGAGAAAAATATGCTCTCTTCTTTCCATTGACTAAAGATGTATTTATCAAAGTCATGCACTGCAGCTCTGTTAGGGATATTTGGATTAAACTTGAAGCTATCTATCAAGGAAATAAAAAAGTTAAATAGTGAAAAATTCCTCACTCTAAAACACTAGTTTGAAGAAATAAAAATGAGGGACGATGAAAAAGTAGCTAATTACTTCTTAAGAGTTGATGAAATTGTCAATGCTATGAAAGGTATGGGAGAAGATGTAAAATAATTTGATGTTGTAACTAAGGTCGTCAAAACCTTACCGACTAAATTTGAAGTTAATGTTTCTACTCTTGAAGTAAAGAAACACTTTGACCAGCTTACCTTAGATAGTTTACAAGGTACTCTAACTGCCTATGAAATGAGAATCAGTAAAAACAATTCTTCTCAGAAAGAAACTACCTTTGACATTGAAAAAGATGAGGCTAGTGAGTCTGAATTTTCTGATTCTGAAGAATCCCATTTTGTTAGAAAGCTTAAAAAGGGATCTGGAAAATATATGGGAAAAATTCCCTTTAAATTTTTTAACTATGGAAAAGTAGGCCACTTTTCTACAAAGTGCCCCTATGGTGAACAAAACAATGACAATGAGAAATCTGAAAAATAGCCTAAGAAAAAGGCCTATAAACCTAAATGAAAATTCAACTTCAAAAAGAAGAAAATTCTATTTAGTAAAGATGAAACAAACACTAAATTTGAAGGTCCTTTAGCTAAAGAAGATGAAACATTATTCATGGCTAGAATCATTCAGCAAGAAGATATAAACAACAATGATGATGAAGAAGGTGAAGTAGATCTAGAAGGTGAGCTAAAATGTGCTTTAAAAGAGCCTAAAAACTCAAAAAGAAATTTACTTCTCAAGAACAAAAATCTTCTCAAGCTCATGCTCAAGAACAAACTTCAAGTCAAGAAATAGTCTCTTTAATGACTCGTCTTGAAGAAGCCAAGAGATTTGAGGATTTTCTTCATTCTTGTATAAGTTATAAATACCAAGAAACACATAAACTAGAAAATGAGATTGATTCCTTATAGAAATGTTCAAAAAATGACTCTTTGTTAAAAGAACTAACTCTTAGAGATGATATGATTATAAGTCAGGAAATTTAAATTAAGGAATGTAAGAGGATAATAGATGTTGTAAGGTCTTACTTGGAGATTAAAAATATTGTAAGTCTAAAACTTGAAGGAGAAGTAGTTGCTTTAAGGAAAGAACTTGAGAGTGTCAAGGTTCATATAAGTGAAAATCATAAATTTGACAGTAGTATTAATCTATTGAATGAAATGATCAGAAGAAAAAATAATTCTAAAGATCCTATAGGAGTGGGATATGAGTTTGGACAAAGCTCTACAGAAGAATCTAAACATGGGTCAATGTTTTCTACCGCAGATGGAAATTGGCTTACCTTCAAGCAAACAGCAAGAATGAAGATTGATATTGGTCACCATATTGCTCAAACATAAGATAAGTGTGTTAATGAAATGACAAAAATAACTCCTTTTATTAGGTATAACCACTCTCAATTTCATGGCTATTGCTATTGTTGTTATGCTTATGGTCATAGAGAAATAAATTGTAGAAGGTATGGAAGAGATGATCATAAAGGTGTTAGAACTTCAAGAAAGAATGATTTATTTACTCATCAAATTGATTATAACTTCACATGCTTTAAGTGTCACAAACTTGGGCATAAAGCACAATAGTGTAGGAGTAAGTTGAAGGCATCATTTAAAAATAACAATGTAGATGCATTGACCGAGAAAAAGAAAGGGCCCATACAGGTTTTGAGAAGAAAGCAAGGAAAGGATAAGGAAGATCTTAGTCTTGTGCATGATGCACAAGGATATTATCTTAGCATTTAAATGGTTTATTTGTTTTAGGGGGAATAATTCAATGTTTTATTTTCTATTGCCAAGAATCTTTAAGGTTTTGTGGATGTTTTGTGTTTCTTTGCAAGTGACCATGGTAAAAACACAATATATATGTGAAGGTTGCTTGAAACTCAATAACACTTCATGTCATTTGTGGATAGTTTGTTATTAGCTTTGCTTGGCTGCAACATAATAACAATGACAAAAAATAAAATACTCTTTGTCTATGACTAATAGAAACTATGATTTATTGCCCATCTATGATAGTTTTTTTTGTATGTTGACAGTATGGTATACATGTGACATTCTTGGTTGTTATCACTTGCACAACTTTCATAAAATTCAATACTTTGACATTGAAATAGTCGTTTTGGTCTAACAGTGCTTTTCTATTACTTGGTCGTTCAATTTTTCATGGTCTTTAGCTTGCAGGTGACACTACTTTGTTGATTTTGGCATGATATGATGTGTAAATAAATTTCATATTTGTCCTCTTATGAGATTCAGAAACTCAGGCTAGTTAGATAATGGATGTCTAGATCACTGGTATGTAGTGGAAAGTGATTTGTCACTATGTGCAAAGGTACTCTAATGGTATTTTTGGCAGTAAAGGTCTCTCTTATTCATACTTCAGGTCTTTATTCCTCATGAGAATTTTTTTTTACTATATGTTTTTTATCTGATTCAAGTCTTTGCACATGTGCAATTTGGTTTACAAATGGGGTAGTGAATTTCTAGTGTGCTTGCAATGGATTAAAAGTGTTTTCAATGGTAGTGCTCTTGTTGTTTGGGAAAAGGAGTAATGATACTAGTTTTGATATATCTATATATGAAGCCTCTTTGTAGGGGGAGCTTGTTTCTATATTTTATTATTTCCAACTCTCTTATATATTTTTAGTTTGTTTCTCTTAATATTTTATTTGCAGCTAGTTCATACAGTTATTTGTTGGCATTTCAGTTAGGTTTCATGGCATTATGGTACTTGGCTAACCTTTCTTTAGTGGTTTATGGAATTGCACATTCTCTTTTGTTATCCTTTGTCATTTAGGCAAAAAGGGGGAGACAGACATATTTGTGTTTTGCCATCAAGGACAAAGGGGGATTTTGTTGATATTTTTTTCTTGATGTCAAACTTGGAATTATGGCACTCTGATCTTGTCTTTGTGTTCATGGAATTTCATTGGTTAGGCTATGGAATTTTGGTATTGACATTGTGATACTTTATTGAGGCTCAAATTACTCTTGGTTTATTCATGTTTTGGTATTAAATACTTTGTTATAGAAAACTTTATGCATTTGGTATACATTCAGATTTATTGCATCTTGTGGTACTGATCAAGTTGAGATTCATGTGCAGATAAAGGTTATATTGCTTATACAGGTATATGGAAAAGATATTTAGATTTGTTCACTGATATAATAAGTTGATCATGGAGAAATTGGTTTCATTCTGATAGGTTGGCCCTTCGTTACTGCATGTTAGGTTGATATGGTATTGGCATGTTCAAATTTATGTGGTTACATGGCATTGATAAGGTTTTGAACAGTATCATAGGTGTGTTTCTCAGCCTCATATAGGTAATGCTTATGGGAAACATGGTTTTGGAATCATAATTGGAGTTGACATTTAATATTAAGAAAACCCTATCAATTTTCCTTAAGCATTTGATAAATTTGATATTCTTTGCATGGGAATATGATATGGTTCATGGCTTATTGTTGATATCCATTGGCATCTCTTATTTTTCAAAAAGGTAATATCATGGAAATGTTTATAATGATGTCTCGAAGCATTATTCTGGGCTCACTTACATTTTAAAATGACTTAGAAAGAATTCATATTTGGATTGGGTCTTATACTTGTTGATTCATTAGGCCTTAGGGATGATAAGAGGAATGAGAAAGTATTTGAAAAGGTCACTAGGAAGTGAGATTGCAATCAACCTTCTGAAGAGAGTATTTCTAAGTGTCATGGTAGCCATCCTTTATCATTATCTTTGTCTGTGAATATTCCTGTTTATCTCGTTGACTGAGTGATGTGGAATCAAAAAATTAGGAAGCAATGATGGTGTCGACATTTTGAAATATTTTGACTTTCATTAAATTCACATGAGAATGACCTATCAGTTTATTTGAAATCATTGATTTGAAGCTAGATCGATGGTTTTTATGCATTCCAGAGGAAATGAGATTGTTGGCATACATTGCATTTTCTTTTCCATGGAATTTAGAATGCATTGTGATGTTTCTTATTATGTCTTTAGTCCTTTTGGACTTCAAAAATGATTATATTTTGGCTTGGGGCATCGAATGTCTTAAAGGAATATTAGGGCATTCTTGTTGTGGTTCACAAGCTTAAGGGTGTGAACCCTAGCCATGCTTTCGGCATGAAATTTTTTGTAACCGTTGCTAAAATTTTAATGTCTCCTCTTTGCTGCAAATCTATCCATTGCTCTTTTGATATCATGTTTGGTGTTTCACTGAGTATGGAAGGTTGTTTTGTAGTGGGAACTATCAAGGATGGAATAAGGTAGGTTGAGACTCAGGCATATCTAAATTTTAACTGGTATCATCATTCTCTTTGGAGAAAGCTTTTAGTTTAAAAACATAAGGCAGTTACTATTTTATGTTTCAAAATTAAAGATGCTTGAGTGGTTTGTTGCAAGGCATGAAATGATTTTGGTTACGTAAGTTGAAATTGATACCCTAATAGAATAACATATCTATTTGATTCTGCTATGAGGGGTTGTTTTTTTTCGGTTGGTGGGTAATCATGCATTCTGAAAAATATATCATTTTTTTTTCATTGATTCAGTGGTAGTAGTTCCTGGTCATTGGGTGCACAATAATGAGGGTACGATTAAAAATTCTTGCACTGAGATTCTCTTGTGTTTTTTGCTTGAGAAAGCCTATCTAAAACATACTATTGTATCTTTCTTTTTATTCTTCCTCCATCTATTACTAAATCTATTGGAGATTCTTCTGAATAGTTGAATAAGGGTATTATTGATCTTTCAAAATGGTGCATACATTTTGTATTCTAGTAACAAATATGATTGTTGGTACAATTAGTTGAAGGAATTTTTGAATTTCCTTAAAATACAGCTCTATTATATCTCTTCATCATTGTCAGAAGAATCATTCTTCCTTGGCGCAAACTTCTTTGTATATTTGGGAATCTTGCATTATAACCGACATATATTTTTTGTCTTCTCTCAAAACCTTTGTTGAAGGTTCAAAAAAGGTAGAATATTCATTTTGTAAAACTGGGATATAAAGTGAGTTCTTGAAAAGAGAGTAGAATATAACTTTGATTAATGAAAATCTGAAAAGAGATAGTAAAAAAGCTCTATAATGAAAGTTTAAAAATATGGTGTAGAGTATAATAATGAAAACCTTATTTATTTAATATTTTAAGGATTCATGTTGAATCTTTAGGGTATTAGATAGAGAGGTATGAGTGAGCTAAATCAAAATAAAGAGATCCTTTGTATCATTGTAATTCAGTAAACTTAAAAGGTGTTGGTTCTCCTTGAGATTGGTGTATATAAATGAGGGGTTGGTGCTCCTTGAGTGGGTGCTCATAAATTACCCTGTAAGGAATTGTAAGCAGTGGTTTTTGAAATTAAGCCTGTGAGGCAGTTTAGGAGTGGCTTTTTTACCCCAAGAGGGTTTTCCACTTGACAAATTCTTTGTCTTATGATCTCATTTCTTTGATTTCATACCTCTTCATGGCTATGATGTTTTTGTGAGTAATTTTTATTATTAGTCTAAGCTTGGTTGAATGTTAGTCCCTTCATCTTTGAAAAATTTCATATCAATTTTTTTTGCATAAGTGTTCTATCAATTGTGTTAAATATTTAGATTCAAAAGAAAGCTTAAATGTATTCATTTGTTTCACAGATCAAGAATTGTCTTGTTGAACTAAAGCTCCTTATTGTTTCATGCTTATCATATGTCATTACATTGCACAGTTGGTTGTGTGTCTCATAAGTTTGTATTGAAATCTGGTAATCCTAAATTATTTTCAGTCATCTCTTTTGCATTTGAAGTATAACTCTCACAAGGATTAGTGGAATAAGTTGTCAAAATGAACAATTTTAATACTATCATAAATTATCTTAATGCAATCACTTAGCCATGTTGTCAATACAAAGGATATTAGAATTAAAATTCTTCATTATTTTAAAAAAGGTTTAGATACTGATTCAAGCCCCCCTCTTAGTGTCTATTTATAATCCAACAGTTACCCCATAGGAAATTGCATATAATAGAATGGAACAACTTTCGACATCATTGGATACGTTCATGCTTTGATTTGTCATTATCATTGAACCTATTCATTATTGTCTTACTAGTGAATCCTTCCATCTCCTCCGTCTAGTTTGGGAACTTCACCTTATCAGTTGTCTTTGTCCTACATTAGGTTCCTTGGTAAAGTTAAGTAATAGCTTTGGATTATTCCATAGTTGGTAGGTTATACCCACTTAGAATCATTTATCGACATAGTTTACTCAAAAAAATTACATATAATCTGTCCTAGCATATGTCATCCTAGTATACGTAATATTAGAAATCCTTGATTTTAGTGGCATCTTTTATATTCAAAAAGTCCCAAAAACATATAAATAGGACATATCAATTTTTAGACATAGTTTTGCATTTCCCCTTTTGAGCAACATTTTCATGGCTGAAACAAGGGCTAAGAAGAAACAAAGATAAATTTCAGACCCCAATGAATTTATCAGTCCTTTCGTAAACTAGCCATTGGGGAAAGAAATACCACATAAAACTTTTTTTGAAAAACACGTTACTAGAGACACACATGGAAACATCTTCTCTGAAGACATAGATGTTGTCGTACACGATCCTAAGTTTACATCCTTTATGGATGAGTGTTTGGGAAATGATCCCCAATGATATCTAGTAAAATTTCTAGTAGAAGGTGCCACACTACCACCAGGATTTGGTGTTCACACTTTGAAAGAAACATCTACTCAACCAACACAAACCATCACATCTATTGTTTTTGTTCCTCAAATTACTGCAACAATACCAAGTGGCATACATACTCAAACATCATCAATTGTAAACACAACCCCATTAAACAAATCGAGACAGTTTTCAAAGAACTAATTAAACATAATCTCCTAAAACCTCTGGAACCAAAAAAGTATGATATTTGATAGTTTAAACCCTCATGGTGGGATGATAACGCCTATTGTGAATACCATCAAACAAAGGGACACAACCTACAACAATTCCAACAATTGAAAAACATCATACAAGATTTTGTTGAAGATGGAACCATAGAAGTCAATTGTCAAAAACATACCAAGAACAATGATCACAAGGTCTTCATAGATCCACTACATGACCATGGGGAAGGAAATACCTCTTGTTCGGAAACTAAGAATAATACCTCAGCTAGTTATAATAGTGCTAAGTTTGATTATTAACCAGGTACTATCATTAATCATATCTGAGTTGCTGATGAAAATATCAATACCATTACCATAAAGAAGCATCTTGAATGTGTTTTCAATACACACATAACCAAGATAACCCTTCTAGGTCCTTCATCAGAGCCACCACCATAGTCTTCCAAGCCTAAGTATAACTTACTTGACTAGCTAGGGAAGACCCCAACACATATATCCATCTTGGAACTATACACACTATCACCCGATCATCGAGCCATTTTTGATAAAGCCTTGCAAAAAAAAACTATCCCTACCAATTTGATGTCAATCGTTTTGAAGAAATGGTAGGATACTTAACCAATTCCCTTCATGCTACATTATCTCAGTAGGATTATTCAACTGAAAAGACCAGTCATAATCACCCACTACATCTTGAAGTTCTTGTCCATTAAACCAAATTCAGATGAGTCTTGGTAGATGGAGGAGCAGGGTTGAACCTTTGCACATTGAAATTGGTTAAGGAATTAGGTTTCTCATAAGGATGTGTGGAAACCACTAAGAGTATAGTCATTAAGGCATATGACAATGATGAAATATCATCTAAAGGAGTTGTCAGACTCCCTATTAGGATTGGCCCTGCAGTTATAAACACTAGTTTACAAGTCTTAGATCTTGCCCTTCCCTGAAATGTTTTATTGGGTAGACCTTGGATACATGCTATGAAAGTTTCTCCTTCCACATAATATCAATTTATTAAATTCTCATACAATGGTACAAAGGTCACCATTGATGGTGACCTAGATCCTTCCAATATTGCACAAGCCTACGTGAAATTCCACAAAGACATGTCCCAGTCAATGAAGAGTCTTCATACTCCACCTTATCCTTGTATGTTGATCCATCAAATCTTACCAAGTCCATTACATCACAAATGCCATCATCCACTCCTAAGGTCGAGATCCAAGATAAGGGTTGTGGAAAATACAACATGAAAGAATCCTATTGTGTCAGTCATATGGTCTACCCACAACAGACATGAGACAATCAATATTCATGTTCTATGTCCTCCTACAATGACATTGACAAAATGGGGAGAGTTAAGTAAGGAAGCTACAGACCAAGGTGAAATTAGCTCCTGGTTGTACACAAAAGAAAATTAATACCCTCCGATGTCTATTCAAATATCTAAGGATAAATATGGAAAAGGTTTCACGATAATGAAAAGTAATGAATATGACAGACATAGTGGGTTACGACTGCATCAAAATGGAAGAACTGGAGTAGTTTTTGTCTCACCATGACCAAAAGGCCTAGGGCTAGGGTTTCAACTAATTAGAATTGGCATTTCTAGTACTTTTTCATCGTTCCAATAGGAAGTATGTTCTTTTGAAGACATTGAGATATCTCACAAACCACTTGACCTATTTTATGATGAATCCCCTGACTCAAGTGACTATGAATTGGATTCAATTTTCCTCTGCCAGAACAATGAACCTAGATAAGTTATTTGGGGAACTTGACAAAATAATAAAACTCATACCAAATCCATCTAGTCCTCATCCTAAAAATTCCTTGTCAAAATAAGAATAGAATAAATATTACCATTGGGAAATCCTTGATCATGAATCTTAGGCGCCTAACAAACCATCTTCTAAAAACCTAGCCCTTATAGTAGTCCCACATCAGAGTTTACTTTTCCATAGGAAAAAGGGCAAAAATGAGTTAGTCCAAAACTTTTGTGAGCATGTTAACCACTTTATCCTCACCTTGTCAACCTCCACATTTTATAACTCTGATAATGACATGCCCATCATATATCCCCAACTTCTTGATTGGGATCAACAAGGTGAAACCATCTTAAACATATTTGAGAACGATGAAGCGATAACTGATTTCATGGGACTTCGAGAAGGCATACCTAGAGGTGATCACAAAGCTAGATTTACCATTGAATTGGATAACATGGTATATTTTGGGGGGTCTATTCACACCTCCAGTCGTAAATTTGAAAAGAAAAAGAAAAAAAATGAAAAATGAAAGGAACCTTTGGATGAAGAAATAGTAAAAATAAAGGATGCATTCGAGGGCAAAAATCTCTCTGAAGCACCTAAGGATGGATTCTTGAACATTATCCCAATTTCTCATGAAAATTCACCCATGCTATTAGAAGAGTTTGTTGAGATCAACATAAACACTAAAGAAAACCCACAGGTAATATACTTTGCAACATCTTTGATGGAGATAGAGCAACAAGAGTTTCGAGACTTCTTCACAAAGAGATAGATAAAATTTGTATGGTCATATGCTGACATGCCTAGGCTAGATCCAAACCTTATATTGCATCATCTACAATTACAACTTGGTGTTAAGCCAATCAAACAAAAGTTAAGAAAGATGCATCCACAAATCTCTTTACTAGTCAAAGTTTAACCTAAGAAGCTATTGGATGTTGGATTAATTAGGTCCATAGACTATGCAAATTGGATTTCTAATTTGGTCCTAGTAACCAAACCCTCTAGGGGCATCCCCATTTGTACAAACTTCAGATATATCAATAAGGCATGCCCTAACGATGACTTCTCTTTGTCGAACATTGACATGATAGTGGACCTTAGAGCAGGATATGAGATGCTATCCCTCACGGATAGTTTATCTAGGTATAATCAGATCAAAATTTCTATTGAGGACCAACACAAGACAAAATTCACATGTCCATGGGGAACATACTACTTGAATGTTATACCTTTTGGGCTCAAAAATTTTGGAGCTACGTATCAATGTGCAATGATGACTATTCTCCATTACCTTGTACATACTCTCAAGGAAGACTATTTTGATGACATAATAGCCAAATAATTGACAAGAGAAGATCATTTCAAAGTACTTGACAAGATATTCCAAAGACTGGAAAATTACAATGTAAGACTAAATTCAAAAAAATGTGTCTTTGGCATTAAATCAGAAAAACTTCTAGGATACATCATTTCTAGAAGAGGCATTGAAGTGGAACCTGGAAAAGTAAAAGCTATAGTGGGTATTCCTCCGCCAGTTAACATCGGTCAACTAAGAACTCTACAAGGGATATTACAGTCTATCAGATGCTTCATAGTATAGTTAGTAGACAAGATACATTTGTTCCAACATTTTCTCAAGAAGGGGGTACTGTTTGCACGAACACCCAAATGCCAAGAAGTTTTCTAGAATATCAAGGATTATCTTCTTACAATTCTTGTGTTAATGCCACCTATAGATGATAGACCTTTCATAGTCTATATAATAGAAACTCAATCAACACTAGGATCCCTACTCACACAAAATGATAATCAAGGTCATGAAAGGGTAGTGTACTACATCAGTCGTACTTTGGTGGGATATGGACTAAACTACAGTTACATAGAATGTGCCTATCTTGTGGTAGTCTTTGCTACTCAAAAACATAGGCACTATATTCTAAACTGCCAAACCATGTTGGTTGCAAAGATAGAACCCTTGAAATACCCACCAAGTAAAGCAGCATTCACAGGCTAATTAGCTAAATGAGTGATGATACTTAGTGAATATGACATCAAGAACGCGAAAAGGAAAGCTATCAAAGGAAAATTAATTGTAGATAAATTAGGAGATGCACCAATTAAGGCAGACCACCCTTTAGTGGAAGACTTTCTTGATGAGTTTATCTTCAAATTTGACACTAGAACCACATGGAAATTATACTTTGATGGGTCATGTACTAATCGTGGTTCAAGAGTAGGCATACTATTTGTTATACCTTAAGGAAATGCAATTCCTAAATCATTCAATATTGCTTTCCCTTACACCAACAAAATAGAGGAATATGAAGCCATAGTGACATGACTCAGAATGGCATCCCAATGGAAGATCAAGAGTGTACATTTTTATGGAGATTCGCAGCTAGTAGTCTGGCAAGTTAATGATGAGTGTGAAACTAAATATGAGAAAATTTCTCCGTACAAGTGCATGGTTGATAGTTTCAAGCAGTACTTTGATGACATCAATTTTCACTAAATACCACACATTTAGAATAGGGCAAAAGATGCTATGGAAATTATCGATTCCTTATTGGATATTCCTAGCAACGTGCCTAAATTTGAGTTTTTGGTCGAAAAAATTTTGGTCCCTGCCTATGATGTCCCCGATTCCATGATGGACTGTGCAATTGTTGGTCCTACTTCACCTTGGTACAAGGAAAAATATGACTATCTAAATTCCCAAATCCTACCTTTAAGCCTATAAAAAAACCAATGTAGAACCTTTATCCGTGGGTCTTCCAAATACACCATCATCGGACATACCCTATATAGACATACCTTAGATAAAACCTTGATGAGATGTCTCAATGTTGAAGAAGCACAAGGAACCTTGCAAATGGTACATGATGGTATAGGTGGATCCCATTCTAGCATTCCTACCTTAGCCCACAAGATTATGATGTTAGGTTATTATTAGCCTACTATGAAAAAGGACTCATATATCTTTGTCAAGAAATGTCGGCAGTGTCAGATATATGGAGATTTGATATGTGCACCAACACAAGAGCTCCATTTGATTACTTCACCATGAGCCTTTGCCTAATGGGGATTTGAACTCATAGGTAAGATACACCCTCCATCATCCAATGGCCATAAGTTCATTAGAACTTCCACCAAATACTTCACCAAATGGATTGAGGCTATTCCCATGACTTACATAACCGACACACAAATATTTAAGTTTATCCTAAACTAGATAATCTGTCAGTATGGTGTACTTCAATTCATCATCACATAAAATGGCCATCCATTCAAAAACAAAGAATTCTTCCATCTCTGTGAATAATTCCATATACAACACCATTTTCCCACCCCATATTACCCACAAGGTAATGGCCAAGCAGAGGCATCTGATAAAACCATCATCAAAATCCTCAAAAAGATTTTCAGTGATGTTGGTCATGACTGGCATCTACAACTTAATCCTGCCTTATGGACCTATCACAAAATCATTCATACTCCCATCGGCAGCACTCCATATTCCCTGGTATTTGGTTCTAAATCTATCTTACCTATTGAGGTAGAAATTCCTTCCCTAAGGGTATCCTTGAAAGATCATATTGACAATGAAGAATATCGTGTATCCAAATTCTATGAGTTAGAATTCCTAGATGAACGAAGAAAAAATGCATTAGATCATCTTCAAGCATATCAAAACCTTCTTTTTCACAACTATAATATGAAATTTATGAAATGACACTTCAACATTGGTGACCTGGTCTTAATGGAGAACCCCAAAGAATCAAGTTGAACGATAAAATCTAATAAATTTTGAACCTAACTAGTTAGGGCCTTATATTGTTACAAAATCCTTTGGATCAAGAGCTTATCAACTCTCTACCCCTAAAGGAGAACCAATTTTATCACCGATCAACAACGTTCATCGGAAGAGATTTTATGCGTAGCTTCTAAGAACCATGCCTTAATCTTAGAAAAACAAAAAAAAACAAAAAAATTGAAAACATTGTTACCTTGATGAAAACCTAGCAAACAAGAATCTTTGTAACACCAAATAATTTGAAAAATCAATAAAATAGTAAAGAGAAATAATCCATCCAATAGTCCAAACCACTTTGGTGGCACTATAGATAAGTACCATGGTGAAAACTTGGAAAACAAGCACCATGAGTAGTCCACTCCACTCCTTCGTCTACCATCATTCCAATCAAACTTTTCACCATCACTTATAATAAATGGTTGTCTTATCAATTACTTGGAATGATTGACATCAAGTCCACTTTGTCTCCCCACTCCATCCTATATGTCTTATTCCTGACTGGGGGAAAATACTTGATCTGTGTCATTTGGACCTTGTACATAGCATTCCACCATCATAAAATGTCTTGAAAAAAGCTCAAAAAAATCATAAAATGTCCTAAAAAAGCCAAAAAACATCAAAAAACTTTGAAAACACAAAAAAAAAAAAAATGCAAAAATTCCATAAATAGAGTCACAATCAGTCATGTCAGGTTAGTCATGGACATAGTCGAACTACGTTGCCTTTGTGATTGGACATAGGAAAGGCCATCAGTCGATGTTCCCCCAAGGGATTAGGTCTGTCCCTCTATGTTTGTCACGTCTCACACATGTAAATCATGACTCATTGTACATGTCAAAGTCACTGGTCATGTCAAACTATGAGGTATTTGCATGTATAACATAGGCAATACCATCAATCGATGATCCCCCAAGGCCATACTAGGTCAGTACATTAGGGTTTATCACACTCATTATCATACATGTCATCTAAACATTAAGTTAGAATCATATTTGTCAAGCATTCATGTCAATGAAGGTCAAGTCAAACTACGAGGTCTCTACGTGTACAACATAGGGAAGGCCATCAAACTATGAGCCCTTGAGGCCACACTAGGTCAGTCCTTTAAGGTACATCATCTCAATTCATACATTGTCAACACACAAACACACTCACAAAAGTCAAATAATCAAAAAAATTCAAGCATCAACAAGGCAAACATGTTAAACTATCATCAAGTCAAAATCAAACATATTGTCAAAATAATCAACTTATGTCTTCAGCAAGATATGTCTTTCTTGTACGTAGGCATCACCATTTGTCATAGACTCATGTAGCTTGTCATATCAACAACATCAGACTCAAATGTCTTATACAACACATGTCATTCTGAAACTAGGCTTTCTCATGCCTTACACAGATGGTCACAAAGTCGAAACTAGCCTAAACATCTTATATAGTATGTGTCATCTCTCACATCAGGCTATGCCAAACATAGCACAATCACACAAGATCAAGTTTTGGAAAATAATTTTATTGGCTTTATGAATTTATATCTTATTTTGCCTTATCTTTTTATATATTTTTATTTAAGTCCGGTTACTAGCTTTCTCAAGGATGTCCCTTAAAGGATTTAGAGAAGCAAGGACGTCTCCGAAGCATTTTTATTTGACTGTTGTCTGTCAACTATCTTTTAAACATTGGAGTTTTTTTCATGTTACTAGTTTCCTCGAGGATATCCCATGAAGGATTTAGAGGAGCAATGATGTCTCATGACCTATCTTTTCTTTGTTTATTTTTTGTGGTTTGTCTTGATAAAAAGACTCGGGCAACTATGCCCTTAGTATGATTTAAGACACTCCTTATCTATGAATATCTATTGTTAGCAAGTGGATGGCCTTTCACACCTTGATTTATGTCATATCCTGGTGTTTATCTCCATTTGTGTTAGTTACCACCCAATGATGGAAAAGTGCAAAGCCTTTTGTGATTCAATAAAATATCAAAGATTGCTAATATTAACATCAATATCTTTTCTTCATCATATTTCTTATTACATTAACATTTATTCTTTCTTGCATTAAGATGAAGTCTTATGACACACATAAATATAAAGCATCTTGCATATGCATTCATGTTAGAAAAATCATGTAAATACCATACACATTCCAAAAACATACAAATATAGGCATCTATCATATCTAGGAAATCATGGCATAATAAGCATTCAATTATCATAGGGTACATTAAAAAAAACATTACATGTACATAATCATTGTCAACATATGACATCACATGTAGAATAGCATGGCATGTATAAACATTACATTGCATCCCATTAATATAAAGTACATGCATCCATTATCATATAGAATCAACATAACATCATAGGTTGCATGAGCACATCATAATGTAGAAATGATCATCCATAACATGTACATACATCATCTATCTGCATAATCATATAGAAATAAATGAAATCATCATGTAAGACATGCAAATCATATAGATGCCACCAAAAATCATATCTAAATATCGCTCAAAATAATGTGTCTCAGTACAATGCCAGAATGTATCAATAAATAAAAATAGCTTGTAGGCTCTATGATCAAGGTACAATGACTACAAATATGAAAATGTCAATGTGTCCCACTGGCACTACTCCAGTGTGGTGAATTTGGAGGTATCTATCACTGAGGTACTCTCTGTACGGTGGGCGGCCTATCATATGGACCTATCCTTGATGGTCCTACCACACCCTTTGTACTCTGTGTCCTCATCTGACTCCCACTCTGTGATCTCTGGCTATGTGCCTCATAAAAAATAGGAGCTCGTCTCTCAGTAGGTACCACTGACTCATAAAAATATCTATAATAGGAAGCCCTCTCCAATACTCTAACTAACTCACGAGAAAAACCATCAGATGATGTTCCGCTGCAAAGACGTTTGATCTCTGTAAACTGTTGCTCTATCTCCTCCCTTCGGGATACTGCTTGATCCCTCTCTATGAGAGCATTGCCTCTCTCCATTCACATGGCATCTCATTCTGCGGTAACCACTCTCAACCTATCCTCCAATGACTCCATAGAACTTTCTTGGGGAACCTCCTCATCTCGCCTCACATTTATAATCCTATCACGGAGCTCTCCCTCTGACTCCTCCATGGGTACCTCCTCCTCAACATCATTCTCTCCAAAACCTACTAGTATACCAATGGGATCAATATCCATGTACTCTCTATTAGCCTCCTCCTTTGCATGCTCCTCTCTAAAAACCTCTACCTCTGCATGCTCCTCTTCTACTGCCTCCTCAGAAACATGTTGTCCTTTGATCTCCACTCCACCCCTAAGGTCTAACATCGGTACATCCTCAACCTCCACCTTAGCCTCACGGACATGTGATAATCCACCTAACTGACCACCTCTATGTCCCCGCTGACCTCGTCTCCAACTCTACCACCACCACCTCTCCCATAATCACCACCATCTTTGCCTCCAACCCTACCACCACCTCTTCCTTTGCACTGCCCTCTTGGCCATTTCTCTCATCTCTCCATTGGGGCAGGTTGATCTGGATCTATGTATGGCACAAGATGATGCACAACCCACCAGGTATCATAAGAAAATGTAGCCCCTAGATCTAGTGCTCCACCCCTCCATCCCCATTGTAAAGGTTGTAATGCCTGAATTTTTTCCTTTGTAGTAGCCACTAGTATCATAGGCCCCCACCAAGGAACCTCTTTGGATGATTGAGAAAACTCTGCTCATCCTATGGGCTCATCCTGCACCTCACCAAAATGTCTCAATACACTCTCTAGCAAATGTCTCTCTATAATGTGAGGACTAGAGATGGTCCTCCCTATCAGGTACTGTGTCTACTAATAGTAAGGTAAATGTTTGTCCTCATCTAACCATCGCTCATAGTCTATGTATGATCTCCATGTAAACTAAACTAATGTGTCCAATGCATGTCTCTAGTATCTTGTGTCTCCCACATGACTTTGTGTGATGTTTCTTGCATATCAGAAAATATAAGATAATCTTGCATGCCACTTAGCAGTAATAGGAGGACAGAACACAACAATGTGTTCCCATGCCTGAACCATTAGAAGAGTAGTCCCATAACTCATTGACTACACATCTTTGTAAGCTGAATCATGAAGATGGAAGTAAAGCATGGCTAATAGATAGGGACCCAAAGCATACACTATTGCGAAATATGCCTCAAATTTCTAGCTTGAAATCTCTTCAAGACTTGGAAATTTCTCTTTAGTCCTAGCCTTTACTGCTTTACCACTAGGAACAGTTAATAGAGGTGTGATTGTGTGGTTTACAGCTTTATTGTGAGCCTCTATTGTTCGGTCTACAGTTGGGTGGTGTTACCGCCTTACGATGACGGTCTCCTAAATTTTTGACGGTTACACAGTGAAGGCTCGACGATCTAGCAAAGCGGTTACCTCCTTACCATGAGGGTTGCTCGAAGAAGGCACACTGCTGCAGTGAAACTATGGCGGTCGGGGTAGTCGGTTACCTCCCTATCATGGGAGTCCTTTAGTCTTGGAGGGATGCTATGGTGTTACCTCCTTACCATGGCGGGCTTCACGTCAACTAGCGGTTATGCGGTGGCTTACCGCTACACTGCAAAGGTCTTGCAGCTTGAGCACAGTAGCATGGTTGACATGGAGGGAAATGATAGAGGCTTACCGCTATATCATGGAGGCTTGTTCTTGAAGCCATAGTGGCACAATTGATGGTGATGGTTTTGCCAGTGGATTTCCACTTTCGTACCATGGGTGTCTTCCTGCTAGGGTGTGGTAGTGTGGTGTATACCGCCTCACTGTAAATGTAAGATGGATGGCGAGCGATGGCGCGATAAAAGCAGATCGAGTTCCATTAACTATTTGGGTGATGGTCAAAGTGGTGGATGAATAATGTGATGAAATATGGCATGATGATAATTGTTGGTTTTACATTGTTGTTGTAAATCTACACTGATTGGCCAAAAGTCTTATTTTATGATTTACGATATATTTGCATTAAATGAATGATCTGATTCAGGAGGTTCACGGAGTGTAGATATGTCTTTGTATCCTAATTTAATGTTGGGTGGCTTGATGTGTGATACATAGTAGTGCACATTATTAGAGAATTATGGAAAACTTTTCAATAGGGTAATTAAATACGCCCTGGTGGTTGTTGGTTGAATACAATGATAGGTCGATCCATGAAGTGTCAAGGTGATCACATCATGCATTGAGAGTGTTCGAGTTGTATACTAACGCATTGTAACCATGAACCTTGAGTGAAAAAACTGAGAAGATGTGAACCTGAGTGGCTATGAGGCTGTGCTGGCCGAAAGGCTGGCTAAATGACTGGGCTAGTGAAATAAAATGAATTTGCACTATATGTCATTTGAGGACATTCTAACTGTGAACCCCTAAACCTGCAAATGCACAAGAGAAAAAAAACACATTAGGTTGCTAGATCAAATGCATGCAAACAAGTATGAGAGATTCCCCATGAAATCCATCTATTCAAACTAAA
>CM021105.1:495686415-495800028 GCA_007115665.2 Sequoiadendron giganteum
GATGTTGACTGATTGAACAATGATCAAATCTCCAAAGAGATTTGACCATAACCTTGTTATAATTTGTGAAAATGGTGATAGGTTGGGTGAAATGAGCAAAATTAGCTCTCAAAGTGAAGAGAGTAACTTTAAATAAAGATTTTGGATGAGAAATGAGGAGAGAAGCCTCCAATTTATAACTTTCAATTTGGAAGAGAAAGTGAGATTTGAAAAATGTGGGACTAACTTTCAATCCAATGGTTGGATGCCACATGTCATGATGTGAATGGTTAGTGGTTGTGCACATTTTGGCCAAAGTGCCAATAAATGCACTTATTTTGAATTTGAATTTGTGAGATGACTTGTTGAAAAGCGAAGAGAAATGCAGTTATTGTCACTTGGCTCAAGGTCAAGGACATGTAAGAGGACTTAAATGCCTTTTTGGAAGGACCAAGTCCACTTGGCCTTTTTGAATTCAAATTTGGAATATTCCCTTTTGATGCCATGTGAGGGAAAATAGAGAATTAAATAAATCAAAGTATTTGATTTATTGTGCAACTTGCATTCTCTAGAGGATTTTAATGAGAGGGATTAAGTTAATCATTGTTTTGGTTAACTTAATGAAGAATTAAATGATGTGACAATTTAGACTTAAATTTATGAATTGATTTAAGTCAAGAATTGAGAGGAAAAGATTAATTAAATAAATGATTTGGTTTTTTTAACTAAGGAGGAAAATGTTAGATTAAAACAAATAAGGTTTAATTTATTCTATTTAATAAGAGGACTTTAGAGATTTTAATCAAATAAAATGAATTATTTAATTAAACAGAAATGTAAGGTTAATTAAATTAAATTGATTAATTTAACCAAAGGAGGTGATAGACCTAGTCAGATGAATAATGATTCATTAGATTAAGAGATATAATTATTATAAAATGTTGAGAGTGTGATTCCAGAGGAAATGATGTTAGTGATCGAGATCAAGCGTGCCAAAATGAAACTATACATTTTCCATGTCTTCATTTTGCCCCTCTTTGAAGCAATGTACTTGTTGCATTGATTCAAAGAATAACCTGCTATGATCAAAAGTTCAAAATTTTCGTGAATTTTTTAGATGCCCCACTACTACCCGGCAGAAGGATAATGTTGGATACTGCCCCTTTGAGAGATCAGACAAATTTTTTGATTTTTTGGATGATCTCGCGAAAAAAGATGATAAGGTTTTCAAGAGGCCAGAACTGCCCCAGAATGCCTAAAAAAAATGTTAAGATACCCAAAAAAGATGTAACACTACCCTCGGTTGGATGAAAATAGGATTAGGGGACCAAAACTCTAGTTGGAAGGTCAAATTAAGTCAAAGAACCCTAATTTTCAGGCTTAAATAGACCTCAAGGGGTCACTTTCAATACATTTGTAATTTTAACCTTGAAAAATTTCACACCTTCAGTTTTGAGTCCTGGTGACGATGGCACAATGACAACTTCCTCTGCATGTGTCAGAGTGGGTACGAGTACATTAGTGACTAGTCGCCACAGGACCAGTGGTATGTACCCCTATCCAAGATTTATTTTTCTTGTTATTTGTGCATTAATTAGGGCTTAGGTATGGTCTAGGTGGCGCAGCGCGATATAGCGCCATGAAAAATGAAAAATCGGGGCCACGCGGTCCAATATAGGACTGCTTGTGCATAGAGCGCCATGCGACGTAGTTTAGGTTTGAGGATTTTTGGTCGCCAAACTCGACCGCTTGTATAAATAGCGCCACGTGGGCTAGTTTATCAAAATAAGGTGTCAAAGTCTGCCGCTTTTGCTGTTTTAAAAGCGAAATGCAATATGGACACCAAATTTTATTTAGGGAAACTGACACGGCTTCTTTCTATGCATAGGGGAATCATGAGGGCATTCATTCAAGGGAGCATCAGTGGCTAGTACTTGAGATATTACAAGATATGCATGTATTCCTCTAGGAGTAGCTTGGGATGCTTGGTCTATGGCACGTTCTCTATGTCTATCTGGTTCGAGTACATCTGGGTATGATGCATGCCTTGGCCAAGTGGTGACATACGTCATCCTTTCATTTTCCTACTAGTGAGGCCACCATTACTCTTGAGGATGTCTGGTGCATCGTGCGACTACCCATTCATGGAGCCTAAGTGATCTATGATTTGGAGGTCAGTAGGGATGCCTGCTTTGGTGTTTTGGGTATTAATGAGCTTATTCTTTGTGATGGCCAGATAGATTTGGAGTGGTATCAGGGGATAGCCCCTACTTACAGCCTAATTGTGGATGCCATTATTTCTGGTCTTGTAGCTCCTAATTAATGTGGCTGATATTTCAGTCCAAGTTATAGATTGGCATGGCAACAGATGTGCGCTCGCTAAGTGTACTTTGCCTGGGGACCAGTACTATTGGCCTCTATGTACTGCGATTTGCACAAGTTTTCCTATTTGGACGGTCGGGCTCTTGGGGCCGGGTTGACTCTTTTACACATTTGGGCATGGGAGCGGATCCCAGTGCTTCGCCCACTTGTGACACCAATTGTTCTAGATATTGATGACCCCATTGTGTGGTGGTACAACAGGGTAGAGATTCACTTTACCCACATGGGTACAAACGGTATAGCCTACTAGCGGTAATTTTTGGACGAGATGACAATGTTCATATGGATGCCATGGATGGGTATAGGGCCATGGTATGATGATGCTCAACAGCTCTTCTTTGCTCGCTAGGACAAATTCATGCAGGGCCGAGGGTATACTATGATAGAGAGGTACCTTCCTGATAGGGTAGCCAGATAGTTTGGTGAGGTGCAGGACATACCTGATGATCAGTACATGGCCCTCTTTTCCCGTACCACAAAGGAGACAACATGGGGGCAACAGATTCCAGCAAAGGAGGCAGTGTCCTCATTTAGACAATTAGAGGCTTGGTCATGGCCATATGATCAAGGGCCAATAGACGTAGGGGTGACTCCAGCATAGAGGGTATGGTTTAGACCTCCACTGAGATTGACAATTCCTTGGATAGTGTTTCCATGTCGGAGGCCTAGAGGTAGGTCAACAGGTAGAGGTTGAGGAGGTGTATCACCTCCTCAGCAGTCACTTCCGAGAGACGAAGCACAATAGGTAGCAGGAGTGGATGGACAGCGCTAGGCTACACCACAACACCAGCCAGCAGCACAACTAGTGGGACAACTGGTGGGATAGCTAGCAGAGCAGCTAGATCCCCATGATGCATTGATTCAACAATTATAGGGCTAGGTATAGGTGTTGATAGCAAAGCGAGATGAGGCCCATTAGTAGGTTATTGTGATCAGGCACAATCTAAGAGGGATTAGGAGATTGGCTGATGGAGGCAGTTAGAGAGCATAGCTTCCACATCCTAGGGCCGGTTAGTTGATATTCAGGAGTATAGAGAGGCTATCAGAGAGGCTGAGTACTATCAACAACACTACTGACAGACAGTGCCACCAGTGAGCAGGGTGCCAGATTTCTCCCGGCAGATAGGGAGGCGACCGACAGAGGATCATGGTGACCAACATGTGGGGGAGGGTAGTAGTGAGCAAGGCTAGCCCTTTTCTTATCACAAGCAATTTTGCATGTTTGATTTATGGGCTGCACTATTTTCGCCTTATTGTACCATTTATTCGATGTACACTTGATCTGACCTATATCATAACACTATTTTTTGATGATATATATGAGATGATTCACTCTTTATGATATGTGTGGTGCACATGTATGATATGCAGTTTTATTATTATGCTATGAGATGTTCCTATTCTTATGCTTATGTGATGTAACATATGTTTCTAATGGATGCATTTCTTTTTCTATATTTTCAATGCTTTTTAATGGCAATCCTATGGATGTAATGATGTAATGATTATGTATGATGTAATGCTTTCTTAAGATGCTTAGAATAACAAATTTATATTATTCCTGATAACTTAAGATAATGATATAATGCAATGTGCTAATGATTATGCGGATGCAGAGTATATGCATTGGCGATGTCTTGATTGCTGCCATGATACCATGTTAGTGTGGAAGGAAGATATAAAAATTTAGAACTAATGAGTTAGTTAGAATGGTGATGGTGATTTGCATTACTAGGAATTGGGATTTTCAAAGGGTCAATTGTGTTATGTTTGATAACACACATAGGTATGATGCATCAAGGTATAAAGGACCAAGATGGCATGTGTACCTAGTGTGATGGATTTTGACTCAACAAACAAATTAGGAGTATTCTTGTTCACACTTGGCATATGTACTTCATTGAGGATATAGTTTAGAAATTCTAAATATCTTGGGCTAAAACACAAGAAAGCAAGCTTTCCTATGTGGTCAACAAGATACCTAGAACATCGTCCCTACAAACCAAGCAAAGCACGTATGTTACAAGAGTGTCCAACAAATATAGAAGATAAAAAGATAATGATCCTTGCCCCATTCCTTTGTCTCTAAACTTGTTTTGTTTAGGCATCATTGAGAGGTCCTTGGAATGAGCCCAAAATAAGATAATTTAATAAAAGACCATATAAAGCAAACCAAACAAGCTAATGTTCTTCATACCGCTAGCCAAGACTAAACTATTAAGGGGTACCTAATGCCTATGTCCATCACAGGAAATCTTCATCCTAGGACATGTTCTGATCAGGGTTTTGATGGGACTAATTTGCATGATAAGCTATTGATATTCTGAGTTGACCAACTTGCTTGCTTATTGACTTAGGCTTAAGACTAATGATTAGGTGTTTACTTTGGAACCTGCTAGACTTGCTTCTGATTGACTCATCGAAGGGTGAAAGCGATGATTGATTTATTATGAGTGATGATAATCATGGCTGAAGGAGATGAAATGGATGCACCATTTTGGTTTTTCAGATATTTTGAGTTTGTTTTTGGTATTTTCAAATTTTACGACAGAAGGACTAACTTAAAGACATATCCTAGGGGTCTCGAGAGCTGATCCGTATTTTAGCCTTGCCTACGTTATGCACATAGAGACCACATAGTTCGACTGATGATAGACTGACTTGATGGAAAAACAGATTTCCCCTTTTATTGCTCAAAGGACTGACTTAAGATGTAGACTAGATGGGCAAACGGATTGCCAATG
Organism: Sequoiadendron giganteum; assembly: GCA_007115665.2. Taxonomy (NCBI): domain Eukaryota; kingdom Viridiplantae; phylum Streptophyta; class Pinopsida; order Cupressales; family Cupressaceae; genus Sequoiadendron; species Sequoiadendron giganteum. Next base: position 495,691,521 of record CM021105.1, read on the forward strand.
TGACGAATGCCTAAAAAACTGACCCTACTATCTCGGGGGATGATCAAAGATCAGCCTTTCCTACATTCAAGCTTAGAGATGATGTAGTTCGACAAGTTGAAAGAATGACAAGACTTAATGATGAAATTTTTGAAGATTTTATGATATTTGGACATGTTTTTGGATTTTGGATTATTTTGATATTTTTGGATTTTTTATTTTTTTTGATGTTTTTGGGTTTTTTATGAATTTGAGAAGATTATGAGAATATACATGAATCCAATCTGATGCATGTGAGAACATGCCCCCAGCGTGGTACGTTAGACTACTTCGATCAAGGCAAGACAAGCTAACCTTAGGAATATGCCAAGTAGTACTATGGTGGAATATGATATGGACGATAACTCAGGCTATGGTATGGATGTAAGCGGATGGGTGTATGGATGATTAATGAAATGTGATGGAATGGATGAGTGAGTCATGCAAATCTTGGTGGATAGAGAGTGCTTTATTTATGCTTGGTGCTTGTTTGCCAGGTTTTCACCAAGGTACTTGTCCAAAGCACCACCGAAGTGGTTTTCACTAGAGGACGATTTCTTTTTTCTTCTTTCCTTTATTTCAATCCTTTTTTTTGGGGGGGATTTTTTTTTCTTTGTTACCAAGATGCATGTTTGCTAGATTTTCATCAAGGTAACCATTTTTTTCAGGACTTTTTCTAATTGTTTTTGTATTTTTTGGTTTTATAACTTGCATGTTTTTAGGCATAAAATTTTTTGAGGTGAGAACTGTTCATGGGCTCCTACAGAGGTTCACCTTCTGGTGTTGACAACTAATATGCCCCTAATTTATAGCTTGCAATGATGATGAAAGGTCCTAGCCAGTTTGGCTCGAATTTCCCCTGGCTATCCGGGTTTGGTACATTCTTTTAGTTCTCATTTAGCACAAGGTCACTGACTTGGAAAGTGCATTGCTTGATCTTCTTGTTGTAGCTATGTTTCAGGTGATTCTGGTAGACCTGTAGATTATTTAGGGCATCCATTCATTGTTCATCTAGTAATTCCAGCTCATTTAGTCTTGTAACCTTGTATTCCTCATCTTTGATGAGGTTTTGCAGTGATATCCTCAGTGACAGGAGCTCGATCTCAATCGGGAGTATGGCCTCTAATCCGTAGACTAGGGAAAATGGGGTGGTACTTATCGGCGTGTGGATCCTGGTGTGGTAGGCCTATAAGGTAGGATTTAACTATAGATGCTAGTCATGACCAGAGTCATTGACTATTTTCTTGAGGATTTTTAGGATAGTCTTGTTGGTAGCTTTTGGTTGGCCATTTCCTTGTGGGTAATATGGGGTGGAAAAGTGGTGTTGGATTTTGAATTTTTCACACAAGTCATGGACATCCTGATTCTTGAAGGGTGTTCCATTATCCAAGATGATGGATTGGGGAACACCGTATCGGTAGATGAGGTAGTTCAAGATGAACATGGATATTTATTTTCCAGTGACATAGGTCATGGGAATTGCTTTGACCCACTTTGTGCAATATTCAGTGGTGGTGATAATGAACTTGTGGCCATGTGATGAGGTGGGTGAGATTTTACCTATGAGATCGAGCCCCCATTGGGAAAAAGGCCAAGGTGTAACATTAGGATGCAATTCTTGAGCTGGTGCATGAATGAGATCTCCATGCTGTTGGCATTGTAGACACCTTCAAAAAAATTCATGTGCCTCTCTCTCCATTGTTGGCCAGTAGTATCCAGTTCTCAACAACTTCTTAGCCTAGGTCATGCCACTCGAATGGGAACTGCAAGTGCCATTGTGTACCTTCATTATTGGAGTCAAGGCCTCCTCAGGTGTTATGCAACGTAGCGGGTTCCATCGATACTTCTATGGAAGAGGGTTTCTCCTAGGATGAAAAATTGTAAGGACCTTCTTACAAAGGTTCGCTTGAGGTTCGGGGCAATGTCAGCTAGGAGGATTCCTAATCTTAGGTAGGTGTAAATGTCATGGTACCAAAGATCATCGGGACCAACGAGTTCACATGCATATTCTAACTTTGGTACCTCGAACATGGGTACGAGAAGCTATTCTATGAGGAATTTGTGTTTCAAGACATTGCAAGGGATATCTAGCTAGGAACCGATTGTTGCCATTACATCTGTTGCTCTGTTGTTTTCCCTCAGTATTTTCTCAAAGGTGATGTTGATAAATGATTCCTTGAGGCTTTCCACTATATTTTTGTATGGTGCGAGCTTATCATCTTTAGATTGGTATTCACCGCTGACTTGGTTAATGATAATTTGTGAGTCTCCATAGACCTTTAATGCCCTGATTTTCCACTATGTTGCAATCTTGAGACCTATGGTTAAAGTCTCATACTCTGCAATGTTGTTTGTATAGAGGAATGCCAACTTGTAAGATCTCGGTATACAATCCCGTTGTCGAGTGATGAAGAACACACCGGCTCTTGAACCATGTTGCATGTGGGAGCCATCAAATTATAGTTTCCAGTGGTCAGCTATGCTGAGATTGAAAAGGGACTCATCTGGAAACTCTGATACGAGCAGGTTGTCCATGTGGAGGGGAGCTTCTATTAGCTGGTCCACAATAACTTGTCCCTTGATTTCCTTTCACTCGACATACTCAATATCATTTTCAGATAGTATCATAACCTATTTAGCCATTCTACCTATAAGCATTTCTTTTGACAATAGATATTTGAGGGGGCTTATCTTAGCAATTAGCTTAATTTGATGAGCTAGCATGTAGTCTCTAAATTTTTGGGCTGCAAACACCACTGCTAGGCAAGCCTTTTCTATTGATGTGTAGTTGATTTTGTGCCCCACCGTTGTTTTGCTGATATAGTGAATGGCCTGCTCGGTTCCCTTTTCATCATGTTGGGCTAAAAGGGTGCCAAGGGTGACTGTCATTGCTGAGATGTATAGAATCAATGGTTTCCCTATGATCAATGGCATCAACATAGGTGGTGTAAACAAATATTCTTTGATTTCATTGAATGCTTGTTTGCACTTGTCATCCCACCTGAATGCGACTCCCTTGCGGAGCAGATGTGAATAGGAAATTTGTTTATCTACTAGTTGTGCTATGAATCTCCGGATGGACTAGAGTCTACCTTGCAATCCTCTGAGCTGCTTTAGTGTTCTTGGTGCTCCCATATCAAGGATTGCTTTTAATTTTGTGGGATCCACCTCTATCCCTCTCATTGAAACTATGTACCCTAGAAAATTTATTGATTGTACCCCAAAGACACATTTCTTTGGGTTGAGTCTGACCTTGTATTTTTGTAGCCTATCAAAGATTGCACCTAGAGTCGCTATGTGATCTTATCGTTTCTTTGATTTAGCCAATATTTCATGCACATATTCTTCGAAAATTTTGTGGATCATGTCATGGAAGATCAGTGTCATGGCTCTTTGGTACATAGCTCCTGCATTATTTAGCCCAAATGGCATCACATTCCAGCAGTAGGTGCCCCAAGGACATGTAAAATTTGTCTTATGCTGGTCCTCCTTTACTATCATTATCTCATTGTATCCCGAGAAACCATCCATTAGGGATAGCATCTCATGTTTGGCCGTCATGTCCACTATCATGTCAATGTTGGGTAGTGGAAATCATCCTTAAGACATGCTTTGTTTAGATCTCTAAAGTCCCTGCAGATGTAGATGCCCCCATTCAGTTTTAAGACTAGGACAAGATTGGATACCCGTTCTCGATATTCAATTGGTCATATGAAGCCAATGTCTAAGAGTTTTTGTAATTCTATCTTCACGAGCAGAGCTATATGTGGGTGCATTTTTCTTAACTTTTGTCGGACTGGCTTCACTCTAGGGTAACTAGTCAAATGATGAACTACCACCTTAGGATCTAGACCTGGCATGTCAGTATAGGACCATGTGAAGTTTTTCTTTCTTTCTCTTAAGAATGCAACCAACAATTCTTGTTCCTCTATCTGAAGTGTTTGAGCATAGAATGTGATTTGCGGTTCTATTTTCATTCCCAAGTTGACAGGGTTGCACTACTCTACCAGGACTGCTGACTTTTCTTGATGTAGAGAAGTAGGGGGGAGATTGAATCCTTCATCCTCCGACACCTCGAAGAGGTTTTCACCATTGGATGCATCCTTTATTTTTACTATTTTGAGATTAGAGATTGTCGTAGTGTGGTTTTCAGTCCATAACTCTAAGCTTATTCTCGATATTTTCCTTTTGTGAGTGAAGGACTCAATTGTCTCCCCATAGTATGCCTCAGTGTCCAATATGATGTTGAAGCCTGACTTATGATCCCCATATAGAACTATATCCCTTTGTCCCATGATTTCTGAGAGTGCCTCATTATTTTCAAATGAGTCTAGAATTGGCAGTCCTCATTGGTCGTGATCAATGAGTTGTGGGTGTACTAAGGTGATTCGATGGGTTTGTTGGTTTGCCTCAGCTAGGCAGGCACTAATCATTAACAAGGTGGAGTCCTCAAAGAGCCTAGGGAGACCTACTATGGTATCATGATCACTACTAGCACAGACATTAGTGACATCAAAGGTGAAGTTATCAAGTGGGATACCTAGACACACAAGTGGTCTAGGGTAGTTGTTGTTACCTGAGAAGAGAATGTGACTGCCCTTTTGGGAGTACCTCTACCACGTATGATTATACTTAGGGGAGTATACCCAAGGCCAAGGTTCCACATTCTTCTTTCTACAATGATGGGTTCTAGTTGTCCATCACTATTTCTTCCAAGGCTTTCGTTCCTGTTATAGCCCATACCAAACATCATTTGCAGTCCTCTACTAGTTTCATCCATGGGTAGGTTGGGGGTGGGCCTTTCATCTTGGTATAATGTGTTTGAGATGTCTTCCTCATCCACATTTTATCAACTGAGATCCCCACAATAGCGTTATCTAGTAGGGTTTTCCCTAAAAGTGTGGATAGGTGTTTCAGTTGGCTAAGGTTGTCCATGCAACCTAGGAGATTGTGGTAACTCTCCTACAACAAATGCATTCCTTTTCATTTTGTATTTAGTGCATCCATTGTCCTAGATCATGTTTTTGATTTTAGATATTTTAGGGATGGTGGGTGTCTCTATCACAAAAGTGGAAGCGAGGTTGGTTGGGTCGATATACAAAGTGGATGGGCCTTCATCATTTTTTGGTACTTGCAAGATTTATAAAACTTGGCTTCCAATTTTTTGCAGTAGGCGAAAGGTTCAGGATCCCCATATATAGTGACCTCTTCATTTTGGTGTGAGAACTTGATACATTGGTGATAGATCAAGGCCACTGCCTTCATTTCATCGATCCATGGGTGTCCCAGGAGGATATTATATGGTAGGTTGAGGTTGAGGACCTGACAAGTGGTTTCCATTGTTGTTGGTCCCACTTGGATGGGGATTTTGATAGTGCCCTAAGATACTCTTTCTTGATCATCATACACCCTTATCATGATGCTTTTGTTCTTATTAATGGAATCCTCAATGAATCCCAATTTATTTATGAGCTTTAGAGAAGAAATGTTAAGGCCTGTACCTCCATCCACCAAGACTCTTTTAACTATCTTTTTATGGATGAGCACTTGAAGGTGGAGTGCACAGTTATGAGATGGCTGCGGGGGGAAATATTGGTCAGAGAATGTAATAAGATTTGGGGTAATGATGTTACCTGCCATAGCCTAAAATTGATTTGTGTCAAGGGTGGTAGAGACGGTGGAGGCTGCCAATGCTTCATCAAGAATCTTCCTATGGGAAGTAGAAATTTTCAATAGGTCCATGATGGAGATTTGGGTGGGGGTTCTCTTTAGCTATTCAATGATGTTGTAGTCATATGGGATGGATTTTTTATTAGAAATGGGGGTCTTAGTTGGTGCCCCGAAAATGGTAACCTTTCCACCACATGTGGTGACTTCACAATCATTGTTGGATCCTTTGACATTTATGACTGTGACCATTTCAACAACACATCCTACTATTTCTTCATACCCTAGATTGGGACTACCATATTTTTGCTTTCCTTTATTGTTCCCCTGATTATTTCCTTAATTGTTTCCTTGGTTGTGGTTCGACATCGGATTTGTGTATATTTTCAAGTCTTGGTTTCCAGTTGGCTACTTGATATTGATATTATCCTTAATGAGGTCTTGGATGATGTTTTTTAGCCTCATGAAATTGGCGGTGGTATGTCCTTTGACCTTATGGAAGTCAGAAAGGAGATTTTCTTTATACCATGGCAGCTTGGTAATGGGTTTTGTGTATTGCTCAAAGTTAGATACTTTGATTAGATTCTCTTTGACTAGCTTCTTTATTGTAGACTTGATAGATTCCCCAAGATCCATGAACTTCCTCTTGGGGGGATACTTGCCTTTGGAAGGTGGTCCTCCTTGATTGTTCAAATTGTTGATTTCATTGGTGGGAGGTGATTGTTGCTATGCCATGACAGCATTATTCTACACATTGTTGCGATTGATGATGGGTTTGGATGTTCTACTTAGTGGCACTGATGACCACTTTAGCATTGACCACATCGTCGTTTGTGATATTTTTGTTCCTCGACTATGTTGGAGGTCTATAATTATAGTTATTGGATGGGTGGTTATCCTATGGCAGAGTGAATTTTGATGTGTCTCCTCGCGTAGTAAGGGCTCTTTCAATGTTGACAGCCTTTGGGATTAGTTGATCATAGGATGTGATGCATTACATTTTCAAGTAGAACGCCAAGTTTTCATCTAGATTGGATATACAAGTGAAAACTTTTTGTTCCTCTGGCATGGTCCACTTGCTTTGATTGGCCTTGGATCACCATCTTTGCAAGAAGGATGCAAACAACTCTCCTTTTCTTTTTTTTAGTGTTGATAGCTCTTCCAAACTAACATTCACACCCATGTTGAAGGCATAATTCTTAAGGAAAGCTTCCATGATTTCCTCGAATGTTTTAATGCTTGTGGGTAGGCAAGAAAATCATTCCATGGTTGGACTAGTCAGACTATGGGGGAAGACTCGCATCAGATACGTGTCATCAAATGCAACTTCGATGCAATGCACTTGATATTCCCTGACGTGGTTTTCAGGGTTGCCCATTCCAGTATATTTGTCAAATTTGGGGATCCTGAATCCATTTGGGAATGGTATCATGGTGAGACTTCTGTCGAAGGGATAAGGGCACAAGTTGCCCAGTGTTCTTTTTTTTTTCATGCTTGTAAGTCCAACACTTGCTATGAGAGTAGTTTGATTTGTGTTGTGACATCTTTGCTTGGGTCAAGAGGTGGAATGAATGAGTTTTGAGGTGTTTGAGGTGTTTGATGGGTGGGAAGAGTACTAGTGGCTGTTTGTTGTAAGCTCTATTGTGCATTCAAAGCCTAATGGTATGCTTGCATTTGTGGCAACAATGCTTGTTGTTGATCCAGTTGTTGTTGTTCCAACAACGCTTGTTGTTGTTCCCATGAATCCTATTGTTGGTCAAGCTATTGTTGGGCTAACAAAGCTTGTTTTTGGTCTAGTTGTTGTTGTTCCAACAAATCTTATTGTTGGTTGAGTTGTTGTTGTGCCAAAAAAGCTTGTTGTTTGGCTTGTTGTTGTGCTTGAAAGTCTTGTAGGGCTTGTTTGTATGCTTGTAGATGGATTGCTTGCAGTTGTGTTTGGTATTGGGCTTGTGCTTGTGCTTGTGCTTGTGCTTGGGCTTGTGCTTGGGCTTGAGCTTGTTCTTGGGCTTTTGCTTGTGCTTTTTCTTGGGCTTGATCTTGTGCTTGTTCTTGTTCTTGTGCTTGGGCTTGTGCTTGTGCTTGAGCTTGATCTTGTTCTTGTGCTTGTTCTTGTGCTTGTGCTTGTGCTTGTGCTTGTGCTTGTGCTTGAGCTTGCTACTTTGGCTTGAGTACTCTTTGTTGGTTGGCTCTTTGAATAGTTTGGATTAGAGTGGTGAATGAATTTTCCATGTTGGATTTTGGTGGGATTGGTGGTGGAATGGGAATTATGCCAACCATTGTGACAGGTGAAAGGGTTATGGTGGTGATTGGGATTTGGGTTGTTGGCAAGGTGGTCAAGAAGCTTGGTCCTTGAGAAGGTATGCTTTGGGATATTTGAGGACTAATTGATGTAGTGGTTTGAATGGTTGCCACTTGTTGTTGTGATGTTATGGGCAAGAAGAGGGAGTTTGACATGATGTTCATATTTCCCAGTTGTAAGAAACTATTGGTGTTTAGGGGGGGAAAACCCAATCTGAGAGGTGATGTGGTTGTGAATGGAAATGGGGGAAGAGATGGTATGCTACCCTAGAATGAAAAGGGATTAGCAACATCAGTTGTTCCAAAAAACCCACCTTCTCCTTGTGGTAGAGAAGTTTGTATGTTTGGTTGAGAGGTTGGTGAGGCATGGAATGAAGATGAACCAACGAGATTATGGAATGTGAGTGGGACGTACAGGTGTAATGGATTTACTGGGACAAAAATATCTGGTGCAATGGTGTTGGCCACCTCTTTTTTGGTCACAAGGTCATGTCGTTGCAACTCTCGAAACATAGCACTCCCTTTGTTCACCATTGGTGAGGTTGGTGTGACGGTCGGTGTGGTGTGAGGAATTTCTTGATTGGTATTTGATATGGGGGATGTGTTCATGAGAGGCATGTCCGTGCTAGTACTTGCCTCGAGGTAAGAAGGGAAATGGACCCCTCCTTCCACTAACATGTTTAAGTATTTGAACATGGCACTGACAATTTTGTAGCTCTCTAGATTTTGAACCATTTTTATCATTTCAGTATGTGTCATCCCCATATCCTCGTTTGTGATGTCCTCTTCGTAGCTCTACTCTTGAGGATTTTGTGATGGAAAAGAAGAGTTACTTGGGGGATTTATTTTGGAGGTTACCTGACTCATGTCAATGGAAGTTGATATTTTGCTGATATTTTCCATGTTCTTCTTATATTGTGATCTTGTTTGAACCATAAAAAATAGGGATTGTTTGATCCTAACCTCTTAGGCCCAAAAGAGAAGAACTAGGGAAGTCCAAGATCAAAGGAGGTGGTAATGATGATGGGATAAATGGATGAAGTGAGTGAGGGAAACCTTTTGGAGAACCATTGAAGGTTTATGCTAAACTTGTTAGGACTTAGATTTATTGTGATGGTTTGACTATGCGCATTGAGCCAAACAAGATTGTAGTGAAGTTGTAGTCCCTAAGAAGTTATGTTATCCTAGGGGAACTTGCACAAGAAGATGAATTGACTAAGTGTGTTAAGCCAATGTGATTGTGAACTAGTAGACCTTAGGAAGTTGCGTTATACTAGAAGTAAATTCATCCAAGAGATTTGACTATTTTGGCTAGGTGTGTTAAGCCAAGATAGGGTGGTGTTGGTTTAGCCCTTTAAGTTTAGCATGAGTGATTTTTTCTAGAGTTCACAAAAGGTTTTGTTGATGGAATGAGATTTGGTTTGATGGAGAGATGGATGAGGATGAAAATTTTAATCTTAGACTTGAACCTAGACACAACTCTTTTTACAAGACCTTAGTGTTGAAGAACATGCTAGACTTCCTATGGGAGAAAAGAAAACCTTTCAAAAAGTTCAGGATTTTGTTGATAGTAGAATGCATACATGGTGGGATTATTCCTTGAAGCCTTTTTATAGAAGTTGTAGACTATTCTTTCTCTGAATTCAAAAAATCTCTCAAGGCACTCCTCACGAGATTTTAGACTAAGCTTCTTGAACTTTGGTTTTGGGATTTTGGTCTTAAGGGAAATCATTTGGAACAACACATATGAAGTTCAATTTGTCTTTTTATCCTGGCTTAATAAATTATTTTTACCAAAGTTGCTTGCTTATGTTTCAAACTATATGTCTAATGTCCCACTTTCTTTCTCATCCCACAACGTCCTTTGTGTGGAAATCAAGGAAAATAGGGAAAAAGTTACCTATTTTTAACCTTATTGAAAATAAATGACGATAAAATCTATGCACTTATAAACCTCTAAGGATATGATCCCTGGGGAAAGCAAGATTGTAATACCCCTCTATTTTGCTTCTTGTTCGGTTTGCTTTATGCTATGTTTGGTTGCAATTACTTTAATACTGGATACATTTTGTTATGATATTTCGATCACTATTGTTGAGCGACAACTATTATTGTGGGATGTGGTTATTTGATTATTGTTTCACATGCATTAGGGATTAATGATGCTGTAAAGTTAACATGAGATGTTATTATGAGATTATTGGATTATGATGGAAGTGTTAGTTTTGATGAGTGTATTGGTGAAGAAGATGGGTTCACATCACTCGCTTGCGAGTGCCCTGCGAATCTGTAATTCCTTCTTCACGGGTGTGTATTATATGTTGGATATATTGTATGATGTTGTTTACTTGGTTGCAAGATTGCAGGTACATGACATTGACTCCACTTGGTTTCACAGGTTTGAGCATGTCGATCCAACGGTTAAGTTGAATAGGAGGTAGTAGCTAGGTAACATGTGTCAAGTTTACACCCTAGCCTTAGTGTGTCGTCAGTTGTGTGTGTTGAGTCATTGTCCGTCTTGCTTTAATGTTATTTAATTCTAAAGAATTCTTGATTTGGAAATAGATATTTAGAATAATTGCATTTAAATTATGTTGATGGTTATTTAATTTAAATAATGCAATGTGGATAAAAGTTTATATTTAAATTAATTAATTTAATTTCATTATTTCATTAATTAAATTTAATCCAAAGGGGTTGAATTTGGTTATTAAATAATTAAATAAATTAATTAAATGTGATGCAAGAGAATGAAAGGAAATAAAAGAATTAAAATTAATTTTGGAATTTAATTTCAACGTGTGGGAATTAAATTAGAAATTGTAATTAAATGCTTATTTGGGAAATTAGTTGCAACTTTGGAAATAAATGTATTATTTCAAATTGCATTTTAAATTGAAAGTGGGTTTTCGAAAATTGAAATTGAAATTGAAATTGAAATTAATATCTAATTTGCATGTAATGTGAATTAGGGTTGTATTAGGTATGTTTGATTTATAAAGAATACAAGTTTTAATTTTAGGGCAGAAAAAGTCTTTAGGAAAATTCATTTTTATAGCAGAGAAGAAATTTTGGAAAAATTGCACAAAGAAGGGTTTGAAGAAAGTTTGATTGTAGAATTGATTGGAGGAAAAATTATTTGCATTTGATGGGTTTTGGATTGGATTCGTTGGAGGATTGAAGAAAATTCAAGAAATATTTGGAGGAGGCTTGCATTAGAAATAAATCTTTTCCTGTAGCTTCTTGATCCAAGTTTTCCTCTTTGTGTTTTATTGTTCTTGACTATTTTTAAAATAGTAGTGATTAAAGATTTGTTTGTTAAATCTGTTTTAGAAAATAAATTTGTTATTAGAAGAAAAAAATTAAATAAATTTATAGCTTTTGCTTTGTGAAAATTCTTGAGTGAAATTTGTGAAAACCTCAGTTGAATTTAAATTATTTGAGGAAATTAATTATTTTGTTATTGGAATCAAACATAGAGATTGAACAATGCATTTTAGAATGTTTTTAGAAAATGGAACCCTCTGTAGAAAATCAAATTTAATTTGAAAACCCTATGTAGAAATTAGGTGGAGAAATCTTGAGGATTTGAAACTTCTAAATTTAATATAGATCCATTTTGGTTTAATTCTTCTTTTATTGTTCATGAATTCGAGAAATTGGTTTGAAAGAATTAATTTTAAAATCTCTGTCAAATTAGTACTTCTGGAAAAGTTTTGTAATTTCACCTATAGGTGAATGTTCTGAAAAAACTTGAATTTATTTGATAGGGGAAATTCAAGTTAAATATATACATTATATATACATACATATGTATATATATATATTTTATTTTATATATATATACATATGTATATACATATACTACATATAGTGTTTTTGTATAAAAAAAAATTAATTTAATTTCTGACGCGTCGTCCGTACGGCATCAATTGTTAGGGTTTTGGAATCAAAATTTTTATTTGTGAGAAATTTTTTCACTGTGTTTGGTTGAGGCATGGGAACCACTACCTCCACCACCGCCCCCATGAGGGGACGACTATGGAGGAAGGGCCTCCACAACCCCCTCTCCCTTTACTATGTTGCCATGTGGGAGGCGTCGCTGCCATTGGTAGCACCCTCGACACAGTGTGTGGAGGAAGCACTGCCCTTGGCAGCGCCATACCCCCCCTCTTTACTTACAGCCGCCCAAAGGTTTGGGGATTTTTGTTTGTTTTTTTTTTTCATTTTTTTATATTATATATATTTATGCAGAATTTGATTTATGTAAGGGTTTTAATGTATATTTTGTTTTAAATACATTTTATACATAGATTTGGTTATAAGGATTAAATAATGTTAGAATTAATTTTATATAATGTATAATTATTATATATATATATAAATATATAATGATTATGAATTTGGAAATTTTTTAATGTAGACTTTGGATTTAGGTGAATGAATTAATCTAAGTTGGAATTATTTAAATAGGTTAATTAAAATAATTAGTCTATTATTTTGAGAATAGACATTTATCTAAAGATATTTATTTTAAATTGACTGTATCTCAAAATTATCATGTTCTATGTTGGTTTGGAAAATGGAAAGGATGTTATAAAACATATTAGTTTTATTTAAAGGTAAATAACATAAGCATTTAGAAAATTATTAATCGAATATTGATATATTTTAGAATAATGTATTTGGTTAGTAAAGAATATTAATATATATTTGATGTAATTATTGCATGAGTATTGTTAATTGGGAGTACGTTTAATATTAATTTTTAGTTTTATTGGGCGCATGTAATTTAGTTTTGCATGAAGTTTTTAGAGGATAAGAATTGTTTGTATGGGCAAATAGATAAGGGAAAAGATATTTTGTAATTTGTATGTTTCAAATAGAAAATCAAAAGAGATTTAGAATGTGGTTAGAAAATTGAAAAGAATTATTGTAGAAGATTTATGTTAGTCTTAAAAGAAAACAATGGATTCGACTTAAATTATTTGAACTAGTCTATCCTTTATTATAAATTAAAGGCACATATTTAGTTATTTCAATTAATTTTGAAAGGGCAATAGTTATTATGTTTTATTTTCATAGAGCAAATTAATCATTGTGATTGGAATATTAAAGAATATATATAATTAAATTTATTAATATATATATTTGATGTCTATATAATATGGAGCATGTATATATATAATAAGTGTAAATTCATTATCGTATTGTATTTTATTAAGAAGCATGCAATATATTATTGAATAGAGATTTAAAAATGGATTGATTAGTGTATATGGGTAAATGGATAGAGAAACAATATTTTATTATATTAAAATGATTGAATGTTTTAAATAGAAAATTGAATGAGAAGTAAGATTTGGTTAGAAAATGGAAAGAGTTTACTTGCATGGATTTGTGTCGATTTAAAAGTAAATTAAGAAGTTGTTTATATTAATAAGGCAAATAGTTAGTTTAGTTTATTATATTTCAATTAGAGCAATTAATTTATTGTGAATGAAATATGAAAGAGATATGGATTTAGTATATTCAAAAATAGTAATTTTCTCATGATTGTCTTAAATGTTCTAGTTCTCTATATTTCGTAAAGGGATGTAAGTTTAAATTGTTTGAGACTTCCAATAATGGAAATAGAAATATGGGATATGATTATTTGAGTTAACCCTGTAAGTGTGTCTTTGACCTTGTTAATGTTAACTATTAAATGAGTATGGATTTAGGAAATCCAAATATTTGGTTTGATTATTGACTTGAATGCTTTTGTTGCTATGTTGTCAAGTTGTATTATGGGTGTTGGGATTTGGTGTTAGTCCTAAATTATAAGTCTTCCAGAAAAACTTAGAGGATAAGGGTTGTTGAATCTTTATGCCATCGAGTGTTTTCCCTTGGGTAGTGCATGGCATCTTTTCAGTTTTACCTGGTTTCCATGAATGAGGATGTTTTGTACCTCCTGTGAAAGGAGTGGACCATGTGCTTGTTGCCTCCAACATGTTTGGAGTGAGTTCTATTATTTGTATCCTCCTTGTGTTGGAGTGGTTTTGATGCCTAGTTTGTATGCACTTATGTTTCCCTTGGTGGATTGTTTGGGTGTTTGTTGTCGAATAGAAGAGTGGCTTTTGTTAGGGGCCAGAGCCCAAAGTGGTAAATTGGGTAACCTTAAGAACTGAGTTAATGAAGTGATAATTAAATTAATGTACTTATATGATTATGATGCATTCACACTAATCAAGATAATTTAATCCTCACTCATAGACACAAGGGCTCGTTTAGACTTGGGATGAGTGAGAAGGCCTGGAATGGCATAGTCATTTATCTTGTCAGTACAAGAGGTATTTGATGCTGCATGAGTGAGTATGAGTGTCGAGATTCGGTTGAGGCCACAAGGATTATCAAATCCTATGAAGAATGCCCAGAGGAGATCTCATGACTACCATGTGATGACACTCTATTTAGGACAATTATTGTTAATTATTTTATGTGTATGGTTCGGTGAACATACTTGATTAATATTATGTCTGGAAGCAATGTGACCTATGTCAGTGATGTTGGAGTTGTACTTGATTTGTACTTGCATGGTGATTGAGTTGTACTTGTTAGTTCATTTGCTTGGCTATATCAGTATGAGTCAGTATGAGTCTGCCTTTGGTTAGTGGTTGTAGATATTTGTCCATGTTACCTTATTACTATCTCCTAGCATGGGGGGTGGGCCTTCGGGTACCACTTTGTTGGGTGGAACATGCACCAAAACCGTTGGGTCCCCATCTATCTTCAGTACTTGGTGGCGAGACATCCAGATGGACAACTCATTGTTCTTGTTGTAATGTCTTGCATTGTAATATTTCAATTTCTATAAGTTATTTTATCCCTCTTATGTTTATGAGGTGGAATTATGTAATTGTAACCTTATGTACTATTTCCTCATTATGGGAATGAGTGATGTAACTATTGGATTAAGTTAATGATTATGAGATTGTATCTTGGATGTTTATTTTATTATGTTATGTGGTATTCTTATGATGTATGATGTTTATTTCCTAAAGTTTATAATGCTATGATTATTTGTAATATGTATGTGTGGGTTTAAGTAATCCTAACCTTGTAGCCTTAGAGCTTGTTGTTAATTAGTAAGTGAATGTGTATGTTAAATGCACTTTATAAAAAAAAAATTGGTTCTCTTAAGACGTTAATTGCAACTTCCTTTAAGGTTACTTGGCGGGGCATTACACATGGTATCAGAGCCTAGGTTTAAACACTAGGTTCTCTGGGTACATTTGTGCCCACTAAGTTGTTCTTGTGATTTGTTAGTAGAGTGTTAAGTAGTCACATGTTCATGGCTTTTACTTTAGCATGACATACTTTGTGAAAGAGAGTAGTGTGAAAGTAACCTGATATAAGGTTATGGTTGGAAAGTAAGATACGTATCCCTTGGGTTATGAAATTTGATGTTCCTATGGGATTATGTATGTAGTTGCTTTCCCTTGTAAATGTAAGAAACCAGTGATTGTATCTTGTTTGAATGTTGTGGAAACCCGTACTTGCTTGTGTGTGCATGTGATGGTGATACTCGGTACCCATCCATGGGAAAAGTCACATTTGGGTGTGGATTTTACCATACCATTATGTGTGTTTGCATGTTTGTTACCTGATTGAGGACCAACGCAGGTGAGGTTGAAACCTATATATAGGAGTAACCAAAAGTAGCTCTTTTATTTGGGTTTGTTAGATCCTCAATCTGTGAAGGGATAGTAGCAGTCACAAGTTCCTTGGGTGGGGTGTGTAGCATACGCGTATTGCGGCATAGAGCATCTTAGCTCAACCAATCCCAAGGAAACGTAACCACTACTTTCCCTAATGATGGATCAGGATACTTGATCCATATGTGTCAGCGTTATCCTCCAGATTTGAGTATAGCAACATCGTTATTAGTTATACCTAGACGTCTGTAGAGGTGATGACTTGGTAGAGTGACGATGTTTTCTTTAGTCATGGATACACTCTAGTCATGTGGATAGCGTTCCCATTCCATGTCACATGAGGGTATTTATCATTCTTGTTGGATGTTGTTTCCTCCTTCCTCATTTTGTGGCTAGCATCTAGTCACATAGTTGTTGTATAGTGGAATTTAAAGATTGTGAACTTTCTTTCGGTTATTGATGATTCTTTTCAGTTGATTGTGAGGGTCAACACTTTGTTTATATTTGATTGTGAAGGTTTAGCCACAACTTGTGATCTTATTTTCTTATAACCCTAATGGTTATATATTTGATTCAGTGTTGAAATTGTGCACATTTATTACCTTATTGTTGAAATTAAACTTTAATTTGCTATTCTTTATGAACTTGGTGGCTAAGCTAGTTATCTTTGTTGTTTTCAATGTCCGCTATGTGTCGTATTGTGATTCCTTTCCAAGGTTGTTTGAGGAAAACTTGGTGAGTTTGTACACGGAAGTAGATGTAGGAAATGTTGAGAATGGGGGTATATGAGGCTAGACGCATCTCGAACCCACTGCTCACCTTTGTGTGATGACTATCTCTTGGAGGCTGATCACCTTACACAACAAGAGACAAATCATTGTAGTCTTGTTTGGATGGTCTCACTTTATGTATGACCTAACTCTATCAAGCCACTGCTTTGATGTTAGATTCTATTGAGATGGTTTATGTTCTTGATTCCTGGATTCTTGCATCATGGATTGGTATGCCACTTTCTAGTGTCCAGGTGGACCCTTGTGTAGTCTTGTGATGGTTGTTGGTGTTGTGTATTGGTACATATGTGTATTATGTATGATAATCCATGGTTATGTGATTTTGGAGAATTGGTTGGTGGTTGTTTCACCATGTTGTCTTGGTTGGATTGATAGTGTACTTGGCTGAGTTGTATATGGTACAGGTTGTCGTTGTTTATGTGTTGAGGTATGGAGTGGTTCATTTTGGAACCCTTGGTTACGTGTGAATGTATGGAGTTTGCACTATGAGTTTTTGTAGGCTTCTAGGAGTAAGCCTAATCTTTGGGGGGGAGAATGTAATACCCCTCTATTTTGCTTCTTGTTCGGTTTGCTTTATGCTATGTTTGGCTGCAGTTACTTTGATACAAGATACATTTTGTTATGATGTTTTGATTGCTACTATTGAGCGACAACTATTATTGTGGGATGTGGTTATCTGATTATTGTTTCACATGCATTAGGGATTAATGATGTTGTAAAGTTAACATGAAATGTTATTATGAGATTATTAGATTATGATGAAAGTGTCAGTTTCGATGAGTGTATTGGTGAAGAAGACGGGTTCGCATCACTCGCTTGCGAGCACCCTACAAATCCATAATTCCTTCTTCACGGTGTGTATTATATGTAGGATATATTGTATGATGTTGTTTACTTGGTTGCAGGATTGCAGGTACATGACATCGACTCCACCTAGTTTCAGAGGTTCAAACGTGTCGATCCAACGGTTAAGTTGAACGGGAGGTAGTAGCTAGGTAACATGTGTCAAGTTTACACCCTAGCCCTAGTGTGTCGTCACTCGTGTGTGTCGAGTCATTGTCTATCTTGCTTTAATGTTATTTAATTCTGAAGAATTCTTGATTTATAAATAGATATTTAGAATAATTGCATTTAAATCATGTTGATGGTTATTTAATTTAAATAATGCAATGTGGATAAAAGTTTATATTTAAATTAATTGATTTAATTTAATTATTTAATTAATTAAATTTAATCCAAGGGGGTTGAATTTAGTTATTAAATAATTAAATTAATTAATTAAATGTGATGCAAGAGAATGAAAGAAAATAAAAGAATTAAAATTAATTTTGGAATTTAATTTCAACGTGTGACAATTAAATTAGAAATTGTAATTAAATGCTTATTTGGGAAATTAGTTGCAACTTTGGAAATAAATTTATTATTTGAAATTGCATTTTAAATTGAACGTGGGTTTTCGAAAATTGAAATTGAAATTGAAATTGAAATTAATATCTAATTTGCATGTAATGTGAATTAGGGTTGTATTAGGTATTTTTGATTTATAAAGAATACGTGTTTTAATTTTAGGGGAGAAAAAGTCTTTATGAAAATTCATTTTTATAGTAGAGAAGAAATTTTGGAAAAATTGCATAAAGAAGGGTTTGAAGAAAGTTTGATTGTAGAATTGATTGGAGGAAATATTGTTTGCATTTGTTGGGTTTTGGATTGGATTCATTAGAGGATTGAAGAAAATTCAGGAAAATCTTTGGAGGAGGCTTGCATCAAAAACAAATATTTTCCTGTAGCTTCTTGATCCAAGATTTCCTCTTTGTGTTTTATAGTTCTTGTCTGTTTTTAAAATAGTAGTGATTAAAGATTTGTTTGTTAAATCTATTTTAGAAAATAAATTTGTTATTAGAAGAAAAGAATTAAATAAATTTACAGCTTTTGCTTTGTGAAAATTCTTGAGTGAAATTTGTGAAAACCTCAGTTGAATTTAAATTATTTGAGGAAATCGATTATTTTATTATTGGAATCAAACATAGAGATTGAACAATGCATTTAGAATGTTTTTAGAAAATGGAACCCTCTATAGAAAATCAAATTTAATTTGAAAACCCTATGTAGAAATTAGGTGGAGAAATCTTGAGGATTTGAAACTTCTAAATTTAATATAGATCCATTTTGGTTTAATTGTTTTTTTATTGTTCAAGAATTTGATAAATTGGTTTAAAAGAATTAATTTTAAAATCTCTATGAAATTTGTACTTCTGGAAAAGTTTTGCAATTTCACCTGTAGGTGAATGTTCTGAAAAAACTTCTTCAATTTATTTGATAGGGGAAATTCAAGTTAAATATATATATTATATATACATACATATGTATATATATATTTTATTGTATATATATATACATATGTATATACATATACTACATATATTGTTTTTGTATAAAAAAAAATTAATTTAATTTCTAATGCATCCTCCGTACAGCATCAGTTGTTAGGGTTTTGGAACCAAATTTTTTATTTGTGACAAAGTTTTTCGTTGTGTTTGGTTGAAGCATGGGAGGTGCTGCCTCCACCACTGCCCCCATGAGGGGACGACTGTGGAGGAAGGGCCTCTGCAGCCCCCTCTCCCTTTACTGTGCTACCATGTGGGAGGTGTCACTGCCATTGGCAGTGCCCTCCACACAATGTGTGGAGGAAGCGCTGCCCTTGGCAGCGCCGTCCCCCCCTCTTCGCTTATGGCCGCCCAAAGGTTTGAGGATTTTCGTTTGTTTTTATTTTTTTTACTTTTTTTCATATTATATATATTTATGCGGAATTTGATTTATGTAAGGGTTTTAATGTATATTTTGTTTTAAATATATTTTATACATAGATTTGGTTATAAGGATTAAATAATGTTAGAATTAATTTTATATAATGTATAATTATTCTATATATATAGAAATATATAATGATTATGAATTTGGACATTTTTTAATGTAGATTTTGGATTTGGGTGAATGAATTAATCTAAGTTGGAATTATTTAAATAGGTTAATTAAAATAATTAGTCTATTATTTTGAGAATTGACATTTATCTGAAGATATTTATTTTAAATTGATTGTATCTCAAAATTATCATGTTCTATGTTGGTTTGGAAAATGGAAAGGATGTTATAAAACATATTAGTTTTATTTAAAGGTAAATAACATAAGCATTTAGAAAATTATTAATCGAATATTGATATATTTTAGAATAACGTATTTGGTTAGTAAAGAATATTAATATATATTTGATGTAATTATTGCATGAATATTGTTAATTGGGAGCATGTTTAATATTTATTTTTAGTTTTATTGGGTGCATGTAATTTAGTTTTGCATGAAGTTTTTAGAGGATAAGAATTGTTTGTATGGGAAAATAGATAAGGGGAAAGATATTTTGTAATTTGTATGTTTCAAATAGAAAATTGAAAGAGATTTAGAATGTGGTTAGAAAATTGAAAAGAATTATTGTAGAAGATTTATGTTAGTCTTAAAAGAAAACAATGGATTTGACTTAAATTATTTGAACCAGTCTATCCTTTATTATAAATTAAAGGCACCTACTTAGTTATTTCAATTAATTTTGAAAGGGGAATAGTTATTATGTTTTATTTCCATAGAGCAAATTAATCATTGTGATTGGAATATTAAAGAATATAAATAATTAAATTTATTAATATATATTTGATGTCTATATAATATGGAGCATGTATATATATAATAAGTGTAAATTCATTATCGTATTGTATTTTATTAAGAAGCATGCAATATATTATTGAATAGAGATTTAAAAATGGATTGATTAGTGTATATGGGTAAATGGATAGAGAAACAATATTTTATTATATTAAAATGATTGAATGTTTTAAATAGAAAATTCAATGAGATGTAAGATTTGGTTAGAAAATGGAAAGAGTTTACTTGCATGGATTTGTGTCGATTTAAAAGTAAATTAAGAAGTTGTTTATATTGATAAGGAAATAGTTATTTTAGTTTATTATATTTCAATTAGAGCAATTAATTTATTGTGAATGAAATATGAAAGAGATATGGATCTAGTATATCCAAAAATAGTAATTTTCTTGTGATTGTCTTAAATGTTCTAGTTCTCTATATTTCGTAAAGGGATGTAAGTTTAAATTGTTTGAGACTTCTTATAATGGAAATAGAAATATGGGATATGATTATTTGAGTTAACCCTGTAAGTGTGTCTTTGACCTTGTTAACATTACCTATTGAATGAGTATGGATTTAGGAAATCCAAATATTAGATTTGATTATTGAATTGAATGCTTTTGTTGCTATGTTGTCAAGTTGTATTATGGGTGTTGGGATTTGGTGTTAGTCCTAAATTATAAGTCTTCTAGAAAAACTTAGAGGATAAGGGTTGTTGAATCTTTATGCCATCGAGTGTTTTCCCTTGGGTAGTGCATGGCATCTTTTCAGTTTTACCCGGTTTCCATGAACGAGGATGTTTTGTACCTCCTGTGAAAGGAGTGGACTATATGTTTGTTGCCTCCAAGATGTTTGGAGTGAGTTCTATTATTTGTATCCTCCTTGTGTTGGAGTGGTTTTGATACCTAGTTTGTATGCACTTGTGTTTCCCTTAGTGGATTGTTTGGGTGTGTGTTGTCGAATAGAAGAGTGGCTTTTGTTAGGGGCCAGAGCCCAAAGTGGTAAACCAGGTAACCTTCAGAAGTGATTTAATGAAGTGATAATTAAATTAATGTACTTATATGATTAGGATGCATTCACACTAATCAAGATAATTTAATCCTCACTCATAGACACAAGGGCTCGTTTAGACTTGGGATGAGTGAGAAGGCCTAGAATGGCATAGTCATTTATCTTGTCAGTACGAGAGGTATTTGATGCTGCATGAGTGAGTATGAGTGCTGGGATTCGGTTGAGGCCACTAGGATTAGCGGAGCCTATGAAGAATGCCCAGAGGAGATCTCATGACTACTATGTGATGACACTCTATCTAGGATAACTATTGTTAATTATTTTATGTGTATGGTTCGGTGAACATACTTGATTAATATTATGTCTAGAAGCAATGTGACCTATGTCAGTGATGTTGGAGTTGTACTTGATTTTTACTTGCATGGTGATTGAGTTGTACTTGTTAGTTCATTTTCTTGGCTATATCACTATGAGTCAGTATGATTCTGCCTTTGGTTAGTGGTTGTAGATCTTTGTCCATGTTACCTTGTTACTATCTCCTAGCATTAGGGATGGGCCTTCAGGTACCACTTGGTTGGGTGGAACATGTACGAAAACCATTGGGTCCCCATCTATCTTCATTTCTTGGTGGCGAGACATCTAGATGGACAGCTCGTGGTTCTTGTTGTAATGTCTTGCATTGTAATATTTCAATTTCTATAAGTTATTTTATCCCTCTTATGTTGATGAGGTGGAATTATGTAATTGTAACCTTATGTACTATTTCCTCATTATGGGAATGAGTGATGTAACTATCGGATTAAGTTAATGATTCTGAGATTGTATCTTGGATGTTTATTTTATTACGTTATGTGGTATTCTTATGATGTATGATGTTTATTTCCTAAAGTTTATAATGCTATGGTTATTTGTAATATGTATGTGTGGGTTTAAGTAATCCTAACCTTGTAGCCTTAGAGGTTTTTGTTAATTAGTAAGTGAATGTGTTTGTTAAATGCACTTTATAAAAAAAAAATTGGTTTGCTTAAAATGTTAATTGCAACTTCCTTTAAGGTTACTTGGTGGGGCATTACAAAGATTGCCTAAATTCGTCAAAGGTATTTGTTTCCTAAAGGGGTTTGAAATTTGGAGGTCTTGTGAATGTTCATTTTGCAAATGTTTTCAAAAACCAAGCAACGTGTTTTCTACTTCAAAGCACTTTTTACAACCCTAGAATAATGAGACAATATTTTGTTGGGTTCCCACTTGGACGAATCCAGCTGCGCATATTTTGTGCGAATGGCTAAATTCTTGACCACACTGGCACCCCTCCATGACACACACTTCTCGGGTCAGCCAAGCATTAGTACCCATGAATCTCCCATGGCATACTTTCCATCTCTATAACAAAACCACATGTATAGCATCGAGCGGCTTCAAAGGACATGACCTTTTGCACCAACAAAATAGACAAGGTTTTGGCCTTTTTCTAAACAAAGGGTTTTAATTCAAGCATTCCATTCCTGGGGGATTATCCAACATCAGTGATAGTCCATTTATGTCCATCTCATCAAAATAATCCTCGTGATTCTTGAACTTTCCTCAAGAATCCACACTTATATACCGATTGGAAGTCGCTTGGGTTTAGCGTGTTCCCGGTTGGGTCATTCCCTTGCGTGATTACTTTTTCCCACAAGGTAGGCCTACTAAGATAAGAAAAAGAGAGTAAACATATTTTTAGTTCAATCAAACTTCATTTAGAAACAAAGGGAGAACACTCGCATATTTTGTTCAATTGTTAGGTACCCAAATTGAAATGTGGAGGCAATATTTTATGAAACTTAGTGTCACAAAAAAGACTTTTGATTCTCAAGATCATCGTGAGGCATGAGAGAAGCGCACATGCCTTTTCAAATGACACTATTTTGCAAAAAGTATTACAAGACACAAAGAACACATGTTCGTTTTAAAACCCTCAAAGCAATAATGAATTCTTTTTAAGCACCAAAGGAAACGTGAGATTGCTTTGTTCAATTGTTATCTTTTAAAAAAAATATAGTATGTTTGTCTAATGTTTCTGATTAGCCCCTTGGCAACTTTTGAAAAGAAATTTGATTGTTTATTTTGAAACCCAAAAGAAATTTAGTGTTCCTAAGGCAAATGAAATTAACAAATTCCTTTTAAACAAGAATCTAGAAATCCTTAAAAGAGTGTTGAAGAACACTTTAGTGTTTAAGAGCACTTTGTCATAACGAATCTCCTAATTTTCTTGAAAAGGGGAATTTTTTTGTTCTTTTTAAACCCAAAGTAAATCTAGTGTTTCTAAGGCCAAAGATATTAACAAATTTCTCTTAACAAGAAGAATTTTAAAATCCTTCAAAAGTGTTGAAGAACACTTTAGTGTTTAAAAACACTTTTTTTTTTTTGCATGATGAGTATGTGGTCATGATGAACTTCTTCCCTTTCTTTTTTTTTCTTGCTCCAACCTTCAAAATGATAGAAAACCACAGAGAAAAAAGATAGGAAATAAGGCCAAGAATTAAAAAATCCAAAATTTAAATAGCATATGTCAATTTTAGACCTCACTATTTTTCCGCGGTGTAGTTTGTAAAAGTGGTGCATTTTGGGCAAAATCAGTGCTATATAGTGCCACATGACTGACTGTGGGTGACACTCTGTAAAAATAGAGAGTGGAAAAGCAGCATGATAGGGATAAGTGGCGTAGTTTGGAAGTGGCCCTGTTTGAAAATTCAAATGTTTTAGGTAGGAAAGCTGGAGTGGCAGAGTTTGGAGGAAATGCAGTCTGATATGGCACTGTGAAACTAAAGGCAGTGCAGTATAGTGTCGTGGAGGTGAACGTGGTGGAGTTAGGAGATTTAGAAAAATGACAAGCAGGAAGAAAATGCGGCGAGGTTTAGAAACTACACGCGAGTCGGTATTGCACCACTTTCCTGAAAGTGGTGAAGTATTGTGCTGTGCCAATGAGGGTGGCTCAATATGGTGCCACATGGCTATTTTCCTGTGACATGTGATAAAATGTTAAAAAAAATGTGGAAAATTTAAAAAAAGTGATTAATTTCTTGAATCTGCCCTCCTTCTAGCCCCAAAATGTGAACCCCTAAACCTGCAAATGCACAAGAGCAAGAAAACACGTTAGGTTGTTAGATCAAATGCATGCAAACAAGTATGAGACATTCCCCATGAAATCCATCTATTCAAACTAAACCTAGGAAACGAAGAATTTAATACAAAAAATGGAGTTAAATCCTAATTAAGCCAATAGATTAATAATCCCATGGGGGAATTGGTGCCAATGAAGTGTTACAATTGGCCCTTTCCCAATCCCTAAATTTCGTTGTTGAGTGATTGAAAAATGGTCAAATCTCAAAAGATATTTGAGCATAACCTTGTTACAATTTGTGAAAATGGTGATAGGTTGGGTGAAATGGGAAAAATTAGCTCTCAATGTGAAGAGAGTAACTTTAAATAAAGATTGTGGATGAGAAATGAGGAGAGAAGCGTCCAATTTATAACTTTCAATTTGGAAGAGAAAGTGAGATTTGAACAATATGGGACTAACTTTCAATCCAATGGCTGGATGCCACATGTCATGATGTGAATGGCTAGTGGTTGTGCACATTTTGGCCAAAGTGTCAATAAATGCACTTATTTTGAATTTGAATTTGTGAGATGACTTGTTGAAGAGGGAAGAGAAATGGATTTATTACCACTTGGCTCAAGTCCAAGGAGATGTAAGAGGCCTTAAATGCCTTGTTGGAAGGACCAAGTCCACTTTGCCTTTTTGAATTCAAATGAGGGAATATTCCCTTTTGATGCCATGTGAGGGAAAATAGAGAATTAAATAAATCAAAGTATTTGATTTATTGTGCAACTTGCATTCTCTAGAGGATTTTAATGAGAGGGATTAAGTTAATCATTGTTTTGGTTAACTTAATGAAGAATTAAATGATGTGACAATTTAGACTTAAATTTATGAATTGATTTAAGTCAAGAATTGAGAGGAAAAGATTAATTAAATAAATGATTTGATTTATTTAACTAAGGAGGAAAATGTTAGATTAAATAAAATAAGGTTTAATTTATTCAATTTAATAAGAGGACTTTAGAGATTTTAATCAAATAAAATGAATTACTTAATTAAATAGAAATGTAAGATTTATTAAATTAAATTGATTAATTTAATCAAAGGAGGTGATAGACCTAGTCAGATGAATAATGATTCATTAGATTAATAGATAGAATTATGATGAAATGTGGAGAGTGTGATTCTAGAGGAAATGATGTTAGTGATCGAGATCAAGCGTGCTAAAATGAAACTGTACATTTTCCATGTCTACACTGATAGTGTGAGGATTTTGCATAATGGTGTTGCTTGTATACTCGAGATGGACAAGATGTAAACTTCTAAAGACCATAGATCTATGATTATATTGTAACTGTTTTGTTTTTTATTAATACAATTGAGCTAAGTGTTTTGGAGGGTGGGATTTCTTTACCCGAAAGGGTTTTCCCACATAAATCTGTGTGTCCATAAGTTTGTCTTTCATTTTTGTTCAATTTTGTAATCTAAATCTATGACTGTGTTTAATCTATTATTTATATGCATGTACTTTTCTTGAAAGGATTAATGGGGGAACCTCTATGCATGTTTCCACTTTATGGCATAGTAGTTTGTGTCTTTGAGGTGATTTTTAAATTAAATTCACTAAGACACTATTGTTCTTAGATGTTTTGTTCTAAGTTGACCCATCTCATCCCCAACAAGAACCTCCCTCTCAAGTATCCCAACTAACATCTCCCCCCACCCAATAGGAAATCCATGACCTCAATGGTCAAGAAGAAATATCCCATCAATCAATGAACATAGTATATAGTCAATTTGCTCATATCTATCCACTAACACTTGCCATCTAATCTCATAGCACTCTACCCCTAAACCATGCATATCATCATATACATAATATCTACTAATCTCACTAAAAACCCTCTAGGTATCATACATCACTCTCTCACCTCTGATAGGAAATCTAAGAATCTTGTAAACATCCTCCAACGTGACAGTTGCCTCTTGAGTAGGAAAATGAAATGAATAAGTCTTGGAATGCCACCTCTCGCATAGGGCAGTAAGCATACCTCTATTTTCTGGAATAGTGGGCATGGTGCATATGTGATGAATTCCAAGTCTCCATAAAAATCATTTCTATGTGCTCACTAACCAATATCTAAGCTCAAAAGTATCTGGTCATGACTCCCGGGTATAGACAGGATCTAGTATAACTTGCAAAGAGCATTCAAACAATGTGTCATGCCAAACATCAAATCATTTCATCTTTCTATTAGAATTTTTTTTTCCAAAATTTGACAGTCAAATGTGTCATTTCTAAAACAAATGTGGTGCACAACAATGCATGCATCATAAAAACAGGAATATGTGTTCCACTTTGCAAATGCATCACAAAACCAAGCAACCCAAAGTAACAGGAAAATGCATCAAAATAACTGCAAATGCATTACATTTTAAGCTCCTATCTAATATGGAAATGCATTTAATTTTTAACAAATGCATTTCACATTCCTCCATGTGCCTAAAATAATCTCATATGCAATGCATAAAATCATATGTGGTGCATAAATTAACAAATGTGATTTTTCCCTAAACGACCTAAAAATTCCTAGGCATGATTTTGCATTTGAGTCGCTTTGCAAGAAAATGCATCGCATACGAACACAAATGAGGTGAACTAAAATGGATGCATTCAAAAATTTAACTTTGATTGCTTAAATCTACGTGAAAAATAAAAAATCAAGACATCATTCAAAGGTACTTACCAAGGGTCCCGCGTCAATTGGCCATCAAAAGGTTTGGATCCAATATCCACAATGATGGGTGTATGGAACTAGAGACATCTTTGCTAGGTGCTCAAAGAAAAATCTTCAACTCTTCAACTCTATAGAGTGAAAATGATTTGAATTTCACCCTAATTTCTATTTATACCTAGGGTTAAAAGTGGCATTTATTCTGACCTTGTCTATTGGTCGCATAAACTTCCATATTCAATCAACCCGTACACATCCTTAACACATCCAAATTCAATTATGTCAACTCCATAGAATTTCTAGCCATCAAGTTAACTTATCGGAACTACTTCCAAAAAAATAATGATTTTTTTTCAAAAATTTGTCAATTTTTCTGAGGGGCATACCCTAACTATTGCATACTGAGGCATGACTAGGGCATGTTTTTAACGATTTTCTTTGACACAAAATTTGAGATGACATTGTATCAAAGAGGGGAAAACTGTAGACATTGAAAAATTGTCTAGGCCTGCAAGCACCACTTTCGACATAATTTTGTAATATCCATGGGCAGGATTAAATAATACTAATTATTTAATTATTTTCTAAACATATCTTTCTTCTATTAATTAAACAACCCTTATTTATTTAATTAATTAATTATGACATTTATTCAACTTTGACTAATTAGATGAATCCTATTTATTTAATTATGGTACTAGTTAATTTATTTATTATTTAAATCACTTTTTATCATATTTTTACTATATTTAAATATTATTTTTGAATTATTTAATGATTCAATTAACCTTTTAAAATGTCAATTAAATAAATCATTATTTATTTAATTAAATGTTTTCAATTTCGAGTGTTGAATTAAATAAACATATAATTCATAAAAAGAGTTATTTTTGTCACATTCTTCTATCCCCTACTTAACTAATTATTCACTCACCATCCAACTTGAGATCTATTTAAATCCATCAGTTGTCTCTTGATTCAGTATCTGATCATCTTTGTGAAGAGTCTCTCTATCTTGATCAATGAGTCTAATTCTCCTACTTGAATATATCTATTTAACTATTTAATTCATGTGTGCATTCAAAAAAATCGTTGTCGAGTTTTAACTTTTTCCTTTTCCATTCAAAGCCTAATTCTTCTATTTTTCAATACTTTCAATTGAAGATTAAATCATTAATTTAATCTTGGTCTCTTATTCAATTTATTCTCGAATAATTTTAACACCAGATTAAATTATTATTTAACTTAATCTTTATCCTATAGGATTTACCAACTTAGGTTCTAACTAACACAAATCTCACATCACATGACATTCATCAATCTTGATCTTTGATCTCTCTTTCAAATATGAGCTGATAATTCAAAAACTAGCTTTATATAAATTGGCTGACCTTTGTCATTATTCGTCCTCCCAAAATCTATATACTTTTGGAAGCATTACTTGTTAATCTTTGATATTTTTCTATAATCACATACATCAAGGCTATACATGCACACTTATGAAAATCCGAGGGAAATTATAATACAAAAGGAAAAATGGAGAAGGACAAATAAGATAATTTGAAGAGGTGGATTGATATTTGATGAGACTATTTCATTTTTTTCTTTATTTATGTTTAGTTTATTTACTTTTTTCTTAGTTTTTTGATTTAGATTAATGCATGTTTAGATTATATTTAACCATCTTCACTTGTAGAGTAATTTTATCTATGTCACAATTGTATATCCAAAAAATTGCTTATGGTATATCCATTAATCTATTTGTTTACATTATGCTCCTTTTTTGACATTATCATTTTCACCTAGACCTTTCTAAGACTCCAAAACTTGAATTGATCTTGTAATCAGCCTTGAAATATCCTTTATAGAAAAAGGGAGCAAAAAGCATCTAGATGAATTATGAATATATTTCATATTCATTTCAAAGCAACTTCAACTAAATTTGAGAGATTCCCCAGATGGTTATATGCAATCATTGATAAAACAGGGGGAAGTAAAAAGACAAAATTCCAAATAAGTAGTTGAGGGATGGCTAGCCAAACCACCATAGGGTAACACCATTCACCACTACACTGTCCATGTCAATAAAAAAAATTCCACCATACCATCCATAAAACTTCCACATTAGCATGGAAGAATAATAGACCAAAACCATGGACACTACGGAAATAGTATCATCAAAAATAAAAAGGCCAAGACATTACTCTGATTCTTTAGAATCAGAGTATGCACATCTACTCCTTCTTCATGAGCACTGAGGTAATAGGATGAGCCATCACCACTTCTTCATCTGAAACATCATATGAAACTAGAGAGAGAAGGTATTGGCCATACCCCGAGTCAGTATCTTCTCCACCATCCAAAAGGCTATCAAAAAGAATAATGGGAAAATTTTGTTTCTGCATGCAAGCCTTTAGGTGCTTGTCCCTTTCTTTCATGGAATTCCTCATAGGCACAACTTGATCCTTACCTTTAACTTTGACTAATTCTTCAAAAATGGTCATGTTTCATAAGTTGTAGGCACTCTAGAAAAGTTTATTCTTCTTCTTTTGAACAGGAGAACTACTTTTACTTTCTAGAGTCACAAGAGTCTTAGGAATCTCCTGTTCAGCCTTAATAAAATCCTCATGACATTCAAAAACACTAAGATGACTAGACATCCTAGTTGGACGAGTTGGCACACCAGACTTTCCCATTTCTTGAAACCCAAACGAAAGCTAGCATGTTTAAAATGAGTAGAAGACCTAACTAGCTTAGGAAAATCAAAATCAAATTTGAATAAAAGCACACCCACAAGCCTGAAAAATTAAAACAAGTCCCAGAGATATTAAACTCCTAGAAAAACTTAGAACATAGATTATAGAGAGATCATATGACTACCAACTTACCCATAATTTTACATGAAGTCATAAAAACTTGAGAACCTGTGACTCACACCTCATATTTTCTAAAAACCTGATAATGGTGAGATCAAACGGTAATTATTTTTGCATTGAATGGACAATTTGGAGCATGCAACAATTATGATTGATAAACTCTGCATGCGAGGGAGTTAATAACTTTTTTCATTGAATCTGGCCATCAATCATTGTGGATTTAAAACATTATCAATGGGGATCTTAAGCATTATGTTTGGCCTTTGTAACTTGTTCCTAGAAAGCAAAGATGCCACCTCAAATACTCCCATGTTTTCCCTTAATCTTCATTAGTGACCTATGATCTAATGATCAACAAACATGATCAACCTTGATCCTTACATTTCCATTTATATAAATGAAGTATATAGCTATCACTTGAAGAGAATATTTGCTGGAATATCAATTTGTGTGTCGCTGATTTTCCCCACTCCTTTAGGGCTCAATTAGCAATGAGGGCATGGGCATGATTAAAAATAGGCCATTGGATCATTTCGCCTCTTGAATATCTTCACCTCTCATCATACATGGTATGTTCACTTTACTTTCTACATGTTCTAATAATGATGTGAGAATTGGCACGATAGGATCTCAGTCGTCGGATCTAACACCCATCCTTGATCACCATCCCTTTCCATCACACATCGTGGATTCATGCTTCATTCTCTAGATCATATTAGAGAAGGGTGAAGAGGATCAAGACATGTGCACTTGCATGAAAAATCAATGGCACAAGATACATCACTCCTAAGAGTACCTCAGATCAGCAAAAGAAAGCTTGAAATAACTGACCCCATTGTTGATTGCCAATTTAAAACTCAAACCTTGGAATGGATCTATGATGAGCGAAGAAAGAACAATCAGTGCAAAAGATCATTGTGTATTGCTAATATAGATCACCAAATACATAAGAAATCAGTGATACCAAAGGAACTAGTGATAACATAGTCCATCTCACATTGCTCATTTGACTTTGGACACATAAAACAAATCCAAGATGCATGAAATCAAAGAAAACACTGCTCATTGCTCATCACTCATTTGAGCTCACAAACTCAAAATCTATCAGTGACAGGTGATACAGGACTTAAGTGGAAAAAATTAAGCACATTCTTGCAAGTTATTATTAAGAAGGGGACCATCTAGAATGATGTACAAAAGGCCTCAAGGATTTAAGACATGATATTTCAAAGGATTTAAAGGCCAAATAAGGCCAATAGATCAACCTTATAAAAATAAAAGATTTTAAAAACTTGTCATGAGGGGTTAGTAACTTAATGGGCTCAAATGACATATGATGTGTTAAAATGATTGGGAATAGGGGAAAACAGTTCAATGACAAAATAAAGCTCCAAGGGTTTCTAGGGTGAGATTTTGGCAGTGAAATCTGGAGGCAACATTAGTGATCAAAACCCTAAGTCCAGACATATTGTGACTAACTAAAATTAGAAAAATTAATCAAGGATTCATGAGATTTTTAGGATTTCCATGAGTGTCTCTAATTGGGGACATTTGTTCCTCAATGAATAGAGTGAGAATCCAAAATTTGGGTGAAGCAGACCAAGCACAAAGAGCTAAAAAAAAAAGCCACGACTATACAAAAAACCAAACCAAACAAAATAACATATGTACAGTATGTATAAAAGTTATAGGACCCTAGCAACCATGAAAATGGCATTTCTCCCATCAAAAACCCCATTTTCCACTATTTGCACCATGCCGAGGCTGAAGGCACTATCATAAACTGCCTGCCAAGTAGTAATGTTGTAGGAACTGTACTCAACTATCATAAACATGTGTCTAAATTTAAAATCATCTCTTATATTCATGTAATTTTGTGAACTATAGTCGATCATTAACTAAAATACATGATGAATTCCACCCCTCATCTGACTCAATTTATAATCATATTTCACCAAATGTTCATCCAACTGAACATTGAAAGTATAAAATTCTTACTCCATTTGATCACCACCATCATACAAGCTGATATCAAATTTATTTTGCTCACTACACTAGAAATCCTCATACATATTCCCTTCACAATTCCCATTATGACCAAATCCTCTAGACTAACATCTTTATTTCATATTTTGAAAGATAGGATCATTATCATCTAACTCATATCCCATATTAAGCACATATTCACTTTGTGTGATGAACAAAAATAGATCATACAAAGGCTTATGTTCCAATTGGTATTTATACTCATCAAAGTAATAAGTACTAGATATGCCACCATATTCTTCATTTCCTCAAGGATTTGATTCAACAGTCCCCATAACACTCTTTCTCTCATCAAGGTTATTTTTGCAAGAGGAACTATTCATACTTTCCCAAATGTAAAAAAAAAAATCCTGTTTCAAGAACATCAACACATTCCCATCCTCCTTTTAGATCATTGTTGAATTTGAAGTAAAAAATATCAAAATATGAATCCAGTAAGCCAAGATTGATGTGAACAGTAATAAGGTGTTCAGGTGCACCATCAATTGTTAGGTTGTCTTTCTTGTATGTGCATAATTTTGTGCAACTTAAACATTTCTCATTTTCAGCTAGACAAGTCCTCTTAGCACATTCCTCGTTGAAAACTATGATGTCCAACTCTATCATAAAACTTGTATATTCCATTTATGTTTCATACAAACATACATAATCAGGAACTTGTTGACTATCATCACCAACATTAGTATTTTTAACATCAAGCTCAAGACCCTAAGTACAGAGATTCCAGTCTTGAAATTCATCGTCTACCACATTTCTAGGGCATTGTAATCTGAATACAATTATATTTCAATTCAAAACTTCATCACATGCTATATGTTAATCTAACAACAAAGACACAACTTCATGATTATTGGTATAGCTAGATTCCTCAGGAAAGAAGCAATCCTTCATGTAAATATCATAAAATAATTCATACTCCTTATCAGAATAATCAATATTTTCATGTTCATTACTCTGATCATGCATCCTCAAAGGTATGTCAACAATATTTTCAAATATAACAATATCATCATCTATACTACTAGATATATATTCTTCTTTAGAGATTTCTTTATCTATTTCTTGAATAAACACTTGATCAATAATAATAGGAGGAGCACCCCTGTCATCCCAAGACATGACTTTTTGTATACAATCACATTTAGCCTCCTCATCAGTCCTGATCCAATCAATTATTTGATCAAAATATTATGGTTTTAATTCCTCGGGAAAATTAATAAGCCCTAGCTCATATATTTCTCAAAATATGTCAATACAAATAGAATATTTAGGATGTAACCCTTTAGGGATCTCCATAAAGGCATCCAAAAATCTTGCTAGCAACTCATAGGGAAATTTGTCTTCATTTCTTTTCATATTATATAGTCTAAGTGATACCTGATCATTATTGCTCAAACTTTGTTGTAGCTCACCTTGCATCTATTGATGATCAACATGTTGGTATGATGAACAAGATACAAAATTAGGAACATCACTACTATGGTTATCCTTTGTATTCCTATCTATGTCATGAAGACAACAAACACTTCTAGCCAAATAATCCCTCATCATTGAATATATATAATTAAACACTGAGATATATAATTAAACACTCTACATCATTAGGCCTTAAGTATTCAGGAATACATCTTACTACTTGTGTGAATCTCAACCATCTCATTTTCATCCTTTTGGATTTCCATAAGTCTTTCTTATCTCACAAGGACTAACCCTTTCACCAAATTGTTCCACAAATGCTATCATGAAGTCATTCCATGAACCCAAAAAATGTACTAGAAAATATGAGAACTAGTCTCTAACATCTTCTTTCAAAGACTGAGCAAAGATCTTCATAACAAAATCCTTATGATCTACTTCAAAGTCACCCATAAAATCTATGAATGCATTTAGGTGTTTAGTAGTTGACTCATCATTTTTCCTTGTAAATTTTGGGAGATGTTTCCTAAAATCATTGGGAACCTTATTAAGAAAACCATGAATACCATTGAAACTTAATGGATTATTTCTCTTCATAGAGAACTTCTTTTGATGGCATGATAAGTGTTGCATGCTTTGCATACTTATACTTTCTATTTAGACATTCTTCAAAGAAAGGTTATTATGATTTGTTCCTTATTGTATTCCTTTGGCTAGATGTGTGACTAAACTCAATTTGATCCAAGATAAACTAATGAAGAGACCAATGCTTCATTCATGGGACAATGGAGTGATTCTACAACTGACTAGTAATACATTAACAATTTAGCCCAACAATTTGTGTGCCATTTGACATACTACCTTCTAGAATTCAACCCACTATATATAAAGCATGGTTTCTTACAAAGTCCTATATCATTTCCTCACAAACTCATGACCTTACTTAATCATTTAGTCAATCCCTTGAATTGAAGAAAAAATATATCATTCATTCAGTTTAAACAACATAAGATAAATGAAACTATCATTAACAAATCCATTCATAGTATGCAAAGAAATTACACAGGAGAACACATACTTTAAATTTATATTTTCCATTACTAGTGTTACTCTAAAACCCTTTTAAGATAATTACATCATAACTATATATCCAAAAACTTTCTTATGGTATATCCATTAATCTATTTGTTTACATTATGCTCCTTTTCTGAGATTAGCATTTTCGACTAGACCTTTCTAACACTCCAAAACTTTAACTCCTCTTGTAATCAACCTTGAAATACCCTTTATATAATAGGGGAGCAACAAGAATCCAACTGAATTATGAATATATTTCATATTCATTTCAAAACAATTTCAAAAAAATTTGAGAGATTCCCCAGATGGTTATATGCAATCATTGATAAAATAGAGGGAAGAAAAAAGACAAAATTCCATTTAAGTAGTCAAGAGATGATTAGCCAAATTTTCATAGGGTATCACAAGTCATCGCTACAATGTCCATGTCAATAAAAACCTTTTCCACCATACCAGCTGCAAGACTTCCACATTAGCATAGAAGAGTAAAAGATATAATGAAAGAGTAAAAGACCAAATCCATGAACACTACAACAATGGTATCATTGAAAAAAATAGGGTCGAGAACATACATCGATTCTTTAGAATCAAAGTATACATGTCCACTCCTTGTTCATGAGGCAATAGGAGGAACCATCACCACTTCTTCATCATAAACATCATACGACACTAGAGAGAGAAGGTACTGGTCGTACCTCCAGTGAATATCCTCTCCACCATTTGAAAGGCTATTAGAAAGCACAATGATAAATTTTTGTCTCCCCAAGCAGACCTTTGGACACTTGTCCCTTTCTATCATGGCCTTCATTGTAGGCACAACCTACTACTTGCCTTTAACTTTGACTAATTCTTCAAAAATGGTCTTGTTTCATAAGTTGTAGGTACTCTGGACAATTGTCTTCTTCTTCTTTCAACCATGGGCACTCCTTTTAATTTTTGGAGTCAAAGGAGTCTTTGGAATCTCCTATTTAGCCTTAGGAAAATCCTCATGACATTCAAGAAAACTAAGATGGCATTGCATACTTTCCCAATTTTTCAAACTTAAACATAAGTTAGGAATTTTTAAATGAGTAGAAGAGCTAACCAACTTAGAAACTTCAAACATTTTCATAAAAGCACACCCACAAACCTCAATAATTACAACCAGTCCTAGAAATATGAAATTCCTACATAAACTTAGAACATGAATTACAAACAGCTCATATGACTACCAAATTACCTAGAATTTCACGTCAACTCCTTAGCACTTGATCACCTATGAATCACAGCTCATAATTTTGGTAGACTGAAAATGATGAGATTAAACAAAAAAAACAATCATTCATTAAATAGAAAATTTGGAGCATGCAACAATTAATGATTGATAAAATCCTCACGTGAGTGTGTTGATAAATTACTAGCTTAGCTTTGAATCTAGGTCGTCAATCATTGTGGATTTAAAACATTATCAATGCAAACCTCAAGCATTTTTTTTTGGCCTTTGCAACTTATTCCTAGAAAGCATCAATGCCACCTCAAATAGTGCCAAGTTTTCCCTTAATCTTCATTAGTCACCTATGATCTGATGATCGACATGCATCACCAACCTTGATCCATACCTTTCCATGTATATCGGTGAACTATATAAACATCACTTGAAAATAATATTTACTCGAATATCACATTGCACGTTGTAGATTTTCCCCACTCCTTTAAGGCTCGATTAGCAATGTGGGCATAGGTGAGATGAAAAAAATGCCATTGGATCATTGGCCCTCTTGAAGATCTTCACCTCTAATTGTGCATCGCAAGTTCACTTCAATTTTTGCATGTTCTAATAGTGATGTAAGAACTCATGCGATGGGATCTTAGCCATCAGATCTAACACTCATCCATGATCATAATCCATTTCCATCATGCATCACAGATTCATGGTTCATTCTCTAGATCATATCAATGAAGGGAAAAGAGGATCAAGACATGCGCACCTGCATTAAAAATAAATGGCACAAGATATATCCCTCCTAAGAGCACCTTAGATCAGAAAAATAAATCTTGAAATAGTTGAACCCATCACTCATCACCAATTTAAAACTCAAACCTTGGAATGGATTAGCGATGAGCTAAGAAAGAACAACGAGTACAAAAGGTCATCGCGTATTGCTAATACAGATCGTCTAATACATAAGCAATCAAAAATAACAAAGGAACTAGCAATAACATAGTCTATCATGCATCACTCATTTGACTTTGGAGACTTAAAACAAATCCACAATGTTGAAGTCATAGAAAACAACACTCATCGCTCATCGCTAATTTGAGCTCACAAACTCAAAAGCTATCAGTGATGGGTGATATGGCACTTAAGTGGAAATAATTAAGCATGTGCCTAAAATTTGTTCTTAAGAAGGGGACCATCTAGAATGATGTACAAAAGGCCTCAAGGATTTAAGACATGATATTTCAAAGGATGTAAAGGAAAAATAAGGCCAATTGATCAACCTTATAAAAATAAAATATTTTGAGAGCTTGGCACAAGGGGCTGGTAACTTTACAGACCTAGATGACATAAGATGTCTTAAAGAAATCAGGAACAAGAAATAGGAGGTCAACAAAAAAATAAAGCTCCAAGGGTTTCTAGGGTAATATTTTGGCAGCAAAATCTCCAAGGAATATTAGTGAACAAAACCCTAAGTCTAGACATATTGAGACTGACTAAAATTGGCCAAATTAATCATGGAGTCATGATTTTTTTAGGAGTTCCATCTCTCTCCCAAATGAAAAAGGAAAATTTAGCCCTAACTGGTTAGGCCCTTACATTATTAAAGAAAAGAATGGATTTGGAAGTTACACATTAACTAAAATGGATGGTACATCTCTAAAAGACCCTTTAAATGTTGTGCATATGCAACGATATTACATCTATAAATTCTTGTTTTGAATGGTATGTTAGAGTAGTGTTGTTAGGTGAAGTAGACAAGGCTATTTTATCTCACATTACTTTCTTT
The DNA here is from genome assembly GCA_007115665.2 of Sequoiadendron giganteum. NCBI lineage: Eukaryota > Viridiplantae > Streptophyta > Pinopsida > Cupressales > Cupressaceae > Sequoiadendron > Sequoiadendron giganteum. The sequence goes on from CM021105.1 coordinate 495,728,913, forward strand.
TTTGATACATAATAACAAGTGTGTATCTTATATTCTAAGGTAATTAATCAAATACTTTGTTTAATTACTTTAGTCACCATACTATTCAAAACTTAGAGTTTTGTGCTAATTTAAATCCTTACATGAATTTAATTCCATAAAATCATAAGTATATTTAAGTTAACATAGCATCTCTTAATCACAATGTAGTATCTAACATAAACTATGAATGGTTTAATTAGATCACCCAAAATATTAAATCATGGAGACATTTCTTAAATATTCTTGCAAAGGATATTTGATAAATCACCCTCATTAGCCTCCTCCTCCTCTTCATATTCCTCATCCTCCTCCTCATATTCATCTGTAATTATTTTACATTTGATAGAATCATCATTTGTGGTTGCATCTATCTGATCATAATCTATGTCCTCTCTGCAACCTGGAAGAGGTTAAGAAAAATGCATAGGGTGATGTAAAGGGAACATGGTCATTGGCCTAGTTATATTCCACCACTCCTATGTCATCGAACTTAGAGTATTGAGGTAGATAAGTGTCCTCATTGTCTAAATCACTAAAGTATACATCATCTCTAAAGAGATGGTGGTCATCCTTGGGACTCACAGCACTACATGTTGGTCGTCAGAATGATAACCTAGAACATGGAGCCTCTCGGGTATGCCCAAACTATCTCATCACCCAATCATAATAAAGTGATCTGCCCACTACAATATCCAATGATAGGGTCTCCAAAAAATACCATTCTCATCTAGTCAATCAAAATTAATAATCCAATATAATAGATATCCCTCCTACCAAAACCATCTAAGTGCATAGCTAAAAACCCTTGGCTCACCTGTGCCCGCTGTAATAGGAAATCGAGTGGGCCTAGTACATGTAATGTGCTCAAAGTGCCATATCTACAGTAGAGTATAATGTACAATACTTTGAAGCTCTTGAAATGAAAAGTGACTGAGATCATAGTATAAATACATGAGCATGTTGCGACCCCATGTATAAGTAGTTTTCTTCTCCTCCATCCCTCTGATAGTATGCAATAAGCCACCATCTGAGTGTGCCCCTTGACCATCTAGAAAAAATGTAAGCATTACGGTAATGATCATAATCTATCATAAGAGTGGAAACCACACATTTAGGAGCTCTTTAAGCTCCACACATGGTCTGATGCTTGAACACCACATAGGCCACTATACACAATAACATATATCATCTCTCATCTATGAGAATGATCTATCAGTAGCCAGCTGCACATGCTTGCCATGGATAGGGATGCATAAGATACAGTGAATTTCCTCGAGAGTGATGGTCATCTCCCTCATGGGAAGATGAAAGGTACAAGTATCAATGTCCCATCTCTTTGCTAAGGCTAGTAGAATACCATCATGGCACCTCATAGGTGGCATGAGGTGCACCTAAAATAGACCAACCTCCTGTAATAACGAAATGCCCTCCTCTGGAAGCCATCACTGACTCTCAAAGGAATCAAAACTTCTTCCCACCAAGATGATATCTAGCTTGAGAGGGCACCTAAGAGACAAAAGTTACATTAAATAGGTCCTTAAAAATCCAATCAACATCACTATAGTTGTTCTATGATGCTTTTTGGACAAAATGGACACCTAGACCATTTCAACCTCAACTTATCCTATACCCACCTTCACACACAACTCAAACTCAAAACAAGTTTGAATATACCCTTTACCCACCTAAAAACAATGTCTCACATTAGTCAAATAATAATACCATTTCTCACACATATAACACTTGGAACAATTTGCAACTAAAACAAATAACATCAACATCATTCCTTTACACAAATGTGTTTTTCCTAGTGCCCCTCATCTACCTTAGAGTAGCGGAAAGGAGTATGATAGTTTTGAAAAAATTAAGAATACTCCCATGAAAATATCCCTATGGGATTTGATTCAAAACTCTCCTAACTATCATACAATACTTCAAATATCCTTACAACAAGTTGTGATCCCTCCCAATACAAAGGAAAACAATGTGGCAACTCTAATACAGGGAATGAGAATAGTTAATATAGAAATTACCTTTCATCAACATGATCTCCCTCCCTTGGAGATGAGAAAGAGATGTGATTACTTCATGATAATAGCCAAATTCAATAGAACATGAATAAAATGGACCCTTATTGATAATGGATTTTCCCTTAATGTATGCATTGTGAAACTTTTAGATAGATTAGGTGTAGATAAATCAAAAATGAAACTTGACTCCTTATCAATTCAAGGATTTGACAATGTAGGAAAGAAACTACTCAGTGTGATTACTTTACCTATTATAGTTGAAAAGGCTACATTACAAACTCCTATTCATGTTATGCCTCATGACCTTTCATACAATCTTCTTTTAGGAAGACCTTGGATTCACGAGATGCATGTGGTGCCTTTGACCTTTCATCATATCATGAAGTATGTCTTTAAAAACAGGGTATACCAAGTTGAAATAGACCCCAAGCATGAAAGTTTCTTACAAGTTTAAAAAGAAATGACAAGTCCTCTAAGGACAATAATTCCAACATCAAACATAGAACCTATAATAGAGTAAAAACAACAAATAGAAACACTGTCAAAGTTATTAGATGATGATTGGGGTTTCTTGGAGTTCACCCCTTAGTTTATGAGATAATACATAATCACAAGAAATAATGATGAAAAAAAGATGAAACCAACGATTATGTCAATGCAGAACTCAAAAGAAAAATCACAAGAATCTACCTCATCTACCCTTGAAGAAGACACAAACTACACAAAAAACTTCAATGAGATAGATTATCAACAACCATCAAACTTGAAATAAATGGAAAGGCTTTATGGGAGAGTTTATGAGCTTATGAAGCAATTGGGTTATAGTGGAAAAGGATGTGGAAAGAAAGAACAAGGAATTTGTGTTCCTATCGAACCTAACATGCAAGAAATAAAAAGTGGTTTGGGATACTGTCCTTCTAAGATAACACAAGCCAAAAAAATACCTTCATTAAACATCAACATCATTATGTGTAAACCTAAAATCAATCTCACCTTGAAGTATCTTAAATTACTTGATGAATTCAGAACCATCATGGGAGTATGTTGAAGATGATGAAGAATTGAAACAAATGTTGGGAGTTTATGATAACCGTCTACTCCTTATAAGAAAAAGGTTACATGTTCTCTTATTAGAACCAAACAAAATGAAGGAGAAAATAAAAATGATGAGATGGACATGAATAATGAACAATAAAACCCTAAATTTCCAAAACCAAGCACACTACCTTTAGGAGATACAATGAATATAACAATGGAAATAAATAATAACAAGAAAGTGATAAAGATAGGGAAGTTCCTTCATGATGAAGAATAAGAGGCTACTACAACTTTACTTCATGACTTTCCCATAATTTTATCTTGGATTTATTCGCATATATGCCAGGAATTAATCCTAAGATTATAACACACAATATAGTCCTTGTTGAAACTACTAAACCAGATGGACAAAAGATATGAAAGATGAATCCTAAGATAACCTTACTTTTTAAGGGAGAAATTGAAAAAACTTTGAAGTTTGGTTTCATAAGACCTATAGATTATTCTCCTTGGATCTCAAACATTTTCATCGTTGAAAAAATTGACAATCATATTAGGATGTGTACAAATTTTGTGATTTGAATAAGGCATCTTTAAAAGATGACTTTCCTCTTTCTAATATTGACATGGGAGTGGACTCAATTGCATGAAATGGTTTGTTTTAACTCATGGATGGATTTTCTAGGTACAATTAATTTTTCATCAACCCTCAAGATCAATAAAAAACTTCATTTACAACCATTTGGGGAATATTTTGTTGGGACATGATGCCTTTTGGATTGAAGAATGTGGGCACAACATACCAATGAGCTATGACATTGATATTTCATGATTACATACATAAGCGTTTGGAAGATTATGTTGATGATATTCTAACCAAATATTTAACAAGAAAAGACAATGTGAAGGTTCTTCAAAAATATTTGAGCGAATGCAAAAATATAACATGAGATTGAATCTCAAAAAGTGTGTCTTTGGTGTAGATAGTGGAAAACTTCTAGGGTTTATAGTATCTCACAAAAGAATTGAGGTGGACACAAAGAAAATTTATGCTATAGTTAACATGCCACATCCTAGAAACATCTCTCAATCGCATACCTTATAAGAGATAATTCAAGCTATCTATCATTTTGTAGCCTCTTTAATGCATCGAACATTACCATTTCCACATCTCCTCAAGAAAGATGTGCATTTTGATTGAAATGAAAATTGTAAACAAGATTTTAAGAGTTTTAAAGCTTATCTTACCACTCCACCTATCTTACAACCTACTATGAAAAAAAAACCATTTATCCTCTATACATCAGCATCAACCCATGATCTAGCAGCATTGTTGGCTCAAAAAGATGAAAATGGTAAAGAAAATCCTACTTATTACTATTACCAATTTTTTGCTATAGCTAAAATAGTGAAGCTGATTTAAATAGTGTTATATTTTGAAGTGGAAAAATATAGTTATTTTTTAATATGTTTGAGTGTTGTTTTGCACTACATTTTATTTCATTAAGTGACAATTATGCTTTGAAAAGAGGAATCAGAGTTTCAGAAGTTTCTATTCAATGCTTTACAATCAAATGGAATATAGAACTTAGCATATTAATTCTCAATCATTTTAAATGATTTCATTTATTTCAGAAAGTGATTCATATTTACAACATTAGTCATTTGATTGCGAGAATACAAATGCTAGTACAAATTTGCATTGATATGCATTTTTTCTTTTCCAAATGAAAAGAAGAAAGAATGAAATCAAATATCCACAGATGTTGTGGATGTGAGTATCACAGTGCATCATAAAAAACACACTACACTATGGAAGAAGCATAAAAGGAAAAATCACATAAGTACAAACATAATCATCATTTCCTAATTGATTGATGAATGATACAAAAGTGGTGCACCATTTATCTTCGTCGAGCTCTGTTGACCTATAGGAAGGAAGAGAGGGATCTCAAAGCCTCTGAATATGAATATACCTATATAAACCATCAACGATAATGGAGTATGCTACTAATCATGCACTGAAACAATCAAAATAAGTGCAGAGACATGAGTTGAAGGAGAAACATCAACACAATCATGATATATTATTTTTTATGCTAATGTTGTTTGTTTCCTTATGCAGGTATAGGAAAAGCCATGTAGTTGTTTATCTTTTGAAGACCAAGCATGTGGGGAAAAATGGGCTCCCACAAGGGTAGAGCCTAGAATTTTTCCCTTATATGTTATAAGAGGGTCGAGAATGAAAGGAAGATGTAATCATTGTGCTCTTCTAAGATTTACAACTAAACAAGTGATTGAACTACCATGCATTTATAAAAATCAGATCAACATATGGAAGTGAAAATTGCAAATGAATGCTAATTGGAAAACTTGTTGTAGTTAAAACCATAAATCTATCATGTTTTCTAAAAGGTTCGAGTTGTTGTTTTTAAGACTGTTCACTTTATAGTGTTGTTTCATTTTTTTTTCTGGAATAGCAGTGCTCTATCTTCTAACAATGATAGTGAATAGTCCAAAGTTATGAGGTTATGTCAAGGATAGGTAAGGATGTAAAGAGTTTGTTGCTAGAATAAATAGAGCATAAAATGCACGAAGAGTGCTAGATAGAAGAGCATAATTTTAAAAGGAAATCAATCATGGAGACATGTGAAGAGTCTCCTTTTTCCCATTAGAATGAAGGATTACAAAGATCAATACAATGACCAGTGGCTAGTTGTTTAATTAAGTGAAGCGTATGACTAATAAAATAGTCAATTTCAGTTTTCCTGAGAATGCAAAATGCCTCACTATTTTGAAAGGAAGACTGGCAGAATTTACTAGTTTGGATATGTGTGTTGTTCTATTAGTCAATTTTTTTACAATTCTCAGGTAGGTTTTTGAGGATTCATATACATAAGGATTATCTTCAGAACAAACAACATGTATACTTTGGGCATGGTATGAATGATGGTTTGGAATGCATAAGAGACAAGGTGAACAATTAATTTATAGATTCAATCAAGAAGATTTATGTGTGCAAGGAAGAAATAACATGGAGATGACAATTTAAAATATAAACAAAGGTTACATTTTCAGAATCTCATGAACCCGTGTGAGGGCTTTCAATAGTTATACAAAATAAATGTGTTTTCTTCATAATATTATATACCCACATGGGAATTTTCTAGAGTTATATTCAAAAATGTATTTTCTTCATAGTTGACAAATACCCATTTTGGGGTTTTGAGTAAAACACAAAAATACTAAACTACCCACATACAATTTTTTGCTCAAATACAGATTTTCATCTAGTACAGTTACCCACATGGTTACTTTTATGGAGCAGCAAGATATGTTCTTCCTGAAACTCATATACCTGAGTGAGAGTTATCAATAATAAGGTGAGGTAAATATGTGTTCTCATAATATTATACACCAAGGTGGAGTTGTTGCAAAAAAAAAAAATTTACACAGTGTTTCCATGGTCGAGTTCATATAAAAAAAATGCATCTAGATGTTCATATTATTCATAATTTATAAATATCCATATAGTGAAATTTTAAAATGCGGGAACCATGATGGGTCGAGCCCAGATTCTACACAGATATCAGATACAAATTCTTGCTCTTTTTTTGAAAATACCCACATTGGGGTTTCGACTCTTAAAAGCAACATAAAGTAATATAAAATTCATGTGGGCCAAGTCTAATAGTGTTTTGAAAGCTCATATTGAGCATGTACATGGCACGACTAAGAGGAGGTATTTGACTCTTCAAATTTTGGTCAACCTAAAGAACTATGGACCCATTTGAGTCTTCTTACAATTGCTCAGAGGTCACAGTAAACAACCTAGAGATGGATCTTTCCTCCATTAACCTCATCAGAAAAACATACAAAGCTTGCAGATTGTCATAATTTACTTGAATGAAGCAACATGGCAAGCAAAAATGAAACCAAAGACTTACCATGCATGCCAGAGGAGACTAATCAAGCCACAACCGAGCTCTCAAGAGCTTCAATATGCAATATTTAATCTCCCACAATGAAGACCAAATATGCAAAAGCGAGAGAAGGAAACAATTGAGTTAGAATGCATCATAAATTGTGTGACTAGCCACGCCCAAGACCAAGAATTTTGTGTAAAAAAAACAAATCAAAGAGTTTCAGAGAACTCACAGGAAATTCTACAAGAGACTCTTACCATCAGAGGACATGGAGATTCAATGGAAGTAGTGATAATGGAGCTCAAATCTCCCTCAATCATTCAAACCCTAGATTCTATGATGGTTGCACATTTACTCTTAGCAGAACATTCTTTCGAAATGTCAATTGCAAAATGAAGTTATTTTAGGGTTTGTCTTTGTGTTGTTCATGCTTGCCCTAGTTTGATTAGGGTCACTTTTCCTTATAAGTAAATACTCTATGTGGCGAAAAATCTCATTCATGGTTTAGGTCGACCATTTGACTAGGAGTGTTTTTCCTAAGTCTTTATGCTTATTTGATGGAGTATTTAATGACCTAGGACTTTAGGGATATATGGAGCATCATATTTATGTCTTAGTCAAAATAGAGTAATGATAATGCTTTAGGTTTTTTAATTGGTTTTTAGATAAATCAATTAGAATTCTGAATGATATTGTTTTACTTAGGCATTTATTCAATTGTTTTTTTTAAAAGAAAATAAATAAATGTATATTGGAAGATTGTCATTAGTTTTTATGATTTTGTTTAGAAAAATCAAATCTGTAAAGGGAGATATAAGGTATTGTATGCAAAGGATTTCTTTTTAAAATCTTCAATTTTAAAATGGAATAATTATAAAACTGCATCATGTAAAGAAAAATCAAAGCAATACTTTATAAATTACTTTGTTTTCTTGCTATTTTTAGCAGTTGAGCATTGAATTTTCTTCTTGGTTAGAGTTGAGTTTTCAGTTGGAGAGATAAGGTGTTTTCCTTGCTTTAAAAGCAGTTTTTTGCTATTTTTAGAAGCCTGACAGTTGATGCATGCAAAAAGTGTGACTTTCAACTATTATGCTGACTTGTTGCCCAGTTTTTGGGAACTTTTCCTAGAGATTTTTTCAAGAGCTCAATTTAGGGTTTTCCAATTCAGTCTGCTTTTTTCTCGTACACATTTTCGAGCTGAAAATTGTTTTGTACTTAGTTGAGATTATTCTTGGCATACTCCTACAATGAATAAAAATAACATTTCTACCTATCATTTTGTGTCTATTTACAGTTATAGTTTGATGTTTATCTTGTGATTTTAGTTTAAGGAGTCCTTGATGTGTCCTAGGTTGTAGTTTGATGCAAAAAAGTGAAAAGATACAGGTTGTATGTCGTGTTTTGAATAGACCTTCATGAAAAGTACTTATGTAAAGATTTTTCTTGAGAGGTTGTGAGTTTTTTGTTGGTTTTTGCATACTGTTTGTGAGGAAAATCTAGAATAGTCATTAGTTCATCATCTAATATTAAAAAATCATTTGAAAATATAGGTTTTAAGATTTTTTTTTCTCTCTATCCTTTTCCCAAGAATATTTTTAGAATAGGATCATTATACATTGAACCAACTCGCTCTGGAGATTCTCTTTCCTTATTGATCACCCACATCTAGAAAGAGTTTCAATATTGCAACATATAGTCTAATTTTTTTGTAAGTCTGATGGGGTGCATATCATGATTGCTAACAATTATATTATTCCAACCTTGATTGATTATGAGAAGTGATACACAATGATAGAGAAACAATTTTTGGCTCTTGTATTTTCTACTAGTAAGTCGTTTCATTACTTATTGAATGTTGAAATAAAAGTGATGATGAAATTAATTTGACCCTTTAAGACATATCTTCACAAAATAGATTTATTAGTATGCTTAGCTAAATTGGTTATGTTGTTGACTAAGTTTGACCTTAAGTTTGTTTCACAAAAATAAATCAAAGGGCAAGCTTTGACCAACCAGTTAGCTGATGCTCCTTCCCCCTAGCATTACCCAATCAAGAAATATTTTCTAATGAGAATGTATTGAAAATTCAAGAGCATGAAAATGCATAGGAATTGTATTTCGATGGATCTAAGTGTAAAATGAGTTCTGATGTGGGAGTTATACTAGCTTCGCCCAGAGGAAAACCTATTCCCTTATCATATCGATTGAATTTCCTATGGACAAATATCATCATAGAACATGAAGTGTTAATCACTTAATTATGTGTCACTTTAAATCTAGGAGTCTAAGATCTCAAAATATTTGGCGATTTTGAATTAGTCATTAAACAAATAAATGGACCACATCAAGAAAATCATGACAAACTTTTGAAATACAAAGATCTCACAATGACCCTATTAGAAAATTTTGATTCATTTACCATTGATAACATACCATGAAAAGGTAATAGACATGTAGATGCAATGGAAAGCAAAAATTCTCTAATATCCCCTCATGATGCCTCAAAATATTTCACATTTTTCATCCATGCAATTGTAAAACCTTTAATCAAGCATAAAATAGATGAGATATTAGAAATCACCACATAAAACTCTAGTGAATGGTATACGATAATATTTGATTATCTAAAAACCGGTATCTTTCCTGAATCAATATCTAGGAATACTCAACAACATCTTTAGAGACTTGTATCCAAGTATATGTAATTATTTTTGATGTATTGTATTGAATTTCCTTCGATGGTCTCTTTTTACGGTGCCTTAAACAATTTAAAATCCCAGTAGTACTTGAGAAAGCTCATTTAGGTGCTTGTGGAGGACATTTTGGAGGAATATTTCTAGTGCGAAAGCTAATCCGTATAGGTTATTACTAGAGAGATATAGACCAAGACTAATTTCCATATGTTAAGAAATGCCACAAATGTCAAGAACATGGAAGATTGATTCATGCTCATGCTTTTGAGCTTCACATACAAGTCCCTATTTGGCCTTTTTTGTTGTAGGCCCTGGATATCATTGGAAAAAATTTAACCCCTTCCTTTGTTGGACATAGATTCATAATAACTACAATAGACTATTTCATGAAGTTGGTGGAAGAAATACCCCTTCGTTCAATAACTGCTCATGTAATATGTCATTTCATATTGGAACACATTATTGCTCATTTTGGACTACCTTGCAGGTTAGTTTCTGAAAATGGCACAACATTTAAGAATAAGGATGTGAAGAAATTATTAGAAATGTTTAACATACAACATCTCTTTTCAATACTTTATTATCCATAATCTAATGATTAAGATGAATCAACTAATAAAATCCTTGAGATAATCATAAAGAAAATAGTAAACAAAAACAATAAAGATTGGCATACATAGCTAGCATATACATTATGGGCCTATCATAAGAATGTTAGATCATCAACTAGACATACCCCTTATAGCCTCATCTATGGAACTAAGGTGATAATGCCCTTGGAGCTAGAGATTTCTTCATTCAAAATCACCCTTCAAAGACTTATTGATGAAATACATATAAAGAAAAATAGTTGCATCAACATGAAATGCTTGATGAATAGTGCATCAATGCTCTTAAGCCCCTTCAAACTTATTCTAAAATAATGTAGTGTAGTTACAATGATAATGTAATCCTTTGTTCCTTTAATAAAGGTGATTTGGTGTTATGCAAAAATCAACATGATGGAAAAATGAAAATTTAGCCCTAATTGGTTGACCCTTACATAATCAATGAAACTTATGGACCTACGGCTTATACGTTAATAGACATGGATGGTACAACCCTTTAAATAACCTATTATTGTCCCACATATGCACTAGTACTATGTCTAACACAATTGAATAGTATGAATGATAAAGCAGTGATGTTAGAGTAGATGATTGTTTATGTGCTCTCGTATTGCTTCATTCCTAACAAACAATTATTTGTGTGTCTTGAATACAACAGTAATTATTTAAATTAACTTTTACATAGTTACTTTATATTTCATACTTTTCACGATAATCTTGTGTGTTATGATAGATTAGATCCTTTTATGCATTTAAAGTTCTTTACATTAGATCATAGGTGCATTTAATTTAGCATAACATACTTAATCCCAATGTTGCATCTAAGAGAAACTAGAATAATTTTTAATTATATCGCATAAAATATGTTAAATCATGGTGATATTATCTAAATAGTATTAAAAATATTATTTAATCAATCACATTTCCATTTAACATTAAAACACATAAACACAAGTAATAAAACATCAAATCATTATATATATAAAAGTTTTGTGTACATGTCATCAATTAAAAAGAATGATACTAAGGTTTATGACTACTAGATCCCTTGGGATTTGGTGCTTGCATCTATCTATAGGTGGTCCATCAAGAGACTATGGTATGCGATCATGATCATGAGCTAGTGAGTGTACTAAGAGCAAACTGTAAACCCTGTACCTATCTAAGGGACTCCTGATGCTCTCTTGCTAACTAATATCTCTCCACTTGAAGTCTGGCTACCTCCAGCTATATTCTCTCAAACTTTGCTAGGGTTTGAGAAGATTGTCATTTTAGGTAGACTCGTCTTAGTGGACCCACCTCTTAAGAGTCTCATACGCTACCCATAGTTTGATGTATGACCCGGACAACTCTGGATCCTGCTCCATGATGGGTGTCAACACATAGTCTATATCAGTGGCCTTCTCATTGAATTATGATGACACTATCTCTGTAGCCACCTGATAATAGAGATCGTGAAGATCTCTCACAAATATTGTAAGATAGAAACCATAAATATAATCAGTATACATTATGATATATATATGGACATAAAAACATAAAGCATAAACATAAGCATAAAGCATAGTAGTAAATAAAATGTCATCACCTCACTCTTTGGTAGGCTATGTGAAGACAACCTAATCATGTTTAGGGGCATGGAGGACATGATACCCTCTCCATTATTGTGGGTAGTGGTGCCTACTACATCTTTTGATCATGGCTCACTGGATCCTCATCTATTACCTCTCCACCCTCACTCATCAACTACTACTCCTCTTTGTCCTCCTCCTCATCCTCCTCCTCATGGCCATCATATATAGGATCTAAAACCTCATCATACTCCCCATCTATCACATCTGTGAATATCTCTACAACTCTATAGAGTTTATCCTCAATGTTGTCCTCCTCCTCTTCTCCTTGATCTGGGAGTCACCCTACATCACCTATTGGCTCATCAATAGGGAATTATATGGGAGCTAGCTATGATATTTCCCACCACTCCTCATCGACATCTATGGTACCGATGTCATCAACATTAAAGATCTGAGGCATATCATGATTTGCATACTTGGAGTCCCTGTAGACAACATCCTTGCCAGTGAACCATCTAGAATCACTGGGTCTCTGAGTCTCCAGGCACTCCATACTTCACCTGAAAAAGGACCATGCCTTGTGTTCTATTTGAACTTGACCAAACTATCACATGATGTGATCATGTCTACCTATCAAGAACATGTCCAACTGTAATCTCCTCATCTCTCAAGTCTCATTTGACCATTCTAGAACAAGCTGGTAGGGTCTCCATATCTCATCCTCATCCAGTCGGTTGTACTAGGCTCTCCAAAAATGTAAGTAACCATATTGCCATAGCCGCTGCAATTGACAGTTGAAGGCTTGTGGATACCCTAAGGTTGTAGCACATGGAAACCCTATCAATATACTGCATGTGATATGATCTAGGCACTACACTTGTAGTAGCATACAGTGTACCATGCTATGGACCTCTCAAAATGAAAACCATCCTAGATCATAATATATATGTACTAAGATGTTGTGCCCCTAGGTGTACACAGTCATGTGATCCCTCTAAGTGTGCTCCCTAGCCATTAGGGATGAGTACTAGTGCTACTATCAACATCATAATTTGTGCAACCAGTGGGGCTCTTGAGTAAATAAGCATCACTAGATCGATATTTGTCCTCACCATCTCATCATGTACTGGACCTCCAACACATTACTACATCATTTATTTCATCTACCAAAATGACCACTCAATTAAGAAATGCACTCTCTCGCACCCTAAATTGGAACTCGGAATATGCGATGTACATCCTCTAGCGTAATGGTCATCTTTTCAGTAGGAAGATGAAACGTGTAGGTGGTTGCATCCCATCAACTTTCTAGTGCCATCAACATAGGATCATGGTACCTCATGGGGGGCATGAGGTATGCTCAGTATAATCCAATAGTTTACAGGATCTTTGTCTCCTCTACTAAATAATTTAGGGCTAGGTCTCTAACGCGACTGATCTGTCGACCACCCAAATGTTGTCGCAAACAGGTAGTAATCTAATAAAAAAGAAAAAATATATCCTAGAATCATTCTACAATATTAAATCTATACATCAATAGTCAAAAAAGTGTACTAAATTTTTTCTAGTGTACTCTCCTAAAGGCCCTAAACACTTTAGACCCCTTTTGGGACACTTGGTGACGAAATGGGATACTTTGCAAAAAAAGTGGGACACTTTGCAAACAAAAGGGACACTTTGCAAAAAAAGGGGACTCTTTCCAAAAAAGGGATGCTTTACAAACTATTTTTCCAAGGTCTTATATCAACCTAATAATGCGTAAAAACATGAAAAATCATAAAATAAGGAAAAAGCTAAGGCAAAACAATCAACTCACCTGATCATACTATTCACTGTGGGCCACTTGATCTCATAAGACATCTAGTCTCGGAGGTCTGTAATCCGATCAACTCAGCATATTCAATTACTCTTCACCACACTCAAGCTATAAGAAGGTAAATAACAAAATAGTTAGAATTTAATTCATTTTTTACTCTTATATAAGTTAAAATTAGGGTTTTTACTATATTAGTGTTAAAAATTACCTTTCATTTAAACCAACATAATAGAAGCTAGAGAGCTTCATTTTTTATGTTGTTTGTTGCATTTGAATCATGATTTTTCTCACTCTTATAAAATTTCTATCATCATGTGGTATGATACTTGGAAATACCCTATGATATGACCTACCTTATTCGATGTAGTTAAACTGCTACCTTGATTACACCTTTTTAAAGCAAGCAAAATCAAGGGGGGCATACATCTACCCTCAAATTTAATTTCTAGAAGAAGTTGTAGGATTTTTGAGCGACTAACGAATTTGTGTTGCAAGATGTGGTTCCTAACATTGTGGTTTTTAGATAGCTACAATGGGGGCTTCATTCTTCTATACTATGATTGAACTCAAATGTGTATCCTTTCATGAAATAAAGTGTATTGTTTGGAAGCCTTTAGTTTGCATATGCATGAAAAGTCATATGGGCACTAAAGTGGGGGCTAGATGTAATGATGAAAATTGACCCCCTTCTTGGACATAGGGCAATTTATTATTTAATATAGAGCTATTTTAGTATTAGGTTGCACTAATTACCCTTTATTTCATCATTAATAGGCCCCAGAGACCCATTATCTCAAATCTTGAGGCTTATTTCAGTTAAAAACCTAACAAAATCACTCAAAACATTAAAAATCCTAAAAGCCCACCTCAAAAAGCTAGAGAGGGACTAATTTTCTACCTTGGGTGAATAAGTCCCCCTAAGTGGGACCCATTCGGCAAGGGTGGTGATTGAGTCCCATTTGGGGGATTTTTTAATTTTGAGTGGGAAAATCACCTTTTTAATTCAAATTTTTGATCGATGTCGGCGTTTGAAATCTAAATAATGAGAAATTAGGTGTTAATTCCTATTTAAGCAAGCTTCTAATTCATTTTTTCATACAAGCAATAATTTTAGAGAGAAAATTAAAGATTCAAGCATTAACAAGCTCTCAAGTATTCTTCACAAGAGCATTCAAGAGTCTATTTGTAGAAAATTTGAAGATTTGAAGGAGAATCAAAGCATTTGAATAGGTCTTCAAGCTCACTTCTATTCAAGATAGAGCATGGTTAAGGTTTGATCATGGTTGTCTATGGTGAATCGTGATGGATTCTAGGTTGGGGAGATTTAACTAGCCATCAAGCCAAGCCTATTGACTTGTTTCCTAAGGGATTCCATCCTCCATTATCACTCTAATTTTAGCCTAAGGAAGGTATAAGAAATTTTTAGGTTCATTTGGGGTGATTAGAGATCTCTCCAAGTGAGTCATTCTTTGTCATATTTCATTCATGCATCTCATTCTTGTACATAAGAATAGGGTTGCATTGCATTTCAGATTTCCTCATCTTAGTCACAATTAAGGTTAGGATTCACAGTCCTATTTTCATTCACATTTCAATATTTCTATTAAGGTTTAATGACAAACTAGGGGTTTGACCAAGGAAAACTCCCCATAAGCAAATCAAGTCTATATTTTGTTTTGCAGGTATTTTCACAGATTTGGATCTATAAATCAATCAAGAAGGAAAAAGAATATTGGGAAGAGTAGATCTGAACTTTGAATTCCTAAAAAAGTGGAATGAGACTAATTTCCAAGAGTGGCAAATGAGTCCCACTGTAGGTGTTTTTCAAAGATTTTTGCTGATTCAAATACTCTTTTTTTCTGAAACCTATTCCTGTGCACAAATATAGAACTAGGACTGATTCACCCTAATGGTGAATGACTCCCAATAGGTCAAAAAGACAAAAATTTCAATGTTTCAGAACTCCACTCATCCATCTCCAAATTTCTAGGTGCATATTTTCTATTATGTAGTTTTTTGTTTTGTTTCATTTGCATTTATAGGTCATTTAGTAAAGATTTTCATTGAATTAGGATTTTGCATTAAATCTTACATTTCAACTTGCATTGCATTAGTATTTACAAGTTCTTTCTTGGTGGTGAACCCCTTATTAGTTTTAAATCAGTCCCTAGGACAACCCTCTTGCAAGATCTATTTCTCCTTTACATTGAGATATGAAGGGTTATGCTTGAATGAAATTGGAAAGGTGGGTGTGCTCTACGCCCTAAAACTATTCGAAAGAACCATACCACATTTTCACCATTTCAATTATAATAATAATAAAATTCAAAATATTATTATAAGGGCTACATACTTAAACAACATAATTTCTAAATGAATTCATTTGATCTCTTAATAGGTATAGTAAAAGTGGTTTTTTGTCAACATTTTGATAGGTGCAGAGGTGAATCTATTGCAAATATGATTTAATACTAGAGGGTTTCTATCTAAGGGTGTCTGATCTAAGGAGGGTTTAGCTAGCCTTATTCAATTAAAATACTTTAAATAGAACCTCTCAAGGCTTAAAAAATTAAATTTTCTAAAAAATATGTGATTTCAAGAAAAAACCAGGGATGTTCCAAAAGTGGGATGCACTATTGTGGCAACACCCCATTTAAATATTAATACATTTCAAGAGGATAATCATGATGGATACAAGAACATGAATAAGGATGACCTTTTGATTAAGGGTAAAGAAGGTTTTTATAGGGCCTTGAAACCCATTACAAATAGGTTTTATAAGGACCTAAAACCCAAACAAAAAGAGGGATACCTAAAAAATAACATGTAGACCATCAACAACCATAAAGAGAAAGTCAAGAAAAAATGAGCTACATGAAACATGATCAGAAGGGGCCTTAAACCCTTTTACAAATAGGTTTTGACAGGGGCCTTAAACCCATAGATAAACTTAAGCACCACCTAAATCAACTAGGCATTAGAAAACCAACTGCTCAAAACATCAATTTCTGATCCTAGAAAAAGAGACAGTGTCGCCTAAATTGGGTAGGCATCAAAAAATGAATTACTTAGAAAATCCATTTATGATCCCACAAAAATAGAGAAAAAAATGGTGTAAAACACCATCAAGACCCTATTTCTTAAAAAAATGAAAAATTTCCCATAGCCTACCTCAATAGGGGCTTTGGGATACATAGCAGAAAATTATAATAAATTAGCTTCCCTACAGTACAATCTCACTCGATACCAAAAGGAAAACACATTCTCCACCTCTAAATGATAGGGATCCCCTTTATTAGAGAGGATGTCACAACCATCTAATTGACCACAATCTAGGACCTCCATAGGAGAACCATCCATCTCAATAGAATAAGCAACTAAGGAAACAGAAAACCATCACCTCCTATCTCCACCTCAAAAGGAGAGGAACCCATCTCCATAGGATCTAAGGAGAAAAATAGCACAACAACCAAACAAGCAATCATAGAATCCTTAAAAAAATGCAGCACTAGGACCATACTATGGACAAGAAGAAGATCAAATAATGTCCAAATAGCAACCATAACAAATTTTAGGCTTAAACTTGTAACATAGATTTTCTGGAGATTGTGTTTTGCAAACTGATTAAGATGATCAAATCTAACAAATAATCTAAATAAAAACAAAAAAGAATGAGTAAATGAACATAATACCATCAAAACAAATAACTAAAAATATCTCACTGAATATGCATCCACTCCTTCGAATTATCTCGATTGTCCTTCTCCATTTTCTTGTATCAGTATTTTTGCCCTTGAATTTTCAGTATCGATGCAAGCATAACCTTGTTGAATGTCTAAGAAAAATATGAAAGATTAAGTTTCTTCTCAAAAGTATTGATTTCAGGAGGACGAATAATGATAATAACATGCCATTTTATAGATTTTGGGTTTTTGAATGATCAACTCAGATTCAAAGAGAGATCACCAGAAGAGATCGATGAATGTCACGCAATGTGAGTTTTGTGCCAGATAGAACGTGAGTTAAAAAAGTCTGCAAGATAAATATTAAATTAGATCGATAACTTAATCTTGTTTGAAGACTTTTCGAAAATAGAAAGATCAAGATTTCCAAATTAAATAAACAATTTAATCTTTAGTTAAAAGTCTTCAAAAATAGGAGAAATAGAATTTGAATTTGAAAGACAAAGTTAGAACTTGAAGAATAAATAATTTGAATGCATACATGAATTAATTAATTAAATAATAAATTTAATTAATAATCGCTTTCATGCATATGAGTTAGAAATAGTTAACTGACTAGTTATGGCAAAGAGTCCTCTCCTAGAGATGATTCGATATCGAACCCAGAGATAACTTGCAGATTAAAAATAGATCTCAGGTCAGAAGGTGAGTGAATGATTTAGATAACTGAATGACAGAAGAATGTGACATAAAGAATTAATAAATGAATTAAATTTTAATTTAATTCAAAATTCAAAATGGAAATGAATTTAATTAAATAAATAAATATAATTTATTTAATTTGACTGTTGAAAAGGTGGAATTGAATAATTAAATAATAAATATTTAACTATAGTTGAAAAGGTAAAATTGAATAATTAAATAATAAATATTTAATTATAGTTGAAATATGACAAAGGGGTAATTAAATAACAAATTATTTAATTATAGATAAAGGGTTTAATTGAATAATAAATTATTTAATTAAGAAGGAAGAATTAATTAGTTAGCGACATAATTAAATAAATATGATTTATGTAATTAATCAAGTTGAATAAAGGTCATTATGAATTAATGATATAATTAAAAAAGAGTATTTAATTAATAAAGGAAAGATTTTTTAGAAAGGTAATTAAATAATTAACATTATTTAATCATGACCATGGATAAAAGAGAATTATGTCGAAAGTGGTACTCGTAGGCCTAGACCAGTTTTTGGTGTCTACAATTTGCCCCTCTTTGATACTTCAACGTTGTGTCAAATAAAATATGCCCCGATTGTGCCCCAGTATGAAATAGGTTAGGGTATACCCCCTCAGGAAAATTGACAAAATATTGAAATTTTTCAAAAGAATCAGAAATATTCCCGATAAGTCAATCTACTTGTCAAAAATGCTATGGAGTTGACATAATTGAATTTGGATATGTTACGGATGTGTACAGGTCAATTGAAGTTGAAAGGTTAAGCGGCCAATAGACAAGGTCAACATAAATTCCACACAAACCCTAGGTATAAATAGGAATTAGGTTGAAAACCAATTCATTTGCACCTAGAAGAGTTGAAGAATTGAGAAATTTTCTCTAAGTATCAAATGAAGATGGATCCCATTCCATACACTTTGCATTGGGGTTATCGGATTTAGACCTTCAGACGACTTGCTAACGTAGGACCACTGGTATGTACCCTAAAACAAGCTTTTGAAATTTTATTTTGCACATAGTTTTAGGCACATAAATTTTAATTCACAAATGTGGTCTTTCGGGATCGACGCATGTGTTCTGCAAACTGATTAAGATGATCAAATCTAACAAATAAATCTAAATGAAAACAACAAAGAACAAGTAAATGAATAGAATACTATCAAAACAAATAACTGAAAAGATCCCACCTAGTATGTGTCCACTCCTTCAAATTATCTCAATTTTCCTTCTCCATTTTGTTGTAGAAATATTCTTGCCCTTAGATTTTCAGTATTGATGCAAGCATAACCTTGTCGAATGTTTAAAAAAAATATTGAAGATTAAGTCTCTTTTCAAAAGTATTGATTTTGGGAGGAGGAATAATGATAATGATACAAAATTTTATAGATTTTGGGTTTTCAAATGATCATCTCAGATTCAAAGAGATACTGATGGACGGGATCAATGAATGTCATGCAATGTAATTTTTGTGTCTGATAGAATGTGAGTTAGAAAAGTCTGCAAGATAAAGCTTAAATTAGAACGATAATGTAATCTTGTGTCAAGACTATTCGAAAATAGAAAGAACAAGAGTTCCAAATTAAATAAACAATTTAATCTTTAGTTAAGAGTCTTGAAAAATAGGAAGAATAAAGAATTTGAATGCATACATGAATTAATTAATTAAATAAATATATTTAATTAATAAACGCTTTCATGCATATGAGTTAGAACTAGTTAACTGACTAGTAGTGATACAGAGTCCTCTCGTAGAGATGATTAGACATTGAACCCAAAAATAACTGGCAGATTAAAAGTAGATCTCAAGTCAGAAGGTGAGTGAATGATTTAGATAACTGAACAACAGAAGAATGTGGCATAAAGAATTAATAAATAAATTAAATGTTAATTTAATTCAACATTTGAAATTGAAATGAATTTAATTAAATAAATAAAGATAACTTATTTAATTTGACTGTTGAAAAGGTGGAATTGAATAATTAAATAATAAATATTTAATTATAGTTGAAATATGACAAAGGGGTAATTAAATAATAAATTATTTAATTAATAAGGAAGAAAATCAGTTAGTGACATAATCAAATAAATATTATTTATTTAATTAATCAAGTTGAATAAAGTTCATTATGAATTAATGAATTAATTAAAAAGGACTATTTAATTAATAGAGGAAATATGTTTTAGAAGGGTAATTAAATAATTAACTTTATTTAATCATGAACATAAAAAGTAGAAAATTATGTCATTCAAGTGGTACTCGCAAGCCTAGACCAATTTTTGGTGTCTACAAAACTCATCTGGGTTTTCAATTAAAGCTTGAAAAGCAACCCAACCATCAACTAATAAAAAACAACAAGAGGAAACAAAATTTGGGATGTGGGAAAAATTATAAAAAAACACCCAAGGTTCCAAGAGAACACAATATGGAAACAACCCAAAAAAAGAACCAAACAAGTCACTACTCATATAATCATATTTAACCTGCGCCCAAAGAGAGTTGAAGAAAATAGGACCCGAGAGGGAAAAGGGAACCCTTAAAAGAAGGAAATTGAGAGAAGGCTAGACCCTAAAACACTCAAAAAACCCCAACATGCTGGTAACAACCAAAGATAGGAAAAAACTCCACAAAACTAGCCAATAAGAAGCACTAGCAGTCCACAAGAGGGAAATGAGTAGCAGCCACAAAACACCCAAGGCAATAGCCACTAAAAAGGCACCAACAAATAAACAATAGAGAGGAGCTAAGGGAAACGAAGAAGAAACCAGAAAGAGAGTATGCCAGCATAAAGAGCACCCAAGTTGTCCCATTACACCCAATAGGATGATAAATAAGCCCATCTTCCAACCAAACCTCCTTAGAAAACCCAAAGCACACAATCACCAATTGTAAGGAAAAAAAAGTGCTACCATCACAATCAAAACCCTCAATAAGAAAATAATTTGTGAAGGTAAATCCAAAATGTAGCCAAAAACTAGAGGATAAGCAACAATCTCCACCCCATCTCAGTGAAGAAGCAAAACTATAGCCTTCCAATTGGATGACAACAACTTTCTCTGCACTACCTCCACCCAACTAGAAGATGAAAACAACCATCATAAAGCCACTACAACCCAACAACGTAATAACAACAACCTTGTTGAGAAGTTGTTGATATGATTTAGCATTTTTTTCATTGATGTCAAAACCTTGGATCCAGAAGGTTGTACTTTGGATGATGTATAGACTTGATCCATCTTATCATATGCTTTGATGTTTCATTGTGTATAGATTATCCTTGATCTGCATATGGTAGTATTCCTTTTTGGGACATCTGTTGAATTTAGTTGATGCATCATAATGAAGACTAATCCTTTGATGATGGTTGCTATACTCAAAGCTTACTCTGAGTAACCTTGCTATTCAAAACTTCATGTTGCATGTTACAATTTTTGGTATGTCAGAGTGTGCTTACCTGATTTATACTAAAATTAACAATAATCAAGAGTTGGTCTTGGTTATGATGTTCCCATCGAATCTGGAATATATTATCATATAATTCAATGTTAGTTATCTTTTGGTAATAATGTTATATCTTATGTATGACCTATTTTTGGTCAATTGGTAACATGGTATGAAGATCTTTATGTGTGACCTATCTTTTGGGTCCGGTGTTAGTGTGCAAGGTCTTATTGAATATTTAAAGCTTGTTCTTCATGCCGACATGCTTTGTGGTGATCTAAATTAAAATAGTGTTTGGACAACTTAAATGACTATGAAGATATTATTTAGTTGACTTATTTTGTTCTATGGGTATACATGCATATATATATATATATATGTAGAACATCTATTTTATTGAAGATATAGATGCATGGAAGTA
Organism: Sequoiadendron giganteum; assembly: GCA_007115665.2. Classification (NCBI taxonomy): domain Eukaryota; kingdom Viridiplantae; phylum Streptophyta; class Pinopsida; order Cupressales; family Cupressaceae; genus Sequoiadendron; species Sequoiadendron giganteum. The sequence continues at coordinate 495,750,903 of CM021105.1, forward strand.
GTATGATGTGTGTGAATAGATAGAAGAGTGCAAAGGAAGGATTGATCTATTTTGGAAAAAAATTATGTGAAGGCTGGAAAGGAAGGTGTGAAAAAGATTCTTAACTAGATCTGCTACAAACAAAAATTATGCTCTTAACCAGAACTGAATTCATGCATATGTAGATGCAACTCCATCAAATCACCTTTGATAGTGAGACTATTTGTAATATGATATTTTTTATTTAGGCAGTGAGCCCAGTGGCAGTGAGCCACCCTATAATGAGAAACTTGGCAGTGAGCCTTTTGGAAAATCACCATAACTGGTATCACCTTAACCAATACTTTATAATTGAAAATTAGCATTCTTCGTGGTTTTTGTCTTCTTGGGTTTCCATGTAAATTTTGTTCATTGTGCTTGGTGTTGATATGTAGATTTCATGTTCTAATATGTTTGATTATTTTTTTATTGGTATGTCTGCTACAAATTAAATAGAGAAAATAAATTTGTTTTAATATAACTAACTCACCCTCCCTCTCAGTTGTCTAGACTGTTCAACAATTGGTATGAGAGCTCGGTTGGGCTTGCAGATAGAGATTAACCTCTTGAGGGAGATCTTGGTAGTTTGAACAGATGGAAGGAGATTATTACTTTAAGGAAGAACTAAAGTCAATATTGAGTTATATGGAAAGCACATAATCTTAGAATGAAGACTTTGCAGAAAATCTTATGGAAGCAAAGGATTACATCTCAAAGCTAAGGGAGAAAATCCAAAAAGTCAAAGCAAGACACAAAGAGGTCAGCTAGGAATTAAAGGAGTCAAAGGAGAGCATTGTGGATTTGAAGAAGCAACTAGAGGGATGCAAAAATATTGAAGAAAATTTTAGGAATACCATCAAATAGAAATCATAAGAAAATGAGAAATTAGATAAAGAGATAAGAAGGTTGAAATTTGAAGCAAGAGTATGTGAAAGTAGCATGATTTTTGATCAACTCCTGTCCCTATAGAAATATCACAAGGATAAAGGAGGACTTGGGTTCACCAGTGAAAACTCAAATTAGAACACTAAGGATGAAGAAAGTACAGTGGAAGCTGAAGCAAGATTTGGTGTAACAAGCAAAGTTTGTAACTCTAGAAGACCTACAAAAAGAACTCTGGTGAGGCAACCAAATGCTCAGAGGTACTTATCATTCAATGGTCACTATTTTCTATGATTTTTTTTTGAAAATAAGGCTATAGATTGTAGAAACAAGATTGAACCTGACATTCAATGCTTTAATTGTCACAAGTTTGGTCATAAAGCAAGTCAAAATGAATGATCTATTCCAACAAGAAGGAATAGAATTAACAATCTATTTCATGGGTACTATTATTTATGCTATGCTTATGGTCACAAAGATAATTAGTGAAGACCTAGGGTTCACTCAACAAATTTAGGAAAAATATGTTACAAGAGCAATCAACTTGTACATTATACTAAAACATGCAGATATGTTGCTTTGGAAAAGTCTGAGAATAAAAATAAAGTTGCAAAGTCAAATGAATCTAAGAAGACGTTTGTCACAGTTTGTAGGAAAAAGGAAACAAGTGTGGAGAACACTTATGTGGTACCAGATCCTGGTACATGCCCTAATAGTAATTGAGCCATTCTACCTTGGCTTAGGGGGAGTTTTGCAGTGCATATCCTGTCTGTTCCCCCTCTCTGAAGGAATATTGATGTGATTTTTAACATGATTATGTTTGAAATGGTTTATGACATATGATGAAGCTTGATCCGTCTGATTGAAAAGTGAAGTAAAATTGCTGGCATCATCAATTTACAATTTTGGTGGAAAAATCATTATGATTAATTAAGCTAAAAGGCAGAGTTTTCAAAATTATTTCTCATATTTTGCAAAGGAGAAGAATAAGTTTCATTGAGCAGTAAAACATTTGAAGAAAAAGGGGCTAGCACAACGATGGAATTTGTTAATAGAGGATCAAGTGATGGTGTTCTACTGAGGCTAAAAGGAGTAGATTTGGATGAGTTTGATCATTGAAAGATGAGAGAAATGGAACTAGGGTTGAAGATGGATGAATTGTAGAATGTGAGTGCTCTAGGTATGGATTTATGGGGACAATTTATGTGGTTTACAAACAAGGAATCTATCATGTTCCTGTTGATTCTATTCAAGGATGGCAATATTTTTTTGGTAAAACCCTATTGAATCACGAAGGAAGCCATTGAATCTATTACTAGTTTGTGTAATGTTGGTGACCTCCCTAGGAAGAAAACAATGAGATACAAGGATGTAGAGGAGCTTATTGGTATCCACAAAGACCCTCAAGCTCTACTAATAAATACCATTGTTGATATTGCAGTAAGGTATGTTTCTTATCACATCATAAAATCTATTTAAAAAATAATGAAGGTTCTACTTTGGCTATTCCTGTATATCTTGAAAACATGATGGTGAAGGAAAATAAGTGGTTTGATTTGTGTATCCTAGTAATGGAAAACCTATTTGAGAATGTCATAATTTCTTTGGTTGAGGTTTATCCTTTCCGGTTTGGGTCTCTACTTATATGCTTAATATTTTACTTTATGAGTTTTCTACCAAAAAAAAAGAATTTTAAGTGGAATTTCGGCATCCCTGTCAAAAATAAAGTTTACAAGTATTTGGAATGTATGGAGGATAAAGAAAGTGAATGCAAAGTCTATTTATCATCTCTATAGATGAATATGTGCTCTAGTGTGATAGTATCCTATCAATTTGAGGAGGGTTCATCCTTTGATAAGGAGTTGGAAGTTGTTATTGGTGATTCCACTTAGTAACCTAAAAAGAGAAAAGTTAACACAAAAGATGTCATCACTATCTTGGAAGAGAAGGGGAAGGAAGAATATTCTCTACCTAGATCTGAATCTTTTGATTTAGATGATATTCGATCGGTGTTGAATAAACGTGATATCAATAAGTTTGGGAAAATGTGGTGTTCCTACCCTCTAATGGATTGGCTTAGAATTTATGATGCCTTGGTTGATTATTTTCTCAAAAAGGCTATTAATGTTTGAAATGTTTCTAACGCATTACCCGATAATCTAGTAGAAGTTGTTGATGAAAGGACCTGAAGGACATAAGTTCGAAGCTATGATTGAGAGAATATGTTTCAAATCCAAACAATATTTATCCAAACAAATTAGTGAGAAAAGAGAATGCATCAAGGAAATGTCTGACATCTACAAGTATTGTCTCCGGTGGCCTATAGCTATTGATAATTTCAGAAGAATAATTGAATCTATTGAATTTGAGTTGAATAATATTGGAAAGAGTTTTTATTTCTTCAAAGATAAAGATGGAAAACAAAGAATAAGAGTTGGAGAGTTGAAAGCTTAGTTATTTTTTGTTTAGAGACAAAGGGAAGATGTGGTCAAAAATTTCTAGCTAGTCAAAGAAATTGTTAAGGTCTATTTGTATCATCTCTTTGGGATACTTTCTAATGCAGAAGTTTGTGAACGATAGTGCCTATCTCCAGATTGGTCATCTTCATTTACGATGTTGACTTTTGTTGATGGTGTTTTTATGCACTTCACAACACAGGTAATACGTAGGTACATTACCTCTCTTGAAAGACAATTTTCCACAATCAGATTGCAGAACACTATCCCAAGGTCTCTCAGATGTCAGGTCTTGATGATGCTTGGAATATTTCAGTTGTTTGAAGTGATTTTCTGGAATCACAAGGTGGTCTAATGCGGTCAGAGTTGTAGGAGAATTGAGTCAATGAATAGAATTCTAGGGATCTAGAATTACTATGCTTTGTTGCAGGTTCAAATAGCAGTCTTGAACTCCATTGCTTCGTTGGATTTGGCTTTACAATGTACAACGAACTTTAGCACAAGTTGTTTCTAAAAAAATAAAAAAAAAGAGGGGTGAGGAAAAAAGATGTTTCCTGGACTTGCAACTACTGATGAACAGTGATCATGGAGGTTCCTATTGTGGACACTTTCCTTAAACAAAATTCTCACAATATCATGAAATTTGTGCTATCTTCTAAGGAATGCATATATTCATCATTCAATCACTATGGGAGGGTGAATAGAGATGAGATTTAATGAGCAGCAATGAAATCAAAGCCCATACTAACTTTGTGTAGTCATCTACCTTCAACAAATGACCAAAAGTATGAACAAGAAAAGCATACACACAACAATGATCTTCAAAACTAGAGATAACATACTAAATCTACCAAGTCTAATATAAGGACATTAGAACATCAAATTAACTTAAGGAAAAGCTATAATTAAAAGGGAGAGGAATCATAAAACATGTGGAGAAAACCAGAAATACACCAGAAAATGACTGTATTTTCTATTATATTCTTAGCAGCATGTCTTTGCAACAGCTCAAATCTCTTAAAATGAGAGGAGGGGAGCCCTATTTATAGTTTTCAAAAAACAAAATGAGTGGGCAAGACCCGATTCTATTGTGTGGCCAAGATTCACCTTACATTAGGGTTTCACCTACACCCAAATATATTACATTTATAAATAATTTTTTTGTTTCTTCCCTATTTCATCATCTAGTGATAGCACTGTACCAAATTTGTCTTTTAGCCATTTGCCCTTTGCTATAGCTATTCTTCAAGGAACTCATCGTCAATGATGGGATTGCCCTCTCACTTCTTCAATGTGGCATACTCCATGAAACTTAGGATTAGGGATTGAAACTTATCCACCTCCATGATGTCGGATCGTAAAAGCTGGTAAGACCATTCCTGGGAATTGTTGTCAAGCTTCTTCCAGTCATCATAATACTTAATAGCATTCTCCCTAATGAGTTTTGATTGCGCAAAGGCTCGGGCAGTGAAGCACATGAACTCAGTGGTGACCTTGGTGGACATTCCATCTTCCATGATCTTCAAGAAGTAGGGCTTTATATTCTCGGGATTGATCTAGACTGCAGGTAGCTCGTACCCCATCATCAGCTTGAGGTACCAAGCGCACTCCTCTCTGGAATCCCTTGATCATTCAATGTGAGGCACCATCCGCTCTAGAACCTGCTCAAGTATCCTCTTCCTATGATCAAAATCTCACTTCCACGTGTCCACTATCAAGTGATCATCATCCTTGAAGGCAAGGTCCTTTTCCCAGACATCGCTTGGGAATGTGAGTATGGCCCCAATCTTTGGGTAGGCTGCCTCGTACTTCCTTGGGAACCTTTCACAGATCTACCTTGTGTCCTCGAGAGTTTTCTGAACTTCTAGGAACCTATTTGCTTCTCGGACAGCCAAGTTGATGCCCATATTTCCCATATCCAAGACCTGCCGGAACCAGTTTTTCGTAGTCTTGTCTAAGTTTCATCTCTTCTCTAGCTTCTTAATCTGTTCTTGGGATAGTAACTGAGGTGGAGCTGATGACATCGTGGGCTGCTCATCTGGAGACTACCACTGCTGAATATAAGTCATTAGATCAACCACCTGCGCTTTTAGTTCTTCCTTAGAGACCTTATCTTGCTGGATAAGGTGCACCACTATGGCGACCAACTCTTGGAGATGCTCAACCTTTTGTTCCCTTGTGGCAACTCCCAATTCGATGGTGGACAGGTTGTAAGTTATACATTGTTCTCCAACCATTGGTGTTGCTATCTGCACTACCCTTGATCCCGAGGAATCCATGGTGACTTTTGATCTGACCCTCAGCTTCTTCTCTTTCTTGGTGCTTATTCGTGCTTTGGCCATAATGGCTTCCAGTCTTGCCTTGGGATCCTTCAAGATGGGAGTCTTTTTCTTTAGCTAACTTTGCAGCCAATCGGGCACTTGGGGTTCTTCCCTTGTTGATCCACTTCGATCCCCACTATCCTCCTTCTCAAGTTTGACAATTCTAACAACAAGAGCCTTCTCCTTTGTTCTTGCATTTTCCTTTTCTTCATTAGGGTCTTGTTCAATCGTTTCATGTCTAGCAGGGGACTCGGTGTGCAACTGCTCTTTGGGTGAATCTTTCTTTCTAGCATCCTCCTCTTTTTCATTTAGAGTATCTTGATGTTCCTTAGGGTTCTACTCTTGTTCATTCTTGTGGAGGAACACTTCTTTGTCATGCTCTGTGGTTTGGCCATGTCCCTTGGTTGGAGACCTATTACCTCCTATCTCTAGAGTAGCAATCTCCTCTTCCCATGCAAGTCGGTCCTCGGCCTCCCTATCCTCAATTTCCTTAAACGACTTGCCCCATTCTGCATTAAGCTCGGGATCATTTGACTCTTGGATCAGTTCAAAATTGAGGTCCTCACTACCCTCACTAGAAGACTCATAAACCACTTCATCAATCTCCCGACGCTCAAACAATGGATGTTCATGATACTCAAACTCTTCGTACTCTGGCACTTTCTTAGCCTCTAGCTATTGGCGTTCAAGCTCATCTGATATCTACATGTTTGCTTTCATCTTTGGTGATTCAGTAGAGGGGGATGTTGTTGGAGCATAGGTCATAGCCTGAGCTATCATAGCCTAGACCATTGGACTGGAGACCATCCCCGAAAGCTCAGATGGCACGTTTTGCATGTACTTTACAAAAGACTCCAAAAGACTAAGGGTAGGCATTGTAGTAGTAGAAATGGCAGGAAGGGAAGGACACATAGAGGAAGAGGACATTGGTGAGGTGGTGGAAAATGATGAATCCATGGGAATAATTTGCAACACCCAAGGAGTAGGAGCAAGGTGGACCAAGATGTCCATCATAGGCGGGGAGGAAGTAGAGACTGCAAGCGAAGTATGAGGGGTACGGGAAGCAGCAACAATAGTAACAATGGTAGGAAGAGACCTTGGTGAGCAAGATCCTGATCCTTTGATCCCAAGGGATGGACCCTTGGTTAATACAGTCACCTCTGTGCTGCCAGTCGTTTTCCTCCTCTTTTTGGAAGGTTCAGGCTCAAAATCCTTATGGGCATAGACCTTCGGTTTAGGTAGCTATTCACTAGCCTCCTTTCTTTTCTTGGTCTTCATCGATGGTGGGATCTTAAACGTCTCCCTAGTTGCAGCGGCAGCTACCCCACCTTCGGAGCCACTTTGTTCACTTACATGTTCACTTGTAAGTTCATTGAACATTAAGACAACCCCCTATTGTTTCAATTGGGCCACCATCTTGTCAATCCATGCCCTTTTTTGAATTTCAATGGGCCTAGTGAGTACACCAATGTCATTAAGCTCTGGTTCATTCTAGTCAATTGCAAGCAATGGAAAGTTGGAAACTACATCATAGCCTAGATTGACCACCGTGTCCTCTCCTCTAGCTGATCAGGGACCAGACACAAGTTCACCCATCGTACATAAATCATAGTCATGCGCATGTAATGTCGCAACCGCACCTCAAGATCATCTTTGTAATTAGCCCAAAAGTCCTGAATGTTGTGGAGGTGGGCATATTCACGTCCCAGTGCCTTTTTGACATGACCATAAGGATCCATTCATGGCCATGCTGTATATTGCTCGAAGTAATATTCTGCCAGCTCCTTCTCCAAATATCCTGCACACTAGGAGGTGTGGATCTTATACATCCCTTGACCAAGGTTAATGGGATAGGCGAGGCCTGCCAAATTCTTTTTGCTCAGGATGCTATGAACCTATCGTAGATGTTGGGTCAGCTCTAAGAGAATGATTCGGCCATTTGGGTACTGGGGCAGCTTGTTTGGCCTTTCGGTGAATCCTTGAGCGCGCATGTAGGTGAACTTGGGGAACTGAATGTACCAGAAGGCATATTGCCTAAGGAGGGCCTTGGTGCTATGAGATATCCTCCTATGAAAATATCCTTCTAAGGACTGAATGATGTGAGCGATGAATGCATCATTCACCCTATAGTAATCCCTCTTGAAATTCTGGAACTGTAACTGAGGGTACTTGTCATACAGTTTGAGCTCTGGCCCCGATGGATTGCTGGGAATCATTGTCAATCCCTGATAGTGTCATCGATTGGTGAGGGAATACACCAAATAAGAGGTCATGACAAATTTTTTGGTCTTCTTCATGGTGGTAAACTGCTCGTGGAAGCAGTCGCTGATTATATCACCCCAATAGAAGGTAGTTCCTTTACCGCAAAGAATCTGCTCTATAAAATAGAACATCCATTCTTGGAAGAAGATCGCACTAGGGAGTCCCATTATCCAGCTAAGTAGAGTTATGAGGTCATGGTAATCCTCGAAGAAATCAATGCAGAAGATCTCCTGAGGAAGCTTCCCAGCACTACCTTATTTGTCCTTCAACTAGTACTGATTGATAAGCTTTTTGCACCCCAACGGGTCTTGTTCCCACAAATCTTTGCATTCTTCCATGGTGGGGACCTCCATGCTCTGATAGTTCAGTCCCTGTCCACTATAGTTCTAGTGTTAGGTTGGTATGCCTCTACACATGCCATTACTAGCTCTGGGGCCACTAAAGTCAGTGGGAAACTTGCAGCCTTAGCAAGTCCACTTCTCTTTATTAGCCTTGTGTTTTCTATCTTTGGGTTCATTCTGACCCTCTGCGTGAATTCGTCAACATCGACCTGGCCGATGTTGGTATCTATAACATCCCTCCAAAGGGTAGTTATCCTGGATTGTATAGGGACACCTTGGAACTTGTACTTCATCAGGTCTTTGTCTTCCTTGCCTCTTGGTGGCTTGGCTATTCCTTTCCCTTTCTTGGAGGTGCAGGAAGTCTCTACACCAAATTCCATAAATCTTGCACAAAAGACGTGAATTAGTAATAATAAACCTAAGAAAATGGCTATCAACAAGTCCCTACATGTCTAGATTAGTCTTGTAATCATAATTCATATTCACTAAGCATGCAAACTTCATAATTCATCATTAGAAAGCATTGCAAACAATTCGGACTTGTAAGGCCAAAATTCCCTTGGCAAAATGTCATTGGAAAGGGAAAAATGAGGATGAAATTCACAAGGGCATTTCTTGTGGTTAGATTTGGAGGTTTAAGGGTGGATGTGAAAGAAAACCTAATTTTAGCAAGTGGGTTGAAATCCATTTTGGATTTGGAGGTCATTTGATCCTTCATTTGAGAGCTCGGGTATCATCTACAAAAAAGCCATCCGAAACAGTGCAGTGGACACAAAATTTTGGGACTCAGATTGCCATCATCGAGAAGTAGTTACGAGTCAGTCATTGGGGATAGCGAAATGGAAGTGAAAATCCAAAGGAGGAATTCTAGAAGATAGTTCCTGGAAGCGGTCAGAGTTCAGAAAAAACCAAATGGCTAACAAAGAACGGTGACCAAGGGGTCAGGAAGCTGTCCCGAATTCTCCATCAGAATGGCGTCGGTGGAGCGGAATCCCGAGAGGGGAATTCTGGAGGACAGTTCCTGGAAGGAGATTGGAGAAGAAATTTTGGTTTCGATGAGCAGCGGACCGGAGTCCGAGAGCCGAGAAGACGCTCATGCGGGGCCATTTGGAATGACGAAATAGGAATGGCAATCCGGGATGGGAATTCCAGAGGTCGGAGTCCGATGAGGAAGAAGTTGGTCAGATGTTCAGCCTAGAAGCTAGAAGATTTTTGTCATCGGAAACCGAGATTTGGAAAGCCACTCGGGGACGGCCATTGAAATGGCGAAGTCAGAATGGAATTTCGGAAACAGAATTCCGAGAACCGAACCTCGAGCGGGTGGAATTTTGGCAAGTTTATGATTTTTTGAGTTTCAAATGGACTTCGAGGGTTGGAGATCCGGAGGTTGGGAAGATGCTCAGGCGGGGCCGTTTGGAATGGCTAAGATGCAATGAAATCCTGGGATGGGAATTTTGGAGGGAGGAGTCTGATGAAGGAATTGCCAAATGATGAAATTGAAGAAAACGAGGTACGGACGGCCATGGGAAGACCCAGGCCCGGAAGACGCCGACGCTGTTCTAAAGAACAACCATGGCATGGTGAAGCTCCAGATCGAATTTTTGGCCACTTAGCAATGAATTTTCAATTTCTAAAAGGTGGGTTTTGAGTGGAGGGTATGGATTTATTTAATTTCAGTTCAATTTTACATTTTACCCTTATCAAAACATGAAATTTCACAAAAAAAAAAGGGAGGGCACGTGGATGGTAAACCTACCTTGAAATCTTGAAGAGCAAGATGCCAGATTTGCGGACGATGTCGAAAAAGCTCTCGAAATCTGGGGCAAAAAAATACCTGGGCACCGAGAGCTCTCCAACTATCTCTATCACTCAAGGACTTGACAATGATGATCGAAAAACTCACCTTTATAACCATAACCGCCATTAATACATCATTGAATTCCTTTGTATGGCGGCACGTGGAGTTGGTAAGTTTGAAAAATGTAGTCGGCGGCGAGAGGTCCGGAGTCCTATAGTCGAGAAGCAGTCCTGCCATGGCCTTCAAAATAGCAAAGCTCGATAGGAAACCCGCAAGGGGAAACCCAGAAAGGGAAACCTGGAAAGGGAAACTAGGAAAGGGAAACCCGAAAAGGGAAACCAAGAAAGGGAAACCTGGAAAGGGAAACTAGGAAAGGGAAACCCGAAAAGGGAAACCCAGAAGGGGAAACTTGAAAGTTACCACAAACGCCCGAACGACATTTTGACAAGGAAAACCCGAGTTAACCAGAGAATTAGCAATTTTAAAAAAGGGGAGGACTTTGGTCAAGCTTAAAATGTGGCACTTGGAAAATGTGATGACCCTTTGGGGCACAAAAATGGGTATGCAAAACAAGGCATAAAAAAAGGGATTCAATGATTGAAAGGAGGGAAAAGAGGGTCCTCGTTCTGAATGGGGCATGTGTACAAAAGGCACAACAAATGGTGACTCTACTAGGAGAACGCTCCCGACGTTCTAGAGATAAATATTCATTCTGAACCCATGATCTCTGATTTTCATAGACCTAAGACAATTTTCAAAGTTGAACTAAGAACAGTTCAAGGAAGGCAGGATCGAATCAGACTGCAATTTTATCATAGAAGTGTGTGCATAGTAAGTTCATTTCCCTTTTCTCAGATAGAGTACGAGTAATGACTGGTCGGCGGAGATAAGCTACGTAGTTCATCTAATCTTAAAAGTAACCGGGACATTGCTCCGCTGCCAGCCAAGCGTCCATAGCCCTAACGGAGTTGTCGCTATGACCTCACGAACATAGCTCTACTACCAGCCAGGTGTCCATAGCCCCAGTAGAGATATTCGCACACCCATACAGTTGTTATTGATAATTTATTTACTGCTTGTGCTGGATATTTCCTTTTAGCACTTTCTCTCTCTTTTTTTTTTTAACCGTGCGAACAACGAAGTTCACAATGGGCTTGAGAATCGTAGTTGTCACTGGAATAGACTTTAGATTTTTCACTTATCTCTGCTTCCCAATGATCACCATACCATTCCTTGGAGATATTTTTAAATTTGTTTTGTGTGTTCCATGATAAGAGCAGGGATTCAAGTAGATAGCCATCCTAGGTTAGTGTAGAGTTCAAAAGTTAAAAATTGATGCTTAGGAGCCTTCAAAGGGTAGAAGTAGGGAATGAGGGCTTATCTAGAGAACAACACGAAAATGGCTAGCGAGGCAAACCATAGAGACAACGAAAGTGAAGGACAAAGTAGGAAATCTATCTTAACCTATGTATAGGTATTTATGTAGACAACTCCAAAGAGCTCAGGCCTGAAAATAATGCTTTAGGTGCTGCCCATTGATGGGAAATGGGACATCTTCACGAGTGAGAGTCTTAAGGAATAAATCATTATCTCTAAGGATTTCAACAATCTGAAAGGTGTCAAGCCAAAGCTTGTCGAATTTGTTGTGTCCCCCTTTCTTTTCATGGGCCTTGTCCCAATAGAGGACTAGATCAAAAATGCGGAAGGCCTTAACTTTGGCTCGATGGTTGAACCATCTTTTGACTATGCCCTGATGCTTGGCAAAATTTTCTATTGCACAATCTCATACTTCTTCAAGGTGTAGCAGCTCAGCGAGGCGAGCTTCTCTACGGTCTCCTCCATAAAAGTCGTTGATGAACTGAAGGGTTGGGATTTTCAAATGTATGGGAAAGATGGATTCTAAGCCATAGACTAGATGGTATGGGGAATCTCCAAGGGTAGCCTTATGGCGGGTGCGATCTTCCCATAAAGAGAAATGAAGTTGAGTATGCCAATCCTTGGGATTCCTATCTAGCAGCTTCTTAATCACCATGATCAAGTTTTTGTTTGTGGACTTAGCAAGGTCATTGCCTTGAGGGTAATAGTTAGAGGAGAATTTGAGGGTGATACCATAATCAAAGGCCCAACTCGTGAATTTCAATGAGGAAAATGCAAGGCTGTTATCACATACTAGAGCATATGGGCAACCGAAACGTTTCAAAATGAAACTTTCTAAGAAATTAGTTGCTATTTCAGTCATACATTGCGTACAAGTTATTGCTTCTATCCACCTAGTACAATAATCGGAGTGGTTAGAATGTACCTGTGTCCCGCAAATGATGGAGGACTTACCAAACCAATGAAGTCGAGACCCCATTCCGCAAAAGGCCTTACCTCCAGGACAAGTTGTAGCGGGATAGCAGTGTTCCTTTCTCTAGTGGCGACAGTCTAGAACACATGGCAGGTATGGATGTGACCGTGAGCATCCTTGAAAATGGTGGGCCAATAGTACCCAACTCTCAATATTTGATGCGCGGTTGATAGACTTGGGCCATGGCCAGTTCCAAACATGTCATGAAATTCCTTAAGAGTGCGATGAACTTCCTCCTTTCCTAGGCATCGCAGATAGATACCTTCATGATTTTTCTTGTACAATATAGAACCCTGCAACATATAGATGTTTCTTTTCAGACTTAGTGCTCATCTTTGGACTCCTTGCAGGTTAGGCAGGCACTTGTGATTTAATAGTTAGTACACTATGTCATCATACCATTCTCTTGGGGAGACGTCATCCAGCTGGTATTGTTGTACCATGAGTTCAAGTTCAGGATTAATAACCACCTCTACCATAATTCAAGTGAGTGTCTATCCTCTTACTAGCTTCATTGGTTGGATCTCCATGCCATATTCTTATAGCAATGTGATCCACGTGGCCCTTCGTTCACCCAACTCATTCTGCATAAGTAATGTTTTCACTACGAACTCAAGAACTATGGCAAAGACCTTGTTGCGTAAAATGTAGTGCCAGAACTTCTTGACTCCTTTAACAAGGGCATAAGCTTGTTTTTCTATGTTATGATAGTGAAGCTCGACATCCTTCAAAGGAGCACTCATGAAGGCGATTGGATGCTCACTCCCCTCGTCGTCCTTTTGTGTCAGAATACTAGCACAAGAGTGATCTGAAGCAAAGGAGTATATATAAAAAGGTTTCAGGTAATTGGGGCTGACCAACACTAAGGTGTCAGTGATTGCCCTCTTGATCTCTCCAAAAGCCTACTTTGCTTCGGGAGTCCACTCAACCTTTGCATCTTGCTTTAGCATGGCATTGAGAGGTTTGACAATTTCCGCAAAGCTAATGATGAATTTGCGGACGGAGTTAATCTTCTCGAAGAAAGATTTTAGTTATTTCTTGCTACTTGGCAGCTAGATTTTCATAATGGATTGGATCTATTCAGGTTCAATACAGATTCCCCACTCTGATAAGACGTGCCCAAGGAGCTTTCCCTCAGTGACCTCGAAGATGCACTTTTTTGGGTTAAGGGACAACCCATATATGTAGCATCTTTCAAAGACCTTGCATAGGTCAGCGACATGATTACCTTGCTGTTTTGAGAATACTACTAAATCATCCATATAGATGATGATGCACTTGCCTATCAAATCTTTCAATGTGATATCCATGGCTCATTGGAAAGTGGCGCCAGCGTTGATGAGTCCAAACGACATTCTTCTATATGTGAAAGTTTCCCATTTGGTGGTGAATTTTGTCTTATGTCGATCCTCGTACTGCACCATGACCTGGTTGTATCCCAAATAGCCATCCAAGAAGGACATCATCTGGGATGCGTTTACTACCTATATCACCTCATCCAATGAAGGTACGGGATAGTTATCCTTCTTTGATGCTTGATTTAGATTCTGGAAGTCCACACACAACCTGATTTCCCCGTTTTTCTTTCTAACAGGGATTAGGTTCGCTACCCACTTAGAGTGTCTAACCGAAAAGATGATCTTGGCTGACAGCAACTTTTGTACTTCATTATAAATGATTGGCTCCAATAAAGTGTTGACAAGGCGTTGTCATTGCCAAAAGGACTTTATATCTGGCCTGAGGGGAATAGTGTGCGTGATGATTGATGTGTCATATGTTTTGAGGTTGTCATAGCTCCAAGTGATGACATCATGATATTTGCGTAACATTTTGATAATCCCCTTTCTTTCTTCAGGAGCACATACCTTACCAATGAACACGTTATTGGCATCTCCAGTTGTTCCTAGATTGCAGGTATCACACTAACCGCTAATAGTATCTTCATTGGCTCACTGATCTTGGTCCTTGATCTAATCAAGGTCAAAGATTCAGTCAATTAGACCATTCCCCTAGGGATGGTGTTAGTTTTTAATTTGATGACCCCCTCGATATCCAATTTTGCCTCTTGAGGCTTGACCTCATCGATTATCTGCCTAGCAAACACATCGGAACTAGTGAGTAATCTAGAATGTGTGTCATCATTGAATACTTGGAAATTGGCTATATTATCTGGACTGACAGGATGAAAGTGAGTTCCATGGTCAATCTTTTGAGGCCAGATAGGGATAGCAGTTGTAGTGTGCTTGCCACCTATGCCAGGGCATTGGTGGTATAATTCTGAGCGTGTGGAATCAACTGAATGTTGAATGCATCCAACCCTTCCAGTAGATCCCAAATGCGGTGCCGATAGTTAGTAAGTATTTGATCATAGTAGGAATAAAGCTTTATGACTAACTCTGAATCTCCATACACTTGGAGCATTGTGACATTCTTTCTCAATGCCATCAAGAGGCCCAATACCAAAGCCTCATTTTCTGCCATGTTATTAGTATAATAAAATTCCAGCCTATGAGTAGAAAAGTATGATTTACCTTTGGGGTTGATCAGTTTGAAACCTGCTCCAGCTCCGTGCTTGGATTTAGAACCGTCAAAGCGCAACATCTAGAATCTAGGAGAATCCTTAAGGGTAGGGCTAACAGATCCAACCTTTGCCTTAGACGGGACCATCATTTCAATGGCTGCTTCCAGGGTCACCAGGATAGCACACGTCTGTTCGTGCAATGCTGACCTAGTCTTCTCCTTCATAAAAGCCCATTTTTTAACGTGCTCAATTGCTATCTGGCATAAGCAGCAGTCAAACTCTGAGTGCGCAGCATTATGCACCCTACACCAATTAGGGAGTAGAAGTTCCTAGAAGTTCATCTAGGTTCCCAGACAAAGCTGGTCATGCACACACTTCTCCATCAAATCCTAGAAACCACCAAAGAGCCCGAGGCCGTCCCTCTCTTCTAGTTCTTCGTCATCGGGTTCTATGAACATTTCAGTGCTCTGAGAGACATTGGCCAAATTAGCAGGTGGGTTGCATAGTACAAGGAAAACCTCGCTCATTCCTTCATCTTCAAGGTATTCCTGCTCATTCGTGTATGCCACTAGAGAATAATTTTCCAGACTTGTTTCAGCATACAAAACCTCATTCGTGTTGTTGTACTCAGTAATCATAAATTTCATATGTGGTTCTCTTTCAACCCAGATCTAATTAGGCATTCTTTTCCATGGCAGCCATATGTGAGAGTAATTAGTGGCAACGTATCCATTTAGTGCCCTCATGAAATCCCTTCCCAGGATCATGCTGTAGGTGTCTGGAATATCGACCACCTATATATCGATAGTCTATTGGATCCGAGGATCAACAACAACTTGCATGACTATCCTGTTGATCTCCCCTACTATGCTAATTTCGCTTTTATAAAGTTATGTCACCTTTCATCGATAAGGAGTTGGTGTTATTCCGAGTGCTTGGTACATGCTCAAGGGCATGACATTAGTCGATGCTCTCGAATCCAGCAAGCAATTGTGAAGGTTCTTCCTGAACACACGGACGGTGGTTAGAAAGGGATGGGTTTCGAATTTCCCTTGAAACAACCCTCCAGAAATGTCCACCTGAGTGACTTGGGCCTTTTCCTTCTCATTGCCCCTATTTTGGGTTGGTGTCAGATTAGCTACCCTGTCAGCCTACTTGTTTTCCTGCTGACCCACTGGCGGATCAGCCTTACTATTAAAAATCTACATGACAATCGGCTCATTTGATTGATCACTAAAGGAAACCTTCTTTACCAAGATTTCTTCTTGAGCTGACCCTTGTGACAGGGTCCCATTCACCATTTGAAAAAAGGCATTCCTGATGGTAGGCACCTTTAGAAGTTCAAAGGCGAACACACTTAACTTCACCTTTTTGAACTCTTCAGCAATGTACTCCCCCATCTGCTCAATTTATTGGTCATGGGAAATGTTTTGGGAGGGGCTAGAATTTTGACTTTAGGTGCTGCTTTGCTATTTATTTCTACTGAGATATTGTGTGGGTGTACATGGAAAACCCGGGTTATTGTTTGCACTCAGATCAGGTGGGGTGCTAAAGTTGTTTGACAGGGTGGAGGTCATGAAAGGACCTCCAGCATGGCCTCTGGCTTGTCTATTCCTAAAGTTGTAAGGGGTAGTTCATTGGTGAAACATTTGGACTTCGTCCTCCCTAAACTCCTCTTCATCATCCTTAGGACCATTATCTATTGGATTAAAAAACTGAGCCAAAGGACTTCAAGAACTCACCTCTTTTTCCACCTCATGATGGTTTGAATCAACATTCTCCAGCTCGGGTGTGTTGCATTCCGCCTTTGGGAAAGGGGCCTAATTTAGCACCAACATCGAGGCATCGTATGGATCCGATGAGACAATGTCCCTGCATCTTGAGTTATCGACTACATTCTGAACTTCTACTTAGAAAATCTTAGCCACAGTTTGAAATTCTGGACAATCCAATTTAGAATGGTGGCTCGTCTTGTGTATGCGGCACCAACCGGTTAAAGCAGCCTCGGCCAAATAAAATCTGCTTGCAGGGTTTTCATTATTGTTGTTATTGGGTTGATAAAGGGGCATGGGAATGCTGCCATTGTTGGGGTGTGTATTCCATATTTGGTTCTACCTTTGGAAGGGCCTCCTATCAAAGTTTTGGCTTGAGTTCTGATTTTTGTCATAATTCTACCCCAACAAACTGCCAGACTCTTGATTAGCTCAATTTTCGCGGTAATCTCGATTTTCCCTGTTGAGGTTGGCCTGAATACTTTTCTACGACATCTGCAACTAGTTATTCTGATTTCTTAAGTGTGTCATCTTGGTCGACATTTTCTTGACCATCTCTGTAAGCTCGTCAATCCTATCCCTTTCAATGTTACTTGGTTGCAGCGCAGTATTCTAAAGGAACACAGCCTGCGATGCTGGCTAATTCTGATGAGCGGGTGGAAACTCCACCACTTGGGGGTATGCAAGCATCTAGGGTTGTTGTGGGTGTGACTATTGCTACTGGGGTAGCAAGTAATGAGGCACTAGGTATGCCTGATTTACTGGCTGTCAAAGATGCGGAACCATAGGTAGCTAAGGTACCAGATTCAGCAAGGGTGTTTGATTCTGCAAAGCCTGTGTGAGTCCCTATATCTGAGCCAGATGTGTGGTTTTCTTAAGAGAAGGTAAGGGACCTAATATATTCTACCCCAAATCTATGCTGGCAACAATGGCTTCAACATATGCATCTAACAACCTGGCTGGTGGTGTCCTCATTCTTTTCACCAGGGCTGAAGGAAGGTTGTCCAGTGCTACATAGAAAATGGGTAAGACAACAACATCGTTGAAAATGTATGAGGTCTACAGTCGGGTGTATGCTATGTGGAAGTGATCATTGAATGAGCTGATTGGTTTAGTGATTTCCCTTTGCACTGACATGAAATGTCGATACGAATATGTGGGGCTGATCGGGGTCTTGAATTTTTGTAGAAATACATTCTTCAAGAGATCCCATATGTTGATAATACTGACTAGTAAATTGACATACCAATAGAAGGGATCTTCCCCTAGGGAGTAGGGAAAGAGCCTGCATGCCACATCTTTGTATATGACTTGCATAGTTTTCAAGGTGATTTCAAAAATCTTGACATGTTCCTCGGCTATCCTTTGCGGATCCTGGGCATTGACCTTCATGCAAAAATTCTCAGGGTTCTTTGGCATATCATGGTAGAGGTTGAAGGCGAGCAGAGATGGGTTATTGACCAGCCACGCC
Source organism: Sequoiadendron giganteum (assembly GCA_007115665.2). Lineage (NCBI taxonomy): Eukaryota > Viridiplantae > Streptophyta > Pinopsida > Cupressales > Cupressaceae > Sequoiadendron > Sequoiadendron giganteum. The sequence continues at coordinate 495,769,095 of CM021105.1, forward strand.
ATTGGGAAAGACAGTGGAGGCGATTGTGCCAGATTGTTCTATGGATGTGATAGGGCAACAACAACAAAAGAGATAGCAGCAAGGCTGGTGAACGTGTTTGGTTGAAAGGCAACATTTGGATCAGAAGGAGTGGCAACTTGGAAGGCAGTATAGATGGGATGAGCGAAAGATGAATCCATCAATGAGGATGAAGAAGGCAGAGGTGAATCTTTGGGTAGGTCACCTTGTACTTCCCTACGAACCTTTCACAAATCTACCTTGTGTCCTCAAGAGTTTTTTGAACTTCTAGGTACCTATTTGTTGCTCAGACAGCCAAGTTGATGCCCATATTTCCCATATCCAAGACCTACCAAAACCAGTTTTCTGTAGTCTTGTCTAAGTTCCGTCTCTTCTCTAGCTTGTTAATCTATTCTTGGGATAGAAACTAAGGCGGGGCCGATGATGTCGTGGGCTGCTCATCCGGAGACTACCACTGTTGAATATAAGCTGTTAGATCAACCACCTACTCTTTTAGTTCTTCCTTAGAGACCTTATCCTGCTGGATAAGGTGCACCACTATGGCGATTGACTCTTGGAGATGCTCAAACTGTTGTTCCCTCGTAGCCACTCCCAAGTCAATGGTGGAGACATTGTAAGTTATACCTTGTTCTCCAACCATCAGTGTTTCTATCTGCACTACCCTTGATCCCGAGGCATCCATGGTGACTTTTGATTTGACCCTTGGCTTCTTCTCTTTCTTGGTGCTTATTCGTGCTCTGGCCACAATGGCTTCCAGTCTCACCTTGCGATCCTTCAAGGTGGGAATCTTTTGCTTTAGCTGACTTTGTATCCAATCAGGCACTTGGGGTTCTTCCCTTGGTAGTTCACTTCGATCCCTATTGTCCTCCTTCTCAAGTTTGACAATTCTGACAACAATAGCCTTCTACTTTGTTCCTACATTTTCCTTTTCTCCATCAGGGTCTTGTTCAAACGTTTCATGTCTAGAGGGGGACTCAGTGTGCAACTGCTCTTTGGGTGAATCTTTATTTTCCACATCCTCCTCTTTTTCCTTTAGAGTATCTTGATGTTCCTCGAGGTTCTGCTCTTCTTCATCCTTATGGAGGAACACTTCCTTGTCATGCCCCATGGTTTGGCCATGTCCCTCGGTTGGAGACCTATTACCTCCCGTCTCTGGAGCAACAATCTCCTCTTCCCGTGCAAGCCGGTCCTCGGCCTCCCTATCCTCAATTTCCTTAAGCTGCTTGCCCCACTTTGTATTGAGCTCAGGATCATTTGACTCTCGGATCAGTTCAGCATCGAGGTCCTCACTGCCCTCATTGGAAGACTCATAAACCACTTCATCAATCTCCTGACACTTGAACAAGGGATGTTCATGATTCTCAAACTCTTCATACTTTGGCACTTTCTCAACCTCTAGCTGTTGTCATTCAAGCTCATCTAATATCTGTATGGTTGCTTTCATCTTTGGTGATTCAATAGAGGGGGATACTATTGGAGCATAGGCCATAACCTGAGCTATCGCAGCCTAGACCATCGGATTGGAGAGCATCCCCGAAAGCTCAGACAACACATTTTGCATGTACTTTACAAAAGACTTCAGAAGGCTAAGGGCATGTGTTGTAGCAATAGAAATGGCAAGAAGGGAAGGAGACATAGAGGAAGAGGACATTGGTGAGGTGGTGGCAGATGATGAATTCATGGGAATAATTTTCAACACTAGAGGAGTAGGAGCAAGGTGGGTCGAGATGTCCATCGTAGGTGAGGAGGAAGCAAAGACTACAAGCGAAGTATGAGGGGTAGGGGAAGCGGCAACAGAAGTAACAAAGGTAGGAAGTGACCTTGGCGAGCAAGATCCTGATCCTTCGATCCCAAGGGATGGACTCTTGGTAAATACAGCCGCCTCCACGCTACCAGTTGTTTTCCTCCTCTTTTTGGAAGGTTTAGGCTCAAAAGCCTTATGGGCATAGACCTTCGGTTTGGGCAGTTGTTCACTAGCCTCCTTTTTTTTCTTGGTCTTCACCAATGGCGGGGTCTTAGACGTCTCCCCAGTTGCAGTGGCAGCTACCCCACCTTCAGAGCCACTTGGTTCACTTACATGTTCATTTGTAAGTTCATGGAACATTAAGACGACCCCCTATTGTTTCAATTGGGCCACCATCTTGTCGATGCATGCCCTTGTTTGGATTTCAACGGGCCTAGTGAGTACACCAATGTCATTAAGCTCTGGTTCATTCCAGTCAATTGCAGGTAGCGGCAAGTTGGAAATTGCATCGTAGCCTAGATCGATCACTATGTCCTCATCCTCCTCTAGCTGATCAGGGACCAGACACAAATTCACCCTTCATATATAGATGATGGTCATGCGCATGTAATGTCGCAACCGCACCTCAATATCATCTTTGCAATTGGCCCAAAATTCCTCAATGTTGTGGAGGTGGGTGTATTCACATCCCAGTACTTTTCTGACATGGCCATAAGGATCCATTCGTGGCTGTGTTGTATATTGCTCGAAGTAATATTCTGCCAACTCCTTTTCTGAATATCCTGCACACTGGGAGGTGTGGATCTTATACATCCCTTGACCAACGTTAATGGGATAGGCAAGGCTTGCCAAATTCTTTTTGCTCAGGATGCTATGAACCTGTCGTAGCTATCGGGTCAGCTCTAAGAGAATGATCTGGTCATTTGGGTACCGGGGCAGCTTGTTTGGCCTTTCGGTGAATCCTTGAGCATGCATGTAGGTGAACTTGGGGAACTGAATGTACCAAAAGGCATATTTCCTAAGGAGGGCCCTAGCACTATGGGATATCCTACTATGAAAATCTCCTCCTAAGGACCAGATGATGTGAGCGATGAATGCATCGTTCACCCTGTAGTAATCCCTCTTGAAATTCTGGAACTATAAATATGGGTACTTGTCATATGGTTTGAGCTTTGGCCCCAATGGATTATTGGGCATCATTGTAAATCCCTGATAGTGTTGCTGATTGGTGAGGGAATACACCAAATATGAGGTCATCAAGAATTTGTTGGTCTTCTTCATAGTGGTAAACTACTCATGGAAGCAGTCGCTGATTATCTCGCCCCAATACAAGGCGGTGCCTTTACCGTGGAGAATCTGCTCTATAAAATAGAACATCCATTCTTGGAAGAAAACCACACTGGGGAGGCCCATTACTTGACTGAGTAGAGTTACGAGGTCATGGCAATCCTCGAAGAAATCGCTGTGAAAGAGCTGCTTAGGAAGCTTCCCATCACTACCTTGTTTGTCCTTCAACCAATATTGGTTGATAAGCTTTTTGCAACCCAATGGGTTCTGTTCCCACAACTCTTTGCATTCTTCCATGGTTGGGACCTCCATGCTCTCAAAGGAAAGAATATGGAAGGTTGTTGTTATACCTGACAGAGACATATCTACAAGGATATTTCTGTCTTGGTCAACTATAGTTCTAGTGTCAGGTTGGTATGCCTCTACGCACGCCATTATCAAATCTAGAGCCACTAAAGCCAATGGGAAACCTGTAGCCTTAGCAATTCTACTGCTCTTTATTAGCCTTGTGTTTTATGTCTTTGGGTTCATTTATGACTCTCTGTGTGAAATTGTCAACATCGACTTGTCCGATGTCGGTATCTGTAACATCCCTCCAAAGGGTAGTGATCCTGGATTGTATAGGGACACCCTAGAACTTGTACTTCATCAAGTCTTTGTCTTCCTTGTCTCTTGGTGGCTTGGTTGTTCCTTTCCCTTTCTTGGATGTGTCGAAAGTCTCTGCACTGGATTGCATAAATCCTGCATAAAAGACGTGAATTAGTAACAATAAACCTGACAAAATGGCTACTGACAAGTCCCTGCATGTCCAAATTAGTCCTGTAATCATAATTCATATTCACTAAGCATGCAAACTTGATACTTCATCATTAGAAAGCATTGCAATCAATCCGGACTTCCAAGGCCAAAATTCCCTTGGCAGAATGTCGTTGGGAAGGGAAAAATGAGGATGGAATTACCAAGGGCATTTCCCAGGGTTGGATTTGGAGGTTTCAGGGTGGATGTGAAAAAAAACTTAATTTTAGCAATTGGGTCAAAATCCATTTTGGATTTGAAGGTCATTTGATCCTTCATTTGGGAGCTTGGGTATCATCTGCAGGAAAGCCGTCTGAAACGGCATAGTGGACACGAAATTCTAGGCGTCGAAATTCAGGACTCGAATTGCCGTCACCGGGATGTAGTTACAAGTCAACCATTGGGGATGGTGAAATGGAAGCAAAAATCTGAAGGAGGAATTCTGTAAGACAGTTCCTAGAAGTGATCAGAGTTCAAAAAAACCCAAATGGCTAACAGAGAACCAGGACCCTGAGGTCGGGAAGCTATCCTAAATTCTCTATCAGAATGGCACTAGTGGAGCGGAATCCTGAGAGGGGAATTCCAGAGGACGGTTCTTGGAAGGAGCTTGGAGAAGAAATTTTGGTTTCGGCGGGCAGTGGACTAGAGTCCGAGAGCCGGGAAGACACTCGAGTGGGGCCATTTGGAATGGCGAAATCGGAATAGAAATCTGGGATGGGAATTCTGGAGGTCGGAGTCTAATGAGGAAGAAGTTGGTCGGAGGTTCAACCTGGAAGCTAGAAAACTTTTGTGGTCGAGAATAGAGGTTCAGAAAGCTGCTCGGGGATGGCCGTTGAAACAGCGAAGTCGGAACGGAATTCGGGAAATGGAATTCCGAGAACTAAATCCTGGGTAGGTGGAATTCTAGCAAGTTTACGATTTTTTGAGTTTCAGACGAACTTCAAGGGTCTAGGATTCAGAGGTCGGGAAGACACTCGGGCGGTGCCGTTTGGAAAGGCTAGGATGCAACGGAATCCTAGGATGGGAATTCTAGAGGGCGGAGTTCGATGAGGGCAATGCCAGATGAAGAAATCAAAGAAAACAAGGTGTAGATGATCACGGGAAGACCTAGGCCCGAAAGACGCCGGCGCTATTCCGAAGAACAGCTGTGGCATGGTAAAGCTCCGGATTGAATTTTTGGCCACTTAGCAATCGATTTTCAATTTCTAAAAGGTGAGTTTTGAGCGGAGGGTATGGATTTATTTAATTTCAGTTCAATTTTACATTTTACCCTTATCAAAACATGGAATTTCACAAAACAAAAAGGGAGGGCGCACGGACGACAAACCTACCTCAAAATCCCAAAGAGCAAGTTGCCGGATGTGCGGAGGACGTCAGAAAACCTCTCGAAATTTGGGGCAGAAAAATACTTGGGCGTCGGGAGCTCTCCAAATTTCTCTATCACTCAAGGACTTGACAATGACGACTAGAAAACTCACTTTTATAGCCATACCCACCATTAATACATCATTGAATTCCTTCGTACGATGGTAGGTGGAGTTGGTAAGTTTGAAAAATGCAGTCGACGGTGGGAGGTCTGAAGTCCAGTGGCCAGGAAGTAGTCCCGCCACGACTGTCGAAACAACAAAGCTCGATAGGAAACCTAGAAGGGGAAACCCGGAAGGGGAAATTCGGAAGGGCAAACCCGGAAGTTGCCACACATGCCCAAATGACATTTTGACAAGGAAAACCCGAGTTAACCTAGGAATTAGCAATTTAAATAAAGGGGGGGACTTTGGTCAAGCTTAAAATGTGGCACTTGGGAAATGCACTGACCCTTTGGGGCACAAAAATGGGTATGTAAAACGAGGCATAACAAAAGGGATCCGACAATTGAAAGGAGGGAAAAGAGGGTCCCAGTTCCAAACTGGACATGTGTGCAAAAGGCACAACAACTTTGTTTGATAGTATGTGTACCAAAATGGATTTTGTAGTGCTAGCTTGGAAGAGTATTCTTCCAACTATGAAAGAAGGTACAAGAAGATTTTTCATGTGAAAAGTGTTATTTTTACTTGAGTTCCTGAATGTTCATATTTTGGCCCTTTACCTTTGATGACAAAAAGGGGGAGAAAAATGAAAACAAAAACTAAAACTAAAAAAATAATTGAATTGTTGGACAAAGAGGGAGTTTCGGAGTTTTCATGTTTTTAAGTTTTTGATGTTTTTCCATCAATGCCAAATGGGGAGATTGTTGAGAAGTTGTTGAGATGATTTAGCATTGTTGCCATTGATTTCAAAGCCTTGGATCTAGAAGGTTGGGCTTCAAATGATGTACAAAATTGATCCATCTTATTGTATTCTATGATATTGCATTGTGTGGAGATTATCCTTTATCTGAATATGGTAGTATTCCTTTTTAGGACATCTATTGAATTCAGGTGATGCAACATAATGAATACTAATCCTTTGATGATGGTTGTACTCAAGGTTGTACTCAAATCTTACTCTAGGTAACCTTGCTATCTAAAACTTCATGTTGCATGTTACAAGTTTTGGTATGTTAGAGTGTGCTTCTGTAGTTGATACTGAAATCAATAATAATCAAGGTTTTTTATTGGTTTTGGTGTTCCAATCGAATTCAGAATATATTCTCATATAGTTCAATGTAAGTTATCTTTTGGTAATAATATTATATCTCATGTATGACCTATTTTTGGTCCCTTAGTAACATGGTAAGAATATCTTTATGTGTGGGCTATATTTTGGGTCTAGTGTTAGCATGCAAGGTCTTATTGAATATTTCAAGCTTGTTCTTCATGGCGATATGCTTTGTGGTGATCTAAATTAAAATGGTGTTTGGTCAACATAGAAGACTATGAAGATATTATGTGGTCGAATTATTTTGTTCTATGACTATACGTACATATATATACATAAAGAACATCTTTTTGATTGTAGACATAAATGCCTGGAAGTAGTATGATTTGTGCGAACATATAGAAGAGTGTGAAGGAAGGAGTAATCTATTTTGGCATAGATTTGTGCAAAGGTTGTGAAGGAAGGTGTGCAAAATATTCTTAATTAGATCTATTGTGGACATAAATTATGCTCTTAACCGGAACAAAATTCATGCATATGTAGATGAAACTTCATCAGTTCACCTTTGTCAGTGAGACTATTTTGTAGTCTATTAATTTGTATTTGAGAACTGAGCCCATCGACAGTGAGCCACCCTGCAATGACCAATTTGGTACTGACACTTTGTAAGAATCACCTTACTCGATGCTTTATAATTGAGAATTAGCATTTTCTATGGTTTTTCCCTTCTTGGGTTTCCACGTAAATTCTGGTGTACATTATGCTTGGTGTTGATATGTGCATTCATGTTCTTATTTGTTTGATTATTTTTTATTGGTATAAGTCTACTACGGATTAAATTAAAAAAAATATTGTTTTAAGATAACTAATTCACCCCCACCTCTCAGTTATCTGGGCTATTCAATAAACCTATCCAACCACAAGTAGCCTCCCACCAGTGATCCATCTGCGTACTCTAAATCATCTCCTTCTCCATCTACATCATCTCCAAAATTCAAATTTTCCCCTCCTCTCCATTTCCTGCTCCTCTCTCGTGAAGAAGGATGATTTAAATACACATAATGATAGTATTTTGAGGTTGATAATGAGATGTATGACAATTGCAATAAATAACGCAAATAATTTATTTCTACAATCTATCCATTTGGTTGTTTTTCTTTTATATTATGGATTATATTTTCTATCTAATTATGTGCTAAAGAATATAGTGGTGTCTTTTGGTGTAGGTTTTTATTTTCCTAGTGGGTTAATTTATTTTTCCTAAGTCCTAGGTTTTTCCTACACTTAATTAATCTTGTTTAGGTGTTAGTGTGAATATTAAAGTCTTGTAACTAGTATTTTTTCCACTAGGTAATTAGAGGACACATTCACATGTTAAGTTTACTTAGAATATAATCACCTTACTCGATGCTTTATAATTGAGAATTAGCATTTTCTATGGTTTTTCCCTTCTTGGGTTTCCATGTAAATTCCGGTGTTCATTGTGCTTGGTGTTGATATGTGCATTCATGTTCTTATTTGTTTGATTATTTTTTATTGGTATAAGTCTACTATGGATTAAAGTAAAAAGAAAAAAATGTTTTAAGATAACTAATTCACCCCCACCTCTTAGTTATCTGGACTGTTCAATAAACCTATCCAACCACAAGTAGCCTCCCACCAGTGATCCATCTGCGTACTCTAAATCATCTCCTTCTCCATCTACATCATCTCCAAAATTCAAATTTTCCCCTCCCCTCCATTTCCTGCTCCTCTCCTGTGAAGAAGGATGATTTAAATACACATAATGATAGTTTTTTGAGGTTGATAATGAGATGTATGACAATTTCAATAAATAACGCAAATAATTTATTACTACGATCTATCCATTTGGTTGTTTTTCTTTTATATTATGGATTATATTTTCTATCTAATTATGTGCTAAAGAATATAGTGGTGTTTTTTGGTGTAGGTTTTTATTTTCCTAGTGGGTTAATTTATTTTTCCTAAGTCCTAGGTTTATCATACACTTAATTAATCTTGTTTAGGTGTTAGTGTGAATATTAAAGTCTTGTAACTAGTACTTTTTTCCACTAGGTAATTAGAGGATGCATTGGCATGTTAAGTTTACTTAGAATATAATCACCTTACTCGATGCTTTATAATTGAGAATTAGCATTTTCTATGGTTTTTCCCTTCTTGGGTTTCCACATAAATTCTGGTGTTCATTATGCCTGGTGTTGATATGTGCATTCATGTTCTTATTTGTTTGATTATTTTTTATTGGTATAAGTCTACTACGGATTAAATTAAAAAAAAAAAATGTTTTAAGATAAGTAATTCACCCCAACGTCTTAGTTATTTGGATTGTTCAATAAACCTATCCAACCACAAGTAGCCTCCCACCAGTGATCCATCTGCGTACTCTAAATCATCTCCTTCTCCATCTACATCATCTCCAAAATTCAAATTTTCCCCTCCTCTCCATTTCTTGCTCCTCTCCCGTGAAGAAGGATGATTTAAATACACATAATGATATTTTTTTGAGGTTGATAATGAGATGTATGACAATTTCAATAAATAATGCAAATAATTTATTACTACAATCTATCCATTTGGTTGTTTTTCTTTTATATTATGGATTATATTTTCTATCTAATTATGTGCTAAAGAATATAGTGGTGTTTTTTGGTGTAGGTTTTTATTTTCCTAGTGGGTTAATTTATTTTCCTTAGTCCTAGGTTTTTCCTACACTTAATTAATCTTGTTTAGGTGTTAGTGTGAATATTAAAGTCTTGTAACTAGTATTTTTTTCCACTAGGCAATTAGAGGACACATTCGCATGTTAAGTTTACTTAGAATATAATCACCTTACTCGATGATTTATAATTGAGAATTAGCATTTTCTATGGTTTTTCCCTTCTTGGGTTTCCACATAAATTCTGGTGTTCATTGTGCTTGGTGTTGATATGTGCATTCATGTTCTTATTTGTTTGATTATTTTTTATTGATATAAGTCTACTACGGATTAAATTTAAAAAAAAAAATGTTTTAAGTTAAGTAATTCACCCCCACCTCTTAGTTATCTGGATTGTTCAATAAACCTATCCAACCACAAGTAGCCTCCCACCAGTGATCCATCTGCATACTCTAAATCATCTCCTTCTCCATCTACATCATCTCCAAAATTCAAATTTTCCCCTCCTCTTCATTTCTTGCTCCTCTCCCATGAAGAAGGATGATTTAAATACACATAATGATATTTTTTTGAGGTTGATAATGAGATGTATGACAATTTCAATAAATAATGCAAATAATTTATTACTACAATCTATCCATTTGGTTGTTTTTCTTTTATATTATGGATTATATTTTCTATCTAATTATGTGCTAAAGAATATAGTGGTGTTTTTTGGTGTATGTTTTTATTTTCCTAGTGGGTTAATTTATTTTTCCTTAGTACTAGGTTTTTCCTACACTTAATTAATCTTGTTTAGGTGTTAGTGTGAATATTAAAGTCTTGTAACTAGTATTTTTTTCCACTAGGTAATTAGAGGACGCATTCGCATGTTAAGTTTACCTAGAATATAAGATTCATTGTAAAAATTTTATCTTATCTATGTGTCATTTCCTAGGTACTTAGTTAGTTGTCACATGTGATAAGATTAAAAAACTTTTCATGATGTTTTCTAATCATATCTCACTCCTTTCCTATATAAGAAAGGCTTCCTTGCCTACATAAGAAAGGCTTCATGTGTACATTTGCATCAAGCAATATTGGAAGCTCTTAATGCATTATGTCATATTGCCACTGTATAATCTCTTAGAGTTACGGTGTGCATTCTTTATGTTTTTCAATTTATGTAGCTTTGATTTTATTTTTAAAAGTTCCTTGGGTTATTCAATCTATTTTAGATATATAACATGGTATCAAAGCTTTTGTTTTGAGAAATCTAAGTTCTTAGATTCTTCATTGAGCGATTGATTTTCTTGTAAAAATATTGTAAATTATCATATGCTATTCTCTTGCATTCTTGAACAATATGGAGAATAAAAAATGGTTTGCAAAGATTTAATAACCTCTTTATTTTGCATATATTTTGTGAGATGCAGGTGATTGCAACATTTTTGGTTATACTAGTAGTATTTTTACTGTTCCAACATGTCTAGAAGGCTCAAGAAAGTTAGATTTGAATTTTGTGTCATCCAAATTTGAGATCATTTGATATAGCTGTGGGTGGGGGTTTGAAGAAAATAATTTCTCATCACAACAGTTTTCATTTTTGCTTCAAAATGCTAGCTTCCACTCATTTTTGAAAAAAATGTTTTCTGGGTTTTGTAGTCAAGCTTGAAATGTCATGTATGTATTTTTAGATTTTTCATATCTTGAGTAGATCTGAAGCAAATCGCTGCTGAAAAAGTGTCACGCATCATTATTCTATAGGTTGAAGGTAAAAAAAATATCATTTTCTCATCTTTTGCTTGTTGGATCGAAAAACCATTTGTTGGTTTTGTTTTTCTTATAAAAATATTTTTGGGTTTCTATTATTTTCTACTCATTGTGAATAGAATTTTCAGAAATCAAATCAAAAGTTTATTTTTGCTAGAAAACCTGTTTTCTACAAGCTAAATTCAACTAGTTTTTCAAAAATTCATAACTTTTTCTTTAGGCATTGGATTTCAACAAATAATATATTGTTAGATATCCAGAGATGACCAATTTACATCCACAAAGGTATTGCGAATTATTTTTTTCATTTTGTACCAAATATTCCAGGTTGAAGTTGTCTTGTGATAATTTCTTCAACAAGCCATAACTTTCACCTTAGTGATCCGATTTTTGGAAACAAATAGGTGTTGGAAAGGTCTTGAGGAACACTACACAACCATAACGCTATTTTTTCCATATTTTTTTCTTAGGTTTATTTTGTATTAGAATTTTTAATTTTCGCTACTTTGGGCCTATTGAGCATTGTATTTTGGAAAAGGATTTTTAAATGCACTAAATTATAAAGTGCCAAACTTATAATATTTGAGGAGTAATATTTGATACTAGTGAAAATGGTGGGAATGTATTGGTGTTCTACTTTTGATGTTTCTTTGTAATCATTTGAGGATTGTATCATGGGTTTTTCTACTCATCCTTCTGTGATAATTTTGGATAAAGCTAATTATGAGTTTTGGAAAAAAGGGCATTTTAACCCATCTTAGACAGCTAAATTTTTTTCCTTAACTTTATGGACTTGTACCTGAACCAGAAACACTTGATAAGAAGAATGTTTGGGGTAATAGAATTGACCATGCAATAGGAATAATTTATTTTCATGTGTTGATTATGACACTTTGTTGGCTATAGTGGGCATTGAATGTCCCCACACACTTTGGACAAAAATTTGAGAGATGTTTGGAGACCCTCATGTTTCTCCCTTCCCAGATGATCCTATTGTAGATTACCTCATTCCACTTGATGATGTAGATACTATACCCTATGATGATGATACTTTAGAGGAGCTTAAGTATTATGTGCGTCTTGAACGTTTAGATGACATAGATACTTTTTCTCTTTCTTATCATCCTCATTTTCAGATTATATTCACATCGTAGGCATGTAAAATATACATGCACCTAATCCAAAATGACTAGTTTCATTTCATCCTTAATTATCCCTCTGCTAACCATTTTAATCAAATAATCTTTATTTGACTAAAATTCATCATATTTCCCATTTTAATTAAATAAATCAATCTTTATTTAATTAAATCATATTTTTCCTTCTACTTAACTTTATATAATTAAATATATCATTTTGGTTTACTAAATCATATTCTTCTCTGTAATTAAATTAATTAATTTTATTTAATTAATCTCCTAAAGTTCCTTCATTTAATTGAATAAATCCAAATATTTAATTAAATCTCTAATGTTCTTTTATCTTCTCATTTATTTTAAATAAATCCAATTATTTAAGTTGAATGTCACAATCAACTAAACTCCATTAAAATTAATCAAATCATGATTAAATCTAATCAAAACCCATCACATCCTCTAGTTTTTGCAACTTGCACAAGAAAATCATTTAATTGATTTATTAAATCCTATATTTTTCCTCAACATGGCATCAAAAGGGAATATTCCTCCAATTTTGAAAATCTCTCCAAATGGGATTTTTCCTTCCAGAAAAGCATTTAACTCCTTTCTTACATGTCTCCAACTTGGCATTTAAGACTCTCTCTTCTACCTCCAACAAACCAACTTTCAAATTTCCAAATCTACCTAATATCATTTATTGGATCATGTGGATGCCTTTTTTGCATTTTCTCAAAATAAAACAAGCATTAGCAAGGTTATCGAACTTAAGCAAACCAAATAGAGCATCCCTATGAGATACATCATCATGCTACATATGTAAAAAAATGAAATAAGAAATCAAAGCAAACAAATGAAAGCACATGAAGACATGATCAAACCCTATCCCATATGGGAGTGGTGCTCCTTATTATGTGGAAAGGATTCCCTTTACCACCCCCTGATAAGCTCAAAATGATATTGATGCGAAGATGTAAGTGATGATAATGCAAATGCCAAAAATTGTAGATGAAAAATGAGAAGAAAAGCCTCGTATTTATAGATGAGATTGTGAGAAGAAGATGAAAAATGGATGAATGTGGGACCAATCTTCAACCAATAGCCAAATACCACTTTTCAAGATGTGAGAGGATGAAGGGTGCACTCATTTTGGTCATTGTGCAAGTAAATGCTTATTACGTGAGTTTGAAATTTGAAAAATAGCATTAAATGCATATGGTTGAGAGATTTGGGGGGAAATTTGTTTGGACAAGAAATTCAAACAAATGGAGTTAATGAGGGAATATTCCTAGGGAATATGCCTTGTGAGGAAACATAGAGATTTAATAAATCAAAATAAATAATTTATTGTGCAAGTTGCATTATCTAGAGGATGTGACATGGATTAGGATTTTTTTTAATCATGGTTTGATTAATTTAATGGAGGTTAGTTGACTATGACATTCAACTTAAATATTTGGATTTATTTAAATTAAATCAGAAGATTAGAGATTTAATTAAATATTTGGATTTATTCAATTAAATGAAAGAACTTTAGGAGATTAATTAAATAAAATTGATTTATTTAATTACAGAGAAGAATATGATTTAATTAAATAGAATGATATATTTAATTAGATAAAGTTGATTTATCTAATTAAGATTGATTTAATTAAAAGAGGAAAGATGTTGAATTTTAATCAGATAAAGATTATTTGATTAAAATGGTTTGAAGAAGGATAATTAAGGATGAAATGAAATTAGTGATTCTAGATTACATGCATGTATATTTTATGTGCCTACATTTTCCCCTCTTTGAAGCAATGTACTTGTTGCATTGGTTCAAAGAATGATGTCGTCGAGATCGAAATTAGAAAAAAATAAAAAAATTGGATGCCCCAATGGAAAGAAGTATGTTGGTACATTGCCCCCTCGAGAGATTGAGCGAAAATTTCAATTTGAGGATCAATCTCGTGAAAAAGAGGTTCAAGATGGATGTATGGATGAATCTATATGGTAATGATGATGCAAATGAGATGTTTCTAATATTCATAGAATAAAAAATCTATATTATCCTAAACAACTTAAATGATGATGCAAGGAAAGTGGGTTGGATGAGATGGATGATGTTGTCCTATGATGATATGACATGATTATGAAACTTGATAATGTAGATATTTTATGAATGTAGGATGGATGCATTGATGAAATGATACTATGTTAGCATGAAGGAGGATAATAGAATGAGAGGGATCAACTCTTGAATCCAAGATGCAAAATCACAACAAGTCTATTAGTCGTCGAGACTTTATTAGATACAATGATGAATGATGATGATGTATTACTTATCCAAGGATGGGAGAGATAAAGAACATAAATTTCCTTATGTTTGATAAAAAACATAGGTACGATGCAACAGGGTATAAAGAACCAAGATGGCATTACACCTAGTGTGATGGAATTTGACTCGACAATTAGATAGGAGTACTTTGTTCACACCTAACATACGAAACCTTATTCAGAATGCAGTTAAAATGTTGTAGACATCTCAGAACAAAACATAGAAAAGTAAACCTTCCTATGTGGTCAACAAGATATCTAAAACACCTTCCCTACAAACCAAAGAAAGCACACATGACCAAATTATATTACAAGAACATCCAAAAAGCATAGAAGAAAAAAAAAATGATTGTTGCCCCATTCATTTCTCTCTAAACCATTTTGATTAGGCATCATCGAGAGGTGCTTGGAATGAGCGAAAAATAAGATAAGTAAAAAATACCAAGATAAAGTAAACAAACAAGACAATGTTTTTTTCGTACCGCTAGCCAAGTCTAAACTATGGTGATGCCTAATATTGATGTCCATTGTAGGAAGGATGCATCTTAGGACATGTTGTTATCAAGTGGTGATGAGATCTAACTAGATCATAAGCTATTGATACTCTGAGACTTGACCAATTTGCTGACTTACTGACCCAGAATTGAGACTTTAATGATTGAGCTTTTACCCTTAAACCTGCTAGAATTTTGTGTCTTGGGGACCGATCAAAGATTAGCCTTGCCTACGTTTAAGCTCAGAGATGACATAGTTCAGATGGAAGACTCACTGACATGATTCTTTGATTTTTGGGGCTATGATATGATTTGGATGTTTGATAGATTTTTTGAATGTTTTTGGATTTTTTTCAATTTTGATATGTTTTGGATGTTTTTAAATTTTCACATGATTTTGACGATTTGGATATTGATAGTGATGATACCAGTGCTCTATTTTGGGATTTAAAAAAAAACCAAGCTAGGATTGATTGATCAGATTAATGGATTGATGATGATAACATTGTTGAGGATAAACAACAATGCAAGCACAGTGTTAAGCAACATGAGGATTGGGAAGGATATCTTGAGATGATGATGGATTGGTTGGATTTGACTGATCAAGGTTGATGATGATAACATTGTTGAGGATACACAATAATACAAGGATAGTGTTAAGCAACTCAAGGATTGGGAAGGATATCCCAAGATGGTGATGAATTCATGATGATAACATTGTTGAGGATACACAACAATGCAAGGATAGTGTTAAGCAACACAACAATTGGGAAGGATATCCCAAGATGATGATAGATTGGTTGGATTTTT
The DNA here is from genome assembly GCA_007115665.2 of Sequoiadendron giganteum. Lineage (NCBI taxonomy): Eukaryota > Viridiplantae > Streptophyta > Pinopsida > Cupressales > Cupressaceae > Sequoiadendron > Sequoiadendron giganteum. Next base: position 495,784,704 of record CM021105.1, read on the forward strand.
ATTGATCAAGATTTTGAAGTTTGATTTGGAACAAAATTGTTTTGAATGATTTGATGCAAAGTTGACATACACATTAGATGTAATTGATATTGATTGTTTGGATTGATGTTTGATGAAAGATAAAGCTTGATAAGGAACATTGTCTTGTCAAAATATGCCATAGGCTAGTGATTTGGATTTTTTGCTCACAAATGCTTGACCAATTTGATTTTACGTTTGCCAATGTTTGCATCACCACATTAGTTGGAGGATATAGATCAAGATTTATTCCCGAAGAAAGATGTAAATATCTGCCCCTAGTGTCTAGAAATGTTTGGAAGGCCATGGGTGGATGGATGGATATGGTAAGCATGCAAAGGATGCCAAGGATTATCTTGTGACAAGATAAGGTGTTCAAATAGAGTATGCGTATTTGGATAATGCTTCAAGGATCAAATAATGTTAGGTAGGATAGGATCAATTAAAATGACCCATGTCAAGATGTTTACCATAAACAAGTATAAAGTGTACACAAAAAATTTTCAAGATAAAGATAATCTAGAAGATGGATGCAGATATATTAAAATGGATTGGATAAATGGTTCATGGTTGAATGCATTTATTATGGATAAGATGGATGGAATGCTAGATTTATTATGGATGGGATAAGATGCTCGCACCTAAACTAGCACACGTAGATGCTCGATTCTACACATGATACCTATTTTCTAGGTTTTCATCATGGTACCTATCCAAAGTGCCACCATAGTGGTTTCACTAGAGGACAATATTTTGTCTTTACTATTTTTAATCCTTTTTCTGATTTTTTTGGATTTTCTGGATTATTTGCTAAAATATTTTAAGCTGATGCTAAACCACCTGGTGTTGTCCATGTAGATGTTTCTTTCATAATTTTCCATTGATATCATGCTTGAAGAAGTTTCTTTGCCAAGATACGTGCAGTTGAATGCAAATTTTGAGAATTTTGTTCTACTTTGCTAATACCAAAGTTAACTCTATCTTTGTGTGCACATCGTAATAGAGTGCCTTTTGAATCCTTATGATGAAGATTTGTTACCAACACATGGTCAAAGTGAGAATTAGATATCATGCATGGATGAGTGGATGGTGTTGTGTGTTTAGAAACAATAGATGGATTGGTTGATAGCTTGGAACCTTTGACTCTCCAAACTTGGGAAGATGAGAAATGATGAGTGGATCTTAAAGTGTGCATGGAATAATTACCAAATTCTTGATATAATTTATACATCTCTTGGGAAGCCTGCATTTTCATTTGTGGACATATTTGATGGATACGTTTCCTTTTTTTATTTTGCCCCATAATTTCTTTGACTAATGGAGTTTGATAGGGATAATATTTATTTTTACTTTTTGGTATCCACTTGTATTTTATTTTTCCATTATGCTTCTCCACTTCTTTTTCGTTTCTAACACTATTCATGCTTTAATTGAAATATTTCTTTTGATGTTGGTCCCAATTTGTAGATGGGGTGATGGGCGGATGAAGATTCATGATGTGGCAGGTTGTAGTATTGGCATTGGTTTCATCATAAAGATTCTTCATGCTCCGTATGTTGACGTTTGCTTGAGATGAAGTTGCCCCCAGTATGGTGGAAATAGTACCTTCATGCTTTGATTCTTCTTGTTTTGAGAGTTCTTGTTAACAAGCATACTCTGATAAATGACTACTACAGATGATGTTATTTCAATTTGCTACTTTGTTGACTCTGGAATATCATGTTTGGTCTGACCTATTTCTTTGAATGGATAATGCTAGATATCTTCATACATGATTTCCTCAATCTGAATTTGGAATAAATCTAATCCCAATGTTGATAACTCAGTTTGACTTTAGGAATCAATAACCTGCCCCTTTTGTGTAATTATGTTAGGAGTAAAAGAATCTTGTTCTGAAAGGAGATCATCTATGTGTCCATCTAAAGAAAGCATCTCATGGGTAGATGGTGGAGTATGTTCTATATGGATATGATCCTTATTTGTGACATCTTGTATAGATAGGAGAGTGTTCATTACCTCATTGTAGTATCTTGGAGATACGAATTCTTGATCTTGATTCATTTTAGAATTTATTTTAACATGCTTTGGATCATGTTCTTGATATGGGTTAGTTTCAAAGGATGGATTACTCATAAAGGGTTCTTCTATATATTCATTAGGCATGGGAAGTGTCTCAATATCCTCTTTATCTTTGAGTGGACTTGGATCAAATGTTGATTTGGGGATTTCTTCAATATTTGCAACCATGAAGTCGAAGGATGTTAATATGTCTTGGAAAGGATCATTGCTATACTTTGGTGGAAGATGTCGATCATGCTTTGGGGTAAAATATTGAGATATGTATTCTAACTCATTAGGTGGTGTAGAGACACTTTCAACATGATCATTGGTGGAAGTATTACCAATCGTAGGATCAAATGATGTTAACATTTATTGAATTGGATCATTGTTGGGTATTGTTATTGGATTTTGATCATGATTTAAAAGTGGCTCTTGGTGTATGTTGATTTGATCATTGGATGAGGTGGAAACATATTAAAGGTGTTCATTGACGGATTGATCTAGAGCACCATTTTCAACAATTGTGGAGGAGAGATTGTGACTATTATTTCTAATGGTTGAACCTTGATCATTGTCCCCAATAGTTTTTTTTTTTATCAATAAGGTTTTCGATGAGATTTTTAAGTCGAATACAATTTTATGTTTTGTGTCCCTTTGTTTTGTGAAAATCACAAATTTTATTTTCATTATACCCTAGTGGTTTCACCACGAGCTCATGATAATTCACATAAACGTGGATTTTAATGATATTTTCTTGTATCAACTGTTGCATGACCCGATTTGATTGGTTCCCCAAGTGGTGTGTATTTTTGTTTTTTTACCTTGTGAGATTTTTACTTTAAATTGACCTTGTGGTGATTGATTTAAGAGATGCGGTGATTGATCTTTGAGATGTGGTGATTGATTTTTTTGTTGATGTTATTGATCTTGATATCCAACTTCTTGACATTGCAGATATTGTTCTTGAGGTGGTTGTGGAGGAAACAAATGCTTTGATGACATGGTTCAACCAATGGAAGAGTGTATTGATTTTGGGGTGGAGATGTGTCTTGGTGATATGAATAATTGAGTTTTTTGAGTGTAGCAATTTTGTTTCACAAGATTTGAACTTGACATTCTTGATATCATTGACTTGGTTGTTGAGCAAGAAAATTTAAAATGCATCCTTGTGGTGTTTGCTTGGGATCATGGAGAAGTTGATTCTAGATAATGTTTTGATTTGGTGTGATCATTAGATTAGGCATTATAGGTTGAATTTGAACATTGTCGTGGTTGGGAATCATATTTCCTTGATTTAGGTAACTTTGATTTTGCATGGTGTTACCTTGACTTGGATCAATACCTAGAGTCATAAACATAGTGCTTGGACTTTGAACAAAATTAGTTTGATTCACAAACATATCTACCCCAAAGTTCACCAAGTGTGAATTTGAAATGCTCAGATTTGGTAAGATAGGATTTGGTATAGTCACATTTGGCATGTATGGATTAGGTGGGATAATGTTGTTTGGAAAGAGACTCATGCATTGAATGTTTGGTTGATAGGTTTTTAAGTTTTGAATTTGATTTAAATATACCATAGGAAAAGGTGGTTCACAACTTAGTTTGGGCATACTTACATTCGTTGTACCATTGAGGTTTGTAGGAGACAATGATTGCATGTATGGATTGTATAAATGTGAGTTTAGATAATTAATTGGTATTGTAAGGCCTTGATAGTTTGGTTGAATTGGATAACTCATGATGTCTAAATCAAGTTTGTACTCCATGTTCCTCTTGTGTTTTTACCTTGTTGCAAAATTGAACCTCTAAAATTTTTAGGACCAATGATGAGATGAAATATGAAAGGGTGAGTGATATGGGTGTTTTAACTTTTAGGAATTTTGGATCAATGCTACACTTTGGTATTTGGTTTTGATGTTTTTATTGGAAAATGGACTTGTAAACCCTAATATGTTAGATGTGTTCTTTAGGATAAACTTGTTCAAATAGGTTCTAATTTAACTTGAGGTATGAGAAAGGATGTATTCTCACACTCTTAACTAAACAAGGTGATTTTTATTTGGTTTAACGATATAATCAAGTCTAGACAATGATGTTTCCAAAGATCTAAATTTTGTTTGGTGGGATGGTATGATAAATGTTTGAGGATGGATGAAGTGTTTGATATGATCCTAGATGGACCTAAGACCTGTTTGTTTACAGGGTCAAGGTAGTGAAGAGCATGATTTTCTCTAAGATAATTTCAAACCAAAAGACCAATGTTTGCATGCAAAACCATATGATTAAAAGATACCAAGAACATGTGTGGGGTTCAATTTATTTCAGCTTGATTAATGAATTATTTTTACCACAAACACTCTCTTGATTATCTCTTTAAACTAGATTTCCTATGTCCCAATTTCTTATCATCCCACAAGGTCCATTATGTGGAAATCAAGGAAATCAAGGAAAAAGTTTCCTAGTGTTGACTTTAGTGAGAGAAAATTGTGGTTAAGTCCAAATACTTAGAAGCCTCTAAGGATGAAATCCCTACGGAAAGCATGAGCACTTGAATTCATCAAAGGTATTTTCTTCCCCTAAAGGGTTTGAAATTTTGAGGATTTTGTGAATGTTTGTTTTCAAGTGTTTTGGATCCAAGCAAAGAGTTTTGATTTTAAAATGATGCACAACCCTAGGATGAAAGAGACAATATTGGTTGAGTTTCCACTTGGACAGATCCATCTATGCTTACTCTCAGTGAATGATTAAATGCATGACTACACAGGCTCCCCCTTTTAGTGCACTCGCTTCTTGGGTCAGCCAAGCATCGGTACCCATGAATCTCCCATGGAATAATTCTCATCTCTACTAAAATTTGTAAGAATGTGGGGTGGCTTCAGAATGATCGTTCTTACACCAACAAACAGTTAAGGTATTTGGCCTTTCCAAACAAGGGGTTTTTAGTGCAGGCATTCCATCCATGAGGGACCATCCATGCGGCAAGAGACAATTACTTCCCTTCTTTCTAGAATGATGCTCGTGATACTCAAAATTTCCTTGAGTACCCACACTTATAAACTGGTTGGAATTTGCTTGGATTTAGCATGTTACCAGTTGGGTCATTCCTTGGGATGATTACTTTTTCCCACCAAGAAGTCCCTCTAAGATAAAAAAAAGTGAGAAAACATATCCATAGTTTGATCAATCTTTTTTGAGAAAAAAAGAGAGAATAGTCACGATATGCTCCACTCACAATCGCAAGATTGGTTGAATTTTAAACCCAAATTGAAATGTAGAGGCAATCTTCTTGAAAACTTAATATAAAAAAAAAAATTGATTCTCAAGATCATCGTGAGGTGTGAGAGAAGTGCATACATCTTTTAGATGATATTACTTTGTGAAAAAAATTACAAAACACCAAATGCACATGCTCATTTTAATTTCCAAAGGAAACATTGAGTTCCTTTTAAAGCCCTGAAATCAAAATGTGAGAGTTGTTTGTCAAATTTTTAGAACCTAAGTTGAAATTTAGTAAGTATCTAATGTTCTTTTTAACCCTTTGCAGCAAAAATGAAAGCTTTGTTAGTGTTATTTTTAGAATCCAAAGAGGTGAGTTGGCCTAAAATAGAAAACAAAAGCATAAAATGGAAGCTCTAAGCATTTAAAAATTCTTTGTCAACTTCAAATTTAATGCTCAATTCTCTTTGGCTCCAAGGTTCTTCAAATATCATTTCTTATGCTTCAAGTCCTTTGTGTGAATGAAATTGATCCTTCCTCTCCTTTTCCTATAAAATAAATTACAAAGTCAATACAAATAAGATTAATTCATCGAATGTAAAACTATGGAAGTATGCACAAGGTATACCACTTATTTGATGAGACTCGAGAAAAATAAAAAATAGTTGTCATGGCATATGAGTTCTATCAAATAATGATGTAAATGTATACACTATTTCAATTTATTTTAGCCAATCATATTTCTACAAAATTAAAGGCCACTCCCACCAAATCTTGGTCTAACAACACTATTTCACCTAATAAAGTTATCTCCATCCCATCATCACCAAATGACTAATGGCACTATCAAATCAGCTTGATTAAAAAAAATAACATAGAGTTAATGATAACTATGGACCTATATTTTGTGAAAACATTAAACAATGAACTATTTGTAGTAGGCTATATACAACTCAAAATGATGAAGGAAAAGCATTGAAAATTGAACATTCAATCACCCAAAAGTAGCCCAACAATCACCAATCTATAGTTTATGATCAGACGCCTTAACCTCATATTTTATTGAAGTTTGAGACTGTATGGATACTTTATTGGTTGATTACTAAAATAGTCCCAAAGAAAATACAAGGCACCCAGCTTAGATTTATATTTTCATGTGTTCAAAACCCTCTTATCACAATCTACAAGAAAACTGTAGTGAGCTTTTTTAGGTAAGAGAAACTAAAAATGAAGAAATGAATCCCCAAAAACTTAATTTCAATACATTGAATTTCAATGACCAAGGAGTTTGATGCATGATTTAAGGAAGACAAGTGAGATTTGATGCAGATAGGATATCTATATTCATCAACCAAAGATTGCAGGCTATAATTCATAAATGCATATGTGTGGTTTATAAAGTTTATGAAATTTGAAATGCATGCGTCATAAAGTGTTTGGAATGCGTGATTTTTGGAATTCACACATTAATTGTTTGAAGATAAAGGCATTTCTCCCACAAATTGTCTCATGGTGCCACTCCTTAAATGTGAATATAAACACCATAAAGTAGTCTCCTTAGTTCCTTCACACCACAATGTTCTGTACAAATAGTTCGTAACATAAATGCCAATTCAAAGTAGATAAACATCTATGTTATAAACATTGGACTATTTATTAGGCTCCTTCAAATTCATGATGCGATGGGATTGATATGATTGGATTGTTGGATTTGATCGATGCCTTAAAGAGATATGAATAGAATTTTCTCACCGACTAACAAGAACAATAGAAGGAGCGCCATCAGATGAAACGTTTGAGAAGGTAGTAAATCAGATGAACCCGCAATTCTCTCGTAAGTGGATCTCACCTACCCTGCTCTCTTTCTAAGACATAAAGATGCATTGCATCACCTTCAAAATGCCAAAAAAAATCTGTAACATGACAAAAATAGAAGAACATGAGATCAATTCCAATCTTAAGCTCAGAAAATATGTTGAGCGACAAGACATAATATCGAAGGAATTTGGTGTAGTACAACTATAGGGTAATGTATGATTATGCTACTAACACAACAAGCAAAGAAAGGACCATCCTAGCATGCAATCTAGTAGATAGCAGTATGTATGTGATGGTAGAGGTCAAAGTAATATTGATATCACTTTGAGAGTGATACACGTCTGGTAAGTTGTAATCCATAGAGGATACATCATTATCATTATCCCCAACTGATTCTCTTTAGCCCACATAGCTCTTAGCAACAAAAATAGAAGGGAAGCACAATAAAGTTATCAAAATTAATAGTTACTTAGAGATACAAAATCCTCTCTTTGAATAGGTATCACCATGATGCCTACAAATTATATCTTCTTACTGGCATACAATAGAAATGAATACAGCAGATAGAATGATAATAAAGAGATTTAGCATAATAGAGTTTACCTAAGCATCATAGTATTTATCTAATGATCGATCATGATTACAAGGCAGATATAGAACTCTGCAGAGTTCTGATATCTACGATCAGATTACTATCTGATAATCTTTACAACTCTAAGCAACTCTATTTATAGTTACAGAATGGCGGTTCATTGCTGTGGTCAGTGCTCAACGCAGTGAAGATAAGATAAGGATAAGAATGAAATATCTTGCATTGAGTAAGACAGCTGCAGTAGTCGCAGATAAGATTCAATCTGATTGTGGGCAGTGGAGTAAATGCATATTACAGAATGCGCTAGAGAAATCAGATATATGTTAGTGGTCAAACCAAGTGGTGGAGAAATTACTTCTAACACTCCCCTTTAATTTTGACACCAATTCTGATTATTATTTTTAATCCTTTTCAATGATGTTTCAACATCTAAAATCTTCAAATACTATAGATCGAATCTAGGAAATCCCACATTTTTGTTGGGATGCTCTAACCACGAGCTCTGGTCCACTTGGTGACTAGTCCATCGTCAGTTCAGGTGTGAAATCTTTGTTTTTCTTCAACACCTCCCATAGAGTCACACTACGGGTGCTCGGGAATCCTACTAGACTCTACTAGCCTCAAACATACTCAAACAAATCCAGAATGCTGCGACATTCAACCATACTTTTTTAATCCATTGACAACTTCACTTGCCTTTGCCCAACTTCATAAACCAATCCTCCTTTTATCTTTTCATCTCTTATCCACTCCTCTCCTTACTTTCTCATGCAGACTTGTGACCAAAAACTTTTTTTTTCTCATTCTCTCTCAACTTGAATAGTTAGCCATAAACCCTTCTACAAAAGATACTAAACTACCATCCAAACTGGACATTACAATCAATAGCTTCTAAACTTCTCGATGGCACCTCTATTCTCCTTCAAGCGTCAGAAGTCTTGCTTATAACTGCAATCTGCACCACAGAAGTTCTCCTACAGCACTGACGGTGTCTCCTTCATTCCAGGTGGTGGTTAAAGCAGCGCTCACATGGATTTTATGAATGGCATCCTCCTTCAGCGAATTTCCTCTAGCAATGGCTCTCCAAGCGATTAAGATATTTGTCTTGCCAACAAACAGCGATTAGTCACTTTTAATTTGGTGCTTCCTCCCTGTGGCTGAGATCTTACAAACTCCAGTTTCTTCATGGCAGTGATTTTATTTTGAGCAGCTCACAAACCATCCTTAGCTAATCTCCCTCAATTTTCATTTCTGGCTCTGATACCATTTGTAGGATCAGAGGGAGATAGAACAATATAAATGAATACAGCAGACAGAATGATAACAAAGAGATTTAGCATAACAGAGTTTATCTAAGCATCATAGTATTTATCTAATGACCGATCATGATTACAAGGCAGATGTAGAACTCTGTAGAGTTCTAATATCTGCAATCAGATTACTATTTGATAATCTTTACAACTCTAAGCAACTCTATTTATAGTTACAGAATGGCGGTTCATTACTGTGGTCAGTACTCAAGGCAGTGAAGATAAGATAAGGATAAGAATGAAATATCTTGCATTGAGTAAGATAGCTACAGTAGTCGCAGATAAGATTCAATCTGATTGTGGGCAGTGGAGTAAATGTGATTATAGGTGGAGTAAATGCATATTGCAGAATGCGCTGGAGAAATCAAATATATGTCGGTGGTCAAACCTTGTTGGCAGAGAAATTACTTCTAACAACTTGGAGATACAAAATCCTCTCTTTCAATAGGTATCACCATGATGCCTACAAATTATATCTTCTTAGTGGCATACAATGAACTCATAATAACTCAACTCGTTATATCCACCTATTACTCTAGGAGAAAAAATGACTTATTGAGGCACTCAATACAAATTCACCTCTTATACTATTTCTCCTTTCCTTGCATAGATGTCAAAATAATTTACATTTAAGAAGTTGGAATTGGGGCTCTGAATCAAAACGGTAATAGGAAATGTGAGCATGAAATCATGATTTCAAGAACCTAAAATTTAATTAATTCCTAACCTCTCCCTATTGCTAGAATTATTTACTCCTTGGAACACATCTTATCATAGTTGTCTACTCATAGTTGCTTCTTGCGTGAAATCTTGATTTTATCACCTACAGGTTTTGATGAAAATGAATACAATAGATGAGTGTAAGATTAAAGACAATCCTTCAAATGATAGGAAAGTCAAAAATCGATTAGCATCTCAGCCTAGTCAGTCAAATTTTAATACAAAGGTAATGAAAATGGGTGCCCAAGCTTGAAGACACATGGACATGCCCAAATATTTTATGCTCCAAGCAAATTTTTGACATTCTAACTTTTAATGATTCAACCAGATGTGATGCCCGAGCAAGAATAAAAGAAAAAAGAAGACTCCTCAATGGGCTGCCTTTCATATGTTTTGATTAAAAGTAGATCACAAAAACTTGATAATGCATTAAAATGAATTTGAAGCCTAATCTAGACAAAGATTCTATAGACCTATTCCATGTGATAGAAAACAAATTAAATTCATTGAATGTGAGCTTGATTTATTCCTCTTCTACCTTAGAAATTAGAGTAAGACTAATAAGATGAAATGGATGAAAATGAAGACTACTTCATGCCCTCCTTCTAGTGCCATAATGTGGATGCCGTTTCTGCATTTTCTCAAAAATAAACAAGCATTAGCATTGCTATTAAACTTAAGCAAACCAAATAGAGCATCCCTATGAGATACTTCATCATGCTACATATGAAAAATGAAAATAAGAAATCAAAACAAACAAATGACAGAACACAAAGACATGATCAAACCTTATCCCATAGTGGGAGTGGTGATCCTTATGATGTGGAAAGGATGCCCTTTCCCACCCCCTGATAAGATCAAACTGATAGTGATGCCAAGATGTAAGTGATGATAATGCAAATGCCCAAAATTGTAGATGAAAAATGAGAAGAAAAGCCTTTTATTTATAGATGACATTGAGAGAAGAAGAGGAAAACTAGATGAGTGTGGGACTAATATTCAACCAATGGCCAAATGCCACTTGTCAAGATGTGAGAGGATGAAGGGTGAGCTCATTTTGGTCATTGTGCAAGTAAGTTCTTATTAGGTGAGTTTGAAATTTAAAAAATACCATTAAAGGCATATGGTTGAGAGATTTGGGCGAAATTTGTTTGAACAAGAAAGTCAAACAAATGGAGTTAATGAGGTAATATTTCTTGGGAATATGCCTTGTGATGGAAAATAGAGATTTAATAAATCAGAATAAATGATTTATTGTGCAAGTTGCATTATCTAGAGGATGTGACATGGATTAGGATTAGTTTTAATAATGGTTTGTTTAATTTAATGGAGGTTAGTTGATTGTGACATTCAACTTAAATATTTGGATTTATTTAAATTAAATGAGAAGATTAGAGATTTAATTAAATATTTGGATTTATTCAATTAAATGAAAGAACTTTAGGAGATTAATTAAATAGAATTGATTTATTTAATTAGAGAGAAGAACATGATTTAGTTAAATAGAATGATATATTTAACTAGATAAAGTTGATCTATCTAATAAAGATTGATTTAATTAAAAGAGAAGAGATGATGAATTTTAATCCGATAAAGATTATTTGATTAAAATGGTTTGACAAATGATAATTAAGGTGGTATGTGCAAGATCATCATGGAAAAAACAACTCCTTAAGTGGCGAAAAATTCAGAAAAATTAGAGTTAGGAAACTTGACATAAAAATTTGAATAAGTTATCTATATTATTTCAAAAATATGTGAGAATAGAATTTGTATAAAATTGAATCTAGTTTCTAAATTACTAGGTTTATTTACAAATAAATAAAATCTATTTAGTGAAAATTTGAAATTTCAATACATTAGTACTTAAATTTGAAGGAAAAAATAAGAAGTAGGTGTTTGTCTAACCACCCTAACCACATTAAAATGATAATATTTTTCTAGAATATTTTAGATATAAGTAGAGGAATCATTTCCTGATGTTATGCATATTTGTTTCTAATTTTTTTTTGAGTAAATAATTAATTATAATTTTTTTATGACAACTTTTAAAAATATATAAAGACTCATATGTCTAACCACCTTAACTTGGTCAAACCTTCATGAAATTCATTCTTTTATTTTTTAATCTTATATTATTTGAAGCATAGAATGTGATGAATGTTTTTCATTCAAAAAATATGATACCATTTGAAAGCTATATTTTTTTTCAATCAGCCTAAAAATCAAGACTTTAGTCGTAATTCAATAGAAAATGAATTATAATTATTTATTAAATTCAAAGTAAAGAATAATTTATATTGGTGGAACACTGAGAATCTCGTTTTAAAAACTCTTTTTGTTTCATCAATTTTGGGTAAAAAAAAGGTCGTCAGCCACATACGCACTAGATTGCCACTTTTTGGCCCATCATGATCCTGCACATACCCAAAGACGAAATGAAATTATTGATTCTAGATTAGGTGCATGTATATTTTACGTTCCTACAACTCATTCACCATAATGTGCTCAAGCTTCCTCCACTCACATCTTGACAAGTGGCATTTGGCCATTTGTTGAAGATTAGACCCACATTCATCCATTTTTCAACTTCTTCTCTCAATCTCATCTATAAATAAGAGGTTTTTCTTCTCATTTTGGCATCCACAAGTTATGAATTTTTTAATCCATCATCTTATTAACAAGTTCACTATTGTCATTCAAATTCATAGAATTTTTATAGCATCTTCATCATCCAAGAGCTTATCAAGGATTGGGAAAGGGCTCCTTTTCATATCAAAGGTGCACCAATGCACTATGAGATAAGATTTTATTCATGTTATTGTGTGTTTTATTTAGCTTTCTTGTTTTCTTGATTGCATACTTAACATGATTTAGTATTTAATAGTTCAATGTTGTCATTTTCTTTGTTTTAAATAACTAACCATGCTAAGAGTGTGTTGGATTTTTTAAGCAATTTGCATATTTCACCATCTACAAACATCACCTATTGCAGATTCATATTCCAAAGATGATTCATCAAGAGCCTCGAGTGATACATTATAGCACATTTAGTTCAATGGGAGAAAATTCTTCCGGACATCTCTTGTTTATTTTTAGAGTCCCTCTGTTTGGATCTAGATGACACTATTGAGGACATACGACTTCTCTTTGAGGACCACTCTTTTGTCCTTGAATTTACTACTTCTGAGTTTAGAGTTGCTTCTTTGAAAGATTCTAATGAATTATTGCAGTAGGATATCTATAGTATTATTTATTTACCTTGGGATGATCTGGGTAAGTGCCCCAATCTGTGACACAATTTTGGCTCTTAAGATGCCACTTTTTTTTTTTTAAATCAGCAAAATCTGATTTGCACAAGAAAATGAAGATAGTTAAGCTCAAAATTTCAAGATGCGGCAAGAACAAAAGTTGAAATTCTCTCAATCTAGTTTCTAAACTACTATTATTTTTTAAAATTAATGAAGATTAAGAGTCTCAAAAAGGGGCGGGCCAAAACAAGTCATGTTTTTATCAAAAAAATAGCATAGCACTTGAGGGCTCCCCCTTTTTTGGTTAACTTTTTTTTTAGAATTTCAAAAATCCCAAAGGTGAGAAATTAGCTAACACGATGTAGTTTATCCTCCTTCTTTCAAATAATTTTTTCAATGAATATATAATATTTTATGAATTTTAAAAGTGGACACGTCCTAAAAAGCTTAAATTTGAGTGTGCTCCCCCCAAATGTTTTTGCAAACTAATTGAAATTTGATTTTTTTTTTTCATCATGTGTAAAATAGAGTCTAGATTCAAAAAACGTAATTTGTTTCACATTTCGATGAACATGTAAAAATCTATCCTAAACCTAGCACATGTTGGTTTTTGACCAAAAATGAAGGCATTTACAATAAAAGTCATGGATCCAAACCTTAACAAAATCAAAATGATTTTTTTTTATATATTTAGATAGCTAAGATAGAGGCTAATGCTATCACGGTTTTTTATAAACTTGCATTGAAGGATGTGCAAATGAGATAGAGAGCACAAATGAAAATATGAGAAAATTTAGCAAATCTTGTTAATTAACACATCTAAAGCAGGCCATTTGGTGTCTACTTTGCACAAAACTAGATTTTTTCTTTCTCTGTCAGGGAAACTATATACATGAAATAAACATTTAAGTATAAGTTGAAATTTACATATGGACATTTAATTTCTTATACTTTAAGTTATATTTCATGTATATATAGGCAGGATGTTTGAGAGTGGTTTCAAATCTCTAAGAGTTATAATGCAAATTCTAGTTTTTGGAAGATCTTAAAAATTTCAGACTTAGTCAAATTTCAGTAATTAGCATGTCAAATTTCAATAATCAGGAGGTCAAATTTTAGTACTCAAGAAGTCAAATTTCATCTTTCTCTCTCTATCTCACTCATTTTCATCTCTTATTCTCTAGACCTCTCTCTCTCTCACTATATCCATCCTTTTATCTAACAGTATCTTCCTTGAGCTCAATAACTATGTCTCTACATGTCCATCTTTCTCTCCTTCCCTCTCCAATATCTACATCCCTCCCCGCTTCCCTCTCTACATTTTTCTATCTCTCATCCATCTCCTTTTATCTATATATATATATCTCTACTCTCTATACCTACCTATCCCTCCCTCCGTCCCTCCCTCTCCTCTCTTTCTCTCTCTCTTTGCTTCCCTCGCTCTCTCCTCCCCTCTCTACTCTCTATCTTTCCATTCTCTCTCTCCTTCCCTCTCTAGTTCTCTCTATCTCACTTCTCTCTCCTTCCCTCTCTAGTTCTCTCTATCTCACTTATCTCTCCTTCCCTCTCTAGTTCTCTCTATCTCAATTCTCTCTCCTTCCCTCCCTCCCACTCTAATTTTCTCTATCTCCCTCTCTCTCCTTCCCTTTCTACTTCTCTTTGTCTCACCTCTCTTTCTCCCCCTCTCTCTCTCCCTCTCTTCCTTTCACCCACCTTTTCTTTCTACTTCTCGCTATCTAACCTATCCCTCTATACATCTTTCTCTCTGCCCCCTCCTTCCATCTCAATATCTCCACCTTCCCCCTTATCTCTCTACTTTTAAGCTCCATCACACATCTCTATCACCTATCTCACTTCTCTCTTTCCCCTTCCCTCTCTATTATCTTTCTCTCTATCTCACCCCTCTCTCCCTACCTATCAGTCCCTCCTCTCTCTTATCTCTCTCACCTCTCTCTCTCCATCCCTACCTCTTCCTCCCTCTCTCCTTCCCTCTATACTTCTCTTTATCTCCTCCTCCCTCTATCTACCTAGACCTCTCTCTATTTTTTTCTCACCTCTCTCTCCATCCCTACCTCTCCCTATATCTCTCCTTTCATATCTACTTCTCTCTACCTAGTTGTCCCTCTATACCTATTTCTCTCTCCTCCTTGCCTCCTCTCTCTCAATATCTCCACCTTTCCCTCTCTAATTCTCTCTCTATCACCTCTCTCTATCTCTCTCCTCTCTCCTCCCTCTCTACTCTCTCTGTCTCTCCGTCCATCCCCTTCTTTCTATCTCTCATCTCTCCCTCCCCCTCTTTCTATATCTCTATTTCTACTCTCTACCTATATCTCTCT
>CM021105.1:495800048-495842978 GCA_007115665.2 Sequoiadendron giganteum
CTCTCCCTCATCCCCCTCTCTCTCTCAAGACTCTCCCTCCTACCCGCTCTCTCTCTTAGGTCTCTCACTCACTCACTCACCCCCTCTATCTCTCTCCCCTCTAACCTTAACCCTAAACCCTAAACCCTAAAAACTTATCCCTTAAACCCTCTATAATATACCCTTAACCCTCTACCCTCTATCTGTCTCCCACTCCCTCCCTCCCTCCCTCTCTTTATCAAGTCTCTCCCTCCTACCTCTTCTCCCTCTATCAGGTCTCTCTCTCTCTCACTCCTTTTATCTCTATCCCTTCTACCCTGAACCCTCTGCTCCTACCATCTATCTTCCATTAAACTCCTTAAACCTTAAACCCTTAACCTTTTAACCATTGGAACCTCTAAACCCCTTAAAAATCTTGCCCTCTACCCTATCTCTCTCCAACTCTCTCAATTCCTCTCCCTCTCTCAAGTCTCTCTCTCTCACTCACTCTCTCTATCTATCTCCCCTCCATCATTAACCCTTAACCATTAAACCTTCTACCCTACCCTCTATCTATCTCCAAGTTCCCTCCCTCCCTCTCTCTCTCTCTCAAGTCTCTCCCTCCTACTTCCTCTCCCTCTTTTAGGTCTCTCTCTCACTCATTCACTCCTATCTCTCTCCTCTCTCCCCTTAAGCCTCTACCCTCTACCCTCTAACCTCTACCATTAACTCTTAACCCTCTACCCTCTATCTCTTTTCTACTCCCTCCCTCTCTCTCTCTCACTAACTCCCTATATATCTCTCTCCTTTATCCTTAAATCTAAACCCTAAACCCTTAGCCCTTAAACCCTTGAACACTCTACCCTCTACTTCTCTTTAACTCGTCCCACCTCTATCTACCTAGACCTCTATTTGTTTTTTTCTCAACTCTCTCTCCATCCCTACCTCTCCCTCTATCTTTGCTTTCATATCTACTTCTCTCTACCTATTTGTCCCTCTATACCGATTTCTCTCTCCCTCCTTGCCTCCTCTCTCTCAATATCTCTACCTTCTTTCCCTCTCTACTTCTCTCTCTCTCTCTACCCATAACCCTAAACCCTAAACACTTAAAACCCTCTACCCTCTATCTCTCTCCTACTCCCTCTCCCTCTCTCTCTCTAAATTATCTCCCTCCTACCCCCTCTCCCTCTCTCAATTATCTCTCACTAACTTACTCCTTCTATGTCTCTCACCTCTCCCCTTATCCCTCTACCCTTAACACTTAAACCCTTAAACCCTCTACCCTGAACCCTTAACCATCTACCCTTAACCCTCTACCCTCTATCTCTCTCCCACTCCCTCCCTCTCTCTCTCAAGATTCTCCCTCCTACCCCCTCTCCCTCTCTTAGGTCTCTCTCTCTCTCTCACTCACTCACTCACTCCCTCTATCTCTCTCCCCTCTCCCCTTAACCCTAAACCCTAAACCCTAAACCCTTAACCCTTAAATCCTCTACCCTTAACTATCTAACCTCTATCTCTCTCCTACTTCATGCCTCTCTCTCTCAAGAATCTCCCTCCATCTCTCCCTCCATCCATCACACCTTCTCTTCCCTAATCCCTCAACCCTTAAAACCTTGAACACTCAAGCCTAAACCCTCAACCCTCAACCCTTAAATCCTAAACCTCTAAACCCTCTACCCTCTACCCTCAACCCAATACCCTCAACCCTAATCCATCAACCCTTAAACCCAATTAAACTCTCTACCCTAATCCCTCCACCCTCAACCATTAAACCCTCATCCCTCAACCCTCTACCTTCAATCCTAAACCCTTAACCCTAAAACCTTAACCCCTATACCTTTTACCCTATATGTTGGACCCTGAACCCTAATCCATCAACCCTATACACTCAACCCTCTACCCTTAAACCCTAGACTGTTAAACCATTAACCCTCAATTCTCAACCCTTAACCCCCAACCCTTAATCCCTTAATCCTCAACCATTAAACCCTAAACCCCGAACCCTTACACCCTCTACCTTATACATTAGACCCTCAATGCTAATCCTTCAACCATATACCCTTAAACCTATACCTTAAAGCCTCTACCCTCAACCCTAAACCATTAAACCTTCTACCCTCTACCTTCAACCCTCTACCCTCTACTCTATACCCTCAACCCAATACCCTAAACCATCAATCATATACCCTCAATTTGCAATCCTTTATCTTATACATTAGATCCTAAACCCTCATATATCTCTATCCCTCTCTCCTCTTCTCTCCTTCTCTCTATCTCACTTCTCCCTCCATCTCTCCCTCCATCTCCCCCTCCATCCTTCCCTCCCTCTCTACCCTAATACATCAACCCTATACCGTCAACCCTTAAACCCAAGTAAAATCTATATCCTAATCCCTCAAACCTCAACCCTTAATCCCTCGACCCTTAAAACCTCCACCCTATACCCTATACCCTCTACCATCTATCATCAACCCTCAACCCTCAACCCACAACTCTCAACCCTTAAACCCTCAAGCCTCTACCCTCTACCCTCTAACCTATAAATTAAACCCTCAACCCTCAATTCTCAACCCTTGACCCTTAATACCTCAACCCTAGGTAGGTATGGGAACATAGGTGAGATACAGAGTGATGAAGGGAGAGGGAGGTAAAAAAAGGGATAGGGGAGATAAATATAGGTAGAGAGGGTAGGAGATGTAGAGAGAGGAGAGATAGAGAAAATTAGAGAGGGGAGGGAGGGACAATTAGGGAGGAGATAGAGGTATGTGTGTGTGTGAGAGAGAGAGAGAGAGAGAGAGAGAGAGAGAGAGAGGAGACAAGTTGAGATATATTGTGATGGAGGGAGAAGTGGGTAAAGAGAGGGATAGGTGGATAAAGATAAATATAGAGGGAAGGAGATGCAGAAAGAGATGATAGATAGAGAGAAGTGGAGAGTGGGGGGATGGTGGGAGAGGAAAAGAGGAGATAGGGGTGAGTGTGTGTGAGAGGGAGAGAGAGTGAGAGGAGAGAAAATGAGGGGACAAAGGAAGGGAGAGAGAGAGAGAAATAGATTAGAGAGGGAAGGGGGGAGAGATATAGAGTAGAGGGGGAAGGAGAGAGTAAGAGAGAAATATGGGTGAGTGAGGGAGTGGTAGGTAGTGGAGGGAGAGGTAGGTAGAGAGGGAAGGAGAGGGATGGATAGGAGGGAGAGAGGGAAGGAGGGAGAGTTAGATGGAGAGAGTGGTGAGATAGAGAGTAGAGAGGTAAGGAGAGAATGAGAAATAAA
Organism: Sequoiadendron giganteum; assembly: GCA_007115665.2. Classification (NCBI taxonomy): domain Eukaryota; kingdom Viridiplantae; phylum Streptophyta; class Pinopsida; order Cupressales; family Cupressaceae; genus Sequoiadendron; species Sequoiadendron giganteum. Next base: position 495,803,272 of record CM021105.1, read on the forward strand.
GATAAAGAGAGAGAGGGAGGTTGGAGGGAGGGAGAGGTAGAAAGGGATACGTGATACATAGAGATGGGATGAGGGAAAGTGGGATAGATAGATAATGGTGATTTAGAGAGGATGGAGTGAGAGGGAAGGAGGGAAGTTGGGAGAGAGGGAATGGTGATTTAGAGAGGAGAGGGGATAGGTAGAGATAAAGATAATGCTGAGATAGAGAGGAGAGAGTGAGAGAGAAAGATAGGGATGGAGAGACAAAGAGAGAGAGGTAGAGCAAGGGAGAGGAGAGATGGATAGTAGAGAGGGAAAGAAGTAGGGAAGGAGGCATAAGTGAGATAGAGAGGGATGGAGAGAGGGAGAGAGAATGATGGAGGGAGAGTTATGTATAGAGAGGGAAAGCGAGAGGAGAGATAAAGAGTAGAGAGGGGAGGGAGAGGTAGGGAGATAGAGGTGTGTGTGTGAGTGAGAGAGAGAGAATGGTGAGATAGAGAAAAATATCGATTGAGAGAAAAAGAGGGGAGGGAGGGAGGGACAATAGTGAGAGAGATTGGGAGGAGAGACAAAAAGAAGTGGAGGGAGGGTGAGGTTGAGAGAGGGAAGGATGGATGGAGGGAGTGTTAGCGAGGGAGATAGAGAGAGTGGTGAGATAGAGAGGGGAGAGTGAGAGGGAGGGAGAGAGAATTATGAGATAGAGAGGAGAGAGCTAGAGAGAAAGTGGGGGAAGAGAGGGATAAAGAGTGAGAGAGAGATTTAGGTAGAGGGGGGAGAGGAGAGATATAGAGTAGAGAGGGAAAGAGGTAGGGAGGGAGACATAAGTGAGATATAAAGTGATGGAGGGAGAGGTAGGTAAAGAGAGAGAGGGGAGGGGGGGAGGCAGATGTAGGGAGGAGATAGAGGGGTGAGAGAGAGAGAGAGAGAGAGAGAGAGAGCAAGGGAGAGAGAGAGAGGGAGTGGAGAGATAGAGAGCAGAGATAAGGACAGAGAAATTTGATACAACTTGTTGACTACTAAAATTTGCCTCCTCATTATTGAAATTTGAATTGCTGATTACTGAAATTTGACTAAATCTAAAATTTTTAAGATCTTCCAAAAACTAGAATTTGCATTATAATTCCTAGAGACCTGAAACCACTCTCAAACATCCTTCATATATATATGTAATATAACTTAAAGTATAATAATGTAAATGTCCATATGTAAATGTAAACTTATCCTTAAATGTTTATTTCATGTATATAGTTTCCTTGGAAGAGAAAGCAAAAATAAAAGATTTTAGAAAATTGCATTCCCAAATTCATTGCAAAAGGAAAGAGAACTCACACTTGTTCACTCATTGCAAAATTCAAGCCATTTGGCACTGTCCAAATTTGGTGATCGCAATATGGCCTATTATGGTTTTTTTTTTGCAATTTGGCATCAAAATTGTCTCACAGATTGGTGCTCTTACCCATCTATTGACAGGTATTTCAAACTTGTTTATGGATACACATATTTCATATTTATGGGACACTATTGAGTGTATTCATTTTCTCTTTCATTAAGTTTATTCTTCTTCAGTTGCTATGAGGGAATGCTTTGACCCTCTTGTTCACTCTCTAAATGATCATTCATCAAAGTTTGACATGAGTGAGGACACTTTGGATCATCATTTGGAGAAGACATCTTCAAAGGAGATACTTGAGTTTTTGACTTATGTTCTACATCAATCTCTAGAAGATTTTGATTTTTCATCCTAACAAGTGTTGCCTAGAACACCTGATTTGATTGTGGTAGCTTTTAACATTGACATGGGGATACTTGAGTTAACTTTAGATACTTCATACATTCTGCACATTCTTCCTACATATTCCTTTCAGGACTTAGGAAATTGTGTGCTTACACCTTGGGTTATGTTTCTTGTTAAGGGGAGGAATTTTGTTCGATGATCATGGAATATCTTCTCCATCTAGTTTCGAGCATTGACCATTTGATCTCTTGAGGGGGGATACTTAGTCCTTCTCTTCTTCTTGTCTCTCTATCATGGGGGCTATTCTCTCTTTTTGTCGAGGGATTCTTCTTCTTTGGGGGGGAGATTTTATATGTATATGGTACCTAAAATGGCCTCATTAGCCAAGACCTCTCATCTTTCACATCCTCCTAATTTATGTTTAAGGTGGGGTGTTGGTGTAGGATTTTATTTTTCTAGTGGATTAATTTATTTTCCCTTAGTCCTAGGCTTTTCCTACTCTTAATTAAGCTTACTTAGGTGTTAGTTTGAATATTAAAGTCTTGTACCTAGTAATTTATTCCACTAGATAATCAGGGGACACATTGACATGTAAAGTTTACTTAGGATATAAGATTCCTTCTAGAAGTCTTAGTTGGATTTTATGGAAGTCATACCTTATCTATGCATAATTTCCTATGTAGTTAGTTAGTTGTCACATGTGATAGGATTAAGACTCTTGTCATGATCTTGTCTAATCCTATCTCACTCCTTTCCTATATAAGCAAGCCTTCATGTGTACATTTTCATCAAGAAATCTTGGAAGTGCTTAATATATTCTATAATATTGACATTGCATAATCTCTCATAGTTTTTGTGTGCATTATTTTTTCTTTTCTAGTTTATTTAGCTTTGATTTTCTCTTAAAATTGTCATTGTGTTATTCAATCCATTTCAGTTTTTTTTAATAGTATTATTATTAATTTTTATTAATATAATATATACAAAGAAGAAATTTGGCTTAATTATCATTTTCAAAAATAGGCCTACCCAAATTTGGGAGTGTATCTAAAGTTCATTGATGTTGTTTTGATTAAAACTATGGGTTCTACTATTTTACTAATCTATAATTTTTTATAAGAGGAGAAGTTTTTGTAGCCTATTGTCAGGGAAAACTTTAGCAGTGAATCTTTGCCGATTCGCAAATGATAGAAATTGAGACCTCTAGAAATGGTGAATAGTACAAGCTAAACAGGAGACTGAATCGCCAAGTTTTTACAAAAATATGATTTTGTCTCGATTAATTTGTCTATGCATTATTTTTTAAACTCATAAATCCAATTTGATTCGTCATGTCAACAATGCATTATTAGAACCGATTCACTAGTAGTTTATACTATAATTACAAATATTAATTATAATTGCTAGTAATATAATATTCCTACCAATAATTTTGGTGCAATATTGCCACAATAATAAATTAACATTTAATTTCAAGGATATTTTAGCCTTGAATGAGGCTTTTATTTATCGTCATCAATTAGATTTTTAATCAAATGGTTGCAGGTTGATTATGTGACCAAATACGCATGTTCCTTTTAAAAGGCTTGTTGAGGCCTAGAATTTGTTTTGGGCCACATGATTAAATCTAATTGTGTGGCCCAAAACAAATAATGGGCCTCAACAAGCCTTTTAAAAGGCACATGTGTATTAGGTCATGGAATCAACCCGCAACCACTCAATTAGAAAGCTAATCGATGGTAACATTTTCACTTTTCATTAAGTCTTACTTTTAAAGTGAGATTTTTAATAAACACTTAATCCATATGTGCTCCAATGCATTTTCAATAGTCAATTTATGTTTCCCCGGGCCCAAAGGGCGTTGCCCCTTGACCCTAAAAGGAGCTTTGCCCTCTTGACCCTACTAGTGGTTGCCACCCCAAGCCCCTACTTCAACATTACAAAAAAAAAAAAATATGGGAGAACTCCATAGACCAACTATGCAAATTTTTAAAGGAGAGATTCACCATTGTAATCAATCTTTTTAGTGATTATTTTCTAGGATTCACCACTGCAATGATTATTTTTACCAATTATTCATTGAGATTCGCGGGGATTTTACAATTTTTTTAATAATGTAGTTACATTCACTAGGTTTTTTTTTTTTTCAAATAAAAGGAAAGATTCGCCAAGATTTTACACCTTCGCTAAGGGAGTTTTTTTTTAAGTTTTCATTGCCTATTGTTCCTACTTATTAAATAATTTTATTTTTTCTTGGTAGACCATGCAATGAGTAGTATAAAAATGTAAATTCTATGTTTAGAATCATTAAATACATATAACATCTTGACCTAATTCTCATGTGCTAACAATATCCCATGAATGTGTGCTTCATATTTCTTTTTATATGTATAGTAGAACTCTATATACAGCCAAGAATTTTTTCCTTGAGGGATAATCAAAATTTTACACCAATTCTATCTCCTTGTTTTTATTTGGATGCATCAAACCTCAAAGTCCAAAACTACTCTTTTTAAGATTAAGGAAGCTTTGGATTTTTTCTTATAGAAATAATTTTTAAGATATTTATGAGCAAGTGGATGGATATTTCTATTGATGTAAAATTTGCACTCTTAGAAATTCAATGTTTGGGAATATTGGATGTTGTAGGGATTCTAAAGTTTCTTTTAGTTTTATAGTATTAGGTGGAAAATTGATATTGTAGATATTCTTTTACTTTCCAACAATAATAAGAAAGATGGAACAACTAAACTAAGAATATGTTGAACAATGTTACCATAGTTGAACATGTTAATATAGACAAATACCAAAACAAAAAAACACAAAAATAGTCCTCTTCTCATCCAATTTGAGAATTAAATAGAGCTCTCCAATTTGGCATGTCTCATTTTAAAGGTTGTTGTTGTCATCGACCTCCCAGGAGCACCATCTGTAAAAATAACCTTTACAAAAAATGAAAGAGGCAACATAAGGCCATTTCACCAAATATGAGTCCATAAATTTGAGATGATTAAAATACATATGGTACAGGCCTCTAAAGCCATGAGATAGGTGACAGGTAAACAACTACCTGATATAGGAAATAAAACCACTCGATTAATTTACCCTAAGATAAACTTAACATAGTAACACCCCCCTTAAGTGCAAACTTAGGGAGAATTATTATGCAAAATGAAGATGAAATATGGTTCTTGACTACATAAGCATGTTAGGTACCCATTTACAATGCAAAAATAAATCTCTCACAACTAGAGAAAAGGAGAAAAAACCTATGAGAAAAAAACCCTCTCCAAAAGAGAAGAGAAAAAAAAAATGATGCATGGATGGAGGACTCAATCACACCCCCAGGGACTACATACATCATATATATACAATCAATGGCCCCCCCATAAGATGGAAAGAGAGAGACTGTGCCCCACTCCCCACAGTCTGTAATCATCTAGATAAAAATGGTAAGTTCCTGAAGACAAAACATAATCCAATGTTGACAAACAACTTATCTCCTTTTGGAAGAAACAAAACCAAATACAAATGCAGGAAGGCTTCCCATTCTGGATATGAATTGAAAGAATGAAGCATGAAGATGTATGATGATGTCTCTTAAATATGCTCATGTGTCACCAAGAGCTTGGAAGATGAAGCCACAAACCAATTAGGAACATGCCCAATCACAATAGAAGGTGACAAACAAGGTATGACTAGAAACTGATTCTAAACATTCTCTAGAGACTAAGATGGAGTGAAAATAGTTGTACCACAACTATCATCAAATAGGAGGGATATACCCTCAAATGCGTCTTCCAAGTTAGAAATGTGAGATTCCATGAACAATGAACCAATGTCTAGAAAATATGAATCCCAAACAAGTAGGCAATGAAATACTTGTTGTAATGAATCAAAAGATGTTTGCAATGAATCAACAACACAAGATGAATGTTCCTACTAAACAAGAATGATAGGAGCCTCAATCAATGACTCCACATAATGAATCACTGAAGGTTAAGGTACATCAACTATCCCCGATGGAGAAGAAGAAGCATCTAAAGAATCCTCGTCATCCTCATTTGAAGACTCAAAGTATTCAAAAACTTCAAACTCTTGCATAGTAGCGTGATCATAGGGTATCATGTCTAAAAAATGAAGAGGCACAAGACAATCTGAAATAGGATCATCTGGGAATAGCTAAGTATCAGGATCTCCGTGTATTTCCCAAACTTTAGTCTAAAAAATATGAGGACACTCAAAATGATCAATTGCATTCAAAGTGGCATTAACAATATGTATTGCAATAACTTCTATGATAAGATGGAAAGAGAGAGACTATGTGGCCCCCCTCCACAATATGTAATCATCTAGAAAAATGGTAAGTTCTTGAAGACAAAACATAATCCAATGTTGACAAACAACTTTTCTCCTTTTGGAAGAAACAAAACCAAATACAAATGTAGGAAGGCTTCCCATTCTGGATATGAATTGAAAGAATGAAGCATGAAGATGTATGATGATGTCTCTTAAATATGCTCATGTGTCACCAAGAGCTTGGAAGATGAAGCCACAAACCAATTAGGAACATGCCCAATCACAATAGAAGGTGACAAACAAGGTATGACTAGAAACTGATTCTAAACATTCTCTAGAGACTAAGATGGAGTGACAATAGTTGTACCACAACTATCATCAAATAGGAGGGATATACCCTCAAATGCATCTTCCAAGTTAGAAATGTGAGATTCCATGAACAATGAACCAATGTCTAGAAAATATGAATCCCAAACAAGCAGACGATGAAATACTTGTTGTAATGAATCAAAAGATGTTCGCAATGAATCAACAACACAAGATGAATGTTCCTACTAAACAAGAATGATAGGAGCCTCAATCAATGACTCCACATAATGAATCACTGAAGGTTAAGGTACATCAACTATGCCTGATGGAGAAGAAGAAGCATCTAAAGAACCTTCGTCATCCTCATTTGAAGACTCAAAGTATTCAAAAACTTCAAACTCTTGCATAGTAGCGTGATCATAGGGTATCATGTCTAAAAAATGAAGAGGCACAAGACAATCTGAAATAGGATCATCTGGGAATAGCTAAGTATCAGGATCTCCATGTATTTCCCAAATTTTAGTCTAAAAAATATGAGGACACTCAAAATGATCAATTGCATTCAAAGTGGCATTATCAATATGTATTGCAATAACTCCTATGACATGATCCTTTTTGCAATTCCATGCAATTTTTTTTCTATCAGTACCAAGAAAGGTAACAAGATTATATAAATGTGGCAACAAATGAAGCCATCTGAGATGTTTTATGATGCAATCTCTCCATTGTTTATAGTTTCCCCTTTTCAACATAATCACAACAGGAGGAAATAAAAATCTCATAATCAACTATAAAAAATCTCCAAGAATACAAAGACATTAACCTTCAACAATAATTAGAAACTCCCAAATACTAAAAATGAAGCCTTCCCAAAATACTTCAAGAAGCAATAATGCAAAAGAGGGCTAAAAATCTGAAAAAAGTTGAGCAAAATATTAAACACCTTATAAAGTTCCCATGCTAAATTAGCAAGCCAAATCATTCACCGTGCACACAAGCAAGACAGCGTCCTACGAAGCTCGCCAATAATGATAAAGGCAAGAGGTTGAATAAGAACACAAAAAGACTCGTTTCACCTAGAGAATGTGGGATAAATGCTCCAAAAAAACACTTCAAAATAAAATGGACCCACACACCACTTCGACTACACAAAAGCCCTAAATAAATCTTTAAGGGAGAACTTTATAAAATATAAAGATTTATATCACCTCCAATGTCTGTGAATCTTCTTCATGCCCTATGTAGGTCCAATACCACAACCTGGAGCATTGACCAGAATGTGGAGACTCAAATTCTCACAGATTGCTCCAAAATATCTACAAAACTTGTAGCTGGAGAATTAATGAATCGTGCCTCAAAATTCTTGCAAAAATATTTGTAGCCTCCCAACAAAACATGTGTCTGCAAAAAAGAAAATCGATCCTCTTCACAATAGAAATTGTGGCTTCTTCAGAACTTAATCATAGCCTTCAACAAAAAAAAATGGCTCTGGATAGTTCACAAATTCCCTGCAATGAAGGCACCTCCAATCAAGTAGAAATCATGACCTCCAAATGGAAAATACCTTCAAATGAAAAATTGAGCCTCCAATCACAAACAACAGTAGGAGAGTAAAACAATTGTAGCCTTAAGGTGAGAATGCCTCCTCCAATGGAGAAATCATTCCCAGCAAACAATGAACAGTTTGCTGGATTTCTTGGCAAAAAATGCAAAAAACCTCTTCAAAAATCACACCTCCACAGCTTGAATGGGTTGAAACGAGCCTTCAAGAAAATGAATGGTCATGCCCAACACAGAATCGTTTCTTTCCAAACTTCAAAAAATCATAGCGTTTGGCAAATACGCCCCTTCACAGCCTCAACAAATCAAGAAGAAATCGTGCCTATGCTCCAAATAACACAATGTCTCCAAATCAGGGTTTCAACATCAATTCGCGGCCTTCCAATGAAGCTCATTTGAGTGTAGAAAAAAAGGGCTCACAAAAAAAAAAGCACCTTCCAAATGGAAGATCATTCTTTCGGCAAGGAAATCGTGCCCCAAAGGAATGATTTTAGGCTTCAAAAACTGAAGAATCAAGCTTCTTCAGCAATGCAGATTTTCCTTTAAAAAAAATAGAACCTACCTCCAAACGGACAAATTCAGGCCTCCCAAAAGAAAATCGCTACCTGCCAAGAATGAATCACACCCAACAACGACAAAATGAATTATCAGAAATAATGCAGATGAAACAATTTTGAAATTTTAAAAATTTTAAATACTGGAACAACTGTAGCAAATAATCGATCTCAAAACTTTCTGATGAAAACTCTTAGGGAAGGATTGCATAATGGTGGGATTGGATACCATTTTGGTGTCATCCACCTCTTAGGGGCACCATCTGCAAAAATAACCTTCATAGAAAACGAGAGAGGCAACACAAGATCATTTCATCAAATATGAGTATAAATTTGAGATGATTAAAATACATATGGTATAGGTTTTTAAAGCTGTGAGATAGGTGACGGGTAAACAACTACCCAATACGGAAAATAAAATCTCTTGATTAATTTACCTTAAGATAAACTTAACACACTAACAAAAGTATCACTTGTTACCTTATAATTAATCTCCTACAAATGTTAAAGATATTTCTGACACGTGTGAGCAATCCTCATCCGACCAATTCTTCTTCAAGTTGGTCTCTCAAACTTGCGAGCAAGGGTAGTGGAAGGGATTCCTTTCTCAACAGTCAATCCATGTGTTACACTAACTCATGATTCACTTCAAAGTTTGACCTCATAATCAAAAGTCGTCACATTTATAAATGGTGGTAGTAGAAAAGGGGTCAAAAATCACATATGATTAACTTTATGAATTTCAAATGAGTCATAACTCATAGTCATATGACCTACTATCTTAGGGGATACATTATAATGTAAAAATAATACATTAAAGTCACTTAAATTTATGAGAAAAAATGACACCACACTTGACACCGAAGTGCTATTTTCCATCACTTGAGATAAGACATACTTCACAACCACAAGGATACATTCCACATCAATCATACCTCAAAACCATACTTTACAATACTAAATATACTTCACATTTTACATTAATCCTATTCTTAATTCCATTAAAAACCTCAAGCATAAATTTAAAGAAAATACCCAATGTCAAACAAAATGAAGAAGATAAATTATAAATATAAAAAAATTATATTTATAGACCATTTCAAACTTCCTAATACTTATTAATTTTTTTAATTTCATAGGAGAGTAAAAGCTATGCAAACATTTTTTTTTTTGAAAAGATTGATTTTTTATAAGAAACATATAAGCAATAACAAAAATAATTAGCTAATAAATCAATATTTAGATAATTGTACGGTAGTACATAAATAAATTCATGAGTTATTACCTTATTTCATGTATCATTAGCTTGCTTAATTACATAAGTGTAGAAAATTATTTAAGTTTCTGTTCATTTTATTAATATTAAAATCAAAACTATTTATTTAACCTCTGTTTTTACTAAAATGTAGTTTCAATATCTAAATAATGTTAAATGAATAATATTTGTCTCAAAGAAAATGAATGTCTTTTGTAATTGAGAGGAAAATTTTAAGCTTCTCCTAGAAGTCTCAATTTTCTCAAAATTGAGCATACATAACATTTAGGCTATGTTTATGATCATTCACATCCATAAATTCCAAACTAATGTTTTTAACTTGGAAAAAATATACTCTTGAAGTGAAATACAAAATTAAGTGTCTGAGCTTCAATTATGTCACTATGATTTTTTCTTCTACACTATTTTAATGTGATATCAAATACATTGTGAAATTCCAATATATTGATAAAATTATAAAATAATAATAATAATAATAGTATCTAGAAGAAATATATAAATCAGATTGTATATTATTTAATGACTGATTATATTATATAATTATATAGAAATATAATAAATTCTTATAATCAAAGAATTAAACATGGTAATAATGTTTGATTTATCGATCAATTATCTAATTTGGTCTCCTCTAAAAATTCAATTGTCAACATTATTACTAACTCATGTTCAATATTTTCATGTTCATGATACCACATAAGTACGTGTAGATGTTGGATGTGCAATTATCTCCAACATCATATCTACAACCAAGATATTGATGTTGGTTGTTTAGTTATCCCCAAGACCCTCTCTACAATCGAATATCCACTTAATTATTAAATAAGGACATTACTACTCATTAGAAACCTCAAGCACCTCTCCTCTTACAACATCTAAATGGAGACATGTCAAGGAACTTATAGTTCCTTTGAAAACCTTTCCAAATGTACTCTATTTTTTCCTTTAAATAATATTTACTATGATTATTTATTCATCTTCCCCTTCATACTTTGCGAGTCTAGTCAACCAACATTAGCAACAACTAACTAATGCTAGACCTTTTTTTTTTTGAAAAAAATCCTTTTTTTTCTTGAACTCTTTAACTAGGTACTTACACTTACACTAGTGTCTACAACAAATTTTATCTACCCTACACTACTCATATCTTATGTGGATTAACTCTTAAGATAATCGTATTTTCTTGGACAATGCCCTCATGAAATCATGTTTAATCAAACTCTGATATCATGAAAATATTATGATAATACTTATACATAAAAAAAATACACACAAACTGAACTATATATTTTGAATCAATGAAAATGATTTTACTATATAATTACATAAATTGTTATCAAAGAACTAAATATAATAACAAACCGTGTCATTGCGAACTCTTCTAAGACTCCTATTGCCACACTATTGACTTTTTTTTTTAAATGACAAAACACAAATATATATATATATATATATGTGTGTGTGTGTGCAATTATCTTGAACATATATGGATAAAAATGCCTGAGCGGAATGGTTTAATTTGACGTTAACAGACCGTCCCCGAAAATGGGAAGGAAGTGGGACAATGATTATTGCTACCCCGTACACTATCTTATCTGGGAGAGAGAACGGAGGTGTCTACGGTTGCGGATGAGAATTCTACAGCAATGGGAGTGTTGTTAGAGTGGACTGCTACTCCATCCTCTCCCGTACCTGATGTATGAAGTAGTTGAAGAGCTTCTTTCAGTTCACTTACAACGTGGCTCATGGCGGGCCTGTCATTTAGTTGCTCCTCTGTACACGACATTATTAACCCTGCAAGCTTAGACATTGCACCTAACTGAATGTTGCCTCCTGCATCTTTATCTATCAAGCTCTCAATATGTCCTTGAGAAATCAGTGACCTTGACTGCAGCAACACAAATCAATATTAATAAATCTAACTACACCATTTTTGATTTCTTGATTGAATGATTTCTAAATCTTTAGCCAATAGTGTTGTCCTTGTGCTTACCCATCTCAGAATGTTAGTCGCCTCACCCGAACTATTTTTATAAATAGGCTTTCTTCCTGACATGATCTCTAAAATTACAATGCCGAAGCTATATACGTCGCTTTTTTCTGTTAAATTCCCAGTGTTGGCATATCTGTGCAAAGAAAACACTCTCAGCATTTCTGTTCTAATTATTCTATATACATTATTAACTGTAGAAAAAAAGACGAAATTAATTTACTGTGGATCAAGGTAGCCAAATGTGCCCTTCACATCCGTTGAAACATGAGTTGCTTCACTAGTTGGTTCATCTTTCGACAGGCCAAAATCTGCTATTTTTGCTTCCATTCTTTCGCTTAGTAATATATTGGCCGATTTGATATCTCTGTGAATTATTTGAGGTTCGCATCCACAATGCAAGTACTCCAATCCTGATTATTACACCATAAATTATTCCACGAATAAAATCGAAATAATAAATATCTTGTGTTGTATCAAGCAATGGACTTACCTTGAGCTGCTTTTAAGGCTATGTCAAGTCTTTTTTTCCAGTCAAGGCGCTGCCTCGGTGGAGATGATCCTGCAAGCATGGTAGAAATATCATCAGTTGACTAGGCAACCTGCCATTTTTTTAAAGTGTAACTGTAATTGTATCATGCAACTTCAAATCTAGAGAAAAAATAAAAGGCAGGAAAGCATCCCAATCAATTGGTTGCCCATCTTTTCAGTGATAATAGATGGGTTTTGGTTGACCATAAACAGTCTACCGCCATCCTTTTAATAAAAAATATTCCTTTACTTACATGACTAATATCCTAAATCTTGGACCTAAAAGGCTTTTATGGATAGTTAAGTACCATCTGAAATTTGGACTTGGTAAAGCTAAATTATAACTGTATCATTTAGGAAGAAAAATGGAGCAGAAGATTGCCATGGAGAAGTTGATGCAAGTTTCCGTTGGGCATAAACTCGTAAATCAATATTCGGTGTTCTCCTTCATAGCAGTATCCAAGTAAAGACACAAGATTTTTATGGCGCACTTTCGAAAGACAGACCACCTGCAAACACATTTTTATTTAAGAAGAAATTAGATAACAAATTATAGAGCTTTAAACCCTGTTAAAGCCCGATTCGGCAGAGAATTAGTCAAACCTCCGTAGTAAATTCACGCGTCCCCTGCTTAGATTTTTCCGACAGTACTTTGACGGCTACCTTCGGTCCGTTCTTTAAGCAGCCGTAGTATACAGGTCCAAAACCTCCTTCCCCAACTTTGTTATTGAAACCATTAGTCATTTCTCTGACTTCTTCGTAATTGTATTCTCTGGAAATTGGTTCGATTAAGACTTCCCGCATTCGGCAAATCGGGGATTCTGTAGCGTGAGGATATTTTCATTAATACAACGAATTACATACCATGGTCGGTGTCGAAAGAAAAATTAGGAAGTAAAACAAGCATACTAGCCTGTAGCTTTCCTTCTTCTGCAATTCCTACGAATAATTAGTATGGCAATACAGCAGATGATGAGTAGTGCTATGCCACCACCAATAGACAAACCGATAATCAATCCTTTGTTTGTAGATTTGCTTCTACAGTAATTTTGGCCTCTGTAACAAAGATGAACATTTCCTGAAAGACTAAAAAACAAACAAATCTGAAATCATCAGAATTTGAAGTCCTAACTGTTAGGTTTCAAGCAAAATGAAAGTTTCCCCAGACCCCTGAATACTGTAATAAATATTTCTCATTTGTAGTAGATATTTAGACTTCACCTGAGATTTAGGTTCTTCTTACTTATCAAACCTGCAGGCAGTGTTCCCGTGAGGTCGTTATTCTCAAGATCACTGAAAGAAAGTTTCATTCGAAAAAGAGGTTTACATTCAAGAAAAATTACCTTCTACCTGATCTCCATAACAAGTCAAATAAATCCCTCCAGATAAAACTTTAGCGCAACTAAAAGAACAGAGAGTTCACGATTTTTTAAGTGTCAAGAAGATACTCACAGTTTCTTCAAGTTTGTCAAAGTAGCCAGCGATTCAGGTATTGTTCCATTTAAATTGTTGTCAGACAGATCACTGGAAAAACATAAACAAAATTTCTTACTTGGAGAGTAAGCAAACAGCTGGTTCCCTATTGGAATAACCATAATGACTTATAACTCTCAACCTTTATCTTCACACTCCTTTGTCTTCTTTAGAAGAAGAAAATGACGGACAAGGCGGAACTTGGAAATGTCAAGGGTTATGAAACATTGCAATGGATCCTAAAAGTTAAACATTGAGCATACATGAGAGGGGCATGTACGTTTGCTGTCAAATTAAATAATTAGAAGATATTATGTTTGAGAGGTTAACTCTTGCCTTTTCTAATACTTAAAAACTAGTCATTCTATTGATCGAGCAGTTCAATTGTTTTCAATTTCCAAAAATAATATAAATATATTGTATTTATGCTATCCGTATATTTATTAATGATAGAATTATTGTGTTTTTTTATAAATTTGTTAGAAATTAACACTTACATAATCTCCAATGCTGTAAGACTGCTAATACCAGCAGGAATACTACCTGTTAAGCCCTTTTTGGATAGATTCCTGAACAATGCACATGTATAAACACTAAATTAAGATAACAAGTTGTTGTTAAATGAAGTAACTAAAAATTGTAAGTATCACTTACAAGATCACAATTCTAGGTGATATATCATCATTGCAAGCTATCCAGTCCCATGAATATTGTAAGGGCAAGCATGGATCACCAACATAAGTGTAGTTTATTTGTTGTTGAATAATAGTTAATGCTTCCACTACAATTTTCAAATTAAAAAATAATTGAATTAGATTTCATATCATAATTAACTTAAATCATAATGTTAAATACATCATATTTTCTTCTAATTTAAATTTCATATTCCATCACATTTATTGCACAATTTTTACCATTGTATTAAAAACCGTCTATTAAGACATTCAATCATGGGGTTCACAAGTTAAATGGAAGTCTAAATAATTTAGAAGTAAAAGAGGAAGTATTATTTATAGGATAATTCAATTTGGTTACTTGCGCATATATTTAAAGTAAGAATTATTGTAGAATTTTTGAAAAATATAAATAGTAAATACTAATTGGTACTGTTTCTTATGAAATTCAACATAGTAATTTGATAGTCTGAATGAATCAATCACACAATTTATCAAGTATTGTATCAAATATTTTACTTTCTCTCAAACAACCCACCTTTATCTTGTTCATTGTGTGCATGTTTTGAAAAATATAGGCAATTATTCTTTCTCAAACACCTAATATTTCGAACCAAATGTAAATTTTAAGCCTAAATTTAGACTATAGAAGAGAATCAACATATTAGGTTCTAGATTTTTAGAAAACGGTTTACAAGGCAAAATCTCATTATTATCGGTATTTGAAGATTTGAATTACATACCATCTGATGTAAATGTTCCTTGTTGATGTTGAGCATTTTGGCGATAAATCTCCAAAGCGCTTGTCATTGGCGATAAAGTGGAACGGTTTGTTGCTCGCAAGCTAAATGCCATATTATTAGTAATACCATAAGGTATGAAGACAGATATGTTTGATGACTGGAGATACATAGGCTGTATAGGACCATCATTAAGCTTGTTATTATCCAAAAACAAGTCAAATTCTCGAATGTTCGTTGCATTCAAATCAGCTTGCAATTCTACAAAATACATCGATATGTAAAGGTTCCCATTTCGACTACTATAACGATGAGGCAAATCCATTACTGATGGGGTGTTAAGGTAGCTTGTTTCTGCTGTTTGCATGACGAGAGATGGAGGTTGGTCATAAGCCACTCCAATAGATAATTTCATTCCACTTGTAATATTAGGAAAGTCTATTGGACTAGGAGACCAAAGTCTATCAAATGGATCATCTGGATATCTGATCATTACAAATGCAATATTATAAGACAGTTTTCAAATTGTAAAAATAAAAACAAACCTAAAAAAATACTAATTTTCGTATAAATAAACATTTTAAGAATGTATCTTTTAAAATTGTGTATTAGATAGACAATTATATAATGCTTTTGCCTTATAGAGAGAAAAACACGTAAATTAATAACTGTTTAATTTCAATTATTTACCGCATGGAAAACTCACCTGATGTCCTTGTCAAGATCTTGAGCTCCAAAATTGCTGTAATCCAGCCTTAAAAGTGAATTAGCTTGGTTGACAGGCCAGTACATGCTCTGATTGAGAGGTCGCAGTTCCAAAGAAGAAATAATGGGCAATCCTTTACTTTCATTGCCTTGGGCAAGGCAAACATGGGTAGGATCGAAATTTGCCATGAAAATGATTTCCTTCTGAACAACATAAGTGCCTGAATCACTAAATGACAAGTCGTACCAAACATCGGTGTCCAGAAGAAGATCAAACTGGGGAGGCAAGTTGCGATTGTCATAGTTCCCATAAGCGAATGTTCCGCGGAGTAGATACTTTCTTCCAATCTCCACTGGTGTCAACAGGTAACAACTTTTCCTTGTTTCGGGAAAACTTCGAAGACTCTTCAATTGTCTTGATTGTTTTCCTCCAGGAGTTGAAAGATTTACTTTTTGTCCAGAATTGATGTAAGCGTCATCTGGCATCCATTGTATTCCAGCATCATCTGTGTAGTTCTCAGTGCCTCCGCAGTCGAGGCTAATGAATCCTGCAAACATTCATCAATGTTATTAAACACATACCGGATATTTGCTTTGCTACTATGATACCAGAAACGAGAAATGGAAATCCTCAACGATAAGGAGAAACGAGATATTTAAAATTGCTATAAGAAACGGATATGTATATAAAACAGTTTTATTATAATTTTATTTAACACAAATAAACCTAAAAATTGCTGGAAAACCAGAGACAAGCAAAAAAGCCAGATTGCTACAGAAAAAGAGGAACGAAACACAGCAACAGCTTATAGCAGAAATATTAAAAAAAAAACATAGTTTTCATTAATTCCTTTAGTAAACAGAGCTGCCAGCGCTCTCTTACAGTCCTGTCTTGTTTGTTCATTCAAAAAACCAGAGTATCTTCCCCTAATTCATTTTCCAAAAATAGAGCTTCATTTCCAGCAACGAAGAAGTTTCTAGATACATAAAAGAAGAAGGGTCTAGATTCATCGAAGAAGATAGAAGAAGAAAGTAAAGAGAAGTAAATGTGGTAGATGTTACAGTTGAACTACGGTGGTAGATAAAATGATTAGATAGAAAAAAGAGCAGGCTTAAAGACAACTACAGACTGTCCATTAAACTACGCATAAAACACCAAGATCGTGGCAGTTAAGTAAAAGAAAGACTGGAAATGTAAAGCTCCACATGGCTAGTGAAGGCATGGTTTAACTTCAGAACAAACTACCACATCACATAATTAAACAACTGCACTTCTGCCTGGGTGTGATATAAGGGAGATCATAGCATAAATAAAGCAGGCATCATAATCTAATAGCTTAAGCGGTTGCAGGAAAGGGCTAATCAGAATTTTAGGACTTACCAGGTTGACTACATACAGGGGAAAGAAAAATGGCAGCCACCATCAACAGACTCAACGTCTTCCGAATCATTATGAAGAACAATTAGCTAATCTAATAGCATTGCATTCTCAAGTATAAATAAGAAATCAAATCAGTGAATAAGAATATTCATTACGTATAAGCCAAAGCGAGCGATTTCTTCCTATATTTCTTGTAAGCACCCAGCCGGCTATTTAGAGTAGAAAATTCCAAATCATTATCAAGAGCGATCACATAATATTTATTAATTGTAAGAAATAATTATGAGCGACGAGTTTCTTGGAAAATCTCAAAGAAGTGGGCGATAGTAACTTTTTTCTTTTTGGGGTTTTATTATTATTATTATTATTAATTCTGTAATTAAAAAATGGGCGATAACAAATTTTCCTCTCGTATGTTTGACCGTAGTGTAGAATTGCATATTCGATTGTGCAACTACCGAATGGTTACATAGATTCTATCAATTTGAAATATATTAGTGCCAGCCATATCAAAACAATAATAAGGATCTTTTCTCTTTTAACAATTATTATTCTTAATCACGTCTCAATATTTTGTATTTATATCGGTATTTTTTATTATTTTATTTCAATTATTTTTATGAATATTATTTATATTATCATTTGTAAAATAATCTTGCACATATTTACAAAAAGGTTGGTGGAATTTAAATGTAAGTTCAAATGGAATTATGTTGAAAATATTAATTCCAACAATTTCAATTACTCCACCAACTCTCTCTCAACATTGCTACCTAAGACTTCAACTCTCTTGTCCTTCAGGCTCAATACAAGCATGTGAAACATATCTTCTTTAGCTCAGTTCAACTCATCTACAACTCCATTCTCTACATACATGACAAAAATAAATATGAAATTGTCTATACAATTTTCCATCACAATTTTCCCACAATGTGAAATATTTTGAGAATTAATTGTAATTATTGTTGCTTGTTTCATCCCTTTTTCTAAGCATATACAAGAAACCAGAGTAGTCATTTGTTAATTAAAGAAAGTGAAAGACAAGTGTTGTCCATTATTGAAAAATTTGAGATCTTTACTAATCTGAAAAATAGTGGCACTTTGTTATACTATCCTTTTCATTTAAAAAAAAAGTGGCAATAGCTCTTTGTTAGTATGATATACAACCTTTTATGAATTTCATGCCAATATAAATATATACACCACATTTTATTATTTATTGATATTACTTCTTATTGTGCTCTATTTATTTTCTTCTCCTCTATGTCGTCCCATATTATTGAGTCCCAAACTTGGGACATCACATTTTACATTTTGTTGGGAACTAAAATTTAGTAAACACCTTACACAAAGTTTTTTTCCTTGAATGAAAGTATCTTAGTTTGAGGATCCTCCTATAAAAAACGTCAACCAAAGCCCGTTACCTATTTGAAGCACACCTTTGTTTGAAAGAAGTAGTTTATCTTTAAAAATAAAAATTACTTTCGTTCATGTGTGACCCTTGAATGAAAGTTTAATAAAAATTAAACTAATCCAAACAAAAATGATGAGGAGATATTTATACTTCACATTTCACAAGAGAATCGAATAGTGCAACTAGTCATCCCTTTCATAGGTCAACTTTTCTAGAGCAAGCTTGACTGGTAGATAAGGGTTTTTAGGCACTCATTTGTTTTGATATTTTACCCCACAACTTCAAATAGAGTTCTATTATCAATAGGCCACTTGTAAAAAATATTATTTAACAAGCATTTTTCAATACTAGATTTTTTATTTTTTATTAATATTTTGAATATTTGCTTATATTATATTTTACCATATAATATCAAATTTAAACCCTAAAGAGCTATCTTTTTTCATTAGGATTTAAAATTAAAACTCTAAATAGTAATTTTGAAACCCTAAACAAATATTTAACCCTAAAATATTTAATTTAAATAATAAATAATTATTTCAAACTCTAAAATATTTAATTAAAGCCCTACAAAACTATTTTGAAATCTTAAAATCTTGAATTTAAACCCTAAACATCTATTTTTAAAACCTATATATCTAATTTGAGATCCTAAAATGTTCAATTGAGACCCTATATAACTAGTTTTAAGCCTAAAATGTCAAATTCAAACCCTGTACAACTTGTTTTACCCTAAAAAATCAAAATGAAACCTTGTTATATTTATTTGAAACCCTGGTTTCTAGATTATAAAATTTAAATTATCTATTTCAAACCTTAGTTTCTAAGTTATAAACCCTAAAAAAAAATAATTTAAAATCTAGTTTCTATATTATAATGCCTAAAATGTCTATTTCAAACCTTAAATTCTAAAATTTAAACCATAATTTACATATTTTAGAGTTTACAATCTAGAAACTAGGGTTTCAAATAGATATTTTAGGGTTTATACTCTAGAAAAAAGAGTTTGAAATAAATATTTTATATTTTATAATCTACATAGTGCTTTCTTCTCTTTCAAAAGCTGAAGATGTAATGAATTCTAGTGATTTTTCTTTTAATTATTTTTTTTAGGGTTATTAATGGTTTCTTAGGGTTCCAATTTGACATTTTTTGATTTAACAGTAGATTTTTTTATAAGATATTTACTTTTATAATATAAATCAAAAGTCACATATCTAATTGTAGACACATGAATTTGACGACCCCCATATGGTCAAATTCTCTCTTATACTTTTCTATCCCTTATCCATAAACCATATTAATTAAATAATTTATTATTTAATTAATTTTTATCTCGCTCTTGACGTCCCCTAAGGTGTTTAATTAATTAATTTAATTCCTTACCCTCTTCCTCTGTTAATCGAATAAACAGTCCAATTTATTTAATTTATTCACTTTATCTTTATGAATTAAAATCAATTTTTAATTTATCCATTTTCTCTCTCCTTGTCCCATCCTCCAACATTTTTGTTAATCCTAATTATCCCACTTAATCTGAAATTAAGGTGTGCACATTCCTAATAATGATTAGGGTCCCATCCTCCATAAAATGAAAGTGGCTCACTAATCAAGATTAGTTCACCTAATCTCTCATTTGCACAACCTAAATCAAAGATTTAACCTAACCTAATCCCCATGTCATTTATGACATCCACTCTTTGTCAACCCTATTAATGAATTTCTCATTTTGCAAAATTCATCCCCATACCCTTTGGAATTTTAAATTCGAATCTATTTCCCCTATGCATTTTGATGAATTTTTAATTGCTCACATCCCCCCATAAGGAATTTTGTATTCATACCTTCTTCGCCATGAGGATTTTTGAGGAATTTTGACTTCCTCTCTTGTCCTCTGATTGTAAAAATAGAAAATAAACTCCTTTATGAGGAGATCTTGCCCATTCCCAAGGTACTTGTAAGTACCTCCACCTCACCTCCACCTCACTATCATCTCATCCTATCCTTTCCACCCAATCCTCCACATTTCATCATGA
Source organism: Sequoiadendron giganteum (assembly GCA_007115665.2). Classification (NCBI taxonomy): domain Eukaryota; kingdom Viridiplantae; phylum Streptophyta; class Pinopsida; order Cupressales; family Cupressaceae; genus Sequoiadendron; species Sequoiadendron giganteum. The sequence goes on from CM021105.1 coordinate 495,823,928, forward strand.
GATGATTTGAGATGTCTTAAGACATCTTAACCCTTGATCTGCTATCCCAGAGACAATCCTATCCCTCCATCCTTTTGGAGGCTCTTTCCCTAAAATCAATAAAAATTTCTTCATTTTCAACATTCAACCGTTAGGAAAATTTCAAACACTCAAGCCATCTTATTTCCTCCATTGTTGCAACACCATTTGAGCCACCATGTTGCATCAAATCCATCAAACAACACCACCATTGCACTCACCATCAAAATCTCCATCATTTTCATATAGTTTTAGGCCATTTTATCAAGCGAAAGAGCACAAAAATCAACATCAAAAGGGCCGACCAATTCATCAACTTGGCCAAGGTAACATAATTGGTTTCTCATCTTATTTTTTTCAAGTTCAACTTGGATAATCGTGAGGTGTCATTTGTGTTTTCTTTCTTACATTTTCTATTTGTGTTTTTCATTTTAGGATAGAATTCACACTTGATCACATTTTTGGCACGCTCGATCCACCCATCTATCTTTTCTCTTAAGAGGATGTATCCTTCCTCAAATAAAAATTTATCAATCCCATCCACCAATTGGTCCTATGGCAAAGGATATTTTAAATTTATTGTGATCTTCTGGTGCTTTTGTATTTTTTAATGTTTTGTGCTTACTATTAGACCTTTTCAAGTCTACCACAATCTATCGTATCATGGCACGCTTTGACCGATAGACATAGGGGCATATCTTAGTTTTCTTTGTGGTTTTATCTTCCTAGTTGTCCTATGCAGTACCCACCAAGATCTTTGTGGTCTTGTGTTACATTGGGGTATCCTTTGTGCTTGTGGTTATTCTAGCATCAATTCTTACCAAATCCCTTGTGACTTTGGGGTGTTGGGATAACCTCTATGTTTGTTGTGTCATTCTTATGCATTAGACGCTAATTAGCCTTGGTTGTTCATACCCTTGCATATCATGTCCTATGCTATAGTAAAATTTAGTGCTCTTAATATGATAAAATGGTATTATATTTGTATTTCATTTATCCTGCTCCATTTTCTCTAACCCATGATCTTTGGTTTTTGGTTGTGCAAATGATATTCCCCCACTATTCTTCCTATTAGGGTCCCTAAAGCTTTTGACAGGTGCACTATATCACCCATCATTACATATATTCATTCCACTTTACAATTTTATTATCGCTTGGAATCATTTCATTGCATTGCATTGTCAATTTCATAATCATTTCACTACGTTGCATTATTTGTTTCATTATCATTTCATTTTTTTTCATTATCCTTTCATTACATTCCATTATCCATCTCATTATCATTTTGTTTCATTACATTATTAATTTCATTATCCATTCCATTATTAGTGTGTATTTCACAATCCATTTCATTACATTGCATCACCTATTCTATAATATTTCATTAGGTTTCATTGTCCATTTCATTATCATCATCATTTTAAGTTCTTTAGATTAATATAGATTTGTTATTCTAAGCATTTTAATCCATTGCATTTGCATTCCATTATCATTTTAAGTTGTTTAGATGAATAGATATATTTTATTCTAAGCACCTTAATCCATTGTATTTACATTTCATTATCATTCTAAGTAGTTTATATTAATATAGATTTATTATTCTAAGTATCTTCATCCATTACATTTGGACTCCATCATCATTTTATGTTGTTTGGATTAATATAGATTTGTTATTCTAAGCATCTTAATTCATTTTTTTTGCATCTCATCATCAATTTAAGTTTTTTAGATTAATATAGATTTGTTATTCTAAGCATCTTAATCCATTGCATTGGCATTCCATTATCATTTTTAGTTGTTTGGAAAAATAGGGATTTGTTATTCTAAGCATCTATTTCATTACAATTACATACATATAATCCATCCATGTCATTATAAATTTTTATATATCCATGAATATTCACATAATATATTAGCACATGTCATAATCCCATATGCATACATAATAAATCATCATCACATCATATCCTATGTCACAACTCATTAGTGACATATCCATATAATAAATCATAAACCACAAAGTATCACATCCAACATCACAAAATGTTACATAATCCCCAACATCCATATGATGCATTTCATCATAAATTCATTTACCATCATCATAATCACATATATCCATCATTATCATAATCATACATATATGCATCAAAAATATCAAAACCTAAAATACACATCATACATAGTAATCATAATATATATATATATATATATATATATAAATATAATGTCCATCTCATAGTCCATAATAAAAGTCAATAATATCAATCACAACATTCATAAAGTCAATAATCATAGGGCATATAGATTCCATCAAATAATACATACACGTACAGAGGAATCTCAACATATAAATGAATAGGAGTGACACTGACACATCATGTGTCTTGAATTAGAAAATATAAAATAATATCTACCCTAATCTACCAAAAGAATCTATAAAAAATAATTAGCATCTCATCTTCGTATCTATATACACTATCCACTAGGGAATTTGCAAAACTGGGACCCTGTATCTATTGACCGTCACCTATCCGCCTGACCACTGTTACTTACATCTGACTGTTGGGGTGAGTCTGGCACATATCCTATGCATGTGGAAGTGTCTCCATATAATCACTAAATCCCTTTGTCTGAGTAGGTCTTGATCAGGATGGAATTGGCCTCTGTGCAATTTTTTGTACATATTGGAGCACCCTCTATGCTTGATCAAGAAATACAATATAGTAAGCACCCATCCAATAACCCACCTCCATCCTTGTATCATATATCTTTGTTGCTTGTACCTGAGCCTGGTCCCTCTCCAATCTATATCTATCATGCTACTACTATAGCCTCCCCCTCTCCAAACCCTAAGAATCCTATGCTAATCTCATGTTGGCCACCCGCGCCTTGACCTGGCCTACTTGACCAACCACCTCATTCATCTCCCCCTGAAGGCTCTACACCTACGCATCTTCCTGCCCTGCTCACCTCACTACATTTCCTACTCCCTCTACATGGCCTCAAAAAATCCTTTAGCTCTCTCCAACTGTACTCCAACCCACTCTACTAACCTTGATGCCTCATCCCTCTCCCCCTACGTAGCCTCCAATTGGCCCTACAATCTCTCTACCTCTGTGTCTATTTCATCCTCTACTACCCCCTCCTCTCCTATTAGCTTATCCACCTCCACTTGCAATCCCTCCCTCTCTGGATCAGACTACCTCAACTTGTGTTGTAAAATCCCAATACGTGTCTGTGCACCTACAGTCTAAGATCTGGGTCCTTTGCAAGTGGTTCCTAGTACACCACTAACACTCTCTTCGCTACCTCCAGTCTATCCACCTCCATCTCCACTCTCCCCTCCTCCTGTATAGTGACCTGCTCCTCCATCTTCCCATCAAATCTCCTCCTCCTCTAGGGCCTCGCCTCCACCTCATTCCCCTCCTTGTCACCAAATCCCACTATCGGCTCAATAAGCTTTATTAGTGTGATCCTCACTGATAGTCTCCCCTTTCACCATTTTGCATACCTATCAGTAACCCCAGGATCATCTGGCCCTCCTCTCCAACCTCATCTCAACTCCCTCAACCGATCCCACTCCTACCTCGCCATGTCAGCCAACATAGTCTATCCCCATCCCCTCTCTCAAGTGATGCATTTGAAACTCTCCTCTAGTAAGGGGATATCCTATCAAATTCTAAACTACCTGGTGACCCAATCCAGCTTGTATAGCAATATAATAAATTGGTCCCAACCACTCACATGGGTGATCCCACAAAGGTGGTTTACAATTTTTGAGAGGAACTGATTTTTGCTGAAATCACATATTTTTAAAAAATATAATGATTTAAGCCTTTAAAAGTTCAATTTTAAGGATTCCAATTGAAGAGGGTTTGATCAAACCACCTTAGATCAAACCCCCTTGGATAGAACCTCGCTAGTTTTAAACCACACCTATAAATGAGTCTCCTTTACACCTATCAAAATGCTGATAAAAAATCACTTTTGATTTACCTTTTGGGGGATCAAATGAATTCATTTAAAATTTATTTCAAATTATTATTGTATCCCTCAAAATGAGCTATCCCTCGAATATAATTTTAATATGTTTTGGTTTTCTTATGTATGTGTTTTTTTAGTTTTATTAAACATAGGTTTTTTACCAAACATCAATCTCTCTGTTTTGCACAAGTGGAAAAATAGAAAATTATTAAATTATATATTTTTTAAATATGTTTGTGCTGGGTATTGATGTCCTTGATCCATTAAAAAAAAAAAAATTGAATTTTGATGCATATAGAAAAAGTTATGTTTTATACAGTCCGCCCATGTCTGAATTGCAATTGGATTGACTTTGAAACTCTATTAAGGAAAAAATATTCAATAAAAAACTACAAGACCAAATGAAAGTGTTAGATATCATAGTTAAAAATCTAAATTTGAAAAAATTAGAATTTTATCCTTCATACAAAAAAAGTTATGTTGTATATGGTGAGCGTCACTTTTTAAAAATGTTGTTTTCTGAAAAAAACCAGTTTTTGTGGGAGATGAAAAAAGAAGTGCAACCTTATTCCAAATATTTTGAAAAAAATATTGTTAGAATCTACAGACAAAATTTGATGAGACTCTAGTTTTCATCATCTTCAAATTCATCATGGTTTAGACGCTATAGGTGTCTGAATGTGAAGATTTAGTTAAAAATAATAATTTCAGTGTCTAGTTTGGCCAAAAATTGTAAACCACTATTGTGGGATCACCCACATAGCATTAGGTAAACATGAATGTCCAGTATCACCAATCATCTTCTCTCCAATCCTTAAAATCATGATCGACATAGGGTCTCCACACTATCTAATCTTCCATCAAATCATCAAAAACATGCTCCAATGCTCTAAGCTAGATACTTTCATATAATGCAACCTCCCTACGTAATCTAATTGCACTGGAAGTCCCTGCACCCATTGGTTAGGTATCAAAATTTCTATCCAGGTGATCCTAATGTGCTCCCATTCCCACACCTACAATAGGGTAACATGAGTGACATTGACTGCTCTGCGATAGCATACCATGTGCATGTCTCTGTGAACTAAGAATTCATACTTGCACAAACATAGCGAACAAGCATAATGTTAGATAATATGCAAGAGAGAATCAAGGTTCTCCATGAAATTAGATTGAAACATTAACATAGCAAAACAAGTGAATAGCAATGTAAATGGAAGTAATAAAATCCTATTTTAATGAGCAACTATCAATCGCATGGGGGAATTGGTGGTGATGGGTATGTCGAAATCAGCCCTTTCCCAATTCCTGTTTGTAAGCTTGATGATTGTTGATGGTGAGATTAGCTTGTTGAATGGAGTGAAAAAGATTGTCTTTCAATTCAAGAGAGTAACCTTGCATGAAGGATGTGAAATTTGTGGATGAAATGAAGTATAGTATACTTGCTTGAATTGTGGATGATCAAATGAGAAGAGAAGCCTCCAATTTATAGATTTCCAAAATGGAAGAGATAGGGAAATAGAGCAATGTGGGATCATTCAACATCCAATGGCCAAGTGCCACTTGTCAATATGTGAATGGTTGAAGGTTGTGCATATTTTGGCCAAAGTGCCAATAAATGTAATTAGGTGGAATTTCAAATTTGAGAAATGAAATGTGAGAGGGAAAAAGGAATGAAATAAATTCCACTTGGTTCAATGCGCAAGGACATGTAAGAGGAGTGAATGTCTTGTTGAATTTACAAGTCCACTTGGACTTTTTGAATTCAAATTGAGGGAATATTCCCTTTTGATGCTATGTGAGTGAAAATAGATGAATTAATAAATCAAAGTAATTGATTTATTAGTGTAGACATACGAAATTAACATTATTAATTAAACAAAACATTTGTATGGAAGGTTACTCTCTACATGTGAGAACTAATCTTTCCCTTCATCACACCATCACTATCATCATCTTTCATTTTGGAAATTTTTCTTATCAAGGGGGTGGGAAAGGGCTTTCTTTCCACATTTCAAGAGGCATCACTCCCACTATGGAATAAAGTTTGATATTTTTTATGCTTTTACTTAGTTGTTTTTTTTCTAATTTATCTTGTTGTCTTAGGAATGATCAAAATTTTCATAGGGATGCTCTATTTGGTTTGCTTGATTTAACTAACAATACTAATGTTTGTTGTTTATTATGTGGATGCTAAATCTACAAATGCTCAAAAACAACAAACATTAGTATTGTTAGTTAGATCAAGAAAACCAAATAGAGCATCCCTATGAAATATTTGATCATTCCTAAGCCAACAAGATAAATTAGAACAAAAAAAACTAAGTAAAAGCATAAAAAAGATCAAACTTTATTCCATAGTGGGAGTGGTGCCTCTTGAAATGTGGAAAGAAATCCCTTTCCCACCCCCTTGATAATCAAAATTTCCAAAATGAAAGATGATGATAGTGATGGTGTGATGAAGAGCAAGATTAGTTCTCACATGTAGAGAGTAACCTTGCATCAAATGTGTTCTCAAATTGTGTTGTTCTCCAAAATTATGTTATAGTTGTTTTGGAGAAATGCTTTGCATTTTATAGATTCAAGATTGGAAGAGTGAGAGATTTTGAATTAATGTGGGATTATTCACAAGCCAATGACAAGATGACACTTGTCAAGGTGTGAGAGGGTGAGGAATGTGCAAGTCTTGGCCAATGTGCCAATTTCAAATTTGAATTTTGGATGAAATGACATGTTTAGGGGGAATGAAAGGTGCATTAAATGCCAAGTTTGACTTGTGCATGAGATGTGTAAGAGAATGTGTAAGAGAATTTAATGTTTTGTTGTAAGGGACAAGTCCTTTGGAGGGAAGATGCAAATTGACAGAATATTCCATCTTGATGCCTTTTTGAAATAAATTAGAAGAATTAATAAATCAAAGAAATGATTTATTGGTGCAAGTGGGTGGGTTAGTTGAGAGTTTAGATTTGACTCAAGTTGAGTCAAAATCTAGAGAATGAGTGATTATGTTTAGAGGGTAATTAATTTAGATTAATTAACTTGGAGGATATTCGGAATTTTTAGTATTTGATTTAAATCATTTTGATTTATTGAATCAAATGAGAAGAACTTTAGGACTTAATGAATTAATTTCATTTATTTAATTAAGTATGATGAAGATTAGGGGATTAATCAATAAATTGCTTTAATTGATTAATAGTAGAATTGAATGTTAATTAGAGCAGGATGCATGATGTTAGTTTTGCATGTCTACAATTGTGCAAGTTGCATTCTCTAGAGAATGTGACATAAATTAAGATTATGTTAATTAGAGCTTAATTAATTTAACGAGGAATTTTGGAGATGTGACAATTTAGACTTTAATTGATGAATTGATTTAAATCAGAATTGAGACGAATTGATTTAATTAAATAAATGATTTTGATTTATTTGACTAAGTGGGATAATGTTAGATTAAATCAAATACGGTTTAATTTATTTAATTCAATAAGAGGAATTTAAAGCCTTTAATAAAATAAAATGATTTATTTAATTAAATAGAGCCAAAAGATTAATTAAATTAAATTGATTAATTTATAAAGAAGGAGAAAGACTTAATCAAATAAACAATGGTTTATTAAATTAAGAGACAAAATATTATGAAAAGCTGAGAGTATGATTTAGGAGGAAATGTCGTGAATAATCAGGATCAAGTGTGTCGAACCGAATTTGTTCATTTTCCATGTCTACATTTTTCCCCTCTTTGAAGAAATGTACTTGTTGCATTGATCCAAAGAATAAACTGTTGTGATCAAAGTTCAAAATTTCTCAATTTTTCAGATGTCCCACTGTTGCCTGACTGAGAAGAATTACACTGGTATATTGCCCCCTCGAGAGATTGGGCGGAAATGCTAATTTCCCAATCAATATCGCGATAAAATACGAGAGGAGTGGTCCTATTGATCAAAGGAAGAAAGATAATTCTTTGATGTAGAAAAATATGATGATGCATAGACAGTAATCAACTGTGGGTAGTCTCATGTATATTTTGATGTGACACACCAATTTTAGATAGAAATGTTAGTGAAGATAGGAGAATCAGAAGAATAAGATGGATGGAAGGAAGATCCACACAGTCCTACGTTATGATGATGTATTACTTACCAGGAGTTGGGATTTTCAAAGGACCAATTACTTTATGTTTGATAACACACATAGGTACAATGCATCAAGGTATAAAGGACCAGGATGGCATTGTACCTAGTGTGATGGACTCTAACTCAACAATTAGATAGGATTATTCTTGTTCACACTTAGCATGTATACTTCATTTAGCATGTGGTTCAAACATTCTAAACACCTCGAGCCAAAACATAGGAAAACAATCTTTCTTATGTGGTCAGCAAGATATCCAAATCATCCTCTCAACAAACCAAACAAACCATATGTGACTAAGTTATTTTACAAGTGTGTGCCACAAGCATAGTAGATAAAATAAACTTGACAATATTTTCCCCATTCCTTTCTCTCTAAACATTTTTTGTTTTGTTTAGGCATCATTGAGAGGTCCTTGGAATGAGCGCAAAATAAGATAAGCCAATAAAAAGACCAAATAAAGCAAATAGACAAGCTAATGATCTTTGTACTGCTAGTCAAGGCTAAACTACTGTGAGGTACCTGATGCTTATGTCCATCGTGGGAAGAATTCATCCTAGGACATGTAGTGATAAGGGTTTTGGTGAGACTAATTGGATGATAAGCTATTGATACTCTAAGTTGATCAACTTATTTGCTTACTGACTTAGACTTTTGAGACTCTGACGATTAGGGTGTTCACTTCTGAATGTGCTAGACTTGCTTTTGATTGAATCACAAAAGGGTGAAGGTGACGATTGATTTTATTAGGAATGATGACTATTGTGGGTGAAAGCGAAATGAGATAGGTGCACCATTTTGGATTTTAATATATTTTAAGGGTTTTTTTTGGTATTTTTGTGTTTTAAGCCAAAAATACTAACCTAAACCCCTATCCTAGGGGTCTCAGGAGTTGATCCATACATTAGCCTTGCCTACGTTATATACGCAGAGACCACGTAGTTTGACTGACAAAAGAATTGACTCAACAATGAGATAGATGGGAAAAAAAATTGTCATTTTATTGCGATGCACACCTATGGATTGACCCCAAATGTTTAAAAAAGATGGACAAATGGATTGCCAATGCGACGAATGCTTAAGGACTGACCTAAGATTTCTCAGGGGATGATCAAAGATCAACCTTTCCTATGTTCAAGCTCAGAGATGACATAGCTTAGACAAGGTGAAAGATTGAGAAGACTTGATGATGAAATTTTTGAAGATTTTTGACATGTTTTGGATTTTTTTTTTTTTTTAATGTTTTTGAATTTTTCGCATGATTTTGACAATTTGGATATGGATACGTGATGATATCAGTGCTCTGTTTTGAGATTTTATTGAAAACCAAGCTTAAGGTTGATTGATCGGATTAATGGACTGATAGTTTGACTAAGTGTTTAAGTCAAACAAAAGTGATAATGCACTTGTAAAATCTAGGAAGTTGTATTATCCTAGAGTAATCTTGTACAAAAGAGGATGGTTTCACTAAGTGTGTTAAGTTAAACAAGTTGATGATGGATTGGATAATTTGACTAAGTGTGTTAAGTCAAATAAGATGATAATGCACTTGTAAATTCTAGGAAGTTGTGTTATCCTAGAGTAAACTCATGCATAAGATGATGGTTTGACTAAGTGTGCTAATTCAAACAAGGTGAGAATTGATTGGATTCAATTGATCAAGATTGATGAAGTTTGATTTGGAACAACATTGTTTTGATGATTTGATGTGACGTTGACGTGCAAGTTAGATGCGACTGATATTGATTGTTCAGATTGATGTTCGACGGAAAATAAAGCTTGATAAGGAACGTATTCCTATCAAAATATGCCATGGGCTAGTGATTTGGATTTATGCTCACAAATGCTTTGGTTAATATGATTTCACATTTGCAAATGTTCGGATCACCACATAAGTTGGATGATATATATCAAGATTTCTTCTTGAAGCAAGATGCAAATATCTACTGCCAGTGTCTAGCAATATTTGGAATGCCATGGGTGGATGCTTGGATAGATGTATGGATAGATACGGTAAGCATGCAAAGGATTATCTTGTGATAAGATACGATGTTTGAAAAAAGGATGCTCATTTGGATAATGCTTCAAGGCTTAGATACCTTGGGTAGGATGGGATCAATGAAAATGACCCATGTCAAGATGTTTACCATAAGCAAGTGTAAAGTGTGGCCCAAAACTTTATCAAGATCAACATAAGGTAGATAGATGGAAAATGGTTCATAGATGAATGGATTTATTATAGATAACATGGAAGGAATGTTTGTTTTATTATGGATTTGATAAGATTCTTTCTCCTGAAATGGTGCATGTAGATGCTTGATTCTACACGTAATGCCTGTTTGTCAGGTTTTCATCATGGTACCTATCCAAAGTAGCACCGAAATGGTTTTCACTAGAGGACGATTTATTTTTATTTTTATTGTTTTCAATCCTTTTTCTAATTTTTTTTCTTCGATTTTTATATTGGGTATGTGCAGGATCATGATGGGCCAAAAAGTGGCAATGAGAAAAAATCACGTTTTGGATCGGCTCAAAAACGCAAAAATACCGAGCTGACTTTTCTAGGTTTAGGTGTCAGTACATTTACACGAACCAAAAAGAAAACCTAGTTTCCACAAATTGGATATCCGATTTCTGGAAAACATATATAAAAAAAATAGTTAACTGTTTAACTTCATTTCTCACAATTTGACATGGGCACAAAAGGAAAAACCCAAATTCAATATCTGGTTTGATCAGATATCTGATTTCAAAGGTATGTATTTGGTTTTTTCAATCTTCTAATCAATTTTTCAAGTAGACTCTCTTAAGTTTAAGTAGGTTTTATTAAATGTTTTTCAAAAATAGGGTTTTCTATTGATTTTTTTTAGAGTTTACATTGGTTTTTAATTAAAACTTAATGTTTTGAAATGGATCTTGATTAAAAATTAGTGTTGTTGATGTATTTTTATCAAAAATAAGAGTTTGTTATTGATTTTTGTGAAAAAGTATGATTTTTTTGGATTTTTATTAAAAACTAGGAGTTTTTTACAATAATTTCATTTATATTGTGTAATTTCAATTAGTTTAATTAGTTTTTATCTTTAATTAGGTATTATGGCTGCAAATCAAAATCCACAAATGCCAAATGCTTCACCACGTCCGCAACCAAATGCTCCACCACCTCCGCAACCACCAATTGAAGAAATAATTGGTGAAACATTGGGGCAATTGAGGGGAATTTATGAAATTTATTAGACAATGCCTCGATTGAGAGATATGACAAACACATTGAAGGAAACAATTAAAAATATAGAAACCCTCTCCACCCAACATAATTCATTTTATTCATGGCGAGAAGACATGAGGGAATATTATTGATGTGGATTGTCTTACGATGATGTGAAAGATCTCCAAATAACCAAAACCCAAATAGCCTCTTTATTCATTGACCCCTGCACCGATTTGCTAGTGAATGTTAATAAAACAAAACTTTCCATAAAATGGTGCATGCATAGGGACATTGTAGCTAACTTCTGGGATTGTTGGTGTATGGTTTTTGATAAACCACCAAAAAATAATTCCGACATACCATTTTAATTTATTAAAAAATTATATGTTGAGTTTATGTTAGGGCATCATGTCAATTACTTTGACATTAAACCCTTATAGGGCGTTGGTGGAGGTATGCCCCAAGATAGACCAGGGGCAGTTAGAGTAGTCCCGCACCCAAATTTTCCCCTTCCTCCCCTTCCTCCATGACCTCCAATATATCATCCAGAGATTATCCAGGATGCATCCACACAAACTATTCAGGCTATTCACTCTTTGAGTGGTCATTTGGTTTTGCATGCTTCTATAGTAGCTCAGCCACATTTTGGTGATGTTGGCGAAGGCTTGAGTGCTGCTGCATCATCCTCCTCAGGTCTACATATTTGTGTTCCACACACTTGAACTATGTGTTGCCAGATATGCTTGGATCCTCTTGTACAGCCCACTGAGCATCCCTTGGACACTTCTGATTATGACCTCCATGATGTGGATATTATAGATCAATCGCAGGGGAGTGGAGTGCACCCTACAGAGTTCTCTCCTGCTAGAGAAGGAGATGCTAGAATAGTGACATAGGTAAGATTTAAGTTGTAATTTCATAACTTGCATTTGTTTTTAAATGAATATTAATAAGAAATAGTCTCAAGTACTAATATTTATTTACATGGTCTATTTAACAGTTGATGTCTGAGGAGGATCTCACACGGGTGAATGATAGCACCCTTAGGGCCATTTCATTTGGCTTGTACACACACACATTATATATTTTCACACTCGCTCATTTACATTTTATATTATATACTTGCTTATCATTTGAATTGTCATTAATGAAATTATATAATAACTTATATTTTTATCTTTTTTTCCTCCTGTAGGAAATACCTAGTGCGAGTGAGGTGCAACATCATCCAGACTATGGAGGCGCAAATCTAGATAAGGGGAAGGTAATTGAACTCAACTTGGATTGAATTAATATTTTTAAGATCTTATATTGATTATGCATACATCAACATAGATTGGTAGTTTCATATTTACTTGTCAATTTTATGTATAGGCAATTATGAGCTATACAGATATGATGATAAGGGACACACCGCCTAAAGGGGTAGTTATTGGAACACCTCAAAGATTAGGTGTTGAAACACCTCAAGGAGGAGGTGTCAAAACACCTCAAGGAGATAAAGAAAATGATCAACCTAAAGAGGTGTGTGCTTATTTTATTTTGTGTTTGGTAAATAAGTTCCTATTACCAATAATCGTATGCTAACTTGGATCAATTTTATGTTTTTGTTCACATATATAGATTGGAATTTCAAAAGTTGATTTGGTATATTCTAGGACTCCTAACCCTTTGAAGAGACGTATATTTCAGGTAATCAAGATTTCAATTTTAGAGTTCAATTAAAATTCAATGTACATAGATTTTGATGTTAATTATTCAATTTTAAATTGTATAGTATAACTAATCTCAATTGTGGTTTAAATTTTTCTTGTGCAGCTACCTTCAGAGCCAACGAGTGCTTCAAAGAGGCTCCATTTTGATGATCCACCAGTAGTTTAGAATGAGATAGACATTTTGGCCTGTAAATTTTGAATACATATTGAGATGGCATATGCCACATTTTGTAAAACTTTGTTTGAGTTGGCGTCGATGCCATTTTCGTATATGGAAATACACTTGATTATTGGATAATTTGATATATAGAAGTTGACAATCGAAATTTAATTTGTTCCTCATGTGCATAATTAAACTCTTAGAAAATTTTATCTTGAGCAATGGTTAAATATCAATGTACAATAGCTTAAAAATGAATGGTTATATTATTTAGTTTATATTTATATCGCTGATTTCATTGCATTACACATCTTTCAAACTCAAATCATTAATTCACATTGCATAACTAACAACTAGATGTTCATAGATGATAAATTTTCAATTTCAAGATAGTTCTTACAAAGTCAACCTAAGAAGTTATACAATTACTTCACGTTGCATAACTAAAAGCTATGAGCAGTTGTCAATTGCATTTGTTTGTGATTGAATTCTATGAGACCACATTTCTTTAAAGCTTTTTTTCAAATAGCCCACTGCCTTGTCTATGCTACCACATTTTTCATACATGATAGAAATCACATTAAGTTGAAATAAATTAAATGATAGCCTATGGCTATTTAATTTATACTCATTTTATTTAAATGGATGAGGCTGACCTTCCTTGATATTATTTTGTAATTTATTATTTTCAAGAGAGGCCGACCTCCTTGAAGAGTCACCTTATTTTGTATTAATATGAGGTGATGTTTGTTCATTTCCTCAATCAAGTTCATTAAGGATAATTTGCAATCTAAGCAAAAGTTTGCACTTGAGCAGCAATGCTCCATCTTGTAGTAGTAGACCGATTTCAAGGAGAAGCATATTTGATTGTATCTTTGCATCTATGAGAGGTGCTATTATTCATTGTATCAAATTCAGCCATGAGCTAGCCTGAGTTGTACGAAAATTTCTTGTTGTGTTTATTGTCCTATGTGTTTTTTTTTTGAGTGCTTTTAGTTGTATTATCTGATCTCTAAGTTGAAGACATCGAGAGAAATGTTCATATTGTTGATGACAAAGATTTGACCATGTTAGCTCTTAATGGTCTTCCTTCATCTTGGGAGTGTTACCTTCAAGGAATCAGTGTGAGATCGAAACTTCCCAAGTTTGATCGGTTGAGGGCTGACTGTATTCAAGAGGAGTCAAGGTTGGTTGTGAGAGGTATTGGAAAAAGCCCTACAAATGAATACATTCATGTTCTTTTTGCTCAATCCTTGAAGAAGGAAGGAAACGGAGGAAAGAAAAGATGCTTCAAGAGGAATGGAGATAAAGGGTCCAATGGTGCTTCTGCATTCAAGAAGAAGTGGGACCTTTATCATTTTTACTGGGATACAATTTACTCAAAGTTAGTCAACTTGGATTTAAGATTGGTAGCTCCGCAAACCTATTCAGAATAGAGTGATTTGAAGAGGACATCCCTAAATTTCTACAAAGGTGTAAAGTTGCAAAGTGGTGCAACTTTCATTCTCAAACTCGTACGACCCAACAGACTATTCCAACACATCCGGATGGGTACATTTATGCTAGGTATGGTTCTCTCTTGCACCCAAATACGCCGAATCACTCTAAGCTACATTGGAGCGACGTTTTCCCTTAAGAGTCCAAAGTGCTAAAAGGCAGCAAACTTTGACGGACTATTTCTCAGAAATCATGATGCTTTCAGACTCTTCATCTGAGGATATGGGATTGTGTTGAGACCATCTACAATAACCTCTCTCAGTTTTTTCTATCTCAAAGGCATTTTCTCGTGTTGATGAGTTTTCAGTTGAGGGAAAAGTTGCCAGATGCAAGTAGTGTAAATTTGCAAAGTGGTGCAACTTTCATTCTCAAACTCGTATGACCCAACAGTCTATTCCAACACATTTGGATGGGTACACTTACGCTAGGTATGGTTCTCCTTTGCACCCAAATATGCTAAATCACTCTGAGCTACATTGGAGTGACATTTTCGCTTAAGAGTCCAAAGTGCTAATGTCAATGAAATGTGGAGGCATAAATATTTAAGGTTGGATCAAGATTTTGTAAGTCCTAGCTCTTGCATCAAAAAAATCTTACCCAATCAACTTGAATCAATTACATGGAAAATGAAATTCACAATGAACATTTTACTTTTTTGTTTTTTAAAAAAGCGGCAAGCCACTGTAATTTGTTATATATAAATAGGAGATATTACAAAACCTGGTTCAAATGAGCATATTGACAGGAAAGAACCAAGAAGAAAACCTTTGGTTGTAGCTCGATTAAGTACGAAATTCTTTTTACATTTTAAACATACCCTTTATACAATGGCAAACATTTGAACCGTATTTCAAAAAACATCACTCGATATAGATTATGCCTATACATAGTTATGACCTTTTTACATTGTTTCCCATTTCAAAATTCATTTTTTACAAAATTTGCCTATTTGAGGCATTCAAGGCATAGTCTTCCACAAGAGTAGTATGTTGGCGATTTCGAGTGACAAGCACCTATACAAACCATCAAGGTAGTAGTTAAACTACATACAATAGAAAATATGCTTAGAATAACCAATCAATATTATTTTAATTTGTCACATACCTCTCTGAAAGGATAAGAGTTGCCTATTGTTGCAACAGGTCCATGAGAAATTGTGCCAGGAATATCACAAAATTTGTCAAATGATAAATCTATATTGTAACAACAAAAAATATGCTTAGACTAACAAATCTATATTAATCTAAACATCCTCAATGATGATGAATTGGTAATGCAAACTATAAAAGATGCTTTGAATAACCAATCTATATTAAAGTAATATGTCGCATACCTTTTTGAAAGGATCAAAGTTGGCTATTTTTGTTGCAGGTCCATGATCAATCATGCCAAGAATATCACAAAAATTGTCAAATGATATATCTATATTGTCACAACAAAAAAGAGCC
Source organism: Sequoiadendron giganteum (assembly GCA_007115665.2). Lineage (NCBI taxonomy): Eukaryota > Viridiplantae > Streptophyta > Pinopsida > Cupressales > Cupressaceae > Sequoiadendron > Sequoiadendron giganteum. The sequence continues at coordinate 495,840,098 of CM021105.1, forward strand.
TTAAGCATTATACTTTCCATTATTGAATATGCTATTCAAGTGTTCCTGAAGGGTCATCTCTTTGCTTAAGAGTATCCAATATTACTTCATGATCAAAATTACTAAGTGTCCATAGTTGTTTTGTCTTTGGTTTGGCATGATGCTTCAAAAACTTAACATTTGTTACTATAACAAGGTGTGAATACATGAGAATGGTTTTGTGTTTCTCGTAGTCTTCAAATACAAGTATGCCATTCTTTCTAATCATGTATGTTCGCAACCAAGTTCCTGCAACCACAACTGAACTTGTAGGATACATGAACCCATCATCATCTTCCATCAATTATGTTAGCTTGTGCTTTACCCACACACATCGAGCCAACCAATAGTCTGATCTCTCTTCATTCCCCTTCGATGCAACAACTGCAAAAACATGTCCTAGATGTAGTAGATTTGAAAGCTGGTCATAATCAAGTGAACTTTCCATTGTGTAATTTGTCATGGATATAGTTTGAGATAAAGGAGTTAGATACTATGGAACCCATGTATCCACCCACTCAATTGACTCGCATTGATCCCAATCACATTGAATACAACTCTGACAAAAACAAGCCAAGTGTCGTGTCCAAATGGTCCATGTGCTTGCATCTGAGCTTCGAAACGAATGCATCTTTGATTGTATGACAATCCAATCTACCTCCCATTGCACCCTCCTCAACCAACCAAAATAATATGTGCACTGTTGAATCAAGTGTCCCTCCCTGTGACAATGCTGAACTACACTAATCAACAATAGAATGTGCATCACTAAATTTTTCTCCTGAAATCTTCGATTGTTCCTTAACTAGAGCTCTTTTGTAACCAACTCGCATCTAGAACCTTCACCTCCACTCTGCAAAGTATATTTGACTATCTCATATCTCTTTTTCTCAACAAGATTATTTCCAAATTCATGTTCCGAACCCTCATGAAAACATTGAACAAACTTTGACAAGCCACCACATTGTGAGCACTTCACATGTAAATGATCATTTCTATAGAAAAAGGAACCATCATCCCTAGAACATAAAAATAGATATAGCAAGTCCCTTGATGATTTCGGAAGATGCATTGCACCACACTCCTACAACATTTCATTAGTATGCAAAGTAGAATGGATATAGCATAATAGTTCATGGTACATTGAAAAATCCACATGGTATTTGAAACAACAAGTATTACGAATCTTAAGAGGCACAAAATAAAATGGCTTCAAACCTTCAAAAGTTCTTTACAAGATTTCCATATTTGGATGTGTTTGAATAATTTTTTTGAACAAAATTGTTTGGATTGATTCCAAGAAATGTTTAGGATGCGCTGTACGGTCTCGACTGCCAATTCTTAACTTTAAAACATCCTTTGCATTGGGTGATACTCTAGAGTTATCATGCCAAAATTATTGAATTTCCTTCTTTACATTATCAGTTAGCTTCTTATCAACATGTGTAAGCCTTCTGAAAAAATCCCATGTATCATTTTGAAGAGGATCATCTATTCTTTCTCTTCTTGAAAGTGCTCTATCCAAATTTTTACGATTTAAGTCAAAATCAATACAAGTTTGTCTCATAAAGTGAGCCTTTTTCAATTGATGGCTTACTAGGGTGGTTGTAATGACTCTCCGAGCAGCTCTCTTATCTTTTTCCTTGTTATTTTTTCCAATAGACTTGAGAGCATTAAAAATGTTTTTGACAATAATAGAATTTTTTTGGTGCTCTTGTTCAGGCGAATCTTCAATTTGGCTAGCAAAGGTCTCATCTTTTGCATCTTTAGCAATTGTACAAAAAGTTGGCATTGCTCGTTTAATGTCTTATCACTAAAATATTGGTTGAAAAGTATTCTAGCCCACAACCAAATAGTTTGTGTTGACCTATTGCCTTCAAAATCGTTTATAATGTTATTATCAATTTCAACTAACCATTTAGGGGTCATTGAAGGTCTTGAATTTTGAATACGTCTTTCTTCCACACTAGGCTCTTCATTTGTCATGTAATCTGGTGAAACATAATTTACACTTGCTTCAATATTATGTTCAACATCTTCATTTCCAACATTTTCACCTTGAACATTTTCAATATCAATTTGAGCAATTTCATTCCCAATTTGAATATCATGTTCAACATCTTCAATACCAACATTTTCATTATCAATTTCAATATTTTCATTCCCAATTTCAATATCATGTTGAACATCTTCAATTCCAACATTTTCATTATTAATTTCAATATTTTCATTCCCAGTTTCAATATCATGTTCAACATCTTCAATTCCAACATTTTCACCTTGAAAATTTTCAATATCAGTTTGAACATTTTCATTCCCAATTTCAATATCATGTTCCACATTTTCACCTTGAACATATTCAATTTCCTCTTCACTTGAAAGACCACAGGGCTCAGGTTCACCAATATTTAACATACCTTATCTTTTCTTCCTTTGACCTTCTCTATCTCTTTGTCTATATCCTTCAATTTGTTCTTTTGTCAACTTTCTCTTACGTTTTTGCTTCTGACGATTGTTGCTCCCCATTATACCAAATAAAAGATGCTAAAAATTCATTATGTATGAAAAATTTGAGTACAAGATGCTCCAAAAAGTTTATCATTGTCTCTTCTTGTCTGAAACCGCACATTTGTGGCCTGCAAAGTGCTGCAAACAGAATCCAGGGTATATTGGAATGCAAAAAAATGGCCCACATGTGGTTTTTCTATGGCCCACAAATTCGATATTCAATATAATCGGATATCTAATTTGTAAAACATGTTCTGCAATGGGAAGATTTCACCTCTGCACAATGAATTTTCACAAATTGGATATCCGATTTGTATACACATAGACCAAAGGGAGAGGGAGAGGGAGAGGGAGA
>CM021105.1:495843078-495994730 GCA_007115665.2 Sequoiadendron giganteum
GAGCGAGATGGAAAGAGATAATATTTAAATATTTTATAAATTGGTAATATATATATATTTAAATATTTATTGATTAACTAAAATATTGAAATAATATTAAAATATTTATAAATTAACTAAAATATTGAAATAATATTTAAATATTATACATTTAATAATAAATTATATATTAAATACATAATTCGGTAAGAGATTATCATAAATTGTATATTAAATATATTACATTATAAACTTTATTGGATATTGTATATATTAAATTATAAACTTACTTATATTTTAAATAATATATTAAATATTGTACAAATTGTTTTAAAACTGATCTAAAAGATTTCATATATCAAATTCAAATCCGATATCAGATTAGAATTGGATATCTGATATCCAATTTGAATTCAGTATTTGATTTGAATTTGATATCCGATATTCTGACACAAAATTGAATGCCTTGGTATTAGGCTCGGTATTAGGCTCAGGATTTGGTTCGGACCTACCAATCCTAAAAAGTCAACACGTAAAATGTGTTTAACAACTCACCTTATTTTTCCAGACTTCGCCCATGTGGCTGATGACTTTTATTTTACCTAAAATTGATGAAACGAAAAGGGTTTGTAAAGGAGCTTGTCACCTTTCTACCAGTATATATTATATTTTATTTAGAATCCAATAAATAATTATTTTTTATTTTTTATTAGAATTATGACTAAAGTCCTGATTGATAGTTTGATAGAAAAACATCTATAGCTTTCAAACGGTATCCCATTTTTTGAATCCAAAACATGCATCACATTCTATGCTTTGCATACTGTAGGATTAAAAAAAATAAAAATGAATTCCATTAAGTGTTGACCAAGTTAAGGTGGTCAGACATATGAGTTTTTATATTTTTAAAAAGTTGTAATAAAAAATTCATAATTAATTATTTATTTGAAAAAACTTTACAAAAAAATATGCATCACATTTGGACATGAGTCCTCTACTTTTATCTAAAATTTTATAAAAAAATATTATGATTTTATTATGTTTAGGGTGGTTAGATAGACACCTACTTTTTATTTTTTCCCTGAAATTTTAGTACTACTGCATTGAAATTTCAAATTTTCACCAAATAGATTTTTTTTTTACAAAAATTAACCTAGTAGTTTATAAAATAAATTCAATTTTCCACTAATTCTATTCTTACATATTTTTGAAATAATATAGATAACTTATTCAATTTTTTATGTCAAGTTGCCCAACTCTAATTTTCTGAATTTTCATTGCCACTTAAGGACTTGTTTTTTCCATGACGATCCTGCACATACCCTATTTTTTATATTTTTTTAAATTTTCTGAGAGATTTTAAGCTAATTTTGAACCACCTGGTACTACTGATGTTGATGCTTCTATTACAACATGCCATTGTTATCCTGCTTGAAGAAGTTTTTTTGCCAAGATACATGCACTTAAATGCAACTTTTGAGATTCCTGACCTACTTTGTCGATACCAAAGTCAAATTTGTCTTTGTGCACACATCGCGATAGAGTGCCTTCTAAATCCTTATGATGAAAGGTCATTGCCAACACATGGTCAATGTGAGAATTGGATATCATGTGTGGAGGAGTGGATGAAGTGTGTTCAGGAATAAAAGATGGGTTGGTTGACAGTTTGGAACCTTTGACTCTTCAAACTTGGGAAGATGTGAAATGATGGGTGGATACAGAAGTGTGTGTGGAATTAGGACCAACTACTTGATACACTTTTTATATCACTTGAGAAGCTTATTTTTTCCTTTGTGGACATCTTTGATGGATACTTTTCCCTTTTTTATTTTGCCCCATAGTTTCTTTGATTAATGGAGTTTGATAGGGATAATCATTCTTTGTATTCTTTGTTATCCACTTGTATTTGATTTTTCCTTCATACTTATCTATTTTTTCTTTGATAGCATTCTGCGTGCTTTGATTCAAATATCTCTTATTTTGATGTTGGTCCCAATTCATGGATGGGGTGACAGCTAGATGAAGATTCATGATGTGGCTAGTTGTAGTATTGACATCGGTTTCATCATAAGGATTCTTCATGCTCCCTATGTTGACATTTTCTTGAGATGACGTTGCCCCCAATTTTATAGAGGTATCACTGATCATATGTTTATATCCCATGATTGTTTAATAACCAAGGCCTGGATGCTTAGGATTGCCAATAATTTGCACTGGTTCTAGGATACCTTGTTCATGTAGGCCTAATCCTTTACCTTGATAATTCATCTACTGAAAAACATTATCAGCAATAGGTTATGATTTACCTTGGAAACAAGGTTCTAATCCTTCTCTTCTCTATGGTGGATATTCAAAAGTGACAACTTCTTTATTGATGAGGCAACTTTCTCTAAGAAAGGTAAGTCATCCAACTTTATAAGTGATAGGATCCTCCATATGTGGGATAAATGCCTCATTGATATTTTTAGCTTCATCTTGTGAAATATCATATTATAATGCTTCTTCAAGAAGTGTTGATGCTTCACTATCCCTATAAAACTCTTCCTCATGATTCATTCTTGATATGCTTTCACATGATGTTTCTAATTCATAACTTTTGTAGAAGCCTTCTTGATGATTTGTTTCTGATATGTCTTTGGATTTATTTTGATCATGTGTATAAATGTTAAGAGTAAGAGACTCTTGTTCCTTGGTAATGATGTCTTGAAGATCATCTATGTGTCCATCCAAAGAAAGCATCTTATGGGTAGATGGAGGATTATGTGCTATATGGATATGATCATCATTTGTGATATCTTGTATACATAGGAGAGTGCCCATTATCTCATTATATTATCTAGGATATAAAAATTATTGATCTTGGTTAATGTAAAAATTGCTTTCAACATGCTTTGGATCAAGTTCTTGACATGGGTCAATTTCAAAGGATGGATTGTTTTCAAAGGGTTATTTGACATCATCATAAGGCATGGGAAGTGGCTCAATATCCTCTTGATATTTGAGCGGACTTGGATAAAATGGTGAGTTGAGGATTCCCTCAATATCTATAATCATGAGGTCAAAGGATGTCAATATGTCTTGGGAAGGAACATTTCTAGACCTTGGTGATAGATGTTGATCATGATTTGGAATACATTCTTGAGATATGTCCTCTAACTAGTTAGGTGATGTAGAGACATTTTCAATATGATCATTGGTCAAGGGATCTTGGTTTATGTCAATAGGATCAAATAACATCAACACTCCTTGAAATAGATCTTTTTAGGAGGGGTCTTGATCATGACTAGAAAATGGTTGTTCATGTATGTTGATTTGATCATTAGATGAGGTGGATATATCTTCAAGGTGTTCCTCGATGGATAGATCTTTATTAGTGTTTTGAACAATTTTGGTGGGAGTTTGTTGCAAAATTTGTTGAACGAGTAATGCCTACATTTTTTGTTGAGCCAACAATGCTCGTTGTTGTTCGTGTTGTTGTTGTTCCAACAAAGCTTGTTGTTGGTCTTAGTGATAAGATACTTGTTGATGGATTACTTGCAACAGTGCCCAGAATTGTCCTTGTGCCCATCAAGCCTGATGTTGGGCTTGAGCTTGAGCCTATTCTTGTTGGGCGGCTAATTCGGCTTGTGCTTGTTGAGCAACTAGTTGTGCATTTTGGCAATAGCTTGCTGAGCGACTTGCAACATGATGGAGAATGAATCTGTCATGTTGTGTTTTGGCAATGGTGGTGGTCATGGATTGGGAATGGTGTTGATTGTTAGGGTTGCTTGAATGGTTGTCATCTGTTGTTGCGATATCGATGGAAAAATGGGAGGATTTGATATGATGCTTTGATTCATGATGGGGGTGTTTCTTAGATTTGGTTGATTGATGGTTGGTAAAGGGCGAAGGCTCATGCCTTGATTGTTTCATTGATAGATTTGTAAGTTTTTTTTTTGACTTAAATCTACCATAGGAAAAGATGTTCCAAAATTTAGATTGGGCATGCTCACATTTTTACCATTGATGTTTGGAGAAGATAATGATCCCATGTATGGATTGTATGAATCCAAGTTTTGAAAATAAATTGGCATTGTAAGGCTTGGATAGTTTCATTGACTTGGATTACTCATGACGTATGAGTCGAGTTTATACTCCATGTTTTTCTTGTGTTTTGACATTGTTGACCTCTGAGGAGTTTAGGACCAAAGATGAGATGAAAGATGAAATGGGTGAATGATATGGGTGTTTTGAAATTTTAGGAACTTTGGATCAATGTTAGACTTTAAGACTTGTTTTGATTCGATTTTGATTACGGATAGTTTGACTAAGTGTGTTAAGTCAAAAAAGATGATGGTAAACTTGTAAACCCTAGGAAGTTGTGTTATCCTAGGGAAAACTTTCCCAAGATAATGAAATAGCTAAATTTTTTAAGCCAATAAAAGTGGTCATGAACTAGTAGACCTCAGGAAGTTACATTATCCTAGAGGTAAATTTGTTCAAGAAGATTGATAATTTGACTAGGTGCGTTAAGTTCCAAAATTCTAGCATGAATGATGTTTTCAAAGTTCCAAAGGTTGTTAGTGAAATGGAATTTGATAAATGTTTGGAGGGAGTGAAGAGTTTGATTTGATCCTAGATGACCCTATGAGGACTTACTTAGAAGACCAAGGTATTGAAGAACATGTTTTTTCGAAAATCCCAAATGTTTGCATTAAAACCATAAGAATCAAGAGGCACCAAGCACATGTGTGGTTCAATTGTCTATTATATTGCTTAGGTTCAATTTTTTTTACCACAAACACTTTCTTGATTATGTTTCAAACTAAATGTCCAATGTCCCAAATTTCTTTCATCCCACAAAGTGCATTATGTGGAAATCAAGGCAAAGGTTTCCTAGGTTGACTTTGGTGAGAACAAACAATGATTAATCCCAAGTACTTAGAAACCTCTAAGGATTTAATCCCTAAGGTATGCAATAGCACTTGAATTTGTCAAGGATATTTGTTTCCTCCGAAGGGTTTGAAATTTTTAAGCTTCTTGTGAGTGTTTGTTTTTTTTTATTGTTTTGAGGACCAAGCAATGTATTTTGATTCCAAGAACATGTACAACCCTAGGCTAGAAAAGGAAATATTTGTCAGGTTCCCACTTGGATAAATCAAGCTGTGCATATTTATTGTGGATGATTAGATGCTTGACCACACAGACTCCCCCTTATAGTGCACTCGTTTCTTAGGTCAGCCAAGCATCAGTACCCATGAATCTCCCATGGCATACTTTTCATCTCTACAATAGAACTGCATGTATACGTGGGGCGGCTTCAAAGGTCATGACCTCTTGCACCAACAAATATAAGGTATTTTTTGGCTTTTAAACAAAAATTTTGTAGTAAGGGCATCTAGTTTAGGGGGTGCAATGATAAAATCCTTGTGAGAGATCTCCCAACCCTTAGAACAAGGGCTTTATGCATCATAAATATATTGGGGGAGAGTTATCATGTGGTGCTTCCCATTGTCCATGGCTTTCACCATGAATATAAATTTATATAGTGGTTTGGAAGAGCTTGGCTTTAGCTCATTACCGCTTGAGTCGTTCCCTTGAGGTGAGTAATTTTTTCCATAAAGTAAGGCCCTCTAAAGGTACACAATAGTGAGTAAGTGAATTCTTAGTTCGATCATCTTTGTTTGCATGAACAAAGAGATAGGACTCGCAATGCCTTTTTCTCACACTAGACAAGTTTTGTTCAATTTTAAATCCCAAATCAAAGTGTGAAGGCAATAATTTTGATTCTCAAGATCACCGTGAAGCGCAAGAGAAATGCATACACCTTTTAAATGATATTAAGTTGTGAAAAATATTGTAAAGCATGACAAACACTTGTTCATTTTATACCTCAAAGCAATGATGAGTTCATTTTTAAAAGCACCAAATGAGATGTGAAAGTTGCCTTGTTCAATTTTTAGAACCCAATTTGAAATTTAGTAGATATCTAAGGTTCTTTTTAACTAGAAAGATCAAGGAAAATGATTAATTTTAAACCCAAAAGATAGATGTGAGATGGTTTGAAAGAAAATAGAAAATCTAGCTCAATACGCATTAAAAAATGCTTTTGTGAATTTCTCCAATTTTGTTTTGCTTTGGTTTGATTCCTATATCAACTTGTAAAAGAAAATACAAAGTTAATATGAATAAAATAATCCACCAAGTCTCTTATATATCAATGGATTAAACATAAGTTATTAAGGAAAATGCCATCTCTTTATAAAATAGATCACCACCCCTTATAATACAAATATTTCCGTATAGCGTTGTTTATTTCCTGAATTAATCCCTTCTGTTGTCATACCACGACATTATGGTTGGCAACTAAGGGTAGTCATCATACCCCTTACCACTTTACTGTGAATAGTCCAGATTGTTTGTGTGGTGATGTAGTGGTAGGAAACATAGTTAGCTAGTAGGTTTACCATGATATTGTGGTTGATGAGGTTGAAGACCACAGTGGCGTAGTGGCAGTGAACTGACAGTTAGGGTGGGTTTACTGCAATACCGTAGACAATAGGGTAGATGATTGCGGTGACGCAATGGTAGTTAGCATTGACAATTACCGCACTACCATTGGTGGTTAGGCATGAGACCATGGTAATGTGGTGATAGTAACGAGGTAGTTAACCACGCTACCGCCAATGGTTAGATGGAAGACCGAGGTGATGTAGTGAGGATGATGAGAGACTACTGCACTACCGTGGATAGGGAAAAACCTAACCTTGGTAATGCGGTGAAAACCTCCCTACCGCAATAGTTAAGGAGATAGACCGCAGGATAGTGGAAGTGATGAAGAGGTTGTTTACCACTCAACCGCAAGGGGTTCTAACATCCACTGTGGTAAGGCAGTGAACAGGAAGTAAAAAATGCATAAGTTGTTAAGGTGGCTACCACGGTACCACTGATAGCCAATCCGGTGACTATGATAGCGTGGTAAAAGGAGATGGAAAGCAAGCAAAAGTTAGTCACCGCAGAACCATAGGGTGTTAACACGAAGGTTGTGGTAGAGAGGTGGGTGGAGGATAGAGTGGAAAAGTCAAACACCACAATACTGCGGGTGAACAAAATGAATGGCGCGGTAACACAATAGATGGTGGGATTAACTATGTGGGAGACAGGTAAAATCTAAATAGTCTTATGGAATGTGATAACTTGAGGCCTGCACACGTAAATCAAGGATTTTGTAATTGAATTAAACCTCTATACTAGTGTAAAATTTTAGCAAGAACATTTAAAAAAAAAAGAAATCATTGCATAGCGGGTTGCTAGTTTGAAACTTAATTTCACCCATAGTTTAAATGGTAAAAAAAAGGCTTAGCTCAATGCATTCCAATATTTAATTAAATGCATCATAAATCAGGAATAACTGATTACTAAGATTAGTAGACATTTAGAAATGGGATTAATAAGAGTATTTCTTTGTTACTGTCAGCCCTCCTTCTAGCGGCATAATGTGAACTAAGAATTCATACATTCACAAACATAGCTAACAAGAATAATTTTAGATGAAATGCAAGAGATAATCAAGGTTCTCCATGAAATTAGATTGAAACATTAACATAGGAAAACAAGTGAAGAACAATGTAAATGGAAGTAAGAAAATCCTATTTTAATGAACAACTATCAATCCCATGGGGGAATTGGTGTTGATTGGTATGTCGAAATCAGCCCTTTCCCAATTCTTGTTTGTAAGCTTGATGATTGTTGATGGTGAGATTAGCTAGTTGAATTGAGTGAACAAGATTGACTCTCAATTCAAGAGAGTAACCTTGCATGATGTATGTGAAATTTGTGGATGAAATGAAGTATAGTATACTTGCTTGAATTGTGGATGATCAAATGAGGATAGAAGCCTCCAATTTATACATTTCTAAAATGGAAGAGATAGTGAAATAGAGAAATGTGGGATCATTCAACATCCAATGGCCAAGTGCCACTTGTCAAGATGTGAATGCTTGAAGGTTGTGCACATTTTGGCCAAAGTGCCAATAAATGCATTTAGGTGGAATTTCAAATTTGAGAAATGACATGTCAGAGGGAAAAAGGAACGAAATAAATTCCACTTAGCTCAATGCACAAGGACATGTAAGAGGAGTGAATGCCTTGTTGGATGTACAAGTCCACTTGGACTTTTTAAATTTAAATTGAGGGAATATTCCCTTTTGGTGGTATGTGAGGGAAAATAGATGAATTAATAAATCAAAGTAATTGGTTTATTGTGCAAGTTGCATTCTCTAGAGAATGTGACATAAATTAAGATTAAGTTAATCAAAGCTTAATTAATTTAATGAGGAATTTAGGAGATGTGAAAATCTAGTCTTAAATTAATGAATTAATTTAAATCAAAATTGAGAGGAATTGATTTAATTAAATAAATGATTTTGATTTATTTAACTAAGTGGGAAAATATTATATTAAATCAAATAAGGTTTAATTTATTTAATATAATAATAGGACTTTAAAGGCTTTCATCAAATAAAATTATTTATTTAATTAAATAGAGCCAGAAGATTAATTAAATTAAATTGATTAATTTAATCAAAGAAGGAGAAATATTTAATCAAATAAACAATGGTTTATTAAATTAAAGGACAAAATTTGATGAAAAGATGAGACTATGATTTAGGAGAAATGTCATGAATAATCAGGATCAAGTGTGTTGAACTGAACTTGTTCATTTTCCATATCTACAGTCTCTATACAACTGTGTCAGCATGTAAGGCCCCCATGCAAATGCCCCTTGTCTCCTCTCAATAATATGTTGTACAACCTCAACCATCTTGAGGCTAAAAAATCTCCCACTCCTATCTAGGAGGAGCACACAAAAATAACGGTAGTGGTGGGGCAATCTTGATGCACCCATCTATGTCCTGCTCCTTCCCCTGGTAGGGAAGGTCTATGGTCCCAAACATAGCCCGTTATATTTGCTCCAATGGTTGTCTCACCCCTTCGCTCACTTGATGACCCATGACTCACTGTTGTAGTATCCTCCATAAGTCCTCGAGTTTCACTATCATCTCCCAAATTGGGAGGAGAAACGTGAATTTCTTCAAGAGCTTCATCTCTTCATCAGTGTAGTCAGTAGTAGTCTGTGCACTCTAGTCACTAGGAATGATACCTTGTGTAGTATTCTTGCTCAGTCCAAGGTCTCATGGTCTAATAGTGTGAAGCCATCAATGTTGAGCATGGTTGAGTCTGTCTCCCATGTCTGTAGAGTGTCTATAATCTACATCCACCCAATCCTTTGTTAGATCTTTCCTTTTCATTTTTGTTCTAGTCCCCATCTTTCTTCCTATCCCTATTTTTGGAAAATTCACCTTTGTAGGAAGTGCATTCACTCCTTTACCATTTCACACATTCACCTTTGTAGGGTGTGAACTTTCGCATTCCATCTTTTCTGCACATTCACCCATGGGCTTAGCGTGTTCACCCATGTATCCCCCCTCGGTTAATTTTCCTTTTGTCTTGGTAGGTTCGCCCATTTCTCTCTAGGACCAGGTTCACCCTTTTCCCTAGGGGTGAATTTTCATTTTCCCTTATAACCCTATTTCCTCATCAAGAGATCTTGTGTTTGTTTCTTTCACCATTGGGAAGAAGCACTTCCACCCTTCCCACTGATGGCTAAGAGTGCATTCACCTATTCCCTTGCTCCCTTTTGTTGGGAAAATTAACACTCACCCTTTCTCTTGAGAAACGATATCACAATCACCCCTCCAGTCATGTGTCCACCCTTGCAGCCACATGCATCCGCCCATCCCCTTATTTGGTGATTTCACAATCCCTTATGTCCTTGCGCACCTACCTCTGCGAAAGTGCATTCATTCATCCCTTGCCTACCATTTTCCTTTTTGAATATAGAAGCAAATGCACTTTTCTAGAATGGTGAATCCACCCTTTTGTAGCACTCCTATTTCTTCCTATCCTACTCACCCATCTCCAACAAGCATAAAATATGTGTGAGAATTAAAATTCAAATGAAAAAGTTTTGTTTATGAGGTCTACCTTTCGAGGCATGACATATCGCTAGCAGAAATCTCAAATGATGTTTTCTCACTAGATGATTTCCTCCTCTACCATCTTACTCGCTTGCCTCGTCATCTCTCACACTTGGTCACTTAATCACTGTTCACCACATGGGCACAATGAAAGCAAGGTGAATAGTAACTTTCCAAATTTACTATTTATACATTTTCAATTTTTGACCCTAATTAACCTTTATAATTTTGGACATTTTTCACTTTTTACACCTTTTCTTAATCCTCTTTCCCTAATTCTTTTGTGGCTTTCCCTATGCACCCCATGCTCCCATTTTCCTCCGTTCAAAAGCCATTCTTCATGGTTTTTCGTCCTCTACCACATGGCACCCTCTATTTCTTCCTATAGAGAAGTTGCTCGGGGCCCCTTTTCTTCCCCATCCACCCTCTTGAGGGGGCATACCTCATCATATTTATTTTATTTTCATGTCCATTACCCTACCTATAATAGCAACAGATCTACTAGAGTTCTCTTCCTCTATTGAGTCATCTACACTTTATTCTTTCTTTGAAACACTACTATTCTTACGATATTTCGAAGAGGGGAAAAGTATAGAAACCTAAATTTGACCACCCCAATATAGTGAAATTATCTCTTATATCCCTTATCCATAAGCCATATTAATTAAATAATTTATTATTTAATTAAATTTAATCTCACTCTTAATGTCCACTAAGGTGTTTTAATTAATTAATTAAATACATTACCCTCTTCCTCTCTAAATTAAATAAATAGTCTAATTTATTTAATTTAGTCACTTTATCCTAATGAGTTAAAATCAATTTTTAATTCATCTATTTTATCTCTCCTTGTCCCATCCTCCAATATTTTCCTTAATTCTGATTAGCCAACATAAGCTCAATTTAAGGTGTGCGCATTCCTAATCATGATTAGGGCCACTTCCTCCATAAAATGCAAGTGGCTCATTAATCAGGATTAGTTCACCTAATCTCTCATTTGCATAACCTAAATCATTGATTTAACCTAACCTAATCCGCTTGCCATTTATGGCATCCACTCTTAGTCAACCATAGTAATGAATTTCTCCTTTTTGAGAACTCATCCCCATACCCTTTGGAACTTAAAATTTTGATTCCCCTATGCATTTTGAGGAATTTTTAATTCCTCACATCCCCCATAAGGAATTTTTTATTCTATTGTTCTTCCTCGTGAGGATTTTTGAGGAATTTTTAATTCATTTCTTGTCCTTTGATTGAACAAATGGACAAGAAACTCCTTTATGAGGAGATCTTGCCCATCCACAAGGTACTTGCAAGTACCTCCACCTCACCTCTACCTTACTGCCATCTAATCCTATCCTTTCCACCCAAGCCTCCACATGTCATCATGAAATGAGTTGATATGTCTCAAGACATTTCAACCCTTGGTATTCTAGCCTAGACTCAATCCTATCCCTCCATCCTTTTGGAGGCTCTTTCCCTAAAAGAAATGAAAATTACTTCATTTTCAACCTTCAACACTTAGGAATATTTCAAGCACTCAAGCCATCTTGCTACCTCCATTGTTGCAGCACAATTTGAGACACCATATTGCATCCAATCCATCAACCAACACCACCATTGCACTCACCATCAAAATCTCCACCATTTGCATATAATTTTAGGCTATTTTATCAAGCGAAGGAGCACACAAATCAACATCAAAAGGACTGACCAATTCATCAACTTAGGAAAGATAAAATACTTGGTTTCTCATCTTATTTTGTTCAAGTTCAACTAGGGTAATTGTGAGGTGTCATTTGTGTCTTCTTTCTTGCATTTTCCATTTGTGTTTTGCATTTTAGGGTAGAATTCATAGTTCATCATAGTTGGTATGGATGATAGATGCATGGGTGACTAGGGATTGTGGATTGTTGGAAATGAGGGTAGATGTATGAATGATTATGGATTGTGACTTGTTGGTATTGAGTATAGATGGATGGAGAACTAGGGATTATGACTTGTTTGAAAGGAGGGTAAATTGATGGATGACTAGGAATTATGGCTTGTTGGTATTAAGGCTTGGTGGATGCATTACTAGGTCTTTTTGGTATTGAAAATCATAAACTAGAAATTGAAGAAACTTGGAAACGATGAAATAAAATCAAATTCTAATCTAGGTTATAAGATCCATTTCAAACCTCAAAATAAGTTCACGATGTTGATTTTCCTTGAAGGTATGTGGATGCAATCTCAAATGGCATGACATTAATAAGATAAATAAGTGAGAGATTTGACATATTTAGACTTTCTTAGTTGTTTGATGGATTTGAATAATGAAAAAAATTAATTATAGACCTAAGAGATGTCGGTGAGGATTAGAACCTAAGTTAACTAGATAATCACTAGAGTCAACTTAACTCAAATATTTTTTTTAATTAAAATGAGGAATAATCATGAAGATAAAATTTCCATTTCCAAACTAATTTAATTGAAGAATGAAGACGAAGTTTCTAAAATTTAGAAGAGTTAACTTGTAAGAGAAGATTGATTTCTAAATGAAAACTAAGTTAACTATTAGTAATGATGGAGTTGACTAAGGAGATGAAAATATAAATTAGACCACATTTAATTAAATAATAAAATATTATTTAATTAAATGAATACACGAGAATTATTAATCAATTAATTATTTTTGATGTGATAAATAGATAATTAATTCACATTTGATTAAATAATAAAATGTTATTTGATTAAATGGATAAAATTAGAATTTTAATGATTATTAATTAATTAGGTAATAAATGGTAAATGGGTGCAATTAAGGATGGCATGATGAAAATAAGATTTGATGGAATAATTTAGATGTTTGCACAACAATTATTTAAATAAATTTAATAATTATATAAGAAACATAAAAAAAAAAAATAATAATAATTTATAACCTTTAATATACATTTTTTTTTGTAGTTCCTTATTTATTAGGTACCCCATCACTATTTTTTTTAACTTGGATTTTTAATAAAGTATTCATTAGAAGAAGTAATAGTTTCTAATCAAGTCATTTCCTTAAAAATAGTAATAATTCTCTAATATTAACTGACAATTTGATTTTGACAACTAATAAATTACTTGAAAATAAGCAAAACAATTTGATGATCAGATCTAAGTAAGAGGATGAGATCC
Source organism: Sequoiadendron giganteum (assembly GCA_007115665.2). Lineage (NCBI taxonomy): Eukaryota > Viridiplantae > Streptophyta > Pinopsida > Cupressales > Cupressaceae > Sequoiadendron > Sequoiadendron giganteum. Next base: position 495,856,242 of record CM021105.1, read on the forward strand.
AAACAAACTTCAAAAGAACATTGATGTGACTAATTTCAAAAATGTGATTTTAAAGAATTATTTGAACTTCTACTTACTTGTATTTCCTTTAATATTAATCGTGACTTGATATTCTTCATTAATTATAGAGTAATATTTTATTAATTATTATCTTTTGAAAGTTTCTATGTTACCTAAACATTTATTATAAAAAGAATGAATCTTTATCCACTTTTATTAAAAATATTTTAAAAAATGACATCTTAATTTAATAACTTAAATTCTGAATCTAATCTATTAAAAAATCATTGAGATGAGAAGGACTAAATGTTTACTAACTTTTCACAACCGACACACTTAGATTCAGCCAACCTACCCTAAATTGTTCTCATTTATATAATAGAAAAACAAGTTTACTAGGTCAAGGGTCTATTCTATTATAATTTTAATGGAACGACGATTAGAATGGACACATTTATTTTATTTTATAGTGTATAAAAAGGAAGATCGTCAATTCATATTAGTGATGAAAAGGAGCGGACCTCCAACCTTAGGATTAAGTTTATCGTTATTAGTATTGGAGGTGTCTTTATTAATGGATTTCGGAGGATTTTCTTCGGCTTTGTCACAGTAATTCATTTTCAAAACGAGAATTACTAATTTGAGATGAGGTTGAAGGTATTCTAAATTAGTTTTTGATTAAAATTTTAAATAAATCATAATTGTGTTTGATAAATATGATTGGAATAAGTTAAATAGGAGTAGGTATTGAAGTTGAAATGAGAGAGTTAAAAATTTGTGTAGTTTATAATATAAATTTTTGTTAATGAAATATTTGATAGAAGGTTAATTAAATTGAATTTTGAGATTAGATTAATATTAGAGATTTGAGATGATAATTTTTCTATAAATTAAGTGTTTGAGATGGGTTTTGAGATGGATTCATGTTAACATAGATGATTTTGAGAACAATGATTCTATTTAAAATTTGTGTTCTTTTCTTTTTCAAAATTACATCTTCTCTACTTACAAATAGTGTTTATCTAATATTATCTAATGATCATTTGAACAAATCACATAGTTGCAATCCTATTCTATTATTTCAAAATCTAATTTATTTTATGTTAAAAAACTAACAATTCAAGGATTTGAATGTAACCCACTAGAATGAGTTTCGCATCTATAATTGTTTCTTCAAGTATGTCATCCTAGGATGAGAGGTTCTACATGAAATCACATTGAGAGGACAATATATCAATTTATTCATCTCTAACAATTTTGTAGGTATAACAGGCATACCACTTTACTTCTATCATGCATCATCAAAATATTAACTTCTCTTCAATTGATATCAATTTGTAAGAACACATTTCAAAGAACATTCTAGAGTAAAATACATTTTAAATCAAAACATGATCAACTATGAACAATTGATCCAATGACATTGATTTCAACATACATTACTACCCTTATCTCTCTTTTATCATTATTGTTGATTAAATCATAGGGATTAGCTGAGGTACAAGGAAGTCTAGATACTCAATCCTCATTTAGTAATGGCCTTGGTGCTTTTTAATACCACCATGTCTTGCTTGCATTAGATAGTATAAGATAAATACTCCTTGCAAGTACTAAAGACAGTTTTGTAAAGACACAATAATGCAAATTTTGGACAAGAACATAAATTTTGGAGAAGATCATAATTTTGAAATTCATCTATGCTAATGCAAATCAATCCTAGACAATTAATTTGTAAAAAAATTTCATGTCAATTTCCTAATCCTAATTTAATCCAAAAAATCACATCTACAAACTTTATGTTACTCAACTAAATTTCACATTAGTAATTATAAAAAAACTTAACTCTCTCATTTTAATTTCTACACATTTTAAACTACAATCTTAATTAATTTACTTTAATTATATTTAGCCATATTTATGAAACTGAACTCTTATTTATTAAGAATTTTCAATAAAATTAATTTATCATCCTCAACATTTTTTTTGTAAGTTTTGTTTTATTACTTGCTAACTAGACCTAATAGTGTTGCATAAATGATTAAAATAAATTTGTGCATCTTCATCACAACAAAAAATATAGTAAAATATTACCATGCTTTCTCTTTGATGCAGCTAATCTCTCGACAAAATGCATGGAGCATAGGTATGATCACAAAGGTCTAATCCGGAAGGAGCAAAGCCCTTACTTGACCAATGATAATAACTAATCATGCATTTTTATGGGCTTTATGGGGGTCCACATGCTTGTCTTATGGGCTATGAGGATGACTGTTAATGCTGAGGTGTCCTACAAGTGACATAATTTGAAAAATGGGGCGGAGTCCATTTTGAAAAAGGGCATCATGAGGAATTATGGCAGGTACTCTATGATTAAGGCCAAGCTGGGTTGTACCTTACATAATCTCCTTTTGGGGATTGCGCTAAGCTATCAAATTTTCATGAAGTCTTGTGATTTTGATATTGATGTGACTAATAATTAAGAGGAAATGATCTTATTTAGTTCTATCATTTTTTCTATTTTGTCTCCTCTTCTAAAGGTCAAGTTCTTATATGTTTCTATGTATTAACAATGTGGCTGGAAAACATTCCATTCCCATCATGTCTTGCTTACCTAGCTAGAAGTGTCTAAAGATTCTCATTTATGAATCCACCAAGATTGCTTTTAGGAAATTATCTCCTCAAGCATGTGACCTGTGCATTGCTCTGATTACCCAAGGCTTCTTTTTTTGGCTTAAAATCCTAAGTGTGCTGGTGACCTTTCCTTTAACCATTTTCTCTAACCTTTTTCTCTCATAGGTTTTCTGGTTATTCTATATACAGAGAGGCATTATGGGTGGCGATAGCATGTGGACAAAGCTCGAAAACTATGGTGAATTTCATAAAGATCCATTAGTGTGGCACATATGTGTTGAAGGTGATTTGGCTCCCCTAATGGAGAGTTTGTTAGGTCATGACCCTAATTTATCTGCACAATTTACTAACTCTTGGAAAGATCGAAGAGTGACTATGGGTAGTATTTCTTTTGAAGTGAATGAGGATGTGATTGCATAGGCGACGAGCATGTTGAGTATTGGTAAGAAGTACCCAAAGCATACTAAGGTCCAAGATAATTATAGTCTGAATGGTTTCTTTATGGGGAACGAGAAGCTAGTACATAACCAGTCAGGGTTCGAGAGAGAGGCTCTTTCGTAGCCATGGGACCAAGTCTGCCTTGCCCTTATGAAGTGTGTGACCTTGGAAGGTAGATATAGAACTTACTACTTCTACCATTTCCCTCTTTTAAATCACCTCCGACATAAAATTTTGTTAAGCTTTCCTTTCTTCCTTCTTAAGGATTCACAGAGCTCCGTTGAAAAAAGAATAGAGGATGTTGGCCTAAACCCTAATGATAACCCTCCCTTGCCGCTTCACCAAGGCCTCACTATGAGGCTCTAGCACTTCTATCTTGTGTTATGCCCACCCAAACCAATTTATTCTATCTGTGTCAAAGAAATTGAACCTCCTATTGTGACCAATTTATCCTCGATCAAGTCCAAAGGTCCCATCAGGAAAACCCATCTGGTTTCTGCTAATTCTCATAAGCCTAAACCTACTGCTAAGAAGCTTAAGGGGAATGCGGGAAATGCTCAGACTAGTGTTGCGGCTAGTCTTTGTGAACTCAATTTGACCCCTACCAAGACTGCTAGCAAACCCACCTTGAAGAAGAAAGGTAAGGATGATTTGAAGGGTTTGATGGAGCCCCCGACCAGGGACAACAAAGGTAAAAATGTGGTGGGTAGGGATTCTAAGGGGGACACGGTGGTCGCGGCTATGGTGGTCACTGGTGGTGATACCATCATTAGAAGGTCTGGTAGACTAGCTAAGAATAAAAAGAAAGTGTAGGTTGACTTGGATTCAGAAGAGGAGCGATCTAACAACAAATATTACAGGGACGAGGAGGTGTCTGGGGATGAGGTGGATGAGTATGTTGGAGGGCCCCACACCATTCCTGATATTAAAAAAGTCTGAAGGGAGAACTCAACTTACTAGTCCTCAGTCCCACTAGATGTGGACTGTGTTGTTACTATGAAGGCTGCAGATTATAAGGAGGAGCTCTATGTGCTGCAGGAAAGAATGGACAAGATGGACAAGAAATTATGTGGCTTGACTCGTTTCACTGTCAAGTTGGTCCAATGTGGTATCAACACCATGTCTACGGTTATGAAGGATGAAATGGACAAGAAGAATGTTGATGTTGGCCAGGAATGGGTTGGGGATGATGTTGTTAATCTCCTGTCTAAGAACTAGGAAAATGTCGGTTAGTTTGTTGTTGGTTTGTTTTTTATTTGTCTTTTGTTGGTCTATGATGTATGTTTTTTGGCTTGATCTTTAAATTTTCTGGAGTTGATTTTTTTGGCCCTTGTGACTCTCTGTGTTAAGGGTACAACAACCTGTAAATATTGTTTACCGTATCAAAAACACAAAAAATCACATAAAAACATAAATAGAAACATACATAACATGATAGGATGGTGTAGTGCAAGCCCAATGCAAATTGCAAGTGAAAGTCACGGGAGGCAAGCAAAAGTCACAAGAGGTAAAAAGACGCTATTTCTACAAGCAGAAATGGACATAGGACATAAATTTGGAAAGTTTCAAAAACAAAGTGAGAGTTTTTAAACGCCACTTTGTCCATGAACTTGACGAGCGGACACCCTTCTTTATATAGTTGCATTGTTGCAACTGGGGAAGGTTTCCTCGCTTTTGTCTGCTCGCCTCCATCGATGGCCAGTTCCTTCGCTTCTGTCAGTTCCAACATCTGTCACTATGTTCATACAAATGGTCAACTATTATCACGTACATAAGGGTGATAGATGCGCAAATCCAATAAATTATATGAAAGAAGGGCTCTTTCTTAGTTGAATAAAACTTGACTCAACGCCCTGCCATATCACATGTGTTATTCACTTTAGTGAACGGTTTTACAATTTGAACAAGCACCTTCAGTTTGAAATGGGATCAAAGCACAAGCTTTTAATGTTGTTGTTCAAGTAAACAAATACCCAATAAGCTGAAAAGAAGCTTCCTGTCCCAAATGAATAACTTATACACATCTGCAACTGTTCAAAACCTTCTATACTCTGTATCTCAACACATTCCACAATCGTGAATCACTCTAGATGACGTTGATGTGCAAGGCTCGACAACGATTTAAACCCTTCACAGTTGTGTGCAGTAAGAACTTGAATCCGTGTTAGAGAAAATAACCCTGATATTGTTTCGAATTTGGGACATAAGCCCATGTGATAGCCTGGCGGTTGTTTTTGATTCAACATCTATCGATAACACCATGTGTAGAGAAGACTAAATGACGAAACATTCCTTTATTTGGGAGAATCAGGGCAATCTATATATAGAGGAAAATGTGCATTAGAAATTCCAAGGAAGAATCTTACTTCTTTATCATTAAGAGTAAAATAATCTATATCATAAACTACGCCAATTTATAACCAAAACATGATTCTCCACTTTGTCGACTAAATAGGTGATATGAATAATAATAGTGTTCAACTTTTGATCTTTTCTAAACAAGTATTTTATGAAAATGGCATGAATCTAATGTTTATATTGCTTCTCACTTAACTTATCAAGACATTAGGCATTGGGAAACAAATAGAATAATTTGGTAGATGATGGATAGGAAAATAAAGTATGTCAGTTGATAGAATAATGGGGATATTAAGGTATCAATCAATAGGATGGGTTATAAAGACTAGCATGAATGGTTCCCACTATTAGCCTCTCTTGTCGCCTTGAGTCAAGTATATTCTTTAACTTGTTCTCGTTAGTAGAGTTGAGATGTACATAGTTGGGTATCATTTTTTGTTATGATTTGAATGGTTTTGGTTTTTTCGTTCATACTTGGGTGTATTCTCTTTCATCACAATGTGGTGTTGTGATGCAATAAATCATAATGGCCCCTGTGCAACACTAGTTTGGCTTCATTTCTATCAATTATGTTGAATAAGTTGGCATGTTGAATAAATGGGATATCAAACATGTATTGAATCTATAACATTATCTTAAAGGATATTATTAGCATCACAAGGAGGAGCATAAAAATAAAAATGATCAGCATAGTCTCATTTGTGTCATTTAGCAAAAATGTCACAATTGGAGTATAACAAGCATTTGGCATCCATCTAGTAATTGGTTCAAAAAAGGGATTTGTGACACATGAAACATGTTTGGACATATTTTTAAAGAAGTGGGAAGAACCATGAGTATGATGACCTCAAGAAGAACATGGGTGTAAGTCAAAACTAGAAATTATAATAAACCTACAAGACAAGATTAATTGAATGTGCACAAAAATATGCCAAAATTAGAGAAACACGATGTTCTTTTGTGCCACTTCATGGGGAAACCTTCCAATAGAGCATACACTCCAATTAAAAATATCCAAGATATCTTCTATTTGAGAAATCATTACAATTTATAGAGTATTACCAAAGGCAGCTTCTACCATCCCATGCATGTTGAATAACTACTTTATTATAACTAACTAGTGAGATGAATTACAAATCATATGCATCCACCTAAATATTCAATATTACATGTGGGAAACTAATAAATCATATATGTCATAGTAATTTTAACTACCATATAGTAAAGCAAAGTCCATAATATTAACTCCCCCTTCAAAAAAAAATGCCTTTTAAAGCTTGAAATGGAAAGATGGAGAGAATTTTGATAGGTTACCATGAGATATCTTTAGGTTGCAAACCATTCCATTAGACCAAGAACTCCTTAAAATAATGAGTGCAAAAGTGTTTGGTATAGTTTTGTAGACCTCGAGTTCTAAAATATGGATCCCTCCTCATCTAATGCAAGGAGCTAGTTGAAATACAAATACTAGTCCCAATCACTTTCTTGAGACAACAAACATGGAAAGTTGGGTGCATTTTAGAAAAATGTGGAAGTGCCAACCTGAAGTGACCTCACCAATACATTGGAACACTTAATAAGGACCATAAAATTTGGGACCCAATTTATGACCTCACTCATTCCATATGAAAGGTTTACATAGGGATGGAAACATAAAAGTCCAATCGCCAATGTCAAAGATACACTCTATGTAATTATTATCAACTTGTTGTTTCATGCCATTTTGGGTCAATACTCAATTTTCTAGAGTATTGACAACTAATATAACCTTAGAAGAACCTAAAAAATTATTGCATAACTTGTAAACCATCTCACAATACATTATATCACCTTATAAATAACATAAAATTTGGAACCGAACTTATGACTTTACTTGTCTCATAATAAAAAATACTTATAGGGATTTTAAAAGAAGGTGGGAGTGCCAAATTATAAATCACCTCACCAATGTATTGGAGAACCTAATGTTAGAGTCACTCAAGGACTCAATCTCCTAGTATCACCTAGTGTTGAGTGCTTTTTAGATGATTTGATCGATTTTTTATGATTATGAATGTAAAAGACTTGAATTATGTTTCATTACAAAGCATGTTTATACTAGAATAAGCAAGATTTATATAGGTCATAGGTTGTGTTGTTAGTTTTAGTATTTGTAGTCATGAAAACCTCCAGTTTTCTATCAAGAACTTGATGAACAGTTTTTTTATGAAACACTATTGTGTGAGCTTGTGAAAAATGAGTTGTGCATAAGATAAAGCTAATTCTTTGAGGTAAGTTATGAGTAGAAAACATGTATAAGTCTTAGATAATTGGTGCATCACCTCTTAGGGTTAGTAATATTTTCATTTGAGTTATTCTATGCCTTTTCCTGATCAAGCATTAGTTTTTAGGAGGTTCATTAGGGGAACCAACCCACTTTGGAGGTTCATCTTCACCATAGAAAACCCATAGTTTGAAGATGATCCAATTTTTCACATGATAGTTGAGTTTAGACTTGGATAAGGGTGCTATCCTTGTGACAATAGTATCATATTTTCATGCGAGTATGTTTATGTTTCATTTCTATTTATTTTGTGAGTACTAACACTTGCAAGACTTCAGATCAATCTTTCAATTCTCCTTGAAGGTGATGAGCATAATGCCTTCAATCAATCAAGGAATGCAGATCTAAGTGGTAAGTTGCAACAATTATAATTTTTTCACTTATTTATCATTTAGCCTCTACTCGATTGAGGGTAAGCTCTATTTTACATCATCATAGTCATTTTAAAGATAAAAATACCAAAATGAGGTTTGACTTAGGAAATCCCCTATACGAAACAACCGTTTACCCTCTTCCTTGTGTATAAGATGAAAGTTTAAAGAAAATTTGGAGAGAATTGAAGACCTAATTATTTATTCAAAAATACAAGCCCTACAAGTTAACAAATTAGGGAAATTGAATTTTATTAGCGATAGATGAAATTCCAAGACTAATTCCTTAGGAGTAGAACCTACCTACAAGGAGAAGTAATAGTTTGAGATATGTTTCTTAGTATTTATTTCCATGTCTACGGTGCCCAATGCTCATATCCAACTAGTTCAAGCCCAAATTTACATTCTATATTCCTCTATGTCCACCCTTTGTCTTTTGAACCTTTTTTATCTTCCAATTTTGTGTTTTTTGAAAATCAGAACAATTTGTTACATTTTCATAGTTAACCTAGGTACATCTTTGCATTTTCTTATTAAATCAATTAACAATCAATTAATAACATCATAACATGCACACCCAAAGGATTGAAACCCCAATCCATCATTCTAGATCTTCCATTGAGGTTAGTATCCAAGTTGGTGTTTGAGATCAATTTTAGTCCTTTCCCATGTGATATTGAATTAAGTATGATTTAGACCCTACATCCTTTTTTCCAGTATCATATTTTGTTTTAGCATGAATTTTTTTTTAAGTACACTAGTAGATATAATATTTCCAAAGGTCTATAAGATAAAAGGAGAAGAAAAGAGAGACCTCTCTAACATGATTACAATGTCAGTTTCAATAGATCTAGAGAACATATCAATTTTGTAGATGAACTTATAGTGAAAGGACGAAGATATGAATCTCCTAAGATGATGACAAATGTCATATCCTATTGTAGAAACTATCCCACATCCTCAAAGGTCGCAACCTTTTTAATGCACTTCTCACATACCGAATAAGCATATTTGACGAAGTTGCAACAATTTCAACATATTGCAAGGTAGTCCTAATGAAGTTATGACTATCGTAATGAATTTATGATAGTCCTAATTAAGTTATAATGGTCCTAATGAATTTATTATGGTCCTAATCAAGCTATGATAGTCCTAATCAAGTTATAATTATCCTAATGAACCTTAGCCCATTCTAATGAATTTATGAAAGTCCTAATGAACCTATGATAGTGACATCTCAAGCTATGACTTCCCTAATGAATTTTTGACATTTATAATGAATTAATCACTATCCTAATGAACTTATGACTATTCTAATGAGCCTATGAATATATTCTATAACTTTCTCTTCACCCTTAAAAAAATTAACACTGCAAACATGAAAATATTAGCATTTCCTAATGTACTAGTTTAAATTTCCTCATAAAATAAGTCAAAAAGCATAAATACATCAAGCATACGATCCTTGGGGGTGTTATATTTTTTTTTAAAAACACTCAAAACTACATGATTAAAATTATAAATTGATTCACCTTTTTTTCTTATGCATTGTCCCTTTGTTGTCCATAGTATTATCACATGATTATTTCTAATGCCCCAAATTGACCTTCCTTGGGCTTAGGTATTAGATTATTCTCTAGGATTTATGGAGATACACTTTTCATTCCAACAACTTGGCATAATTTATAGGGATATTATTTTCATTTGTTGAATCTTTGTTATAATATCCCAAGCACCTAATAAGTTATTCTATGTTTGTTTCATATTTCCATGTGTAGTTGGTAGCCTACCAAACTATATATGAATATTTCCATTGATAGTGATGTAATTGTGAATATCCTTATATATAAGGTATGTGATAATTTATTCTATAGCTATATTATGTTTATTGTATGTAGGTGGTATCTTGTAAACTTGTAGCAACAACTAGTACCATTGTGGAGGATACAAGCTTTGGTTTTATTCTTTCTCATACCATATATGTGAGGGTCCTACTAGTGGAGAGAACATATACACGATTCAAACCTTGAATATCATTATTGTGTTACTTTTTTTCCATTTTAGAGGTGATGAATTTGTTATTGAAATTTTAAGTGTTTATAGTATTGAAATCAAGTGGCTATTGCGATAATGTAGCAAAAATTTCATGAGAGTATCATATGCTATTGGGGTAATCTTATAATTTCTTATTTATTGACTTTTATCCCTTCTTACCAAAATATTACAATATTATAAACAATTTTTTAGTGTATGAATATTTTCATAGGCCTAATCCTTCAAATTTTTCATAATATTCTCCCAAACCTAGTTAATATGATGATTATAATGCTAAAGTATTTTATAGTGAGGTATCATATACTTAGCTAAGTATTTGCATGTCCTCTCCACATCCATATCAAAAGCTAGAAGTGTTTTTAAATTTAGATGATCTTATGAGCCATGTGGAGATGCTTGAGTTTGATATCTTACAATCTAAGACCCAACTTGTTACCTTGAAGTCCCACAATTTAAAACCTTCCAAATTGGCCCTTGTTGCTTATTAGTCTAGCCAATTAGACTTTTCCTATATGTAAATTATTTTATCCAATGGACGAGACAACATAATCCCCATCCATAAATTTAAATTAAAGTGGATATAAAATTAATCAAATGATTGACTACAATATCTCACTATTATCTTATTTATATGCTTTAATTAATTATTTATAGATACTTACATATACATAATTCTTACACATCAACCAACATAAAAAGTGCATGTGGCACATTACAATATCATAAAATATATATCAATACACTACATAATCAATCACATAATTATCATAACACATATTTAATTTAGATAATACTCACTCAAAATACATAAAGAAAATTTAAAATAAAAGAAAGAAAGGATATGCAACTTTATATCACATAGGAATATAGAACACCTCCAAATGAATACTGCTCACATCACATATTTCAAGTGTACTCATTCTTCAATGTTGTATATTGTAACCATCCATTCAGTCTTAAGGTAGAATAACATTCATCCCATACTACATGTATTCAGTTTAATAGCCATAGACTAAATTTTTCTAACCATATAGATCAACTTAACATAAATACAAGAATTCATAAACTAATGAACAAGACATACAAGAATACACTAAAACTAAGAACAATCATGAATACAAGACATATATAAACACAAAAATAAAAGGGAAAAACACAAACATACATAATAATATTAATTAAGATATATCAAGTTTGTATTTATGAAATCGATCAAGTACAAAGGAAGGTGGAAATAGGTTTAGTTTATTAAGTATGATAAACCTATAACCCATTATTTTAAACAATTATCTTGTTTGAATAAATTGAATAAGACAATTAAATCAATAAGAACTAATAATTAATTGAATATAATTATTTGATGATACACAAAAATACAAATACAATGTACATATTTACAAATCAGCTTGAATTTACCTTTTTTTCATTTACAATCATTCGAAGGAACCATATGGGTCTTCTCTACTCTTTATTGTGTCAAGTATTTATTCATGGTCAAAATCATGAACCTTCCACAAGTTCTTGTTCAATGGTCTACCCCCATATTTGATCAAATGAGAATTTGATTCTACAACAAGGTTTGAGTAATGAAGAATCTTTTGATGCATGTGAAATTCCTCAAACAACCAAGCATTAGACTTATTGTTCGGTACCTTCTAGGCCATTTTTCAATAACAACCATTGAACCTATAGGGTACACGATGTTTCCTCCATATCTAATAAGGGCCTCTATTTTTTTTCCACAAGACAAGGAAAAATTAATAATGTGTTCCCTCTTCATTGTCTTCATCTACTATAACTTCACAAACATTTCCTGCTTCATATTCCTTGTGTATTCCCTGTATGTTTCATTTATTCATTGTATGCACCATGTGTATTTCATGTTTTCTCTGTATCTTTCTCATGTATGTATTTCCTTTTGGTTATCATAAATCTTTTGTTGCATTATGTCTTATGTGTATGTGTGTTCTTTTTCAAATTTTAGTTTGATAATATTTTGAGCTTGAGGGCTATTCCATTAGAAAACTCAATGCCATCTTATCCCTTTAGTGTTTTGACAAAAGGACCCTTTTGGCTTATCCATACTTTATTGTGATTATCGACATGATTTTATACCCTCACTAAAGTGGGGACTAAATTTAGAGTCATAAAATATCACCCTTGATAATTTCAAACTATATTTGGTTCCCCCCCTAAGTACTTGTACCTAATTATTCTTATTAATTACCCATTGTATTGCCATTTTTTTAGGAAAATAATTTAAATCAAGGAAATTAAATTAAATAATAATTTAATGAATATCAAAAAATTAAAATAGGGCTAGACTAGGGAACCCTCACACTTGGCTCCCCTAATGAGGCCCAAAATCTCAAAACTTATTGTCGGCCTTAGTTTTTTTTTTATGAATCCAAATCCTTTGTCAACTTATCAAAAATATTAATATGAAATATGTTGAAACCCATATAAATATAAGTATTTCCCTCCATTTGAACATCTAATAAGTTTATTGAATTTGAATACCATAAAAAAATTCAGAGTAATTTCAAGAGAAAAATAAGAAGTATATGTACAACACTCTTTTAACCAAGATCATGTCCACAACACATCAACAAGATCATTTTTATGCATGTAGTAATATGTTTCATATTTTTTATTGTTATGAGAAATAAAATTTATGAGATATTCAAACAACCTTTAATTTTTCCTTGTATGTGATGAGCCAATTGACCTTAGTCCAAAAAAGAATTTAAATCTAAGTGGTAAGTTGCAATATTATCATTTATCATTCATTTTTATCCATTTTCCTCTAATCTCCAAAGAGTACACAATTTATACCATTATCATCATAATTGTTTGTAGAAGTGGAAACAATAAAATGGGTTTTCACCAAGGCAAGATCATATACAACACAACCCTTTGTCCCTTGTCCTTCTTGTAGGTTACAAGTCTAAAGTGGATTCAAGTAGAAGGGCCTATAGACTGTGATGCTCGTGTACAATATCTAAAGATTTTGAAATAATTATTTTCAAAGATAGGCACCCTAACCCTTGTCTAACCAAATTTTCCTCACATTTTAATGCTAGGTTCTCTTCTCTCTATACTCTTTAGTGTTGCTTTCTATTTTTGTACTTATGTTTTGTGTTTCTCAAATTTTGTGATCATTTGTTTCTTTACTATTATTTTACCTATTTTATAACAGTTAACACCAATTATTCACACTCACATCATCAATAGATCCAAAAAACAAAAAGGGGACCAAAACCATGACCAACTGTTATATCTCTTCCTTAAGGGAAACAACCTAATAGTTTCTCTTGGTTAATTTTTTGTCCCCCAATATTAATGGTGGAATGTGTAATTTAGGTTAGCCTTTATCCTTTAGATCCCATTTAATACATCACATATATATACATATTCTTTAATTTTTAGTATTTTTCACATGGCTAGTGACAATATTTTTGTTTTTTCTCAAATTTTAATCACATATATATAGATATAGCCCATAGAGAAGGAATATAATATTTACTCGAATTCATGTGGACCACTAGCCAAGGAAAATAAGCTCTTAATAGAGATTTTTTTTTGTATTTATACAATCCAAGTAGAAAAGGGGATATTAATCTACACCCAACCTTAATGGGTGATTAATCCAAGAAAGATATCACCATACCCTGGATCCAAGAGAACCATTAGGACCACAAAAACCATGAAATTACAGAACAAGGAATAGATACAAAACACAAACCTTCACACACATACAAAACAATAAAAATCAAGACAATAACCAATACATGAATATTGCATGGTTCCCATTAAAACCTGATACTATTATATTCTCATGTGGAAAAAAAGAAGCATATAAGCAACACATATCCATCATATCAAACTTCTCATGATTTCTTCACCATAATTTATGCAATATCCCAAGAATTAAGCTAAGAGAGATTGTACCTCTCCAAGTAAACATGAAATCCTTGAATGCATTAGTTCATATCTCCATTTATACCTTTTTCATTCTTCTTCCTTCATTCCAAAATAATAATATGATAAGCATTTTCCTCTACCCAAAATCAAGTAGCAAGAATAATCAGAAAAGAAACCCCAAAATAAAACTCAAACTACCTTTCTAGCCTCTTCCTCAAGTTCCCTAACCCTAGGCACTTGGGTTGGGGTCTCAAAAATAACCCTTAACAACATCATTTTTTTCATTTTATACTTCCTAAAAAAGGCTTACAAAGTTTCCTATGGGTTACACTTTCACACCACATTTAAAACACCTATAAGACACCTCAACAACTTTACCACACAAATAAAATTTAAACAAAAATATTATTTTACTCACACATGAAAATAATTTCTTATGTCAAAGATGACACAACATAACATGTTACTTCACAATGTGATGTGGGAATAATTAGAGTTTTTAAGGTTCTCTCATTTACCATTAGGTCTTGTATATAATTACATACTTAATTCCATTATCAATTCACCATAGTATAATAGTCAAATAAAAGTAATAAAATTGTGTAAAAGATTTAGTAATGATTATATTTACATACCTCAAATATGGGTTAGTATGAACCACTTCAATGAACTCACCCCAATCCTCTAAAATAGACTGTTTAATGCTCAAAATTTATTATTTACATTATTATTTAATGTGACAACTAAATAGTAAATTTATATTTTACATGATCATAGTACTAATAACTCTCATTGGAAAAATGAAATCCAAATTTAATAACGAGTTAGACCTCCCATTGCATACTACATTAAATAATAACATTTCACAATTTCATTGCCCATAAATTTCTAATACTATGAGCATCGCCATCATGAATGTGTGAAGGTTTACATTAAGGAAGAAACTTATCCTAGATCTAAGGCTGGACCCTTTAATGTTTAAGATGAGAGCAACAATATTCAAACCAAGTCAACAAAGATTATGTAACAAGACCACAACTAATTCTTCTTTTTATTTTATTTACAAATGTAAATAATCATAAGGGAAAGAATAGCTATTTTAATTAAACTTTCTCACCAAGCCACATACAACATCTAGTTGATGGTGATGAATTGTGTAATATGTTAACATCATATGCATCCAAATCCAAAAATGATGGAATATATATGATTAAAAAGTACTCAATGGTTTTAATTTTATTAGAAAAGTGAAGTAGCCACATAATATAAGCTATAAGGTATAAATATATTGAGAGAAATTTTCTACAATTGAGTCTATACTTGGAAACATTGATTGATTTAATTCACATGGTTCAAATTCTATCCATGTGGCACAAACAATATAAATCACATGTAGTACTACCAAAAAATACACCACAAGGCTCTTAATAAATCAAGATTGCATAATTCATTAATTTATCTTGATCAACTAACAATAATGAAACCCACCAAAGGAAACACTTAAGTTATAATTGTTACAAGAAATATAGGCCTTGCATATCCCCTCAAGGAAAGAATTAAATAATGTGTGATTCATAAGCACACAATGCACACAATGGAATTAATTGAAAAATTGATGTACTATTTATGTAAAATCTTGAATCGTTCCCTAAAATGAAATTTCAGTATTATGATAAGATCACACATAATATAATAATGAGATTTTGATGTCATTATAAAAAACACTTGTAGAATTCAACATAAATAGAAATTTAGACATTCTAATATTTCACTTAAAATATCAACCCCTTCAAAATTCCTTCCATGTCCCTTCCAATCAAATTATGGTACCAAAATGTCAATCTTTCACTACGTAGGTTTTAAGCCAAGCTTGTGAACTATCTAATCAATCTGACTTGATGAAAAGTTTCTTATTCATCTTCAACCCTCATGGTGTTCATTTAAAGTAAAAATAATTCATAAAGTTCTTACTTTTGAAGTTTTCAAGAATGTAGTTGGGTCATGGACATGTCATATCACCCTCTAAATTTCCATCGCATCATATAACCCTTCACATCTTGCCACTTCCATCTCATTTCCATGTTTCCATGATAATTTATTTTATAGGGATTCGATCTTCATCAAGATCCATCCCGTTCACCTCTTAATCCATATTGTAACCGTTTGCCTTAATTTTCTTTTTGTAAAATTTCACTTTGGTGTAATTCAACCATATTCGAGATCCATCCCACTCATCGAAAATCTCTTGCAAAATCATTTGTGCTAGTTTACGTGCACCTATAATATGTCCAAAGGATCCTTAAAATCTTGTCGACATCCCAAGGAATGCTAAAATTTCACGAGATGAGTTTCTAATAACATTTGTTCTAACTCAACCTAGACTAGGATATTTCTAATGACCTTAAAGTTTTTTCTTGAAAGTTGGATTGATCGGCCCTCAAGTTTCTTGCATCATATTGCCCTAAAAAAATCCCAATTTTGTAATAATGTGAATGAATTAGTGATTTATGGGGTACTAATTATGCACATCATTTCTTTCATTTATATTAGGGATGCTTGATGATGTTAATATCCTAATATGTATAAAACTCTCTTATTAATGTCAAAGTGGAATATGTTTTTGATACATAAAGTTTCATTTGCATTAGTTATAATGAATGAACATGTTTTTCTATCTAAATATTTTCTTTGTTGCATTAAAATTATTGAATTTTAAAAGCATATTGTAAGCTAGGGTTTAATATTTATAGATAAGCCATGTGGTAGATGTAATTTCCCATAGATTATTTGTGTAGTTTGTTCATGGATGTGTTATGTCTAGATTAAACAAGATGAAGTAAAAATGTAAAGGAGTTCTTCTTGGATCAAAATTTACTTCAAGATGGGGCTTTAAAGAAAAAACTGCTTTGGAGCACATGGAGTTAGAGGATTTCAAAGAGTGAATATTTGGGTCCAATCCCTCTCAACTAGCTCAAAAAATTGCTTAATAATGGTATATAATAGGATACAAGGTTGCCCATTTAAACCCAATGTCCAAAGTTCATCATGGAATGTGGGGAATATATCTCTTTTATTATAGGAAATTTGTTGTATCTCATAGGATAATTGTAGCCAATCTTTCTATTAAATTGATCATAGAAATAATTTGGTATTCCCTCCTATCATTCCATGATAAAAATGACAAAATACTATGGTAAAAAAATCTATGACCAAGGTCATGAAAATGCAAGAAGGCCATCATTGATCAATGGATTAATAATCCAAGGGTTGCATTGGCTAAAATGCCAAAGAATCTATACAAGAGTGATTTCATTGCAAAAATTAATGATTTGGTAATTTTTTTAGTAGATTAATGGGCTTGTCATATTCTTCCTCATTTCAAAATTGGATGTTTAGTTTTATTTGGGAGGTTACAAATGGAGGAAAGAAGATATATTGGGCCAATTTAATAAGTGAAAATATCCACCAAAAATTCACGTCCTTTAGGGAAACTACAATATTCTACATGACCTCTCATATTGTCTACATTTTGGCAATGAACTTTTGTTCACATGGATTAACATACATGGGAAACAAATTGGCAATGTTGTTGGCCAAGTAAAAATATATAATTTATACCCACAATTGGAGCTTCCAAACCCCCTATCTCATTTAAAAAGAGTTAATGATGCATTCACTATGCATATGGATAGAATTCTACAAGGTGACCTAAGAAAAATATTGTCTAACCAGGCCATGAATTGGTTAAGAAATTTGAATACTAGCTCATCCAATTTTAAAATTTCTAATATTTAAGAATATAAGGTTTCTCTTCAACACCCTAGAGATTACCTAAGTATCTGACTAATACAATAGTGCTACTTGAGGTGACAAGATAATTTTCTTACTCTCATAATCTTCTCAAAGTCGTGAATAGAGTTGTTGTGCTATAACCCTTTATTATGGGTAAAGGATTATTTTCTTATCCATCCTTGCAATTTCCAAAAGAGTTTGGTGATGAAATACAAATGTACCATATGGTGTTTTATCAATAAGGATCACACTTTCACCCCTATCATAAATTAAAAGAGAAAATGACTAAGAAATATTTACATGAGTGAAAAACAGAGAACTTTGATTTTAGTTATCCTGATCAACATGAAGTTAGGAAGATATATTTCTCTAAGCTTCCATTGGATTCCACTGGACATGGAAGATAAATGTGGTACCAAATCAGCTGATAGATGATGGATAAATGGTTCAAGAAGAAAAATAAAGGATAGTGTTTGTTTGGAGTTTCTGTGAGAGGTAAATCTACAATTCCTAACAATAGATGGATTAGCCATTGTTAGTAAATTGAAATAAACCACTCCCTATGAAATTGTTGATCAAACATAGAAGAGAAAAATATGAAGCAATGCATGTGCAACCTAAAATGTATGAATCTAATCGAAGTTAACCAACCGCCATCCCATAGGGGGATTGGTGCCCCTTGATGTGAAAAGAGAGCCCTTTCCCAATCCCTAATAAGTAAGACTGCCAAGATGATGATGTTGAAAATGCAAGAGATTGTGCATCAAGCTGAATAGTAGTGTTCTTATTGTTGCAAGTAGTTGTTGTGGAGTAGAAATTATTTGCATTTCTAGATTCAAGGTTGGAAGATTGATGTATTTGGATGAATGTGGGATCATTCATGAGCCAATGATAAGATGCCACTTGTCAAGATGTGAGAGGATGAGGGTTGTGCACATTATGGTCAATGTGCCAATTTGAAATTTTTAAATAGCAGTAAATGCATATGGTTGAGAGCTTTGGGGGGGAATTTTTTTAGACAAAAAAAGTCAAACGAATGGAATTAATGAGGCATATTCCTTGGGAATATTATTTGTGAGGAAAATAGAGTTTTTAATAAATCAAAATAAATGATATATTCTGCAAGTGGGAGAAGCTAGAGGATGTGACATGGGTTAGGCTTAGTTTTAATCATGGATTTGATTAATTAAGCTGATGATTAGGTGATGTGACACTTGATTTATATTTTTGGATTTGTTTAAATAAAATAAGAGGAAAATGATCATTTAGAGATTTAATTAGACATTTGGGTTTATTTAATTAAATGGAAGAACTTTAGGAGATTAATTAAATAGTTTGATTTATTTAATTAAGTGTGATAACCTTAGGAGATCAAATAAACTTGATTTATTTGATAGGCGAATATGATTAAATATGATTAATGCATGATGTTAGTTTTGCATGTCTACATTTTTCCCCTCTTTGAAGCAATGTACTTGTTGCATTGGTTCAAAGAATGATGCTGTTGACATCGAAATTTAAAAAAAATATACTTTTTTTTTATGCCCTAGTGGAAATAAGTATTTTATTACATTGCCCCCTGGAGAGATCGAGTGAAAATATTCAATTTGAGGTCGACCTCATGACAAAGAGATTTAAAATGGATGTATGGATGGTTAGAATAACATATCTATATGATAATGATGATGAGATGAGATGTTTTTAAGATGCTTAGAATAACAAATCTATATTATCCTCAACAAATTAAATGATTATGCATTGCATGTGAAATGGATGAGATGGATGATGTTGTCCTATGATGATATGATGTGATTATGGAGAATGAGAGGATGGATGTAGGATGGATGCATTGTTAGCACGAAAGAGGATAGAAGAATGAGAGGGATCAACCCTTAAATCCAAGAAGATTGAAAAGTCCAACAAGTCCACTTTATTAGAGATGATGATGAGAGATGGATGATGTATTGCTTATCTAGGGATGGGAGAGATAAAGAGCATAACTTTCCTTATGTTTGATAACACACATAGGTGTGATGCATCAAGGTATAAAGAACCAAGATGGTGTTGCACCTAGTGCGATGGAATTTGAGTTGACAGTAAGATAGGAGTGCTCTTGTTCACAATTGACATATAGAAACCTTGCTAGGATAGACCTCAAAAATCAAGTATTCGCTAGGTTATATTACAAGAATGTCCAACAAGCACATCAGAAAAAAATATAATGATCATTGCACCATTCCTTTCTCTCTAAACCAATTTTGTTTAGGCATCATTGAGAGGTCCTTGGAATGAATGCAAAATAAGATAAGTCAAAAAGACCAAGAAAAGGTAAACAAATAAGGTAATGTTCTTCGTACCGCTAGCTAGGACTAAACTATGGTGATACCTGATGCTGATGTCCATCGCAAGAAGGTCACATTCCTAGGACATGTTGTGATCAAGGTTTTGATGAGATTGATTGGATGATAAGCTATTGATACTCCAAGTTGACCAACTTGCTGACTTATGAATCTAGACTTGAGAGTTTTGATGATTAGGTTGCACTTTTGGACCTGCTAGAATTGTTTCTAATTGACTTACCAAAGGATGAAGGCGATGATGATTTATTATGAGTGACGCTTATTGCTGGTTAAAGTGAGATGAGAAGGATACACCATTTCAGTTTTTTTTAGATATTCTGATGTTTTTGGTGTTTTGAATTGTTTTGAGGCTATTTTTTGAATTTTGAGATTTTTTACAATTTTTTCTTTTGTATTTTAGAGATTTAATGAATTTTTTTAGATTTTGTGTCTTAGGGGCCGATCAAGGATGGCCTTGCCTACGTTCCAGATCAAAGACAACGTAGTTTGATTCATGATAAAATTGACTCAATTATGAGATAGATCAGAAAAAAAATTGCCAAATTGTGATGCACACCTAAAGGACTGACCTAGGGTGTGAAATAGATGGGAAAATGGATTTCCATTGCGACAGATGCCTAAAGGACTAACCTAAAATGTGAAATAGATGGACAAATGGATTTCCATTATGGTGGATGCCTAAAGGATTAACTTAAAATGTGAAATAGATGGGCAAATGGATTTCCATTGCAACGGACGCCTAAAGGATTGACCTAAATGTCTTCGTGGATGATCGTAGATCAACCTTGCCTATTTACAAGCTCAAAGACGATGTAGTTCAGTTGACATGTTTTGGATTTCAAATTATTTGGATGATTTGGATATGGATATGTGATATCAGTGCTCTGTTTTGGGAATTTTTTGAAAACCATGCTAGGGTTGATTGATTAGATTGATGGATTTGTGATGATAACATTGTTTAGGATGCACACCAATGCATGTATAGTGTTAAGTAACATGAGGATTGGGAACAATATCCCGAGATGATGATGAAATCATGATGATAACATTGTTGAGGATAAACAATAATGCAAGGATAATGTTAAGCAACACAAGGATTGGGAAGGATATCCCAAGATGATGATGAAATTATGATGATGACATTATTGAGGATACACAACAATACAAGGATAGTGTTTAAGCAACACAAGGATTGGGAAGGATATCCCAGGATGATGATGGATTGATTGGATTTTGATTGATCAGGATTTTGAAGCTTGATTTGGAACAAAATTGTTTTGATGATTTGATGTGAGGTTGAATTAAACATTAGATGCGACTGATATGGATTGTTGGATTGATGTTTGATAAAAGATAAATCTTGATAAGGAACATAGTCCTGTCAAAATATGCCATGTGCTAGTGATTTTGATCTTTGTCTCACAAATGCTTTGACCAATTTGATTTTACATATGTGAATGTTTGGATCACCACATGAGTTGGAGGATATAGATCAAGATTTATTCCTGAAGAAAGATATAAATATCCACCCCTAGTGTCTAGTAATGTTTGAACGACCATGGGTGGATTATTTGATAGATGTATGGATAGATACGGTAAGCATGCAAAGGATTCCAAGGATTTTGTTTTGACAAGATAAGGTGTTCGAATAGAGGAATGCTCATTCAGATAATGCTTTAAGGCTCATATAACATTGGGTAATATAGGATCAATGAAAATGACTCATGTCAAGATGTTTACCATAAGGAAGTGTAAATTTTGCACCAAACCTTCATCAAGATCAAGATAAGGTATATAGATGGTAATGGGTTGGATAAGCAGTTCATGGATGAATGGATGATATGACTGGAATGTTGGCTTTATTATGGATGTGATAATATCGTTTCTCCTGAAATGGTGCACGTAGATGCTTGATTCTACACATGATGCATGTTTTCTAGGTTCTCATCATGGTACTTTTCCAAAGCACTGCCCATGTAGTTTTCACTAGAGGATGATTTTTTTCTTTACTGTTTTCAATCCTTTTTCTGATTTTTATATTTTTTGGAAGATTTTAAGCTCATGTTGAACCACTTGGTGGTGTTGAAATTGATGTTTATGTCATAATGTGCCATTGATATCCTATTTGAAGAAGTTTCTTTTCCAAGATATGTGCACTTGAATGCAAATTTTGAGATTTTTGATCTGCTTTGCTGAGATTGGAGTTAACTTTATCTTCGTGCGTACATCGCGATAGGGTTACTTCTGAATCCTTATGATGAAGGGTCATTACCAACACATGGTCAATGTGAGAATTGGATATCATGTGTGGAGGCATAGATGGAGTTTGTTTAGGAGTAAAATATGGATTGGTTGACAGTTTGGAACCTTTGACTCTCCAAGTTTGGGAAGATGAGGAATGATTATTGGATATGGAAGTGTGCATGGAATTAGGATCAATAGCTCGATATACTTTGTACATTTCTTGAGAAGCCTTATTTTTTCCTTTGTGGACATATTTTATGGATACTTTTCCCTTTTTGATTTTTTTCCATAGTTTCTTTGACTAATGGAGTTTGATAGGGATTATCTTTCTTTGTATTTTTTGGTATCCATATGTATTTGATTTTTCTGACATGCTTCTTAGCTTCTTTTTCTTTGATGAAATTTTTCATGCTCTAATTCAAATATTTCTCTTGATGTTGGTCCCAATTTATGGATGGGGTGATGGGTGGATGGATATTCGTGGCGTGGTGGGTTGTAGTATTGACATTGGTTTCATCATAAGGATCCTTCGTGCTCCCTATGTTGACGTTTTCTTGAGATGAAGTTTCCCCCAGTATTGAATAACCAAGACCTTGATGCTTAGAATTTCCAATAATCTGTACTGGTTCTAGGATTCCCTATTCATGTAGGCCTAATCCTTTGCCTTGATAATTCATCTATTCAAAAATTTTATCTATAATAGGATATGATTTACCTTGGAAACAAGGTGCTAATCCTTCTCTACTCTATCGTGGATCTTCAAAGGTGATAACTTCTTCATTGATAAAATAGCTTTCCCTAAAAAAGGTAAGTGATCCAACTTTATAAGTGATAGGATCCTCCATATGTGGGATGACTTCCTAATTGATATCTTTAGCCTTATCTTGTGAAATATCAAATTTTAATGCTTCTTCTAGAGGTTTTGATGATCCACCGTCCACATAAAAGTCTTCCTTAGGACTCACTTCATAGGATGTTTGTTATTTATAACTTTTGTAGGATCCTTCTTCATAATTCATAATTCATCTTGGTTGTGTGTACAAATGTTAAGAGTAGGAGACTCTTGTTCCTTAGTAGTGAAGTCAAGAGTATGAGACTCTTTTTTTGAATGAAGATCATCTACGTGTCCATCCAAAGGAAGATTCTCATGGGTAGATGGAGGAATGTGTTCTATATGGATATGATCATCATTTGTGACATATTGTATAGATAGGAGAGTTCCCATTAGATCATTGTAGTATTTTGGAGATACAAATTCTTGATCCTGATTAATTTTGGAATCACTTTTCACATGCTTTAGATCAAGTTCTTGACATGGGTTGATTTCAAAGGGTGGATTGTCTACAAGGGATTCTTGGAAATTTTTATTAGGAATGGGAAGTGGATCAATATCTTGTTGATCTTTGAGGATTCCTTTACTATCCACAATCATGAGGTCGAGGGATGTCAATATGTCTTGGGAAGAACCATTGCTAGACCTTGATGGAAGATGTTGATCATGCTTTGGAATACGTTCTTGAGATATATCCTCCAATCCATTAGGTGATGTAGAGATATTTTCAATATGATCATTGGTCGATGGATCGTGGATTATGTCAAAAGGATCAAATACGATTACACATCTTGAAATAGATCACTAAAAAATGGCTCTTGATGAATGTTGATTTGATCACTAGATGGGGTAGACATATTTTCATAGTGCTCATTGATGGATTGATTTTGATCATTGTCTTCAGTAGTTATGGTTGAGAGATTTTCATTTTTTTCAACCATAGGATCAAATGATGTTAATGTTTCTTGGATTGGACCATTATTGAGCATTTTTGGTGAGTTTTGATCATGATTGAAAAGGGGCTCTTGGTGTGTGTTGATTTGATCGCTGGTTGAGGTGGAAACATCTTCAATGTGATCATTGATGGATTGACCTTGATCATTGTTTTCAACAATCGTGGTGGGGAGGATTTTAATGCTATTGCTAGTGGTTGAACTCTGATTATTGTCCCCAATAGCTATTAGCTTTTTATCAATCAGATCTTGGACAATATTTTTGAGTTGAATACAATTTGATGTTGTGTGTCCCTTTGTTTTGTGAAAATCACAAAGGTGTTTCTCGTCATACCCTTGTGGTTTCACCCTAGGCTCTTGATAATTCACATAAATGGGGATTTTCATGATATTTTCTTGTATCAATCATTGCATAACCGATTTGATTGGTTCCCCAAGTGGTGTGTATTTTCATTTGTTACCTTGTGAGATTTTCACTTTAAATTGACTTGGTGGAAATTGATTTTGGAGATGTGGTGATTGATCTTTGAGATGTGGTGATTGAGTTTTTTGTTGATGTTGTTGATCCTGATATCCAATTTATGTACATTGGAGATATTGTTCCTAATGTGGTTGTGGAGATAGCTAAATGATTTGATGACATGGTTCAACCAATGGAAGAGTGTATTGATTTTGGGGTGGAGATGTCTCTTTGTGATATGAATCAATGAGTTTTTTTAGTGTAGCAATTTTCTTTCGCAAGATTTGACCTTGACATTCTTGATATGGTTGACTTGGTTGTTTAGCAAGCATATTTGGAATGCATCATTGTGGTGCTTTCTTGGGATTGTGGACAAGTTGATTTTGGATAATGCTCTTATTCTGTGTGATGTTTTCATTTGGCATTATAGGTTGACTTTGAAAATTTTTGCAGTTGAGAATTATATTGCCTTGATTTAGGTAACTTTGATTTTGCATGTTTTTACCTTGACTTGGATCAATACATGGACTTGCCAATATACTACTGGGATTTTGAACAACATTGGTTTGATTTACAATCACATCTATCGCAATGTTTACCAAGTGTGAATTTGAAATTCTCATGTTTGGTAAACTTGTATTTGGCATGTATGAGTTTGGTGGGATAATGTTGTTTAGAAGAGGACTCATGCATTGATTGTTCCTTTGATAGATTTGTAGGTTTGGACTTGGATTTAAATCTACCATCGAGAAAGGTGTTCCGAAATTTAGATTGGGAAAACTCACATTTGTATTGTTGAGGCTTGGAGGAGATAATGATGCCATGTATGGATTGCATAAATGTGAGTTTTGATAATCAATTGGCATTACAACACTTGGATAATTTGGTTGACCTAGGTTACTCATGATGTATGAGTTGAGTTCAAACTCCATGTTTCTCTTGTGTTTTGACCTTTTTGACCTCTGAGGGGTTTATGACCAATGATGAGATGAAGGATGAAAGGGGTGAATGATATGGGTGTTTAAACTTTTAGAAACTTTGGATAAATGCTAGACTTTAGGACTTGATTCAATTTGATTTTGAATGGTGATAGTTTGACTAAGTGTGTTAAGTCAAACAAAAGTGATAATGGATTGGATAATTTGACTAAGTGTGTTAAGTCAAACAAGGTGATAATGAACTTGTAAATGCTAGGAAGTTGTGTTATCCTAGAGTAAACTCGTACAAAAAAGGATAATTTGGATAGGTGTGTTAAGCCAAACAAGGTGATTTTTGAACTTGTAAATCTTAGGAAGTTGTGTTATCCTAGAGATAAATTCTCTCAAGAGGATTGATAATTTTACTAATCATGTTAGTCAAACAAGGTGATGTTGAATTTTCCTCAAAGTTTAGCATGAATGATATTTTCAAATTTTCCAAGAGTTTGTTGGTGAGATGATGTTTGAGATGGATGAGATGATTGGCTATTTTGATCCTAAATTAACCTAAGAGGGACTTGTTTATAAGACCAAGATTTTGAAGAACATGCTTTTCCCTAAGAGCATTGCAACCCAAAAGATCAATGTTTTCTCAAAAGACCGCAAGACAAAAGATAAACCAGGACATTTGCGGAGTTAAATTGATTTTATCTTGGTTAATGAATTGATTTTTACCACACCCACTTCTTTATTATCTTTGCAAACTAGATGTTTAATGTCTTAATGCCTTTTCATTCCACAAGGTCCATTATGTAAAAATCCAAGTTTCAAGAGCATAGTTTCCTAGGTTGACTTTAGAGAGAGAAAATTGTGATTAAGTCCAAATACTTACAAGCCTCTAAGGATGAAATCCCTAGGGAAAGCATGAGCACTTGAATTTTTCAAAGGTATTTGCTTCCCTGAAGGGTTTGAAATTTTGAGGATCTTGTGAATGTTTGTTTTCAAGTGTTTTCGATCAAAGCAATGTGTTTTTTATTCTAAGAAAATGTACAATCCTAGGATGAAGAGACAATATTTATTGGGATCCCACTTGGATAAATCCAGTTGCACATATTCAGTGCAGATGATTAAATTCTTGACCACACTGGCACCCCCTTATAGTGCACTTGCTTCTTAGGTCAGCCAAGAATCAATACCCATGAATCTCCCATGGCATACTTTTCATCTCTACAATAGAATCGCATGTATATGTGGGGTGGATTCAAAGGACATGACCTTTTGCACCAACAAATAGAAAGGATTTTTTCCTTTGCTAAAAAATGGTTTTTAATTCAGACTTTCCATTCATGGAGATTGACCCATGTGTTTAGAAACCATTTTTTCCCTTCTCATCAGAGCCAACCGTGTGATACTGGCCTTTGTTCCAGTACCCACTTTTATATCCTAGTTAGAAATACTCTCTTGGCTTTAGAGTGTTACTGATTGGGTCATTTCCTTGGGTGAGTTATTTTTCCCACAAGGTAGGCCCTCTAAAATGAACAAAAGTGAGCAAACATATTCATACTTAGATCAACCTTCATTTAGAAACAAAGGGAGAACACACACAATATAGGTTTAATCACACTCGCAAGATGTTTTGTTCAATTTTAATCCCAAAATTAAATGTGGAGGCAATATTTAATGCAACTTAATGTCATCAAAAAGACTTTTTATTCTCAAGGTCATCATGAAGCACAAGAGAAGTGCATACGCCTTTTTAAATGAAATTATTTTGCAAAAAATATTACAAGACACAAAAGCACATGTCCATTTTAATTTCCAAAGGCACAACTGAGTTCTTTTTAAAGCCTCAAAATCAAAATGTGAGAGTTGTTTGTCAAATTTTAGAACCCAAATTAAAATTTAATAAGTTTCTAATGTTTAGTTTTATTCCAACTTTGAAAAGATCAAATCAGTGATTGATTTTAAACCCAAATTGAAAGGTGAGTTGGTTTAAAATAGAATATGAAAGAAGGAATTGGAGCTCTAGATTGTAACAACAAGCATTAAAAAATGCTTTTCAAATTTTAATCTCAAGTTTTCCAGCTCCAATTAGTTCACCTTTTTTCAACTCTGATGCCCAACTCCAACACCAACCTTCTTTTCAATCAGATTCATTATCCTTTGATTTTGATTCAATTAGATCTTAACAATGGGTCATGCATCTACTTGATACCACATTCAAACCTGCACACCATTCAAAATTCAATAAAGAGTACTGTAAAAACCAACAAGTAAGCATTAGTGTGATAGACTTTATAGAAGAAAATAAAGCAGAGTGGCCAAGCTAGATTATTGATGCGTCTAGCAACTAGAATTTGACAACCCTTTCTATAGAATTAATTCAGAATGATTAGAATTTTATACAAAAAATCCCCTGATATCTTGTGGACCATCTTGGACTTAAATGCATTTTTTCTTTTTTTTGGCAGAGCAGCAAATGGCCAATAGATCTCAAACTCATAAATGTGTATACAGAAGAATATATCAAATGACTCCAGGCACATATTCTAAATAGGATGATGGAAACTTAATTACCTGTCATTGCACCTAACTTTGTTTTAAATCCTGCGAATAGTTATGATGCAAATATGGATATTTTGTGTATGCATTTACTAAGATTGATTACACACCCCTAACTTCAAGACTCTGATGAAACATCACTTTATATAGGCTAGATTTGTTTTAGAGGATTTGAGAAGACTCGTGCGCTTGACCAACCACTTCTCTAAAAAATTCTCCATACCATTGAATTAAAATTGGTCTCCTTTTCTACGGCTCACATGATTGACCTAAATACTATTTCTTTCTTATTGATGACTATGATTCATGCATTTTACACAATATGTCTTATTGATGACCACGACTCATGCCTTTACCCAACCATCTACAAAATAATTTAAGGTGCGTATAAATATGATAAGACACCTCAAAGGGATGATGTTCTCTCATGGAAACTTTTATGTCTCAGCCTCAAGTGCCAGACTTCACTTATTTCCTTCAGATTATGGCGTGGGTAAAGAGACGTTTCATTAGAGATAATGGACATCAAAGTGTATTAAAAGAGAAATTAATATGAGATTTGGTACACCAACCAAGCATAGATTTGGGATGCCCTGCATAGACCAGTCAATGTACTTGAATGGACTAGATGTTATGAATTGTTCAACAAGAATACGTAAGCATAGAGAAGGCATATGAGTTGTTCTGAAGAATCCTGCCATTAGTATGTAAAAAAAAAGAAAAGAAAAGAGCTTTAAGCATTCTAAATCAAATGGCATATAAAGAATATACATAGACAAAGCATGTGAGTTGTTGACCGAGTGGCTTTCCATGTTAATGCCATCCATTGATCCACTTAATGTCATGGCTGTCTTAAATTACCATAACTTTTGCATGGCCCAATTCAATAGAAACTTTTCAAAAGTAAATCATCTTATCATGTCAATCGATAGAGATTCACATTATTATTGTGCATTGGGAATTGACAGGATAAGTTACTGTAGTCAGGGTTTGATTGGACTATCACAAATCAAGGACGACACACAACAACCGATCTTTCTACAGTTGATTGATTGTAGTACTAATATCCCATTTGGTAGAACATAGTATTTTAAGCCCTATGAACCAAGCGAGCTTCAAAACTAAATGTCTCAGTTTATTTATCTCGGAGATAGGTGAAAGAATCTTACTAGGCCTTGGTCAAGTAGTGACTTTCTATGTTAGTAATCAGACCAAGGATTAGGAAGTTAAGAGATAAACCAAGACTAATTCAAGCAAGATGCAACTCTGAGAAGGTGTTGAAGAAAACCTAAAGCAAATTGGTGCAGTGCAAGCATTGATTTTGTCTAGGGATGTTTGTAGTAGTGAGAGGAGAGAAGGTGCGGTGACGAGAAGACTAGCTCTAGGTGATAAGACTAATATCAAGGTGAGTGAAAGCCTTCATTTCCCTCTCTTGTTTTCTCACACTATGGTATTGTGTGGTGGAATGGCTGGCATGTGAATACCATTAAAGCTAAAAACCATTTTGAGTGCACATATCAAAAAAATTATAGTTCCCTTTCTATTCCTATCCAAGCACAAATATGGACTATATCAAAGTTGTAGAGGAAATAAAAAAAAATCACTAGGAGAACCCTAGCAAAAATGACAAATCGGAGTATGAACTCTAAAGAAAAAAATAAAATTGAAGAAAGTTTGTATGCAATAGAAGCAATGGCTTGGGCACATGCAACTTATTACTTCAGAAACAAAAAAATGAAGGAGAAGGTGGAAGAGTTGAGGCGTGAAAGATGTTTTGTACAACAAAAAATAGATGACTCCCTAACACTTAGAGAATTGATTAAGATAATGAAAGAGCTTAGAGAATTGAGGGAGAAATTGAAACAAGTCGCTGTAGAAACAAAAATAAATCAGAAATAACTTCTGATTTAATATTTAAAATTAATGATATTGATTTCTCATAATGAATGACATAAAACAACACAGAAATAAGATTACTAATGGAAACAACATGATATAATTTTCAATGGCAAGAAAATTTTAACAGTAAAATTGTGAAAACATTTCTCTGTCGCTACTTCTGCAAACATAATGCATGGAAATAGATGGATTAGCCATTGTTAGTAAATTGAAATAAACCACTCCCTATGAAATTGTTTATGAAACATAGAAGAGAAAAAAATGAAGCAATACATGTGCAACCTAAACTGTATAAATCTAATCTAAGTTAACCAACCACCATCCCATAGGGGGATTGGTGCCCCTTGATTTGAAAAAAGAGACCTATGTTCCCAATCCTTGATAAGAAAGACCGCCAAGATGATGATGCTGAAAATGAAAGAGATTGCGCATCAAGATGAATAGTATTGTTCTAGTTGTTGCAAGTTGTTGTTGTGGAGTAGAAATGATTTGAACTTATAGGTTCAAGGTTGGAAGATTGAGGGATTTGGATGAATGTGGGATCATTCATGAGCTAATGACAAGATGCTAGCTGTCAAGATGTGAGAGGATGAGATTTGTGCACATTTTGGTCAATGTGCCAATTTGAAATTTGAAAATAACATTAAATGTATATGGTTGAGAGCTTTGGGGGGGAAATTTGTTTGAACAAAAAATTTCAAAAAAATGGAGTTAATGAGGGAGAATTCTATGGGAATATGCTTTGTGAGGAAAATAGAGCTTTAAATATATCAAAATAAATGATTTATTGTGCAAGTGGGAAAAGCTAGAGGATAGGACATGGGTTAGGCTTAGTTTTAATCATGGATTTGATTAATTAAGATGATAATTAGGTGATGTGACACTTGATTTAGATTTTTTGACTTGTTTAAATCAAATAAGAGGAAAATGATCATTTAGAGATTTAATTAGACATTTGGGTTTATTAAATTAAATGGAAGAACTTTAGGAGATTAATTAAATAATTTGATTTATTTAATTAAGTGTGATAACCTTAGGAGATCAAATAAACTTGATTTATTTGATAGGTGAATATGATTAAATATGATTAATGCTTGATGTTAGTTTTACATGTCTACAGGTTCAATAATCACCAAGGAAAGAAGCACATCAAACCTTTTGATGAGAATAGGAACTATCAGGGGTTTCGAAAGGAGTGAGATTGTTGAAGGTTTCAGGAGGAATAGGAATTGCCGAGGGTTCCAAGTGTCCTAGGAAAGCCTTAAATTTCTGATTTTTTCCTAAGTAGGGCCAAAAATTTGACCCCCCATAACTTCACCAATTTTCATCTTATTTCCATCAAATTTGAACTAGAGATACTCTTTTGGCTCTTCTTCAAGGTAAATCTTTGGCTTGACCAAAATTCAACTTTGAAAGTTCTACCTTGTGAAACTATTAGTGTAATTAATTTTTTAACTTAGGATAGATTACTCTTATTTGTTTCTCCCAGGTGGTTTTTCTTGTGTGGGTAGTTTTCCCACCTGACACCTTTCTCATGGATTTAAAAGCATGTACAATATGTAAATTAATCATCTCATATTTCATTTTCTCTCTTAGTGAAATAGCATAGTGCTCCTCTCTATCTCATGAAGGTTTATTCTGATGTTGATTTTCCTGGGTGCTTTCCTCTAACATGGTATCAGAGCCACCCATATGTGAATCCTTCATGAGAGTTTTCGTTGGAGATCTATGAGATCATTTATTCTGGCATTTGGATTTTTTTTTAAATTTCAAAGATGCCTCATCAATTTTTCTGAAGAGAATTTTGTTTCTTTGTTGATTGGAGGTTGTGTTTCATCAATTCGTTTGGAGGTGTGATTCCTGAAGGAACATTTTTTTGAGGGATTTTTTTTCTCTGCATGAGCCAATTTCATTTACCATCTGTGTGAAGGAGAAATGCAATTTCTTTCATTTTTTTGTAGGTCTTTTTTCCTCCCAGGCCAACGCATGCTAGAAAAGCATTTTGATTTCTTGGAGGGGTTGATTTTGCATTGAGAGAAGCCCCCTTTTTTTTTTCTGAGGCAACGCTTTCCTTGTTTGAGGCTATGTTGAATCTCCATTGGAGGCTTGATTTGTCTTTTTCCTGGCGTGATTTCTCCTTTGGCAGGTGCTTTGAGGAGGTGTTAATTTGTAGTTTTTTTATTCCATTGTTGGAGGCAATAATATCCATTTCTAGCAAGCCTGATTGGTTGCTTTTGAAGGCTGCTATTTTGTTTGAGGACTAGCAGAAGACCGATATTTTGATTGGAGGAGATCTGGTTTTCTACTCAAAAGAGGTGTGATTTATGTTGAAATGCGTTGTTGTTTGGATGCGGAATCTACTGTGAGACATCATTTTTGTCACATTTTGGTATTTTCTATAAAGCATGGTAACTAGTGTGCATTGAAAAGGGTGAATTTTTTCATTACCTTGGTTGAGGCTTGATTTGCGTTGAAGGTTGTGTTTGAATGTGACTTCTTTGTCTAGCATTTTTGGTCAGAAAAGCATGATTTTCCTATTGAAGGTGCAATTTTATTGCTTGGGGAAATTTGTCCTTGAGACTGATTTTCTTGAAGAGGGGCATGAAATTTCTCATTTGGAGGCAATAGAAGAGAGGCCTTTGGTTTTTCATTATTGGCATGAATTATACCTCAGAGGGGTGTCCACAGCCTGAAGGCATTTACATTTATTGTGTGAGGTGCATCATTTATTTCAGCAAGAATGCCCATTTTATTTTCTATGCTCAGGGCAATTGAAAACCTTGCCCGATTTCCTTATGAGGGGGCATTTTAAATATGCAGGTTGTCTTTTGTCTTTTCATTCTTACCGATTGGGATCTTTGTTGAGGAAGTCCCCGTATCTTCCAGAAGAGCCACAATTTCTTGCTTTGGCAGATCGATGAGAAGGGTGTTAGAAGACCTTGTGATTTTTATAATTGTTGATAGGTGCAATTTCTTCCCTTTCGATGGATGTTGTTAGATCAGATTTTGAAGGCCTTTTTTCTTCATTGTAGACTATTTGATTTCTGTTGAAGAAAAGGATAAAACTTACAATAAAAATATGCTGATAGTTTTATGCATCCAAATTAACAAAGCAATAAATCATAGCTGAAACAAGATTACAAAAGATATTCAAACCATAACACAAGAATTACGTGGAGAAACCCTTGCTGGAAAAAAATCCACACCCAAAGAGATCGAAGACTTGTATTAATCCTTCAAACGAGTTACATCAATACAACTTCTCCCTCAGAATCGTTGCACCAATTCATGGCTTCAATAACTTGCAACTTAACATGTTTTCTCTTCAACTCAAGCACTAAATATAGGCATGAGAGAAAAAATAAATCAAGAATGGTTTCCAAAATCATTTTAGTCATAGAAAAGAAACTTTCTCTTCCAACTTGTGATTTAATCCATTTTTTAGTAATGTGCACATGCAACTAAAAAACATCTATTTTTCCTTTTTCCAAACTCACATTTATCTTCCCCTTTTTTCATGATCTTTCTAATTTGACAATTACAACACTTTGCAAGTTGTCATAGTTGCATTTAGCAACTTTCATGACAACTAAAAGATGATTACAAATTGCCATGTGATAAATTAAAGAATAAAGCAAGGTTGAGACATTTTCTCAACATTCTCCCACTTGTCAAACACCTTGCAAAGAGCAAAAAGGGAAAATGAATAAATCATGCTTTAGAAGACATAAGGCCCATGGCCTCTCTGCACCAACTAAATTTTTCTATGCTCACAGGTTTAGTAAGAGAATCTACAACATTCTCTACAGTGTCTATGTTCTATAACATGACTTTACCACTCGCAACCATTTCCCAAACAAAGTGATACTGGACATTTATGTGCTTTGTGTGGGCATGATACATTGGGTTTTTAGCCAAACAGATGGAACTTTGACTATCACATCCAATTCTTCCTTGTTTACACTAAAAGCCAAAACCTGAACACAATCTCTCTAACCACACTATCTCTTTACAAGCATGTGTTGCAGCCATGTACTCTACTTGAGTAGTGGACAATGCAACTACAGGTTGTCTTTTGCTCATCCAACTAACTGCTCCTCTTGAAAAAGTAAAGACATAGTCACTTGTAGACCTTCTGCAATCTAGATCACCAGCAAAATATGAATCCACAAAACCATGCAAATCAATCACCTTACTCATATCATAAGATCCATGATAAAAAAATACAATGATTAGAAGTCCCACGTAAATATTTGAAAACCCTTTTCACATAAGTCCAATGTTTTTTACCAAGATTTTCCATAAATCTACTAAGAACTCCCAATGTTTGGGAAATATCAGGTCTTGTACAAATCATAGCATACATAAGGCTTCCTACAACACTAGCATATGGAACTTTGTACATCTCTTCAAGTTCATCATTTGTTTTAGGACATTGCTCTAGAGATAGCTTAGTGCCAACTGGAAAGGGAATATTAACTGGCTTACAATCATGCATGCTAAAATGCTACAAAATAGTGTTAACATACTTCTTTTGATTTAACCATAATTTTGTGTTAACCCGATCCATGTTGATTTCCATACCCAAGATATATTTTGCAGCCCTTAAATATTTCATGTGAAAAGTACTGGATAATTGACTCTTAAGTTCCCTAATCATTCCCTTATCATTTCCAATAAATAACATATCATCAACATATAGGACAATGATCAGTAATCGATCATCAATTAATTTAAAATAGACACAATGATCTTCTTCACTTCTAATAAAGTCATGATTCAACACAAAAGAATCAAATTTCTGATACCACATTCTTGGTGACTGCTTCAAACCATACAAAGATCTTTTTAACCTACAAACCAAATGTTCTTGTCCCTTCACAATAAAATTATTAGGTTGTTTCATAAATATTTCCTCATCAAGATCTCCATGTAAGAAAGCGGTCTTAACATCCATTTGCTCTACTTCCAAATCAAAATCATAAGAAATAGACAAAAGGAATCTAATAGAGGTTAGTTTAGCCATAGGAGAAAAAATCCCACCAAAATCCACTCCCTCAACTTGAGAGTAACTTTTTGCTACTATTCGGGCCTTGTACCGTTCCAACTTACCATCTGCTTTAAAAAAAAATTGAAACACCCATTTGCATCCAATGGCTTTCCTACCCTTAGGAAGCTCAACTAGATCCCATGTGTCACATTTGTCTAAGGCCTTTATTTCATCTTTCATTTCTTTTAACCAATAATCATGCTCATCTGAAGATAAGGCCTCTTTCATAGATCTAGGTTCATTGTTAGTACAAGATAAAGCAAAAACACAACGAAAATTAGATGGACTATATCCATACCTATCAATAGGTTTACTTTGTCTAGTGGATTTTCTTAGAGGTGTAATAAGATGCTCAAGTTGTTTTTCTTCAGAATTCTCTTCTAATCCTTCATCTTCACCTTCATGATCATCATGTTGTTCAACATGTGCATCTTCTTGTGGTTGATCTACATGTGCATCTTCTCGTGGTTGTTCTACCTATGTATCTTTCTGTCATTCAACCTTAATATCAAAATGCACCTTTTTTTAGGCTTTACTTGAGGTTGTTCATCATTTTTAAATTCCTTAAGCTCTCTCAAACTTACATCCTTAGAATATATCATTTTCATTGCTACAGGATCCCAAAGCTTATAACCCTTAATATTCTCTCCATAACCCACAAAAACACATTTGTTAGCTCTGAAGTCAAGCTTAGAACGCTTTTCTTTAGGAAAATGAACATATGCCTCACTACCAAATACTCTAACATGAGAAACTGATGGTCTTTTACCTGTCCATACCTCATAGGGAGTTTTATCAACAAGAGCAGAAGTAGGTGACCTATTAACTAGATAACAAGCAGTGTGAACTGTTTCATCCCAAAAGCGTTGGTCAAGCTTTGCACTACTTAACATGCTTCTAGCTCTATCCATTAAAGTCCTATTCATCCTCTTTGCCACTCCATTTTGTTGTGGAGTATACGGGGTTTTTTTCTGCCTAATAATTCTTGCATTCTTACAATAATCATCAAAGCCCCTAGAGCAATATTCACCACCACTATCCATTCTTAAAACCTTTACTTTTTTATCTGTTTGTTTCTCAACAAGTGTTTTAAATTCTTTAAATATAGAAAAAACAGCAGATTTCTCCTTCAAAAAATAAACCCATGAATATCTAGAATAATCATCAATAAAGGAAACATAGTAGCGAGACTTTCCAATAGATGGTATATCCATAGGACCAAAGACATCACTATGAATTACCTCCAAAATTTTCTTAGCTGTAGTACTTCTAGATTTAAATGAAACTCTATGTTGTTTTCCATACACATAGTGTTCACAAAAATCAAAATCAGCAGAGTAACCCGACAAACCATCAACCATCTTTTTATTTATGAGAGTTTTGAGACCCTTTTCACCAATATGACCCATCCTATGGTGCCATAACTTACATGATACAGAGTTATAGAAATTAGAACCATCAAGTCTAAATAGGGTGCCACACCTATTACCCTTAGCTAAAACCAAATTCCCTCTGATTAACTTGCAACCACTCTTTTCAAAAGTAACATGCACTCTTGAATCATTCATTTTAGATACAAAAATTAAATTTCTAGCTAAACCACGAATGTGCAATACATCTTTAAGGGTTGTAACCCTTCCATCCTTGAAGATCAATTTTACCTCTTCTCGACCTACAATTTCTCGTGTGCTATTATCCCTGAGGAAAACTTTCCCACCATCATAAGCTGAATATGCTGAAAACCATTCCTTGTGAGGAGTCATGTGGTAGGAAGCACCTGAATCTATTAGCCAAGAGTCATCAAAAGTCATATTAGCAGAAATAATAAAAGCATCAATAGCTTCATCATCAGAGGATTTATCTATAGAGGAATCATCATTATTTTTCTTTTTATTCTTACATTCCCTTTTGAGATACCCCCATTTACCACAGTTCCAACACCTCAATCTACTCTTACCAGGTGATTTTGACCTCCCTTTAGACTTATCACTTTCACCTTTCTTTTTGTCTTTACCTTTCTCCTTAGATCTACCTCGTACATGCAATGCATCTTTAGACCCCTTTGAAGTCTTTCTCCTCATTTCCTCTGAAAGTAGTGTGGCAACGAGGGCATCCAACTTCAAATCATCTGAAAATGAACCACTGATTGCAATAATAAGGTTATCCCAGGATTCAAGTAGTGAACATAATAATAAAATACATTTATCCTCTTCATCTATCTTTACATTAATTGACTGTAGCTGACTCAAAATTAGATTAAATGAATTCAAGTGCTCTGCAATCAAATCTCCATTATTCATTTTAAGAGAATATAAGTTTCTTTTCAGAAATAACTTGTTAATGATACTTTTAGTTTGGTATATCTCTCCTATTCTATTCCATAACTTATATGCAGTAGTCTCATTAGATACGTGTTCAATAGAACAGAATTAGATAAACACAAACAAATAGTGTCGCGAGCCTTTTTATCTAACTTAATCCAGTCTTCATCTGACATAGTTTCTTGTTTATTCTCTTTATTAACAACAACCCATTGATCTCTTTCTTCCAAGAGATCCTCCATCTTTAACTTCCAAAGCTCATACCCGGTATCATTGAACTTCTCAATGTCCAGCCGAGATGAGCCAACCATGATCTCTTATCACGTTGAATCTGAAATTGTAAGAAAAAATAACACACTCCCACTGCAGAAAAAAACCCAATCAAACACTCCAAGAAAGGAATCCCCTTCTCTAATCAATCCAACTTAGCTTTGATACCAAATGTTGAAAAACAGGATAAAACTTGCAATAAAAATATACTGATAATTTTATGCATCCAAATTAACAAAGCAATAAATCATAGTTGAAACAAGATTACAAAAGATATTCAAAACATAACACAAGAATTACATGGAGAAACCCTTGCAGGAAAAAACTCCACACCCAAAGAGATCCAAGGCTTGTATTAATCCTTCAAATGAGTTACATCAATACAACTTCTCCCTCTAAATCACTACACCACTTCATGGCTTCAATAACCTACAACTTAACATGTTTTCTTTTCAACTCAAGCACTAAATATATAGGCATGAGAGAAAACATAAATCAAGAATGGTTTCCAAAACCATTTTAGTCATAGAAAAGAAAATTTCTCTTCCAACTTGTGATTTAATCCATTTTTTAGTAATGTGCACATGCAACTAAAGAGCATCTATTTTTCCTTTTTCCAAACTCACATTTATCTTCCCCTTTTTTCATGATCTTTCTAATTTGACAATTACAACACTTTGCAAGTGGTCATAGTTGCATTTAGCAACTTTCATGACAACTAGAAGATAGTTACAAATTTCCATTTGATAAATTAAAGAATAAAGCAAGGTTGAGACATTTTCTCAACAATTTCCTGGAGGCCATGTTTTTATGTATGGAACCTCCGATGTGAAAGAATATTTTGATTTTGAGGCCACAATTTCTAAGTGAAGAGGCCATGAATTTTTTTGCAGAGGCACCATTTCATGTTCTTGGAGGCATGACTTCTCTTTGTAGGTGATTCTATGTCTCGTGGCTGCAAATTTGAAGAAATTGCAATTCCATTGGAATCATTTACATCAAACTTTATATTCTATAAAGTTTTCCCTAAATATTTAGGGTTCAAGATGTTGTGCAATGAAGTGTGTGGGCCCCAATTTTGTAAATTTTTTTTGTTGGTAAAGAAATTTATCCCACATTCATTCCATGGAGATATTCTCTGTGCTTTAAACTTTCCAACACTTGCATTGTATTGTGAAGTTGTTGCAAGGTTCATGGGTAGACTTTGGATTAGTGGAGATTCGTTGGTGTTTATAGAGGTTTTCCCAAATTATTTTTCTCCATGCTCGTGGTGGTAGTATGGTGTGATCGAGAGCTCCAGAAGCTTCCAAAGTGCCTCTATAGGCCTTTTTTTTAATTTTTGCATATCTTTTGCAAATGAAGGCCATTTTTCACAAACCACATATCAACGAAAAAGTATTTTCATCACCTTTGAAGTGGTTGAGGAAATTCTCTCATATTTTTTTGTTTGGTGGTGCTTTTAATCCATTGAATTTTTATATTGGTTTCATTTTATTTGTAATGTTTGGCAGTTTCTAATTGTTGTTGAAGGTTACTATCTTTATATGTTTGGAGATTTATCATAGTTTATTATGGGGTTTTCAATTCATCCTATTGTGATTATGTTGAAAAGGGGAAACTATAAAAAAATGGAGAGATGGTATCGTAAAACATCTCATATGGCTTCATTTGTTGCCACATTTGTATAATCTAGTTCCCCCTCCTGGTACTGATAGTAAGAAATTTTTATGGAATTGCAAAAGGGATCATGTCCTAGGACTTATTACAATGCATATTGATGATGCCAATTTAAATGCTATTGATAATTTTGAGTGTCCTCATATTCTTTGGACTAAAATTTGGGAAATACATGGAGGTCGTGATACTCATCTATTACTAGATATCCTATTTCATATTTTCTTATGCCTCTTCATTTTTTAGAAAGGATATCCTATGATCCTACTACTATGCAGGAGTTTGAAGTTTTGGAATACTTTGAATATTTAGATGAGGATGATTAGGTTTCTTCAGATGCTCCTCTCTCTCCATTAGGGATAGTTGATGTACCTTCACCTTTAGTGATTCATTGTGCAATCATTGATTGAGGGTCCTATCATTCATGTTCCACAAGACCATTTATATTGTGTTAATGATTCATTTAGCATGGTCAATGATTCATCACCACTAGTATCTCATTGTCTTCTTGATTGGGAATCTTATTTGTCAAAAATTGGTTCATTATTCATGGAATCTCACATTTCTGACTTGGAAGAGACATTTGAGGGTATATCCCTCCTATTTGATGATAGTTGTGGTACAACTATTGGCACTCCATCTCAGTCTCTAGAGAATGTTCATAATAAATTTCTAGTGGTACCTTGTTCGACACCTTCTATTGTGATTAGGCATGTTCCTGATTGGTTTGTGGCATCATATTCCAAGGTCTTGGGGACATATGAGCAGATTTTAGAGACATCATCATAAATTTTCATGCTTCTTTCTTTCAATTATTATTTGGAGTGGGAAGCACACCTGCATTTTTATTTGGTTTTATTTCTTCTGAAAGTGATACAATTTCTTTGTCGATATTGGATCAGGTTTTGTCTTTAGGCACTTACTATTTTTGTAGGTGATTACATATTATGGGGGGGCTATATAGTCTCTCTCTTTCCCTCTTATGGGGGGACATTGATTGTATATACATGATATATGTAGTCCTTGGAGGGGTTGATTGAGTCCTCCATCCATGCATCATTTTTATTTATTTTTCTCTCTTTTGGAGAGAGGTTTTTTCCCATAGGGTTTTCCTCTTTTTTTTTCCAATTTGTGAGAGACTGCATTCTAAATGATTATCTAACATGGTTGTGTAGCTGGGACCCATATTGCATTTTTCATTTTTTTCATCTTCATTCTCCCTAAGTTTGCACTTAAGGGGGGTGTTAGTGTAATTAAGTTTTTCACTTAGGGTACATTACTCTGATTTGTTTCTCTCGAGTGGTTTTTCCTGTGTTGGTAGTTTTCCCTCCTGACACCTTTCTCATGGATTTAAAAGCCTCTACAGTATGTAAATTAATCATCTCATATTTTATTTTCTCTCTAGTGAAGTAGCATAGTGCTCCTCTCTATCTCATGAAGGTTTATTCTGTAGTTGATTTTCCTAGGTGCTTTGCTCTAACATAAACAAATCACCAAGACCAATTGTAGCACAACTAAAGTAAGGCAAATCCAAACATGAAAATTATAAAAAAAATTGAATGATGCAAGATCATCTGTGGACCCAAATATTCTTGCATCAGTAATGGAGACCTGTGATGGATTTCAAAGATTAAGGGCTCATGATTGATGCGAGCTCACAAGAAAGAGGGATTAAAATATAGAGGCCTTTTTCTACATTTTTCTCAAGAACAACATTAGCATGTTTATTTAATTTTAAACAAAGAAAACAAATGCCTCCCTATGAGATATTGAATCATGCCAAATATGCCAAAAAAAACCATAAAAGATCAAATAAGCCAATTCGAAAGCACATACAATAAATATTCATACCTATGCCATAGCGGAAGTGGTGCACCTTTGATGTTAAAAGGATGCCCTTTCCCACCTTCTTGATAAGATTCAAATGATAATGGACAAAATGTGATGCAAAGATGAAATGCAAGATGAGATAAAAGTGCATATAGTGCAACTACTAATATTGTGAGTAGATTTGGAGTAGAAAATGCCTTCTATTTATAGATTCAAGAGTTGAAGAATGGAGAGATGGGAGGAATGTGGGACTAAAGAAGAGACAATGATATTTTGACACTTGTCCCATGGCTACTAGAGGAAGGTGGGGAAATTTTTGGAGAATGTGCATGGTTAATGCAAGTGGTTGAAGATTTGAGAGGTCTATGAGAGGTTAATGAATGTGTAAGAGGCATTAAATGCATATGATTGGA
This sequence comes from Sequoiadendron giganteum, assembly GCA_007115665.2. Taxonomy (NCBI): domain Eukaryota; kingdom Viridiplantae; phylum Streptophyta; class Pinopsida; order Cupressales; family Cupressaceae; genus Sequoiadendron; species Sequoiadendron giganteum. The sequence goes on from CM021105.1 coordinate 495,897,919, forward strand.
GATTTTAGAGAGAAATTATTTGGGAAAGAAAGTCAAATAAGTGGAGTAAATGAAGGAATATTCCTTGAGAATATTCCTTGTAATGGAAAATAAGGTATTTAGTTAATTAAAGAAATTGAATTTAATGTGCAAGTGGGTGGGTTATTCAGGGGTTTAGGTTTGACCTAGGTTGAGTCAAAAGCTAGAGGATGGGTAATGATGATTAGGGGTTAATTAATTCAAATTAATTAACTTGGAGGAATTTAGGAGTTTTGACATTTGATTTAATTAACTTGATTTATTAAATTAGATGAGAGGAATTTTAGGGGTTTGATTAGATAAATTGATTTATTTAAATGAGAAATGATGGATATTAGTGAGCTAATCAATAAATTATTTTAATTGATTAACAAAAGAATTGATGTTAATTCGAGCAGAATTAGATGCATTATGTTAGTTGATTATTTGAGTGTCTACATTTTGCTCCTCTTTGATGTAATGTACCTACTGGGTTTGTTCAAAGAATAACCTTTATGAGATCAAAGTTCAAAAAAATTCTAATTTTTCAGATGCCCTAGTGGAAAGAAGTAAACTGGTAACTGCCCCCTCGAGGGATTTGGCAAAAAAAATTGATTTTAGGGTCGATCTCATGACAAAGAGGCTCGAGATGGATGTATGCATGGTTAGACTAATAGATCTATATTATGATAATGATGATGAAAATGAGATGAACTAAGATACTGAGAATAAAAAATCTATATTATCATAACCATCTTAAATGACAATGCAATGTATGTGAGATGGATGATGTTACCTATTATGATGATATGTATGAACATGCATGATGTAGATAGTTGGTGGATGAATGATAGACATGATATTATGTTAGCATGAAAAGAGGATAGAAGAGTGAGAGGAATCAACCCTTGAAACTGAAAGATGCAAAATTCCAACAAGTTTATGAATCGTCGAGACTTTATTACATATGATGATGAATGATGATGTATTTCTTATCAAGGGATGGGGATGTAAAGAGCATAACTTTCCTTATGTTTGATAACACACATAGATACGATGCATCAAGGTACATACAACCAGGATGACATTGTATCTAGTGAGATGGAATTTGACTCGACAAACAAATAGGAGTATCCCTATTCACACTTGGCATACGAAACATTATTAGGATGTAATTTAGACATTTCAAACATCTTAGACCAAAACATAGAAAGGCAAGAACTTCCCATGTAATAGTCAACAAGTTGTTCAAAATATCCTCCCTACATACCAAACAAAGCAAGTATCACAAAGGTTAAATTAAAATAATATCCAACAAGCATAGAAGACAAAACATAATGATCAATGCCCCATTTCTTTCTCTCTAGATCATTTTGATTAGACATCATCGAGAGGTCATTGGAATGAGTGTAATAAGATAAATCGAAAGAAAAGATCAAGTAAAAAAATAGGACAATGTTCTTCATACCTCTAGCCAAGAATAAACTATGTAGATGTTTGATTTTAATGTCCATTGTAGCAAGGATGCATCCTAGGACATGATGTTATCAGATGATGGTGAGATTCAATGGATGATAAGCTATTGACATCAAGAGTTGACCAACTTGTTTACCTATTGACCTAAGCCTAAGATTTGTTTGGCATTTTGAGTTCACACTTTCAATTTTCTATACTTTCTTCTAATTGTGTTGCCAAAGGGTGAAGGTGATGATCGATTTATTGTGAGTGGAAGTCTATTGCAGGCGAAAGTCAAACAGGATGGATGATTTTTGGGTTTTTTGAATGTTTTTGTATTTTTGAAATGTTTTGAGGTTGTTTTGGAATTTTCAAGACGTTTTACAAATGTTTTGATTTTCTCATTTCCCAATTTTTTTGGATTTTGTGTCTCAGGGGGTTGATCAAAGATCAGTCTTGCCTATGTTCAAGCTCAGAGATGACGTAGTTCGACATGACGACTCTATTTTTGATTTTTTGGATTTTTGACCTGTTTTTGGATTTGGACATGTTTTGGATGTTTTTTGGATTTTTTCAAGGATTTTATGAATGTTTTTAGATTTTTTGATTTTTAAAATGTTTTTGGGTTTTTGAGATTTATGAATGTTTTTGGAATTTTGCATGATTTTGATGGTTTGGATACAGATATGTGTGACGATATCAATGATTTGTTTTGGGATTTTGTTGAAAACCAAGGTAAGGTTGATTGATTTGATTGATGGATTCATGATGATAACATTGTTGAGGATACACAACAATGCAAGGATTGTGTTAAGAAACATGAGGATTACATAGGATATCCTGAGATGATGATGGGCTGATTGGATTTTCTTGATCAATATTTTGAATCTCTATTGAGAACAAATATTTTTTTGAATGATTGGATGTGATGTTGAAGTGCAAGTTAGATGTGATTGATATTGATTTGGATTGATGTCTGATGAAAGATAAAGCTTGATAAGGAACAACTAATCATCAAAATATGCCAATGGTTTATGATTTCAAAAAGAAAATTCTCATAAATGATTTGACCAATTTGATTTCATGTTTGCCAAAGTTTGGATTACCACATAAGTTGGAAGATATAGATCAAGACTTATTCCTAAAGTAAGATGTAAATATCTTCCCCTAGTGTCTAGTAATGTTTGAAAGGCCATGGGTGGATTCCTGGATAGGTGTATGGATGGATGGATATGGATTATATTGTGATAAGATAAGGTGTTCACAAAAATGATTCCCATTTGGGTAATGCTTCATGGCTCAGATAATCTTGGGTAGGATAGGATCAAGGAAAATGACCCATGTCAAAAAAATTACCGTAAGAAATTGTAAAGTGTGCACCAAAATTTTTCAAGATCAAGATAAGTAGGAATATGGACGTAGATGGATAAAAATGGTTGGATAAATTATTCATGGATGAATGGATTTATTATGGATATGATGGATGGAATTATGGATTTTATTATGGATGGGATTAGATGCTTCCACTTGAAGTAGTGCACGTAGATGATCAATTCTACACATGACACCTATTTTCCAAGTTTTCATCATGGTACCTTCCCAAAGTGCCACCATAGTGGTTTTCACTGGAGGACAATTTTTATATTTACTATTTTCTTGATTTTTTGATTTTTTTGGTTTTTTTATTGAAAGATTTTAATCTCATGTTGAATCACCTGGTGATGTTGATGTAGATACCTCTGTCATAATTTTCCATTGATATCCTTCTTGAAGAAGTTCCTTTGCCAAGATACATGCACTTGAATGAAACTTTTTAGATTCTTGGTCTACTTTGTTGATACCGGAGGTAACTTCATCTTTGTGTGCACATCATGATAGAATGCCTTATGAATCCTTATGATGAAGGGTGGCTGCAAATACATGTTCTTTGTAAGAATATGGAAATCATGTATGAAGGAGTGGATGTTGTTGTATTGTTAGGAATAAAAGATGGACTGGTTGATATTTTAGAACCTTTGACTCTCCAAACTTGGCAAGATGAGAAATAATGGGTGGATATGAAAGTGTGCACGAAATTAGGACCAACTGCTTGATATACTTTGTACGTTTCTTGAGGAGATTTCTTTTTCCTTTGTGGACATCTTTGATGGATACTTTTCCCTTTTTTTTAATTTTTCTCCATCCTTTCTTTGACTAATGGAGTTTGATAGGGATAATATTTCTTTGTATTCTTTGGTATCCATGTGTAATTGATTTATCCATTATGCTTCTCAACTTCTTTTTCTTTGGTAATGTTGTAGACAAAAAATATACAAATTGATCCTACACATCTGATTCTGATCTTACTAACATTGTTTCTTCCTAAATCATCCCCCACATTAATCAATTTAGTTGAATAATCTTTATTTGATTAAATTCATCATATTTCCTCTCTTAATTAAATAAATCAAATTTATCTGATTAAGTCATTCTCTTCCATTAATTAATTAAATTATTTTGTTTAATTAATCCTATAGCCTCTCTTTTAATTAAATAATTCACTTTATTTAATTAAATCTCTAAAGTAATTTCTTTGAATTAAATAAATTAATCTTTATTTGATTTAATCTAACATCACCCTTTTTTGATTAAATAAATCAATCTTTATTTAATTAAATTAAAAATCATTATTCCTCTTAACTTTGATTTATTTAATCCAAAATTTAAGTAAAAACTATCAAATCATCTAAATTCTACTTAAATTGATCAAATCATGATTAATCATAATCCTAATCACTCCAATCCTCTAGATTTTGTAACTGGCACAATAAATCAATTTATTTGATTTATAAATTCATCAATTTCCATTCAAAAGGGCATCAAATGGGAATATTCTTCAAATTTGAAATCTCCCTCCAAAAGGGATGAGTACTTCCAACAAGGCATTAAAGGCCTCTTAGATGTCCTTTGCCTTGAGCCAAGTGGAATTTCAAATTCCACCTAATTTCATCTATTGGCACATTCATCAAAATGTGCTCATTCCTCCTCCAATCACATGTGCACAAGTGGCCTTCTCTCATTGGTTGGTCTTTTGCTCCACATTCATCGAAATCTTTCAATCTTCCATTCTTCAAATCTTTAAATAAATATCTTCTCTATTGATTTTAGGATCCACAATTTCATCCACAATCCATGGAAGCTTACTATACTCAATTTCATCTTCAACTTCATCCATTTTCATTCAAATTTCATAGTTTTATCAAATTTATTGGAAGATTGCATCAATGAATCAAGAATCATCATCAAAGATCATCAAATCACATCAAGGAGTTGGGAAAGGGCCATTTTCCACATCAAAATGGTACCAATTCCCCCATGGAATTAAATTTTTTCTCATTTGATAGTATTTAATTAGCTTTTATTGTGTTGTTCTTCATTTTATTTCATATTTTGATGTTTCAATCTAATTTGATGGGGAATTTTGATTCTAACTTGCACTTTGATCTAATTTTATGGTTTTTCTTTGTGTTTGTGTAGGTATAGGTTTACCATTCACATTTTGGTGCTAGGAGGGCAAGACGTCATTTTAAACATTTTTTCTAGGTTTCATCAACAAGTCCACTTGGAAATCATGAGGTAGTGTGTCTACTATTTGTTTTGATGCATTTGACCCCCATTTCGATGCATTCGGCCTCTGTTTCTACGCATTTCACTCCTGTTTCAGTGCATTCAACCTTTGTTTTGGTGCATTTTACCCCTATTTTAGCACATCTAGCAATTGTTTTAGCACATCTGACACATGTTTTAGGACATCTCACACCTATTTTAGCACATTTGGCACCTGTTTTAGCGCATCTAGCACCTATTTTAGCGCATCTGGCAACTATCTTTTAGCGCATCTGGCCTATGTTTTTTTCTTTTATAATCAATTTTAAAATGGCCATATCATGGTCATACGCAGGTCTTTTTTGAAGATTTCTTTTTTGAAATGGGGTAGAATTTCATGATATATCAAATGGTGTAGGTGTTTATTAACTTTGAAAGAGTTAAATTTTTCAAATTTACACCTAAATTCAAATCACATTGTAACTTGGTCTAAGTTTTAAGGTTTTTATGCTTAATCATACATCTAACCATCGTATCTTCTTGTTTCTTGATCTCATATAAAATTTTGAGCATTGATTGCAAGTTTTTGGTGATAAATAAGGAGAATAAACAAGGAGGAATGTGTATGGAACCCTTTGTTTCAAAATTGTGACAAGTATCTGTAAACACTTTGGGAGAAATTATAATCCCATTTTAAGGACTTTTTTATATTTACCTTTTAGGACTCAAATAAGTTTTGTTTGGATTTTAAAAAATAACAAGAAAAGGGTTAAAAAAAGAATCATAGGGAAACAAACTAGATTTTGTTTTGGGCTTAATAAATGAGCAAACAAATCTCACACTTGAAAATTCATGCTTAAAAATAATCCATATCATTGCTTTGTGGTTAAAATGAACATGTGTATCTTTGTTTTATAATCCCTTATCCAAATTAATATCATCTAAAAATATGTATGCACTTCTCTCATTCTTCATTGTGATCTTGAGAACCAAAATTCTTTTAATGATATTAGGTTGTATAAATGATTACCTGCACACTTCAATTTGGACTCTTAAAATTGAACACACCTTTGTGAGTGTGAAGAAATGGTATGGTGTGTGCTCCCATCTAAGTGCGTTAGGTGGTCAAATACACTCCTTCACTATTTTTTATCCATAGAGGGTCTGCCTTGGTGGGAAAAAGTACTCACCCCAAGGGAATGACCCAACCGATAACATGCTAAATCCAAGTGACTTCTAGCAGGTATATAAGTGTGGGTACTCGAGGAAATTTTGAGTATCACAAGGATCATTCTGAAAAGAAGGGCAGCAATAGTCTCTTGTTGCATGGATGGTCCCCCACAAACGTAATGTTCGAATTAAAATCTCTTGTTTAGAAATTCCAAAATCCTTACCTATTTGTTGGTGCAAGAATGATTGTTTTGAAGCCATCCCACATTCCTACAGATTTTAGTAGAGATAAGAAGTATTCCATTGGAGTTTCATGGGTATTGATGCTTGGTTGACTCAAGAAGAGAATGCACTCAAAGGGGGAGCATGTGTGGTCAAGCATCTAATCATCTACTAAGAGTAAGCATAGCTGGATTTATCCGAGTGGGAACCTAAAAAATATTGCCTCATTTTATCCTAGGATTGTGCATCATTTTTAGCAATCAAAACTCTTTGCTTGGATCGTAAACATTGGAAGAATAAACATTCAACATGATCATCAAATTTCAAACCCTTTATGGGAAGCAAATGCCTTTGACAAAATCTAGGTGTTATTGTTTCCCCTAGGGATTCCATCCTTAGCGGCTTCTAAACATTTAGATTTAGATCTTAATTTTCTCTCACTAAAGTTAACATTAGGAAACTATTTCCTTAATTTCCTCGATTTCCACATAATGGACCTTGTGGGATGAAAAGGATTTAATACATAGAAATTCAGTTTGAAAATTAAACAAGACATTGGATGTGGTAAAAAATATTCATTAATTAAGATGAAATCAATTGAACCCCACACATGTGCTTGTTTATCTTTTGTCTTATGGTATTTTGAGCAAACATTGATCTTTTGGTTACTCTTAGGGAAAACAATGATCTTCACAACCTTGGTCTTGTAAACAAGTCCCTCTTAGGTTCATTTAGGATCAAAGTAACCAATAATTTCATCTATCTCAAACATCAATCAAATCCCATCTCACAAATAACTTTTTAACCATTGGAAAAATCATTCATATTAGACTTTTGGTAAATCAATCAAAATCAAAATCACTTTGTTTGGCTAAATGTGTGTGGATGAATCCTTCCTCACACATTAAGTTGAATTATCACTTTTGTGGAAAATTTTACCCCAAGATAACATCCAACATCTTGGTATATATAAGTCCATTATCCAAATCAAATCCAATCCAAATCAAAATCCAAAATCTTGAAGTCTAGTATTCCTCCAAAGTTCCTAAACATTCAAACACCCATATCACTCACCCTTTCATCTTTCATCTCATCATTGGTTCTAAACACCTTAGAGGTTCACTCTGGCAACAAGTTCAAAACACAAGAAAAACATGGAATATAAACTCAATCCATACACCATGAGTAATCCAAGTCAACCAAACTATCAAGGGCTTACAATACCAATTGATTACCAAAACTCATATTTATACAATACATACATGGCATCATTATCTCCTACAAACCTTAATGGTACAAAAAATGTGAGTATTCCCAATCTAAATTTTGGAACACCTTTCCCTGTGGTAGATTTAAATCAAAGTCCAAAACTAAAAATATATCAACCAAACAATCAATGCATGAATCTTCTTCCAAAAAAAATGATCCCACCCAATCCATAATGCCAAATGTGACTATACCAATTACAAGCTTACCAAACATAAAAATATCAAATCCATACCTGGTAAACTTTGGGATGGTTATGTTTGAAAATCCCACCAATTTTGTTCAAAATCCAGGCAATATGTTGACAAATCAATGTATTGATCCAAGTCAAGGTAACCCCATGAAAAATCAAAGTTACCTAAATCCAAGCAATGTGTTTCCCAGTCCCAACAATGTTCAATATCAACCAATAATGCCAAATCTAAGCATCATACCAAATCAAAACATTGTTCAAGATCAATTTTTCCATGATTCCATCCAAACACCACAAGTATATATGCCAAATATGCTTGCTGAAAAACCAAGTTAACCATATCAATAATGTCAAGGTCAAAACTTGTGAATCGAAATTGCTACACTCAAAAAACTCATTGATTCATATCACCAAGAGACATCTCCAGCCCAAAATCAATGCACTCTTCCATTGGTTGAACCATGTCATGAAAGTATTGAATTTTCTCCACAACCATATCAAGAACAATATCTCCAACATCAAGAAGTTGGATATCAAGATCAACAACATCAACGACAAACCCAACCTCCACATCTCAAATATCAATCACCACATCTCAAAGATCAATCACCATATCACTAAAATAAATCACCACAAGGTCAATTTAAAGTAAAAATATCACAAGGTAACAAAAAAAAATACACACTGCTTGGGGAACCAATCGAATCGGTCATGAAATGATTGATACAAGAAAATCTCATTAAAATCCCCGTTTATGAGAATTATCAAGAGCCCCAAGTTAAACCACTAGGGTATAATGAGAAGAACCTTTGTGATTTTCAAAAAATAAAGGGACACACAACATAAAATTGTATTCAACTTCAAAATCTCGTCCAAGACCTTATTGATCACAAAATAATAACTATTGGGGAAAATGATCAAGATTCAACCACTAGTGATAACAGTGACAATCTCTCCACCATAACTATCGAGATCAGTGATCAAGATCTATCCATCAATGAGCACCTTGAATATGTTTCCACCTCATCCAAAAATCAAATCAACATACATCAAGGGCCATTTTTTAGTCATGATTAGGACCCCTCCTACAAAGATCTATTTCAAGATGTGTTGATTCTATTTAATCCTATTGAAATAATACAAGATCCATTCACCAATGATCATGTTTAAAATGTCTCTACATCACCTAATGAGTTAGAGGACATATCTTAAGAACTTATTCCAAAGCCTGATCAACATCTATCACCTAGATCTAGAAATGGTGCTTCCCAAGAATTATTGGCATCCTTTGACCTCATGGATACAGATGCTAAAGGGATCCTCAACTCGACATTTGATCCAAAACCACTCAAAAATCAAGAGGGTATTGAGCCACTTCCCATACCTAATGACGATGTCCAAGAACCGTTTGTAAGAAATCCATCCTTTGAAATTGACCCATGTCAAGAGGTTGATCCAAAGCATGTTGAAAGAAATTCTGAAATCATTCAAGATCAAGAATTTTTATATCCACAATACTATAATGATATAATGACCACTCTCCTATCTATACAAGATGTCACAAAATATTATCATATCCATATGGAACATACCCCTCCATCTACCTATGAGATGCTTTCTTTGGATGGACATGTAGATGATCTTCATTCAAAACAAGAGTCTAATACTCTTGATATCATTACCAAGGAACAAGAGTCTTCTACTCTTCACATTTATACACAAGATCAAGATATAGAAAAATATAGAGACATCAAAAATGGGTCATGAAGAAGGCTCCTACAAAAGTGGTGAATCAGAAACATCCTATGAAGGCATATCAAAAATGAATCATGAGGAAGAATTTTATGTGAACAGTGAATCATCAATACCTCTTGAAGGAGCCTTAAAATATGATATTTCACAAGATCAAGCCAAATATATCAATCAGGAAGTCATCCCACATATGGAGGATCCTATCACTTATAAACTTGGATCACTATCCTTTTTAGAGAAAGCTATATTATCAGTGAAAAAGTTGTCACCTTTGAAGATCCACAACAGAGCAGAGAAGGGTTATCACCTTGTTTCCAAGGAAAATCATATGCTATTGCAAATAAGTTTTTTCAATAGATGAATTATCAAGGAAAAGGATTAGGCCTACATGAACAGGGTATCCTAGAACTAGTGCAGATTATTAGAAATCCTAAGAATCAAGGTCTTGGTTAGTTAGTACTGGGGGAAAATTCATCTCAAGAAAATGTCAACATAGGGAGCACGAAGGATCCTTATAATGAAACTTATGCCAATACTACAACTAGCCACATCACAAATCTTCATCCACCCACCACCCCATCCATGAATTGGGACTATCACCAAAAGAATGATTTGAATCAAATCCCAAAAAATGTCATCAAATAAAAATAAGTATTGAAGCATGAAGGAAAAATCAAATACAAGTGGATACCAAAGAATACAAAGAATGATTACCCCTATCAAAATCCATTAGTCAAAGAAACTATGCGGCAAAATAAAAAAGGGAAAATTATCCATCAAAGATGTCCACAAATGAAAAAGAAAGATTCTCAAGTGACATACAAAGTATATCAAGCAGTTGGTCCTAAATCCATGCACGGTTTCATTTCCACTCATCATTGTTTATCTTCCCAAGTTTGGAGAGTCAAAGGTTCAAAACTATCAACCAATCCATTCCTAAACACATAGAACCATCCATGCCTCCATGCATGATATCTAGATTTCACATCGACCATGTATTGGCAATAACCCTTCATCATAAGGATTCAGAAGGAAATTTATGATGATGTGCATACAAAGACAAATTTAACTCTGGTATCAACAAAGAAGATAAGGAATCTCAAAAGTTCTATTCAAGTGCATAGATCTTGGCAATGAAACTTCTTCAAGTAGGATATCAATGACACATTATGATAGAAGAATCTAAATCGAAACCACCAGGTGGTTCAACATGAGCTTAAAATATTTTAGAAAAACAAAATAAAATAAATAAACACTAAAATCCAAAAAAAATAGAAAAAGGATTGAAAACAATCAAGATAAAAATCATCCTCTAGTGAAAACCACTACGATGGCACTTTGGGCAAGTACCATGATGAAAAGTTAGAAAATAGGAATCATGTGCAGAATTGAGCATCTACGTGAACCAATTCAGTTGGAAGAATCTCATCCCATCCATAATAAATCTATCATTCCATCCATCTTATCTATAATAAATCCATTCATCTTCCAAATTATCTTGATCTTGACAAATTTTGGTGCACACTTTACACTTGCTTATGGTAGACATCTTGACATGGGTCATTCTCATTGATCCTATCCTACCCAACATTATCTGAGCCTTGAAGCATTATTCAAATGAGCATCCTCTGTTAGAACACCTTATCTTATCACAAGATAATCCTTGGCATCCTTTGCATTCTTACCATATCCATCCATCAAAGAATCCACCCATGGCATTTCATACATTGCTAGAAATTGGGGACAGATATTTACATCTTTCTTTGGGAATAAAACTTGATCTATATCCTTCAACTTATGTGGTGATCCAAACATTGGCAAACGTGAAATCAAATTGGTCAAGCACTTGTGAGAGAAAAATCCAAATCACAAACCCATGACATATTTTTCTGAGACGATGTTCCTTATCAAGATTTATCTTTCATCAAACATCAATCTAAATAATCAATATTAGTCGCATCTAGCTTGCATGTCAGCGTCACATCAAATCATCAAAACAATTTTGTTCCAAATCAGGCTTCAAAATCCTGATCAATCAATCCATCATCATCTTAGGATATCCTTCCCAATTCTTGTGTTTCTTAACAGTATCCTTGTATTTTTGTGTATCCTCAACAATTTTATCATCATCAATCCATCATCATCTCAGGATATCCTTCCCAATCCTCGTGTTGTTTAACACTATCCTAGCATTGTTGTGTATCCTCAACAATGTTATCATCATCAATCCATCAATCTGATCAATCAAACCTAGCTTGGTTTTCATAAAAATCCCAAAAACAAAGCACTCATATCATCACATATCCATATCCAAATCATCAAAATCATGGGAAAATCCAAAAAAACTCCAAAACATATCAAAAATTCAAAAATAGGTCAAAAAGTTAGAAAAAGTCAAAAAAAAAAATCAAACTATATCATCTCTGAGCTTAAACATAGGCAAGGCTAATCCTTGATCAGCCCCCGAGACACAAAATCCAAAAAAAATCATAAAATCTCATAAAACACAAAAACATTAGAAAATTTGAAAATCAAAATATTTGTAAAACATCTTGAAAATACCAAAAACAGCCTCATAACATTTCAAAACACCAAAAACATCTAAATATTTGAAAAAATCCATCTGTCCCATTTCTTTTTCACCTAAAATAAACATCCACTCATAATAAATTGATCGGTGCCTTCACCCTTTGGCAAAGAAATCAGAAGAAAGTCTAGCAGGTTTAAAAGTAAAAGCCCAATCGTTGAAGTGTCAAGTCTAGGTTAGTAAGTAAACAAGTTGGTCAACTCTTGGTATCAATATCTTATCATCTAGTCAATCCCATATCACCTGATCACAACATGTCATGGGATGCATCCTTCCTACAATGGACATCAACATCACGCACCACCATAGTTTAGTCTTGGCTAGCGGTATGAAGAACATTAGCTTGTTTGTTTACTTTATCTGTCTTTTTGACTTATCTTATTTTGCACTCATTCCAATGACCTCTCGATGATGCCTAATCAAAATGGTTTAGAGAGAAAGGAATGGGGAAATGATCATTATCTTTTATTTTTTGTGCTTGTTGGATATTCTTGTAATATAAACTTGGCGAATACTTGATTTTTTAGGTATGTATGGAGGGTTTTTTGAATAGCTTGTTGACTATTAAATTGGAAGGTTGTTTCTTTCTCTATTTTGGTATTAGATGTTTAAAAAAATTGAAGTACATCTTGGTAAAATTTCCATATGGTAGGTGTGAACAGGAATACTCCTATGTGATTGTCGAGTCAAACCCCATCACACTAGGTACAACACCATCATGGTTCTTTATACCTTGATGCATCCTACCTATGTGTATTATCAAACATAAGGTAAATGACCCTTTTAAAATCCCAATTCCTAATAAGCAATACATCATCATCATCATCATCATCATCATCGTATCTAATAAAGTCTTAATACTTCATGGACTTGTTGGATCCTCTTGTCATCATTTTTTCTTCTTGTTCTTCTATCTAAATACTAACATTTCTATCCAAAATTAGTATGTTGTATAAAAATATACATGAGGCTACCCATGGCTGATAAATTTCTCTACATCATAAAATTTGTATATATCAAAGTTGAACCAATCCATCTTGAACCTCTTTGTTGCGAGATTGATCCTCAAATCAAACTTTTCGCTCGATCTCTCGAGGGGGCAGTGTACTAGTATACTTCCTTCTCGTTGGGGCAGTAGTGGGGCATCTAAAAAAATCAATTTTTTTTTGAATTTTTATATTGATAGATTATTCTTTGAACCAACACAACAGGTGCATTGCTTCAAAGAGAGGTAAAATGTAGACACAAAAAATACACAAATTGATCTTATGCATCCGATCCTTATCTTACTAACATCTTTTCTTCCTAAATCATTCCCCACACTAATCAATTTAGTTGAATAATCTTTATTTGATTAAATTCATCATACCTCCTCTCTTAATTAAATAAATGAAATTTATTTGATTAAGTCATTCTCTTCCATTAATTAAATAAATCATTTTGTTTAATTAATCATATAGTCTCTCTCTTAATTAAATAATTTACTTTATTTAATTAAATATCTAAAGTCATTTCTTTGATTTAAATAAATTAATCTTTATTTCATTTAATCTAACATCGCCCTCTTTTGATTAAATAAATCAATCTTTATTTAATTAAAACTAAAATCATTATTCCTCTCAACTTTGATTTATTTAATCAAAAATCTAAGTCAAAATTGTAAAATCATCTAAATTCTACTTGAATTGATCAAATCATGATTAATTCTAATCCTAATCACTCCATTCCTCTAGATTTTGCAACTTGCACAATAAATCAATTTATTTGATTTATAAATTCATCAATTTCCATTCAAAAGTGCACCGAATGGGAATATTCTTCAAATTTGAAATCTCCCTCCAAAAGCGATAAGTACTTCCAACAAGGCATTAAAGGCCTCTTACATGTCATTTTCCTTGAGTCAAGTGAAATTACTCCATTTCTTATTCCCTCTAAACTTGTCATTTCACAAATTTCAAATTCCACCTAATTTCATTTATTGGCACATTCATCAAAATGTGCTCATTCCTCCTCCAATCCCATGTGTACAAGTGGCCTTTCTCATTGGTTGGTCTTTTGTCCCACATTCATCGAAATCTTTCAATCTCCCATTCTTAAAATCTATAAATAGAGAGCTTCTCTATTGATTTTAGGATCCACAATTTCATCCACAATCCATGCAAGTTTACTATACTCAATTTCATCTTCAAATTCATCCATTTTCATTCAAATTTCATATTTTTATCAAATTTATTGAGAATTGACAAATTGCATCAAGGAATCAAGAATCATCATCAAAGATCATCAAATCACATCAAGGATTTGGGAAAGGAACTTTTTCCATATCAAAATGGCACCAATTCCCCCATGGGATTGAAAGTTTCCTCAATAGATAGGATTTAATTAGCTTTTATTGTGTTTTTCTTCAATTTTTTTCATATTTTTATGTTTCAATCTAATTTAATGGGGAATTTTGATTCTAACTTGCACTTTGATCCAATTTTAAGATTGTTCTATGTGTTTATGTAGGTATAGGTTCACCATTCACAAATGTTCTTTTTCCTTTGTTTCAAATATTTCTTTTATGTTGGTCCCAATTCATGGACGAGGTGATGTGTGGATGAAGATTCATGACATGGCCGGTTGTAGTATTGGTATTGGTTTCATCATAAGGATTCTTAGTGCTCCCTATGTTTATTCTTGCAATAGATGAAGTTTCCCCTAGTATTATAGAGGTATCATTGATATGTTTATATCCCTTGATTTTTGAATAATCGAGACCTTGATTCTTAGGATTTCCAATAATATACACTAATTCTAGGATACCCTATTCATGTGGAACTAATCCTCTTCCTTTATAATTCTTGTGTTAAAAGTTTTTATTTACAATAGGATATGATTTACCTTGGAAATAAGGTGCTACTCCTTCTCTTATCTACTGTGGATCTTCAAAGGTGATAGCTTCTTCATTGATAAGATAGCTTGCCCTAAAAATGGTATGTGATCCAATTTTATAAGTGATAGGATCCTCCATAAGCGAGATAACTTCTTGATTCATATCTTTGGCTTGATCTTGTGAAATATCAGATTTTAATGCTTCTTTAAGAGGTGTTGATGACTCCATGTCGATATAAAAGTCTCCCTCATGATTCATTGTTTATATTCCTTCATAGGATGTTTCTGATTCACAACTTCTATAGAAACCTTCTTCATGACCCATTTTTGATATGTCTCTAGATTTCTCTATATCTTGATCATGTGTACAAATGTTAGGAGTAGGAGATGCTTGTTCCTTGGTAATGATATCAAGAGTATGAGACTCTTGTTTTGAATAAAGATCATCTGCATGCCCATCCAAAGAAAGCATTTCGTGGGTAAATGGAGGAGTATGTTCTATATGGATATGATAATCATTTGTGGCATCTTGTATAGATAGGAGAGTTACCATTAGATCATTGTAGTATTTTGGAGATATAAATTCCTGATCTTTGTTAATGTTGAAATTAGTTTTGATATGCTTTGGATCAAGTTCTTGACATGGATCAATTTCACAGGATGGATTTCTTACAAAGGATTCTTGGATATATCCATTAGGCATGGGAAGTAGATTAATATCCTCTTTAACTTTGAGTTTAATTGGATCAAGTGTTGATTTGAGGGTCCCTTCAATATCCACAACCATGAGATTGAAGGATGTCAATATGTCTTGGAAAGGACCATTGCTAGAATTTTGTGAAAGATGATGATCATGATTTGGAATACATTCTTGAGATATGTCCTCTAACTCATTAGGTGATGTATATACATTTCCAACATGATCATTGGTGGATGGATCTTGGATTAAGTCAATAGGATCAAATAATTCTTAGATTCCTTCCTGAAATAAATATGTTGGTTATTTTTTTAGAACCAAACTTGTTCTTATCATAGATCTATGAACTTTCCAAGGACAATTATCAGTAAGGGAAAGGATTGGCCAATACATAAGTAAAGGCTTTTGGGTATTCACTTCTTCACTTTAGGCTCTGCTAAACTAGGGAGAGTAATCTCAAACAACTGTGTTCCTAGATATTGGTGTGCATTTAGTATCAAACACAAAGAAAATGGATGATTCTCTTTAAATTTTTTAAAGGTATCCTACCCTGAATATTTGGCTAACCTTCATAGTAGTGACTAACTTAAACAAGAGAAGATATAATTCCTATAACACTTCTACACTTCCATAAAATCCATTAAAAATTAATTTGATTATATTATATGATCATCAGTTGAGTCGATTACCAGAATGGAGCATGAATACTAAACCAAGCTAGTGCCATATTTTGGGAAATGGAGTCAAACCATAAACCTATATGATTAGATAATGATGTATTTTAGAAAAATACCCATAGCCTTAGAAATACTACATTACAATATTCCCACAAGTTATTTCCATAATTAACTTCTTACTAGCATCCTCATACGAAGTTTATATGAAACCCACTATTAAGCTCAAGAATTTACATGCATTCCTTGAATGGATAAGAAAGAATAAAATAGCACATCTATTGAAATTCAACAGAGACAAATAATATAACCATTGGTCATCATATTCATAGCTTTTATAATTTGTACATAGGAGAGAAATGTACATAAATTTAGTATTAGTTAGTTCCCTATATTGCTATCAAAAACCATACATAATGGTTGATCCCCTTCTAGAATGCATTACTAAAAAACTTAGTATCCATTTTCACTTGTACCTATTTCCTTTGAAAATAACTACCTATTGACCTTCCAACTTCTTGACCTCTTGAACCTCTCTGTAACCAGCCTTAGAATCCCTTTTATAAGACAAGGGAAGATAAGCACCAGGCTGAATAACATTTCTAAAATTTCATTTCGTTCTCATTTCAAAATGAATTTAAACAAAAAACAAGAGAATATTGTCCAACTGATTGGGGACCATCATTTTAATTCACGTGAGAATAAAAATAGAGTTCAAGAAAACGTTAACCAGAGTGGCCCCACCAATCTTCAGAAAGTGTCGTTGTGGCAGCACCAAAACATGAGAATCTATTCCACCCCGGTAAACCTCACCATCAGCACAAAAAGCATAAACAATCGAAGACCCACTTCACAACACACCAACCAAAGAAAAAATATCAGCACATAGGACCCAAACCTCCTAGCACCCACTAAGAAGAAAAACATGATATTAATTTGTCTTGTCATTAGCAAAGTGAACCACCAAAAATATATATACTAAAAGGGAAAGAGGATTCCCCTTTACTAGGCCCCTAGGGTTTTTCACCTAGGTGAACTATGTGAGAAGATTGACACTTTTTCACCTAATGAGATGTTATTTTTGGAAATTTAATTCAAAGGGGAGGGTTGATTAAGGTTGTGTTGTGTTTGTTGAAGTGTTTCTAGATGCTGAAATAAAATGAGACTAATCTAAATAAGGACTGTAAACTAATGCAAGATAAAGTAAATGACCAAAATGTATGCAATCTAGAAGGAAACTAGAATGTATAGATATTGTGCACCTGGGAACGAAAAGTTGTAGAAGAGGAGCACTAAAATATTATGGAATCTATTGAAAGTCTGCATAGGGACGCTTACACCAAAATGGTCGACATAGTCCTTCTCTTAGGAAACTTTGCTAGATTGGGTTTCGGGAAAAAGGGTATGCAAAAATATCAAAACCCTTTTTTAGGCTTGTTATAGGGACAACGTTGCCAATGATGGAAACCTAGTCCTCCTAGTACTTTTGAGAGCTGGGAAGTCTGATTCTATGGGTCCCCACTTGCACTTTCCTTTTTTATAGATGCTTGTGTCTGAATCTTCATAAAATGACCTACAAGTTGTCCTTTTTCTTCTCCTATGGTTTGATGTATATGGGTTGATGTGAATGGGATGATGGCACCCTTTTTAACACTTTATTCCTTGCCAAATCTATATACAACCTACAAAATCACATGCAAAGAAAAATAAAATTTTAGGGTTAGATATTAGGGGTTTGCCTTAGTCAAACCCCTTTGATGGTAACTAAACCCAAAATGACAAACAATGAAAGGAAAGATGATGAAATGATAAAGCCAATACAAAAACTCACCAAACCTTTAGTTGTTGAAGTCTGCAACATGCAAGAACCAACTCCAATGAAAGTTTCTTCAGATTCCTTATCATTGAATGCTTGGTTGGGAAGCTTGAGTGAAAGAATGCTTGTCAAGATGAAAAATGATGTTATGGGGGGGGGGGGGTCAAAATGAGGATGAATACCCTTATACAAGCTAAACCCTATTTTTCCTCAAAAATACAACATGATAGGTTGACCTTAGGGTTTTGGAGGGAAATTCTCATTAGTTTTTTGTTTTAATTTTGAAATTTATATCAAAAGGGACTAGGTCATCCAATTTGGTGACCTAGTCCACTTGGAAAATTTCTAGTGGTGGTCGAGAATTAAGTGGTGGTTTACAATAATTATTAGGTTTGCCTCTTAAAACACACTTAAGTTGGGCCTAAAAGTACATTAAGGGGAAAAATTAACCTTAAAAAGGGTTGAATTAGTGGTGACAAGCCTAGAAAAGTGTGAGGGTCTATTAGAACACCTTACAACACTTTAGACTAAGGCTTCGAAAGGGGTTATTTAGGTGAATTATTGGAGAAAAGTCCTAGAAAATTGAGGAAATGTGTTACAACACTTCACAACGCACTTGTATAACTTTGTAAGGTTATTGTTGATTCACAAGAGTTCAAGCCTAATTTGAACATGTTGGCCACATTACAACATCATATCTAAGCAAAATAAGGCCAAAATCCAAGGGAAAAGGCCTAAATGAGTGAAAAGTGTCAAGGCTACACTTTTTGGTGATGCACAAAGTAAGTGTGCCCACTCGATGTCCTTATTTTCAACAGAGTACCCATCACTACCTCATCCTCAGAATCAACCCAATCCTTCATGGCCATGAGATATTGACGGTAACCAAAATAAGTCTCATTTTCACTGTCAGAAGAATCATCAAAGACCTCAATGGGGTAATCTTGGTAGTATCTATTTGTTTTGGAAGCTTCCCTTTCTGGCCTCTCAACTTTCTTATCCTTTCCTTTGGCCAAATACTCTGAGATAGTTTGACCCCTTAATTGATAGGCATGTTCCCCCGTGTTGAATCTTTGGCAGCTCTTATTTTCTTCATTGGACTTACTAGTATCTCTGGTCCACCTTGCTCACCCTAAGGAGAAAAGTCCATAATTCAAGAAGATTAAGCCTCTTGGAACGATGGATCAGGCTGATGTTCAAACTTACCTTTCCCATTCTCTTACTCTTCTACTTACTAAAAGGTTCTCAAAGAAAATTTACCACCCTACTAAGAAATAACTAACTCAAAATCACTCTCTCTCTCAAAATTCAGATTTTCACAATTAGATGGTCGTAGTAATCAAGCAATTGAACCTCATTAAATAGAAAAATTGGTGTGCATCTACATTCATTTTCCAGCAAAGATTATGTGAGAGAAACGACAATCAATTAACCTAGTTTTAAATCTCAACTATTGATCATACTGTGAACCAAATCAACAGTTAAAAACTACAGATTAATAATGATGAAAAAATTAAATGCATGCATTTGATACTCATCGCAAATCAAGAGACTCGAGTGAGATAAGTATTTCCTAAACTTGCATGTCAATCATATGTTTAATTTCCCAACTAGACATGTGTCACATTTACCTGATTTCCCATAGACAATAACTCACTTGTAATTAATCATAGAAGGAAAATAGGGAATGATCATGATTTACCTTCAAAATATTAGCTCATACCCTACCTTACTTCAATTTTATCTTCCCATGTGTACTAGCTTCTAACAGATTTGATGGATCTAAATTTTTTTACCATTCTCGAAAGCGTGTTCAAGAATTAGCTCTAACTTTGCACTGTTTTTATCTTGGAATGATCCCAACTAATATCTCCAACTGCATCCATCTTTACCAAACCTTTCTAAGTTCTTATAAGTAATTCATGTGGCACTTTCTCACATGCCCGCTAGAGGATACAATACATGGGAGAAGCCCTTGTGGGATATTAGGGAGTGGTCAAGATTAGACCATGTCACCTACCATCGACCAATGATTCCATCCTCCACAAAAAAATCCTTTCTCTTCACATCCCAACAGGTCCCACCACATGACAAGTGTCACACCACTCGCTTACCTATATGAATTTTCCTCCTTACCACTATAGACTGATAGGAGCATGGGGAAAAGCCCTGATGAGACAACGTGTCGTGATGTTTACCATTGATCATACTTTGAAAAAAATCCACTACCCTATGAGGATTCTTGTTGAGAAACGATGCCTCAATCGCCAGCTTGAACCTCTATCAGAAAAGACTTGGCAAAAAAGTGTTCACTTTTGCCTTTACCACCATATCGTTGTGGTCTTCTTATCTATTCTCGCGGTACCACGGTGAAGGGTTTGGCGGTTACCGCCATATCACACACAGTCTTCTTCCTCACCGTGGTGGTCATGGTATTGGTCTTTCCATCAGGCTCGTGGTTATCGCCTTACTGTGGCTAGCCAAGAGGCTGACTGCGGTGGCCACAGTAAGACCACTAGCGGCCTGGCTGGCAGTTATCGCCTTACTGCGACCAGCCAAGAGGCTAATTGCAGTGGCAATGGTAAGACCACCAGGCCACGTAGTAAGACCGCCAGCGGCCTGGCTGGCAATTACTACCTTACCACGGCTAGCCAAGAGGCTAATTGTAGTGGCAATGGTAAGACCACCAGGCCACGAAGTAAGACTGCCAGCGGCCTGGCTGGCAGTTACCGCCTTACCGCGGCCAACCAAGAGGCTAATTGCAGTGGCAATGGTAAGACCACCAGTGGCCTTGCTAGCGGTTACCGTCGTATCATGGCCAGCCAAGAGGCTGATTGCGGTGGCCACGGTAAGTCCACTAGTGGCCTGGCTGGCAATTAATGCCTTACTGCGGCGAACCAAGAGGCTGACCGTAGTGGCCTAACTGGCAGTTACCGCCATACCGTGGCCAACCAAAAGGTTGACCGTGGTGGCCGCAGTAATCCTACCAATAGCCTAGCTTGAGGTTATTGCCATACCACGGCTAGTCAAGTGACTGACCATGGTAGCCATAGTAAGACCGCCAACAGTCAACCATGTTGACTATCGTTGTACCATGGTGAATCCTGATGCATGCAGCAGTAGTGTGGTAGAGTGGAGCGATAGAGCTTGGTGAAGTCATCGGTGAGATTGGATGAGCTCACCAAGATAGCGCAGGACGTCTCAAGCTTGGCCATGGTAGCATGGTAAGAGCTCAAATGAGCTCTGCTGGTTTACTGCCATACCATGAGCTGGTCAGATGGGCTCGGCGGTAGTGTTGTAAAGACTTGAAGAGCTCGCTCGAGCTCAGGGCTAGTCTTGACCGAGTTGGAATCACTGTCAGAATCAGATAGTGAATGGAATGCGAACATGTGGCTCGATGTTTGAATGTTGATTGGATGGAGACCAAAAAGAGTAATTGCAGCAAGTTTCGGTCAACCCAGGGTGGCAATTTTGAACCCGATTTGGGTGATGGAATTAATGCCTGGGTGGCTCAATGTAGAGAGATCAGTATGGGAAGATCGGTTGTGTGATTGGATGATAGATTCATGAACCTAATGGTTGGTGCTTGGTTGATAGAATTGAATGTTATGTATGACTTTCTGAGTTGAGTACATGATTGTATATATCAGCCAAAATACATTGACTGAGAGAGGTTGATGCAAAATGGTTGTGCAGAGTTCGAACTGTATGTTGTATGAATATCGTAATAGTGAGTAGAATTATTGTAGTATTGCTCTGAGCTAATTAGAGAAGACTATAATTTTGTATGTAACTATTTTGTTACTATAATACAAATTGTCTAGACTTTGTGTGGTGGGTTTTTTACCTGAAAAGGTTTTCCCACGTATATCTTGTGTCAAACTGTGAATGCTAAATTTTGTGTTCTCTATTTTACATGTTGTATTCATCTCAAGTATTTTAGAAGCTATTGAAATTGGTTTATGCTTTCCTCCTCTGTTGTGTTAGTGTTAGGGGAATGTATTCCGCACTATTGGGTCTCTAGATCCTACATTGTTTTTTCCTGTCAAGTGGTATTAGAGCATGGCCAGTTGTGTTATCCTTGTAGGAAAGATTAGTTTTTTGTGCTAATACTATTTCAGTAGGAGTCTTGCATTGTTGGAACTTGTTTCTATTTGAGATGGGGAGTAGATCTGGTAGATTAGACATTTAAAAATTTAATGGCAGTAACTTTGAGTTATGGAAATTCAAGATATAAGACTTGCTTGTGGATAGAGATCTTTGGATTACAATGTCTAGAACTAAGCCACAAAGTACAATGCAAGAGTCTTGGGATCTTGTTGATAGAAAAGAAAGAGGTTTGATAAGACTGAGTCTAGCCAATTTTGTACTCTTGAACGTCCATGAGGAGCAGTCTACAGCTTCATTATGGAAGAAGCTTGGTGAAATTTATCAGGGAAAGTCTCTGGTAAATAAGTTATTCCTGAGGAAGAAGTTATACTCCTTAAAGATGGAAGAAGGTGCATCTATTGCAGACCATTTGAGCTCGTTTAACATGAGTGTTACTCAGCTGGAATCTATAGGTGTAAACATAGAGGAGGAGGATCATTGCATGCTCCTGTTGTGTTCATTACCTGACAGTTGGGACCATCTTGTGATGGCCATTGGAAGGACTACTGTTGCTTTCAAGATGGAAGACGTTGTTGCCTCATGGCTATCTGAAGAGATGCAGAGGAAGTCTTCAGAGATGGCCAAAGAGGCTCTTGTTGTTCAAGGTAGACCAAAGGAGAAAGCCAAGAAGAAAGACAAGAAGTCAAAGTCCAAATTTGCAGGGAGATCAAAGTCTCCTAGTAAAAAGTTCAAGGTGAGATGCTAGAACTGTGGGCAACCTGGTCATATCAGGAAGGACTACAAGGAGAAGAAGAAGAAGAATGCTTCTGACAATGAATCTTCTCAAAGTGATGCAGACGCCTTCATTGCAATAGCTTTGAAAACTTAGGCATCAGATGATGTATGGCTAGTTAACTCAGGTGCTTCTTTTCACATGATGTCCAATAGAGAATGGTTCCCTAAATACGAGAAGTACGATGGTGAAAAGTTATACTTGGCAAGTGATTCAACGTTGGAGATAGTTGGCAGAGGAAGAGTCAAAATTTAGTTTCCTGACGGGAGAGTCAAAGGTATTGGTGGCGTACTACATACGAGGTCTAGCTCAAAATCTTCTTTTTGTCAGTAAGTTAATTGATGCTAGTGTAGAAGTTTCTTTTACAAGTAAGGGATGTAAAATCGCTAGAGGTGTAATAGTGCTGGCTAAGGGTGTTTGTACTAGCACTTTGTACAAGCTAGATGCACATCCTGTTCTTTGCAACAATGCCTCTGTGAAGTCAAACATTGTCACACCTATAGAGAAATATGAAGACTCTTCTCTGGCTGCAAATGCTATGGAGTTAAAACTCCCAACTGAGAAGACTATGATATGGCATCATAGACCTAGTCACATTGGTGAAAAATGTTTAAAAACCTTGTAGAAGGGCTTGATGATTGTAACCTTGAGTTCATTTTTTGTGAACATTGTATCTATGGAAAATAGCATCGTGTTTCTTTTTCTTC
Organism: Sequoiadendron giganteum; assembly: GCA_007115665.2. Lineage (NCBI taxonomy): Eukaryota > Viridiplantae > Streptophyta > Pinopsida > Cupressales > Cupressaceae > Sequoiadendron > Sequoiadendron giganteum. The sequence goes on from CM021105.1 coordinate 495,921,796, forward strand.
TAGTCCTCACAAATATTCTGGTAAACTGGAGTATGTTCATTATGATGTGTTTGGTCCAGTTAATGTTCCTTTGTTATCAAAGTCTAGATATTATGTTTCTTTGATTGATGACTGTTCGAGAAGGGAATTTGTATACTTTATTAAAAGTAAATCAGAAGTGTTCAGTCGGTTTAAAGAATTTAAATCTTTGGTTGAGAATCAGAATGGTTGGAAAATCAAATGTTTGAGGATAGAAAATGGTGGTGAATTATGTTCTACAGATTTTGAAAGGTATTGCACTAATCATGGAATTAAAAGGCACAATACAACTCCTTACACTCCACAAAAAAATAGAGTTGTTGAAAGGTTAAACAGGACACTGATGGAAAAGGCAAGGAGTATGCTGAGTGGTGCTGGTTTGGAGCAAAAGTTCTCGGCTGAGACTATGGCTATAACATGTTATTTAATAGATAGATCTCCTTGTTCAGCTCTTGCTCACAAGACGCCTTTGGAAGCATGGTCTAGTAAGAAGCCCTCTCTAAGGCATGTCCGTGTGTTTGGCTGTGAGACCTATGTTTATGTGCCAAATGAAAAGAGATCCAAATTGGATAACAAGGTTTTCAAATGTATTCTCATTAGCTATGGAGTTGGTGTGAAAGGATACAAGGTTTGGAACCCTATTACTGAGAAGGTTTTGTACAACATAAGCATGATATTTCATGAGCTAAAACCTTTAGTAAGTGATCAATAGCTTGAGACAGATCAGAGTGACAAGAATAAGGATGTTGTTGAGATTCCCCAAACACCAGAAAGGGAAGAGGTACATGGTGTACCTGAGACTAAAGAGAGCTCAAGCAGCTTTGGAAGTTCTGATGATGAAGAACAACCTCAACCTGTAAGAAGATCTACATGAGAAAGAAGGCAACCTAAAAGGTGTGGTTTTTACTGTTAGATTCAAACTATGTCTATGCTTTAATTACTAGCACTAATGAGCCTAGGACTATTAAAGAAGCAATCAACATGGTTGATTCAAAGTTTTGACTGGAAGCCATGAATGATAAAATGGATTCTTTGAAAAAGAATGATACCTAGAATTTTGTACCACTGCCTAAAGGGCGAAAGCCTATTGGTTGTAAGTGGATATTCAAAAAGAAGATAGGTCTTGATGGCAGTGTTAAGAAGTATAAGGCTAGGTTGGTTGCAAAGGGTTTTTCTCAAATTGAGGGAATAGATTATGTAGAGATTTTTTCCCCTATAGCAAAGCTGACATCCATCAGATTTTTATTGTCATTGGCAGTTGTGTATGATTTTGAAATTGAGTAGATGGATGTGAAGACAAATTTTCTCAATGGTGAGCTAGAAGAAGAAATCTACATGTCCCAGCTTGAGTATTTTGTTGAAAGAGGTAAACAAAATCTGGTTTTCAAATTAAATAAATCTCTCTATGGTTTAAAACAATCTCCTAGAATGTGGTACTAAAAATTTGACATGTTTGTGTTGTCAATTGGATTTGTGAGATCAAAATCTAATCATTGCATTTATTATAAATCTGAGAATGATCATGTGCTTGTTATTACCCTCTATGTGGATGATATGTTATTCATTGGAAATAGCAAAACTATGATTTCTGATCTTAAATCTCAATGGTCTGCAAAGTTTGAAATGAAAGATCTTGGTGCAGAAAAGTACATTCTTGGAATGGAGATAACCAGGGACAAAATAAGAAGAAAACTTTGGGTCGGTCAGAGTAAGTATGTAAAAATAGTTTTAGAGAGGTCTAGCATGGATGACTGCAAGTAGCTTCTTGTTCCAATCATGCATAGAACTAAGCTGTATATTGAAGACTGTCCAAAGTTTGCCACTGAGATGGAGAACATGACCAATGTGCCCTATGCAAGTGCAGTTGGCAGTTTGATGTATGCAATAGTCTGTACAAGACCAGACATTGCCCAAGCAGTGGGAGTTCTAAGCCAATTTATGGAAAATCTGGGAAGATCTCATTAGGATGTTGTGAAGATAGTATATAGGTATTTGAAGGGGACTTAATATTATGCACTGTGTTACCATGGAAGTATGGTTGCATCATAAAGGGCTCTCAGCATTCATGGGTATGTTGATTCAGATTGGGCAGGGGACATTGACTGCAGGCGATCCACTAGTGTATACACTTTCATGCTTAATGGTGGAGCAATTAGTTGGATGAGCAAGCGACAGGCTATAGTTGCTTTACCCATGATAGAGGTAGAGTACATGGCTGCAAGTCATGCCTGCAAGGAAGCGGTTTGGTTAAACCATTTGTGTTTAGACATCAGATTCAATGCTGGGCAGATTTCAATCTGCTGTGACAGTCAAAGTGCCATTTCTTTGACAAAGAATCTGACCTTTCATGCCAAGACCAAGCACATTGATGTGCAATATAATTTTGTAAGGGATATGGTTGAAGATGGCAAGGTCAGTCTGGAAAAGGTGGACATGTTGAAGAATGTTGCAGATTCTTTGACAAAATTGGTTAGCACAGACAAGTTCAAATGGTGCACAGAATTGATGGGCCTTGGGGCCTATGATAGATAGTAATTTTTTTCAAAGTCTGGAGGAAGCTGGAAATCTTCATCAAGTGGGAGCTTGTTGAGAAATGATTCCTCAATTGCTAGCTTGAACCTCTATCAGAAAAGACTTGGCAAAAAAATGTTCATTTCTACCTTTACCGCCATACTGTTGCGGTTTTCTTATCTATTTTGGTAGTACTATAGTGAAGGGTCTGGCGGTTACTACCATATCACATGCAGTCTTCTTCCTCACCATTGTGGCCATGGTATTGGTCTTTCCATCCAGTTGGTGGTTATTGCCTTACCGCGGCCAGCCAAGAGGCTAACTACAATGGCCATGCTAAGACGGCCAATGGCCTGGCTGGTGGTTACTGCCTTACCATAGCCAACCAAGAGGCTGACTATAGTGGCCATGGTAAGACCACCAGTGGCCTGGCTGGTAGTTACCTCCATACCATGACCAGCCAAGAGGATGACGACAGTGGCCACGGTAAGTCTGCCAGTGGCCTAGCTAGCGGTAGGTCTGTCAATGGCCTGGCTAGCGGTTACTACCATATCACATGCAGTCTTCTTCCTCACCATTGTGGCCATGGTATTGGTCTTTCCATCTAGTTGGTGGTTATTGCCTTACCGTGGCCAGCCAAGAGGCTAACTGCAATGGCCATGCTAAGACCGCCAGTGGCTTGGCTGGTGGTTACCGCCTTACCGTAGCCAACCAAGAGGCTGACTATGGTGGCCATGGTAAGACCACCAGTGGCCTGGCTGGTAGTTACCTCCATACCATGACCAGCCAAGAGGATGACGACAGTGGCCACAGTAAGTCTGCCAGTGGCCTAGCTAGCGGTAGGTTCGTCAGCAGCCTGGCTGGCAGTTACTGCCATACCGCGGCCAGCCAAGAGGCTGACTGCAGTGGCTGCAGTAAGTCCGCTAGCAGCTTGGCTAGTGGTTACCACCATAACATGGCCAGTCAAGTGACTAACCATGGTGGCCGCGGTAAGACCACCAGCGGTCAGCCATGTCAGCTACCACTGTACTGCAGTGAGTCCTGATGCCTACAACAGTAGCGTGGTAGAGTGGAGTGATAGAGCTTGGTGAAGTTGTCGGTGAGCTCGAATGAGCTCATAGCTATACTGTAGGATGTCTCAAGCCTGGACGCAGTAGTTTGGTAAGAGCTCAGATGAGCTCGACTGGTTTACCGCCATACCATGAGATGGTCGAATGGGCTCGGCGGTAGCATATTAAAGACTTGAAGAGCTCACTCAAGCTTGCGACCAGTCTTGACCGAGTTGGACTCGGTGTCAGATTCAGATAGTGAATGGAATTCAAACACGTGGCTCAGTGTCTGAACACTGATTGGACAGAGACCAAAAGAGTAATTGCAGCAAGTGTTGGTCAACCTAGGGTGGAAATTTTGAACCCGATTTGGGTGTTGGCATTATGGCCTAGGTGGCTTAATGAAAAGAGATTGGTATGGTCAGATTGGTTGCATGATTGGATGACAGATTCATTAACCTGATGATCGGCTCTTGGTTGATAGAATTGAATGTTTTGTATGAATTTCTGAGTCAAGTACATGATTGTATATATCATCCAAAATATATTGATTGAGAGAGGTTGATGAAAAAAGGGTGTGGAGAGTTTGAACTATATGTTGTATGAACATTGTAATAGTGAGTAGAATTCTTGTAGTACTGTTGTGACCTAATCAGAGAAGACTCTAACTTTGTATGTAACTATTTTTTTACTATAATACAAATTGTTTGGACTTTATGTGGTGGGTTTTTTAACTGAAAAGGTTTTCCCACGTATATCTTGTGTCAAACTGTGAATGCTAAATTTTGTGTTTTCTATTTTACATGTTGTATTCATCTCAAGTATTTTAGAAGCTATTGAAACTAGTTTACGCTTTCCTCCTCTGTTGTATTAGTGTTAAGGGAATTTATTCAACACTATTGGGTCTCTAGATCTTGCATTTTTTTCCCCTTCAATTTTGGTCCCACCATCAAGGAGTACTATGTGGTCATCGCCCACTATCAGATGACCAATATAAAACTCCATTTATTCACATGCCACAAAAGTTAACCATAAAAGGGGTCATCTCTAGGTAGATGAGACATTGACCCATAAGAACAAGGGCTGAGGATTTATGTCTTTAAGATCAAGCCTTCGATCATAGGAAAATTAATTCGAAGAAGAACTTAAGGTGACCGACAAACCTAAGATCAGGGGCCAGTAAAATAATGGATTCAATGGCACACATGATAGCTTAAGTGATCGGGAATAGGGAAAACAGGTCAATATAGTTTTAAAATGACCAAGGGTTTTTTGACTTATAGGCCAATATAATTTTAAAATGACCAAGGTTTTTGTGAATTACAAGCCAATTTTGTAATTTTTTATGGATATAAAACCCTATCTCAGTGATGATAATGTGACCTAAAATCAGGTACAAGGGACCAAGCCAAAATTTTCCCAATTTTTACAGTGGAACCAACAATATTTTGAGGGGCTCCATTAGTGGCTCCTGTTGGAGACACATGCCTCTCATAGTAATGGTGAGATCCTAAAATCTATGGGAGAGAAAACCAAGTGCCATAACATTGGGTGAAAAAATCTTATTCAAATTTTCAAACCACATTTCATGGCCCTAGGCCACCAAATGAAAAGGAAGAATCCACGTTTTCCTCTATCAAAAACATTGTTCTTTGTTGTCTCTATTAAGCCCAATCTTAAAATACTGCCCTTGTTTATTTGAAGACAAAAACCACCCCTGGCATGCTTGACCAATTGTTTCCAATGGCTTCATTAACAAGACAATTCTCATACACAATCACTTTCTTGTCAAATTGGACCAGAAAGTGGAAAGTTTCACAATGTGAGCTAAAAGGGTCACTATTAGATTTCCCCTCATTATTCATCTATACATCAAATATGAAACTCTCATAATGGTTAGGCTCAATAGAAATGTCATGTCCTACACACAATATGAAATTTTCTTGTGTGTTGAGAAAACAATTCTCACACATTTGAAACTCCTTTAACTGAATTACACCATAGATCAGTTTATTACCATTCCAACAACATAAATCAGTCACATCATCACATGCTTCAAGGTTATGAAAATTATATTTACCAAAACCCACACCACCTTCATTTGAATCACTTAAAATTCAAACACTTTTAGGATTAATAGGATTAGCAAAATCTCTTTCATGTGCACTAGTAGCTTCATGTGCACTATCAGTTGGTACCTATGTTGTCCTATGTGTCAATGACCCACTATTATCTAAAATTTTTTCATTAGCCTTTGAAAAATTATCTTTGTTTTCCTTTACATAAATTCTTTCCTTATTAGATGAAAACATGTCTACAATCATACTATGAAGATAAGGAACATGAGCTCTACCCTTATTTACACCATCAATATTTTTATCATTTTTAACACCGTGCTTAGGTTCAAGATACTGAACACACAAGTTTTTATCTTTAAAGTGATCATCATCCATTGAATCAGTATGCTCCAATGATAACAAACTTGAGCTACACTCCAAGTATTCATCATGTAAAAATTATTTATTTACTTGTGAACATGCAACTTCATCATCATTTACATCATTATATCCTTCATGCGAAGAAAAAATCTCTAGCTCCTCTTGATAGGAGAATTCATAACCATCCAAAGATTAATAAGGTTCACTATCATCATGATCTTCATCACAAATAAAATCATCACTACATAAACTATGATCAGAACTCTCAGAGCGAATTCTTAAATTTTCATCTTCAATATCTTGACCACTGACTTGTGACGAGAAATAAGAAATACCTGCAAGTGTACCTTTATCTCCATCACTAGCATATAGATCTTCACATATGATTCTTGTGGGCTGATTACAATCACCATCCTCATCCATACAACCAAATTAATTTTCATTTTCTGGTATACCATTTTCACTTTTTTGTATGGTGTTATGATTTTCCATAATGTGAAAGTTGTTATTAACATCTTGAGGCATCATATTTTGTGCATAGTCACATTTGGATCCTTCAACACCCATTATCCAATCAAGTACCTAATCAAAACTGTGAGGATTCAATTCTTTTTGGAAAGATACTTAGCCTTGGCTCAAAGATTTCATGAAATAAATCAATGCATGTTGAATCCTCAGGTCTGAAATTTTTAGGGACTTCTAGCAAGGCATCCAAAAATCTTGAGAACAAATCATAGGGTGATTCATCCTTGCACCTCTTTATGTTAGACAATTCTTGAACAAAATATATTTGATCAACTTTGCTCAAATTTTGTTGATGTTTAACTTGGAGCTCACTATGATCAATGTGATGAGGTGATGGACAAATCAGAACAAAAAAATCACCATCATCTTGAAAATAATTTATGTTATCTTCTCCATGAATTCCATTTGTATGAGGTGTGCTAGAATAACCAACACTTGCAGCCATGTATCCTTTCATCATTGAATATTTCAGATTATTCTCAATATCCATGGAAATTTGATATGCCTGATATAATGTTGCAAGCTCTTTATCTCTAAACAAATAGCTCATTTCTTCATCAAATGCTTCAAACTATATAATCTGACATACTGCATCACTTGGTCTCAATATTTCAGTCATGTCACTTAATGTTTTCAAAAATATGAGATTTAAGGTTGGTACCAACTCATCTTCTTCTTTCTAGATGTTAAATCTTTGTCTCACTGAGTATGGATTGATTCTTTCTCCAAACTGTTCTATTAATACTACCATGAACTCATTCCATGAAGAGATAGAACATTATGGAAAATATGGAAACCAATCTCTAGAAACTCCCTTTAGAGATTGAACAAAGAACTTCATAACAACATCTTCATGACTTATCTCATAATCTCCCATCAAATCAGAAAATATTTGTAGATGTTGAGATGTTGATTTTGATCTTTTCCCTTCAAATTTTTTGCAAATTCTCCCGAACTTCATTAGGAATAGGGTTTGGGAAACCTTGAATATTATTAAAATTCAATGGTCTATATCTTTTGATAGAGAAAATTCTTTGATGACATGACAAGGGCTGCACACTCCTCATGTTTACATCATGCACCTAACAAGGATGTACAATTTAATGATACATTTCCTCAAACCCCTTTACAAACTTAAAACATCAACTCTACAGTTGATCACTACCCTATCTTATGCTTTTATCATAATTTTAAAATGTTACAATGCATAACTCAAATATAACTACATCTAAGATCTCTCAAATGGGTGGATTTCAAAAAAAGTATGCTTCTTATTTTAGATATTACAAATTTCTTTTATATGAAGCATACAAAACAATCTTTACTATTCCCTTTCTTACTACTTTAATTCACTAAATTGGGAACATATCATTACTTTTATATCTCTTAAAAACTTATACCCATATAAATATACTTCCTTTGCAAACTACAACAGGGGAAAATACTAGGATATATCAACAGGTATCACACTTTATCAAGTTCTTTTCATAGAATTGCCACCTCCTTTGTAGAGGACCAATATTTCAATAGTATTTTTCACCAGTTGGTTTTCACTTCAAGTTCCTTCTTCAATATTTTCTACTAGTTCAAAGCTCTTCAGAGTCACCACTCAATTTTAATGAGAAATTTTAATTCAGAACTTCCTAGACTCTATCAAGGCAAGATGATCTACTGCAGACACTTCTTCAAGTCATCCCCAATAGAGTCACCATTTTTGTTAGTTACTTTTTTAGAACCAAACTTATTCTTACCAAAAACCTATGAACTTGCCAAGGACAATTATCAATAAGGGAAAGGATTGGCCAACACATACACAAATGCTTTTGGGTCTTCACTTCTTCACTTTAAGCTCTATTAAACAAGGGAGGGTAATCTCAAACAACTGTGTTCCTAGATACTAGTGTGAATTTAGTATCAAACAAAAAGAAAACAAATAATTCTCCTTAAAAATTTTAAAGGTATCCTACCCTAAATATTTGGCTAACCTTCTCAATAGCGACTAACTTAAACAAGAGAAGATATAATTCCTTTAACACTTCTACACACCCATAAAATCCATCAAAAAGTAATCTGATTATATTATGTGATCATCAGTCGAGTCAATTACCAGAATGGAACATGAATACTAAACCAAGATAGTGCCATATTCTGGGAAATAGAGTCAAAACATAAAACCTATATGATTAGATAACAATGTTGTGTTTTAGAAAAATACCCACAGCCTTAGAAATATTGCATTACAATATTCCCACCACTCATTTCCATAATTAACTTCTTACTAGCATCCTCATATGAAGTTTCTATCAAACCAACTATTAAGTTCAAGCATTTACATGCATTCCTTGAATGGATAAGCAAGAATAAAACAACATATCTATTGAGATTCAATAGAGACAAATAAGATAACCATTGATCATCATATTCATAGCTTGTATAATTTTTACATAGGAGAGAAATGTACACAAATTTAGTATTAGTTAGTTCCCTGTATTGTTATAAAAAACCATACATAATGGTTGATCCCCTTCTAGAACGTATTACTGAAAAACTTAGTATCCATTTTCACTTGTACCTATTTCCTTTGAAAATAACTACCTATTGACGTTTTGAATTCTTGACCTCTTGACCCTCTTTGTAACCAGCCTTAGAATCCCTTTTATAAGATAGGGGAGCAAAAAGCACTAGGCTGAGTTACATTTACAAACTTTCATTTCATTCTCATTTTGAATGAATCTCAATAGAAAATAAGAGAATATTCTCCAATTGAATGGGGAACCATCATTTTAATTCAAGTGAGAACAAAAATAGAGTTCAAGAAACCATTAACCAGAGCAACCCCACTAGTCTTCAAAAAGTGTCATTGTGGCATCATCAAAACATGTAAATCTATTCCACCCCAATTAATGTCACCCTCAACATAAAAATCATAAACAACCGAAGACCCACTTCACAACACACCAACCAAAGAAAACATATTAACACATAGGACCCAAATCTTTGAGTACCCACTAAAAAAAGAAACAAGATATTACTTTACCTTGTCATCAACAAAGCAAGTGTGCCCACTCAGTGTCCTTATTTTTAGTAGAGTAGCCATCACTACCTTGTCCTCGAAATCAACCCAATCCTTCATGGCCATGAGATATTGACGGTGACCAAAATTAGTCTCGTTTCCACTGTCAGAAGAATCATTAGAGACCTCAATGAGAGAATGATGACATCCCATGTAAGCCTGATGGTATCCATTCCTTCTGGCAGCTTCCCTTTCTGGCCTCTCAACTTTCTTATCCTTTCCTTTGGCTAAATACTCTAAGATAGTTCAACCCCTTAGGTGATAGGCATGTTTGAGAACACCCCGTGCTAAATCTTTGGTAGCTCTTGTTTTCTTCATTTGTGTTACTGGTATCTCTGGTCAACCTTGCTCACCCTGAGGAGAAAATTCTTGAAATTCAAGATGATTAAGCCTCTTGGAACAACGGACCAGGCTGATGTTCACACTTACCTTTCCCATTCTCTTACGTTTCTACTTACTATAAGGTTCTTAGAGAAAAGTTTTCACCCTACTCAGAAATAACTAACTCAAAATCACTCTCTGTCTCAGACTTCATATTTTCACAATCAGATGGCTATAGTAATCAAGCAAGTGAACCTCATTAAATAGAGAAATTGGTGTGTGTTTGTATTAATATTCTTGGAAAGCTTGTGCGAGAGCATTAGCAATCAATCAACCTAGTTTTAAATCTCAACCATTGATCATACTTTGAACCAAATCAATGGTTAAAAACTCTAGATTATTAACGATGACAAACTTAAATGCATGCATTTGATACTTGTCCCAAATCAAGAGACTCGAGTGAGATAAGTATTTCCTTAACTTGCATGTCAATCATACATTTGCTTTCCCAACTAGATATGTCATGTCACATTTACCCGCTTTCTTGTAGAAAATAACTCACTTGTAATTCATCATAGCAGGACAACGAGGAACGATCATGATTTACCTTCAGAATATCAGCTCGTATCCTACCTTACTTCAATTTTATCTTCCCACATGTACTAGATTCTAATAGATTTGATGGCTCTAAATTTTTTTACCAATCTCAAAAGCGTTTTCAAGAATTAGCTCTAACTTAGCACTATTTTTATATTGGAATGATCTTAGCTAATATCTCCAACTGCATCCATCTTTATCAAAACTTTCTAATTTCTTATAAGTACTCCACGTGGCACCCTCCCATGTTCCCACTAGAGGATATAATACATGGGAAAATCCCTCACGGGATAGCAGGGAGTGCTCAGGATTAGACCATGTCACCTGCCATCAACCAATTATTTCATGGTCCATTAAAAAAAACCTTTGTCTTCAAAGCCCAGTGGGTCCCACCACATGACAAGTGTCACACTGCCTGCTAACCTATATGAATTTATTTCCTTAACATTGTAGATGGATGAGAGCATGAGGAAATGCCCTGATGAGAACACATGTTGTGATGTTTACCATTAATCATGACTCGAACAACATACACTACTCTAGGAAGATTTAGGTCCCACCATCAAGCAATACTACATGGCCATCACTCGCTAGCCCATGTCTTTAAAATAATATGAAATAAAACAAGATAGGCTCGTAGGGAGTGATACAAATATGGCCACATCTTCTATCCATGAGCCATTCATCCTCTTTGAAAAGTGTCAATCATCTTTACCAAGGAGACCGGGTCCACCAATATACTAGACACGTGGTTGAAGCCTACCAACACATGTCTATAAAGTAAGAAACAATAAACTAGGGCAGGCATACAAGGAATGGTTGGGATTGATTCCCACTATCAGATGAGCAATATAAAACTCCATTTCTACACATGCCGCAAAATTTAATCATAAAAGGGACCATCTCTAGGCAGACGGGATATTGACCCATCAGAACAAAGACTAAGTATTTATGTCTTTAAGATCAAACCTTTGATCATAGGAAAATTAACACCGAGAAGAACATAAGGAGAGCGACAAACCTAAGATCAGGGGCTAGTAAAACAACAACTTCAATGGAACAATTGACAACTTAAGTGATCAAGAATGAGGAAAAAATTCAATAAAACGACCAAGGGGTTTTTGACTTACAGGCCAATTTTGTGAAGTTTTATGGATATAAAACCCTATCTCAGTGATGAGAATGTGACCTAAAATCGAGCACAAGGGACCAAGCAAGAATTTTCATAATTTTTAGGGTGGAACCAAGAATTTTTTTAGGGGTTCCATCAAGATCATTGTGGGGTATTGTTGATGAATTTTGATCATGATCGAAAAGTAACTCTTGATGCATGTTGATTTGATCATTGGATGGGGTAAAAAAAATTTCAAGGTGCTCACTAATGAATAGATTTTTATCATTTTATTCAACAATTATGGTGGACAGATTGTCAATGTTTTCAACCATAGGATCCAATGATGTTAGAACTTCTTGAATTAGATCATTGTCGGGTATTGTTGGTGGATTTTGATCATGATTGAAAAGTGACTCCTGATATAAGTTGATTTGATCATTGGATGAGGTAGAAACATCTTCAAGGTGCTCATTGATGGGTAGATATTGATTATTATTCTCAACAGTTGTGGTGGAGAGATTGTCATCATTATCACTAGTGGTTGAATCTTGATCATTGTCCTCAACATTTATTATCTTTTGATCAATAAAGTCTTGGATGAGATTTTTGAGTTGAATACAAGTTGATGTCTTATGATGATTTTCTCTATGATACTCACAATAAAATCCACCCCTATTCCAAGGGAAGTTCAGGATAGAGTTGAAATCACTTACCTTTGGAAGAGTGATGAGTTTTGCATCGAGTATCTTTCTTAGCAATAATTTAATTTGATCTCCAAAATGAGTGTATTCATGTTTGTGATCTTGTGGTATTTCTTCTTGTTGAGGTGATTAGTATTGTGATTGATCTTGGAGATGTGGCTATTCAGTTTGTTGTTTATGTTGTTGATCTTGATATCCAACCTCTTGACATTGGAGATATTTTTCCTGATGTGGTTGTGGACACAACTTAATGCTTTGATGACATGGCTTAAAAAATGGGGGTGTGTATTTATTTTTTGGTGGATATGTCTCTTGGCACAATGAATCAACTATTTTGGCAAGTGAATCAATTTGATGTCATAATTTTTTTTCTTGATTTTCATCTTGACACGCTTGGTATAGTTAATTTGGTTTTTGGTCAATCATATTTGGAATACACACTTGTGGTATTTTTATGGGATCATGTACAAATTGATTTTGGACAATGTTTTGATTTGGGATGATGTGTAGATTCTGCATTATGGGTGGACATTGAACATTTTTATGGTTGGGAATCCCATTGCTTTGATTTAGGTAACCTTGATTTTGCTTGGTGTTACCTTGACTTGGATCAATACATGGAGTTGCTAACATATTGTTTGGACTTTGAAAAACACTGGTGTGATTCACAAACATATATATCCCAAAATTCACCAAGTGTGGATTTTATATGTTCATGTTTGGTAAGCTTGTATTTGGTATAGTCACATTTGGCATGTATGGATTTGTTGGGGTAATGTTGTTTGGAATAAGAATCATGCATTGATTGTTTGGTTGTTAGATTTGTAGGTTTTGATTTTAATTTAAATCTACCATAGGGAAATGTGTTCCAAAATTTAGATTGATCATACTCACAGTTGTTGTATCATTGAGACTTGTAGGAGGTAATGATCCCATGTATGGATAGTATAAATGTGAGTTTTGATAATCAATTGGTATTGTAAGTCTTTGATAGTTTGGTTGATTTAGATTACTCATGATGTATAAATAAAGTTTATATTCCATGTTTTTCTTGTGTTTGACCTTGTTGACCTCTAAAGAATTTAGGACCAATTATGAGATAAATGATGGAAGGGATGAGTGATATTGGTGTTTGAACTTTTCAAAACTTTGGATAAATACTAAACTAAACTATGATTTTGATTTTTATTTTTTTCTATTTGGATGATGAACTTGTGAACCCTAAGATGTTGGATGTCACCTTAGGATGAACTTGTTCAAAAAGGTGCTAATTTAACTAGAGGTATGAGAAAGGATGCATTCTCACACTCCTAACTAAACAAGGTGATTTTGATTCAGCTTAATGATGTACCCAAGTCTAGGTAATGATCCAAAACTCTAAAGTTGTTTGTGGGATGGAGATGATAAATTTTTGGGATGGATGATGTGTTTTATTTGATCCTAAATGAACCTAAGAGGGACTTTGTTTACAAGTCCAAGATAGTGAAGAACATGTTTTTCCCTAAGAGTAGTTCAAACAAAAAGACCAATGTTTTTCTTGGTAGACCATAAGACAGAATATTACAAGCACATGTATGGGTTCAATTGATTTCAGCATGATTAATAAATTTATTTTACCACAATCCACTTTTCTTGCTTAGTTTTCAAACTGAATGTCTATTTCTTAACTCTTTTTCATCCCACAAATTCCATTATGTGGAAATCAAAGAATCAAGGAAATAGTTTCCTATGTTGACTTTAGAGAGAACAAATTGAGATGTAGGGACAAATATTTAGAAGCCTCTAAGGATAAATCCCTAGGGACAAGAAGTAATACTTGGAATTTTCAAAGGTATTTTCTCTTTCTAAAGGGTTTAAAATTTGGTGACCTTGTTGAATCTTTGTTTTCCAATGTTTTAGATCAAGAAAAGTGTTTTGATCCTGAAACAATGCACAACCCTAGGATATAAAAGATAGTATTTGTTGGATTCCCACTTGGATTTCTCTAGCTATTCTTATTTAGAGCAGATTATTAGAAGCTTGACCACACTGACTCCCCTCAACGAAACTCACTTCTACGGGTGAGCCAAGCTTTAATTTCTCATGAATCTCCCCTGAAAAACTCTTCATCTCTACTAAGAACCACAAGTATATGGGATGGATTTAGAGGTCCGACCTCATGACACCAACCAATAGTTAGGGATTTTTGATTTTATACAGATTGGTTTATAATCAAGGCACCTGTTCAGATGGACACACAAGATGCAAGATCAACCCATATAAAGAGTATCACCTGCTTGTCCATAGGAGCTCCTATAATGATGAGTTTCCTCAACATTCAAATTTTTATACTAGTTGGGAGTAGCTTGGCATTTAGCTCGTTACCAGTTTGATTCGTTCCCTTGGGGTGAGTAATTTTTCCCACCAAGGTAGGCCCTCTAAATTTAAACAATAGCGAAGAAGTAAATTTTTAGTTGTACCACGAAGAATCACTAGGAGGGATCACACACAATGCATTTTATTCACACTCACATGATTATTCAATTTTTAGCTCCAAATTGAAATGTGTAGGTAACCTTTTAGACAATCAATGTCACAAAAATAATTTTGATTCTCAAGATTGTTGTGAAGTGTGATAGAAGTGCATACACATTCAAATGGCACTAATTGCAAAATAATTACGAGACAATGAAAGTGCATGTTCGTTTTAAGCCTCAAAGCATTGATGAGTTTTTTTTAAGCACTAAAAAAAAAGTGTGAAGTTGCTTGTTCAATTTTAGTCCAAAAATTAAAATCTAGTAAGTTTCTAAGTTCAAATTTAACCAACTTGAAGAGATTAAATCAATGGTTAATTTTAAACTCAAAATTGAAGTGAGTTTTCCTAAAACAAAAAGAAAAATCAGGAATGAAAGCCCTAGGCTATTACAATAAGCATTGAAAAATGGTTTTTTCAAGTATTTTATTCCCACTTCCAACTCAAAAAAGTCTTCAACAGTTATTTCTTATATTTCAATGTTTCAAGTTCCTTGTGCAAACAAAATCCCTATAGGATCACAATATCAAAGCCAAAATTTAGAGCTAAAATATTTGGCCATATAACAAAGATCAACACCTTCTTCATTAGCAATCCAGAAAATTTAATGTGAACAAGTAAAGATTTGCAATAATTTAATGTAGTCATGTCATAAATAAGTGATGTCAATCCATGAAGATGCATCCACCTTGTGCAACCATTGATTAATGAGAGGATCAATGTGAATGAGATAAATGGTAATGTTAATATTCCCTCAATGTATCATATTTTTGAGTAGAAATGTGTGACTATTACTTACTCATACCCGTTGTCTACTTATACTAAAGTTGAATGCTACAAATTGCATAGAAGTTAGGAAAAATAAATGAATTTCATAGAAGTAATTGAAAAAAATGAAACATGTAGCAATGCTTTAATGTGATTACAACAATGATTTAATAAGACTGAAAATAGTAAAGAGTATTAGTAAGGCATGACAATAGTTTGTTAGCGAAATTTACTCCTTCCACCTGCTTGTCACATAATAAAATCTTCTCAGAGACAAACATTTATATTTCAAAAACAAACAAAGAGAATTTGATCTAGCATTCAAATAGAGATCCCATCAATCCATTGTTGGAGGAATAAATTCACATCTATGTTTGAATTATTCAAATTGAGTGAGTGGCATGTCTTTACTACCTCAAAATAAATCTGTAAACACAAACATAATAGCAATAGGCGTATAGCTTAAAATTTATTTGGAGTTTATCATTTAAGGTTCAGAAATCATGAGGAGAAATAGATAGTCAAAATCTCGAGTTTATCATTTAAATATCGCAATTTTTTTTTGATGTTTGATATAGCTCTATATTTTATTAATCAATCATGTATTCCAGTCAAGAGTAGAAATGGACCAATTTTGGAGCATCCAATGTCAGGAGAAGGAATGATGCATTTATAAGACAAACAGGAAAAGCTCTATGTTCTTTCTAAATTGTAAGGCTGAAAATGTATAGTAAACATGAGGCATACACAACATCTTGACCCCCATTTATATGGTGTATATCAACTAGAGTCTAAATATTGAAGACTTGGCTTGCTGAAAAAGCTTTAGAAACTTTCAAGCAAATGCAATTGGAAGGTGTGAACCAAATTCCATGACCTATGTCAACATGCGGCCTGGATAGGGTATGGCATCCCTCAAAACCAACGTTCAAGGTCTCGGGATGCAAGGGATCAGTATTATGACTTGTGAGAGAGAGTTATGACTTATGAGGAAGTCAAGAAAATAGCTAGATCTCATGAGAGGGAGGCGAAACAAAATAGAAGTAGTAGGGATCATGGTCAATGGGACAAAAGATCAAAGTGGAGAAATCTCAAGATCTGGTCAAAATGATGAACGTTATTGTTTTCCTACTAATCCTTTTCTATCACCTACTATCACAAACTTCCCAAAATTAGTTATCATTTTCTAGATAGATACAACCAATCTATGGTTAATCCCATTGTTAACAGAATTTTTATAGCAGATAGGCATGTGAACTGTAAGTGAGAAAATAACCAAAAAGATATTTCACCTGTATCCTTAATTTAACTTGTAATATTACCACCTAAATATAGATGTTGTTGTCGATACTAACTCTTGGGCAGAACGCCTCCATCAAATAGAGATGTTTTTGTCGGTGCTAACTCTTGGGTTGAACACATCCATCAAGTGGATCACAGAACAACCCTTGTCATGCTACAAATATCAATGCAAAATGTTTCAGATTTAGAGAATATACTAAATTCATCAAGATTTTGAGGCTTCATAAAACTTCAACCAAAATTTAACTCATTTATTATAAAGCATTGGTATTTGCATTGTATTTTGAAGAGATTAAACCAAACATCCCAACACCATGACCTCAAAAAGCCTTTCATTCTATGATAACCACATCCAATGGACTAGTTGAGACACATCAAAATATATTGCATCTTCTAGAAAGAACATTATTGTCAAACACAATATATTGCATGCAAGTGTGTGGATTCATTGGTCGCATGCAAATGTAATGATATAACCTTATGTAGATGGAGCCAAAGTTATCAATGCAAATAAACATAAGATGTGAATAGATATTTCATAGTGCAAATAGATATTTTGTGTATGCATTCAGTTCTCTTGTCAGTGAATAGTTGTAGGAGCTATCACTCAAAATGGGTCAGGTAGAAATTTATTCAAAATGTAGAAGCATAGACAAAGAACATTAGATTTTTAAAAGAACTCTTCAAAGGAATGAAATTTGGATATGCATAAAATAGATTAATTGCAGAGGCTTTAAAGACCTTTGAAAATGCTATATTAATAAACAGTTAGAATTCAATCAATGCACATCAAATATTAAGAAAAACGATGATAACTAGTACATAGAAAATGGAATTGCTAATGAAATGAAATTATGATAAAAGGTGAAGAGATTTCTTCAAGCCCTCCTTCTAGCACCATTATGTAGATGCCTTTCTTCTGCATTTTTCTCAAGAACAACATTAACATGTGTATTTTATTTTAAAAAAACAAACAAAAGCCTCCCTATGAGATATTGAATCATGCCAAATATACCAAACAAAACCATAAAAGATCAAAGAGGCTAATTCAAAAGCACATACAATCAATATCCATACCTATCCCATAGTCAAAGTGGCACACCTTTGATGTGAAAAGGATGCCCTTTCCCACCCCCTTGATAAGCTCCAAATGATAATGGACAAAATTTGATGCAAAGATGAAATGCAAGATGAGAGAAAAGTGCCTATAGTGCAACTACTAAGATTGTGGGTTGATTTGGAGTAGAAAATTCCTTCTATTTATACATTCAAGAGTTGAAGAATGGAGAGATGGGAGGAATGCGGGACAAAAAAGAGCCAATGATATTGTGACACTTGTCACATGGCTAGTGGAGTAAGGTGTTGGTTGTTTTTACTGTAACTAGGTTGATCTTCTATTCTACCTATAGAATTTCCAATTCTAATCAAGGGTAGCTCGAAGGATGTGCACCAACTACTAGGGATTTTAACAAACAAACCTCCTACACTTGGGGCTCTGCAACACCTGAGAGGGTGGTCCCCTTAAAGTGTTTATAATATTTGCACCGAACTTATAAACAATCATTAACAATAATATATAATCTCATTTAATAGCTCAACATAATAGGATAATACTTAATTGAATTGGCTTTCCATCAATAGTATCAACTACTTGGAGCATGAGATTATTACAACAATACTTCACAACTTAAGATAGTCATTTGAATTTCAATTTGTAGCAAGCTCTAAGAAAAGACAAACAAAAATATAAATTTACAAACAAATACGATTTAGACCAGTGCCATATACCATTGGGGAGTCGAATTCACAAACATTTAAAATCCATGACAGATTAAAACATGTAGCATAAAAGATCTATAACGATATTTCCTTACAATTCCATCAATTTATACCCTAACCCAATACTTCTTACCAAATCCCTTTATAAACACATCCACCTATAACTCCATTCAAGCATTTTAATTAATTCTTTGAATTAAAAACAAAATGAGAATCATACACACCACAATAGTGAAATGAACGCAATAACCCTTGATTATATTATTCAAGATTATGATATCCTTATAAAAAGGAGATATATGAGTTCAGAATGAATTATTCCAACTCAAATGCTAGTACTATCATGAAACATCAAACCTTCATAAATTCAAAACCCTACAGAATGACACAAAACCTAAATTGCATTTATACTGAATCAACAAGCTTTACAACTTGCTCTACAACTATGCTTAGATTCGACCTCAAAGTATCTAACTTGCTAACCCATATTTTTGGCCTTGAAATCCTTCTTATAGAGAATGAAGGAGAAAACAAGCATCGGGCCAGAAATACACATGTCACCGGTCAATTGGACCGCCCTAAGACACTTCACAAAAATGATTACAACCTCTGAGTCCCTGGAGCATCTTCTTGTTAATTCCACTCATTAGAGAATAGCTTTTGCATTGGCCAAACCTAAAAACGTGCACCAAAAACTGCCATGGAGACAAAACCACAATCTCTTATAACCATAACCGTTGAGTTGTTAATTGCTGGTAGCAGACATTTTCTTACTCTTCTTCGGTTAAAAATTTGTCCACCCACCTCTGACACTCTTCATCTGTTGGCCAATCAAAATTCCCCACCTCATTAACCTTAGTATTGTAAGGTGTGTATTTCACTGCTACCTGATAGGCCTCTCTTTCAAAAGACTCTCAAAATATGTTGGTGTTAATTATCTTATCCATGCTACTCACCAAAAAATTATAGTCTGAATCATGACAAATCAATTTGATTTTGTGCATTGATGAATTCATCCACTCTATTCTGCCACTGCTGCAGTGATTTAATATTTCCTTATGCATTAATTATATCTAGAAAAAATGTATCACTCCAATCATCAAAGCTCTTTACTAGTTCCCTAATTCTCCTACTCAAATCATTAGGTAGGGCATGGAAACCCTTTAGTGATTTCACAAAAAATTGAGTAGGCCTCAATGATTAGGGATTGTTATCTGCATCAAATCTAGAGGCCTTATAAATAATATGCAGATCATTGGCTGTAGGGATCGATTTCTCAGCCAAAGGAAAAAATATTTCCTGATCCCTATTAATATTTATTATTTTATCCAAGAAAAAAGAATGTAAAGAATGGACTGATGGTAATCTATCATCCACCTTCTCATTTAGGTGCCTCAAAACTATATCAACAACCTCCTTCTGTCTAGGAATGGCTCCATCCTCACTTACTTTTAAAGAAGCCTATAACTTTGCAATCTTATTTAACATTTGCTTCTTAGTGGGATCCAAAGAGTATTCAACCTCTTCCTCAGCTAGCCCTAATGTAGGACTGAGAGTAGGTGTCTGGATGGGGGATCCTAGAGTAGAAATAATTAGAGAATTAGGGGGTATTGATCTTGATGTAGAAGGTAATGCCATGATACGAGAAGCACTGGAGGATTCTCCCACCTGCCTATATTTCAACCTATCTAGCTTAGATTGTAGCTCAACATTCATTTGTTGCATCCTACTATATTATCCAATTATGATGTTGTATTTCTCCATCAAACTTTTCTTTTCAGCCTCCTCTCTTTGAGCTGTCTTCTAGGCCAATTTGGCCACATTTACAGTCAGGCTTGTAGCTTTTGTAGATGAAGTTTTAGAATCTCTCTTTAGAATTAACCCTCACCTTAGGTTTGGGCTAGTATCAGTCACATTTTGGCTTTCTGCCCTGGGGTGCCAATGCCCAAATTTCCAAAGTTTCATATTCCTCACTAAAGGAAGAGTCCTACAAGGCTTCCTTAACCTCTTCCTCACTATTCTATATGGGATGCTTGGACTTTAGAATGGAATTAAATGCCACTGCATCAGCTATGTCCCACTTAGGAAAAATTAGCACACCAGCTCGAGTCACTAGTTTCGTTCCCTCCTCAGGAGTAATGCTTTGGAACTCTTCCATCAATTTGGCCTTCATCTCATCATTATTCTCCTAATCAGGACTATCGGGCCTTGATTCTCTCCTCCTCTTGAATTTTTCTAGTACTCTTCCAACTTCATCCTCCACATAGTTGCAAGAATACAAGAGTCTTCACAAATGCATCATCATCCAAGAGTGCCTTGCAAGCCTCTGTTGTGGCATCTTGTACACATTGTCCTTTCACATCCATATCAGATAAAACCAATTGTGTTGATCTTGGAGGGGAAGGAATACCAACCTACATGTCTTGATATGTAACAATTATCTCATCCATCAGAGTCTCTTGTTCTTCTTCAACTCTCTGCCTCTTAGGGCTTGGCTCTAACGGTAGTAATGCAGGATCACTCCTTGGTGGTGAATCCAAATCAATAATTTGTATCCCTCCAAGTCCTCTGATCTTTGGATATGGCTATGATGATGTCTTCATTATCTTTTTTCCTTTCTTATCCCCCTCCTCCTCATCACTACTGTCATTCCTCTTTCTCTTGTAAAGAGGTCAATTCACACAGGGCTAATAAGTTGGCCTTTTCTCTTCATGCCTCACCTCTGGTCTTTGTATACCAAAATCTAATTCCAAATTCACCCTCTTGGTCATCAAGGTGCCCATGATCTCCTTGAAATTATCCATCAAGAAGTCATTTCTCTTGTGGAATGGAGTGAACTACTTTAATGGATCATATTTTGGATCCATTTTATGTACCATGGCCAACAACTTCTGATATGCAATCCAATTTTCCTTATTCAATTCCTACCTATTCAAATCAAATTCATTTCTAATTAGGTTTTCAGGAAAATTAAATTCATGTAAAAACCTACCACCTTTAATTCATTGCCTAAACAAGGCAAAGAAACCCTAAGGGTCATGTTGCCTCCTAGGACCACTCCTCAAATGAATGTCAATATATAATCTTCCAAAGTGGACCTATCCTCCCTTGGTACAAACAAAATTAGAAACAACGGTGTAGTCAAGGAACAAAGTCCCTTTTCCCCTCCTTGTCAGGTTTTCCTCATGAATACAACCTATTTTCCACATGACCTCGACAAACCCCTTTCTTGATGGTACATTAAATGGGAGAATATGTGGGGCTCCCTGGAAACCATATACTCTTAGAATAGTACTTACGGGGTACAAGATAATATCACCCCAATTGTGGCATATTTTCAAGTTAGGCTTCCTCACCTTTGGTGTGAGGAAATCATGCAGGTCTTTAAGGAATCTAGGAAAATTTACTACCAACTGATCCCTGAGTCTGGAGGCAAACCAATTGTCAAATTGCACAAAAAAGGCACCTCCCATGTTGTAAGATAAGCCAGCACTCCAAACCTATACTGGTAATCCTTCTCCATTCACATCTCGCCTCAACTCTATCTTCTCTGAGAAGAAGTCGACATTCTTATACTAGAACATGTGCATTAATAGGGAATACCAAAAGAAAAGTGTGCTAGTATCATGCACCTGCAACTTCAACAACCCCTCATGTATCTTTTCTGCCAAAAAAGATGCAAAGTCATACACCACAGAGAAATTGGGATGTTGAATTTGGGCCCCCATGAACATGTATGCAATTGGCATTACGATATTATGGCTGAATCCCAAAATCTAGCATAGTGAATAAAACGTAGCCAAAAAGTGATTGGCAAATCAATTCAACTTAAAAGGCTCTTGGCCACTTGGGCTAATATGAATTTTTGAACTGCCTACCCTAGCTAGATGATGAGGAAGCAACTTATACTCACGAGAATCCCACCATCATTATCCCTTATTATTCTTGTAAGAAGGTCATATCGTGTTGCCACAACTTTGAGTAGGTCCACATCTGGGAACACATTTGGCACTGCTAGCTTCCCCATGTTGTATCTCCATCCATTAGAAAATGGGTGAGGTAAATTTCTCTATCCATACCATATCTTAAACATTTCCAAACCAGTGATAGGAACCCTAGCATCTGCAATATTATAACTCTTGCACACAATTCCTTCACCTAGGGTTCTTCCACTCGTCAAAACTAAACCCCTCTTCTTTTCATTTGTTGATAACGGGAGTTGATTCCGAAAATCATCATATAAATTCCTCTACAAATAATCAATATGGTCGGAATGCTACTTTGGTGGTGCCATCTCAAATGAACTAGGGCTTCTGTAAATAATTCAAATCCTTGAACAAACTAGGGTTACCCAAAAAATGAAATACATCAAGACCTTGTAGTTTCCCTAAATTTAAATAGACCAGTAACCCTAAAATAATAATCACAAACCCCTCTGACAAGCACACTACAATCCTTCATGAAATCATAGTCAAATTAACCAAGCAGTACAAAAAACAACTCACGGATTTCATGCCTTCTAGAAAATCAAACTCTTGTTGTAATTGCTTGAAAACATTGTCTCTAGCTCTGAATCTACTTCACCAATGTGCTTGAATTTTTTGTGGTGAAATAGAATGAAGGCTTATACTTTATGTTGATCAAATTTAGCCAGTAAAATTATCATCCACGATTAAAGCACACTTGCATGCTGCGCCAATGGCTCCAATCGCATTTGATACAAATTTAAATTCTAACCGTCAATCATTTGTCTTCGTCAAATCATCGAACAACCACCTTAAAAATGGCTGATGTAATCTCCATCTCAGCATCGAGGGCCCACCACAATATGTAGTGCCAAAGGAGTACACATGGTGCCTACCTGTGATATTGCAATCACTAAACATCCTACATCTTTGGATCACGCGATGGCGGGAAACCATTGATTTCCCCCATCGGCAAGCGTGTTCTTTCAAAATAGTCACCAGCACCGAACATAAACATCGAGCAAATTTTCATCAAGATTATAACATCAACGTTGATCTTGAGCACATGCACCTTGCAACTATTTTAGTAACCCACAATTTAATGTATTAAAACCCAACACAAAATTAAAGCACTTTATTAATCCTTTTCGGCATTGGCAGTTGAGACACATTTTGCCTACCTATGATTTTGCAATCAGTTGAAACCCAGCGGTCCATCATGAGATCATGGGGAATAGTCAGGATCAACTGTTTGATGATCGACGGTTACTAAAAACTATTCCTTGCAAAATATAAAACCATTATTAAAGGGACAAGGTGACATCACCTAGGCTAACGACAAATGATGGCTCAACGTTGCTCTTAAAAATGGGTCATGGGCCAACCTAGACTTAGGAGATAATAAAGTTTGGGAAAAATATTTAACACTATTTATGAAAAGGAGGCTCGACCTAGATGAGTCAATGGGACATAAGTCATTTTAAAACCTCCCTCAAAAAGGTAAATTTAGAATAGATCCTACCCAAGGTATTAGATAGAACATTAGGACTTTATGAAGGCAAAAAAAAAAACCCCAAACCTAGGTTTCTTCTGAATAGTATGCCAAACCAGTATAGAGGCAAGATAATAATGGAACTCAAAGAACAAAATTTGAAGCTTCATGAATGGCTCCTGTTGGGGACATTTATTCCACTGGAATGAAGTGAGAATAACATAATCTTAGGTAGAGCAGACCAGTTGTAGAGACAACCAAAAAGAATTGTCTAGACAAGACAATCCAACAAGATGGAAATCTACTGCTCACAGAAAACAATACTTCAATTGAAGTATAACTTGAAGAATTGTCCATGAACTGGAGATTCAAGAATATCACTTGTCATTTCTTGCAGGAAATATGAATCTTCCCCCCACTTACTATTTACCACAAATGGACCAAACTAGATTGCATCAAATTTACCATGTTTTTCTTTATCTTCCAACCTGTCATTCCACATCAAGACCATATCTCCATATTTGAAACTCATTGTAGTTGTCTTTTTGTCATACAATTTTTTTACTTGTAACTACAATTTGGCATTTTTCATATGAGCTTCCCTCCTCCTCTCATCCAATTCTATGAGAGCTTCCACTCTCAATTGCATTTCATCTTCTATTTCATTATCATACATCTAGATAAATTTATACATCTCCATCAGATTATTCTGGGGAAAACTTGCATTTATCCCATAAACTAAGTCAAATGGGGCACAACCTATTTCCTTCTTCACTATCACCCTATCTACCCAGATTGCTAATCTCAACTTAGAATCCCATGCCTTCTTATTTTGATCTAGCATTATTTTAATAATCTTCATCAAGCTTTTATTAATTGATTTTGCTTGTCCATTTCCTTGTGAGTGGTAAGGTGATGAGTAAGAGACTTGGATTCCATTCTTCTTATAGAACTCCATGTATTCTTCATATCTGAAACACATTGCATTGTCTAACATAATCCTCTCTGGATATCCCAATCTAGTCACTATGTTACTTATTAAGTAATCAATTACCACCTTACTAGTTTCTTTCTTTGTTAGAATTACTTTTACCCACTTGGTAAAGTAATCAGTGCCCACCAATATCCATGAATGGCCTCCACTCAACTTACATGCTACCTCTCCTATAAAAACAATACCCCATCATTGAAATGTAGATTACACTACAACTATTTTTAAAGGTAAGTTACCAGAGAATTTTAACTTACCAGAGAAACATTGATAGGCATCACATGTCTTCACCAATTGGTGTGCATCCTTTAAAATGGTATGCCACCAAAACCCATCCCTCATTATTTTGTGTGCAGTTGTTTTGGCCATATAATGCCCTCCACAAACTCCACAATGCATTTCATTCAAGAGTTCTTGTGATTGATCTTGGTCTACACATTTCAACATAACACCTTCTCCATTTCTCCACCAGAGCTTTCCAGTTATGATAGCATATTTTATAGCATGTAACTTCAATGTCCTCTTTTCATTTTAACTTAAATTATCAAGACATTTCATCTTTTGTAAATATTAGATCACACCTTTGTACCAATCAGAATTTTCCATGTCACATATGTGTGACTTGTTCTCTTCTTCAAGGAAATTTATTTGATTTGCTTCCAGATTAGTTTGGGCCATAAGCCTGGCCAGTCCCTGGCCTCTTACCAACTTGGTAATATGTATTTCAATCTTGAATTCTTGGATCCTATTGATCCATCTAGATCTTCTTCCTGACACTTCCTACTGTGTAAAAATGTCCTTCACAACAGCACTGGGTACATAGGAAACTGCAATAGCTCCCATCAGATATGTCCTAAAATCTTTCATTGCCTTTACTAATGCATATGCCTATTTTTAGTTTATGTCATATTTGAGTTCTGCAACCTGCAAGGACTTGCTGAAATAGGGTATAGGCTATTCAAAACCCTCAACATTCTTTTGAGAAAACACAGGTGCAATTGTGTGGAATGAAGCAAATGAGAAAATCTATAAGGGTTTGGAAAAATTAGGGTTTCTTAACATAGGAGCTTCCTTTATAGCTTGCATAATAGCCTAGAAGTCCTGTACTGACTCTTCTTCCCACTTAACCTTGGCCCCTTTCTTAAGCATCTTAGAAATTGGGCGAACTATCTCAACAAAATTTGTTATAAATCTCCTTATGAAATTAATCTGTCCAAAGAAAGATTGTATTCCCTTGACATTTTGGGGTTGTGGGACCTTATCTATTGCAATTACCCTTTTTAGATCAATTTTTCCCCATCCTTAGAAATAATATGTCGCAACAACTTTCCCTCCTTTACTCCAAAAACACACTTCTTTTGATTTAAGGAAATACCGTATTCCAATGCCCTATTGAATACCTTTTCTAGATGTTCAAAATGGTCATCTTCTTTCTTGGAATATGCTGTTAGATCATCCTGATAAATCACCAAAAACAATTTAATGAAATATGAGAATGCCACATCCATGGCTCTCTAGAAAGTATCCCTTGCATTTGTTAGAACAAAAGGCATTCTCACATATACATAAGTTCCCCAAAGTGTAGTGAATTTTTTCTTAAACTGTTTAGACTCCTTAACCATGACTTGGTTATAGCCAAAAAACCCATCCATCATAGACATTAGCTCACAGCTTGTCACACTCTGCAACATGGCTTCCATATTTGGTAATGGGTAACTATCCTTCAATGAAGACGCAGTCAAATTTATGAAATCCACAAATAATCTAATGTCTTCATTTTTCTTTCCCACAAGCACCAAATTTCATACCCAAGATGAATGTCTAATTGGTTTGATGATCCCTGCATCTCTTAACTTTGTTAGTTCTTCTTGCATTTTTGGGGCAAAGGTAGGATTAATAGGTCTTTTATTTTTCCTAAATGGCTTAGCATCATCACTCAAAGGAATTTCATGTTGAAATAAATCCTCCCTATAAGCCTTTAGATCATCATAAGACCAAGCAAACACATGCCTAAATTTCCTTGACAAATCAGTTAACATCCTTCTCACCTTTGGTGATAATTTCTTTCCATTATACAACTTTTTTGGTGATGCTTTTCTTCCAAGGTTTATTTCCTCCAAGTCACCAGGATGGGAAGCAACACAGTTAGTCTTTGTCCTATCTTGGTTGTCAAAAACTCTTTCAAGAACAAATAAACCTTTAGGAATTGTATTAGTCTTTAACTGAATAAATTCATTCCCAAACATAGTATCCTTACCATCAATTAGGTTTCAATGAAATATTTTCTAGCAAATATGCCACTTTATTGTGGCTTCTCTCCATCTAATTTATACCAAAAGCATAAAAGTTTTCCAATTCATCCCAAACAACATTTCTATACTATTTCAGCCTTTTATTCTTTGACACATATCTAGATCTGAATTGGGAAATCACAAGCTCAAAATCTCTAATCACTTTGAGCTTTTTGATCTCATGTTTTTGAGCCAATCTTAGGTCCAATAACAAGGTTTTATATTTAGCCACATTTTTGGTGTATTCAAATAAAAAAGTGAAAGAGAACTTGAATGTATTTCGACTTGGAGACCTTAGCAACACACCTACACCAAATCCCTCCTTTGAACTCACACCATCAAAATACATAGTCCACAAGTCATTAGATTTTGAAAAATGTTTTACTTTGTTATCAATCAGTGCAATAGGTTTATTACAATTTCTAGGGGATTCTTCTGCCCTGAATTCATTTATGCCACAATCAGTAAAACATCTCAAATTCTTAGTTGGATCATGCTCAATCATATGAGGCACTTTAGACTCTCTTTTGATCTTGACATATTTTCCATCAATGTAAAAAGTAGCAAATGATAAATCACATTGCATGTTACCTCCCATTGATGCACTCCACTTCCTTGAAAAGAGCATCCCAAAATGAGGAGGGATGTCTGCAACTAGAACAGTCATGGCTAAAACCTTGGGTATTGGGTCAATTTATAAGGCAATGCTTTAATAGTCCCAATAACTGGCACTTCTCTTGAATCTAATGCATAGCATTTACCTTGAGTAGTATCTACTATTAAGCCCATTGCTTCCATGATATTGACTAGCATAACATTATTTGATGCCCTTGAGTCTATCATACAATTTCTCAAAGTCTTCCCATTTATATCAACACTCAAGAAAAAGGGGGTTATATTCTCAAGACACATATTGATAGAATTCCCTAGATATACAAAGGGAATTTTTGTCATAATTCCCTCCACTTCTTTCTCTTTTATTTCTTCTTTGTCCTTTGCTTCTTTACAATTTCCCTGTTTAATTGTACTACTAGCAACTCCTGAAATCAAGGCTAATGTTTTTTCCTTATGCTCAACTATTCTGATCATTTCCAGCAAAGGTACAATAACTTTAACTTGGGATAGTACTTGAAACATGTCTAAGAGTGTGTATTTAGGTAGGTCAAGAGTCATACCTTCATTGCTTACTTTCTTCTCGAGTTGTTGATTTTCTTCAAGTTTCTTTTGCTTCTCTTCAACAACGGATTCAATAGACCTAGTAATCACTTTGGTTTTCACCAATAAAGGAGTAACATCTTCATGGGACTTTGGAATCTCGCCCCTTTTCACCCATATCCTTTTATTATTGACCTCCTTGATTTTGACAACATCATTTTTTCTATTTGCTTTAACACCCTTGTTTTTATCTTTTTGTTCTTTAATGAAAAGGCCAATAGGTTTACCTTGCTCGCCAGCCATAGTTTTATTTCTTAGCTGCAATGTACTTCTCATCTGAGAAACCATCTATTTTGTCAACCAGACAATCTCATCTTTTGATGGTCTCTTAGAAACACTAAATCTTTAGCCTGCTCCATATTGCAGGCATGATTATCAAAATCACCTTCCTCATCAGAAAAAACCTGTTGATGATACATTTCACTTCTATGTCATTGATTATTCACATCAACTTCCTCCAATTCCTCATGAGAATAACATTCAGCTCCATCAATATATAACCGGACCATAAAAACATTTACATCATTCTACTCAAAACCATGATTCTTCTAATCAGTATCCTCTTCTTTTCCTTTAGAAACAAGTAGCTGGGCAGTGCCACAATAATTCTAATAATGTGAACATTCACACACCTCACACCATGGTCTATCCTATACCAAATTTACAGAATTCTTCTGCAAAGGATCTCGTGTATGCTGATCAATTTAGGCTTCAGGGCTGGTAGTATTGGTTTTCCATCCTTCCAATTTGTATTGTAAGGATAGTTTTCTAGTCTAGGAGGTCTGTCATTTTTATTATATTGCTTCTTATCATTTCCAATACCCTTTTCTTTCTTATCAATAGTATACTTTATGTCCTTCAAAGTATTGAGGACCTTATCCCACATCTCATCGTCCTTAGGGTTTGCAGTAGAGACTTTCTCAGTTTTATCCCTAGGATATTTCAAAAGAGTAGGTTCCTTCCTCCTACCATACTTTCCAAAAGCTTTCCTATTGCTTTGAATATTAATGCCTTCTCTAGAAGAATCGTCCATGGTCTGAGGGTCCTTATCTCTAAGGGGATATGTCATTTTAGCATTAAAAGCATTGAAATAAGTGTTAAACAAACATTTCCATCAAGTCGCATCACTTGAAACAACTTATACATTGCATTTTGAAATCTAAGGTTAAATTTTTTCCCAAGCTCATTAACTGAATTCTTGATGTTGTTGAATTAAGTCAACATGAAACTAGCATTAATCTTATCACCATATTGTTCTTTGAAACTTTTTTCAAATTCTTCCCATGAACCAATACTAGCATTCGGTAGACCCCTATACAAATTAATTTAACATATCCATGAAGGCTTTCAAATGTTCCTCTGCTAAAAAAGCATTGTTCCCAACAAACTAATTCATATTTTCTCTTACCTCATTAGGGATGGGATTTGGGTAACCTAGAATACCATCAAAGAAAAATTGCCTATATCTTTCCAATTGTATAGGTCTCCTTTGAAATAGTCCAACAGTATTCTGAGAATTTTCACCAGACCGTGTATTCTGAGTCTTAGGACCCTCTTGATGTAGATTTACAAATTTGGTTTCATGAAACTTTGTACCAAAATTACTTGGTGATCTGATGAAGTTGTAGCTTGTGCAACTTGATAAACACTCGACATTATTAGGAAACTTGTTTTCCTTCTCTTTTCTGCATTTGCAGCCTCAATTTTAGTCCTCTCCAGCTCTTCTGCTAGACCTTCCCCTTCCCTCCTAACCTTTTCCAAGGAAATCTCTACTTATGATGACACATGTGGAAGGGGATAATGTTTAGGATGGTGAGAATCCACCCTCTCATTTGTCTTGATTCCTTCAACCTTCTATTTTCTCTTGTCCAAAACAGGTTTGGGGTCTGGATTACTCGATTGGGGCTTAACAGGGTTCAAAGGTTTTGGGTCTACAGGCTTTGGTTGGAAATCAGCCTACCTTATAGGACTCACTTTAGATGCTGGCTTTTCCCCTTTATCAAAAATTTCTCATACAATAGGACCTTCCTCTTCTGGCTCAGGTCTACTTTGGTTCAGGAGTTTCATTGTTGCCAATTGTCTAATTAATCTATCCCTCTCAATTACAACATGCATCAGTTCTATTTTTTTCTCCTTGTCCTTTTTTATCCTAAGTTCAACTTGCTTTTGGATTTCTCATCTTAAAGAATCAATATCCCCAAAAACATCATCAGGGTTAGGCAAGGTCATATTAGAACTTGATGTCTCACTTAAGTCTATCAGGTTTAGTTCTTCATACCTAGATAATAAAGGAGTTACATCATCTTTAGCAGGAGGAGCTGGCACATCACTGGTGCATTCTCTATGATGGCTTCGACTTCTACTCCTACTTCATATTTCTTTATATTGGACACTAACATGCCCTTTATTATGACATGCTACATCCTCTTGAACAGGTGTATTAAATAATGCATCAAAAAATCCATAGCTATCTAACTCTGAATGTCTAGATACTTGTTCAAAAGTCTTAGGGATAGGATGCAGAGGCTTACTTGTACCTTGGTGTACATGATTTTGTGACTCGGGAGAAATATTACTAGATCCTGGCTTCTTCTTTATCCAATCCTTATTCTTCATCTTAGGAAGTTCACCTTCCAATTTTTGTTTCGAGTGATTCTTCGTGAATGACTTGGTGTTCTTCATTTCTCCGTGCTTGTCCAAAGATCTTTTAATTCGTATTAAATTTTCAAATAATATGCACACTGGTGCAAAGACTTTCAGAGTCGCCACCAATTATCTTGGGAATACCAATTGTTTAGAAACACTTGGTGGAATTTTTAAGAGACCTTCAAAACTTCTTGTATTGACAATACATACAAAGAAAATTTCATGGGATAACACAAACCTTTTGGAATGACTAAATAAATTGATAAACAAAACACAAAAACCACGGGCGTGACCTTCAAATCATAGAAATACAATGATAACTCTATGCAAAATGGGTAATCGACCCACTGACAAGAAGTACTGAAACTAAGTCCCCAACAAATTCGCAATTTGGTTGGGGATTTTTATTGTAACCAGGTTGATCTTCTATTCTACCTATAGAAACTCCAACTCTAATCAAGGGTAGCTCAAAGGACCTGGACCAACTAACAAGAATTTTAACAAACAAACCTCCTACACTTCGGGCTTTGCAAGACCCGAGAGGGTGGTCCCCTCAATGTGTTTATAATCTCTACACTAAACATATAAACAATCACTAACAATAATAGATAATCTCATTTAATAGCTCAACATAATAGGATAATACTTAATTGAATTGGCTTTTCATCAATAGTATCAACTACTTGGACTATGAGATGATTACAACAATACTTCCCAACTTAAGATAGTCATTTGATTTGCAATTTGTAGCAAGCTCTAAGAAAAGACAAACAAACACAGAACCTTACGATATTAACTTACAATTCCATCAATTTATACCCTAATCCAATACTTCTTACCAAATCCTTTTATAAACACATTCACCTATAACTCCATTCAAGAATTTTAATTGATTCTTTGAATTAAAGCTAAAATGAGAATCATATACACCACAATAGTGAGATGAACGCAATAACCCTTGATTACATTATTCAAGATTATGATATTCTTATACAAAGGAGAGACATGAGCTCCGAATTAATCATTCCAACTCAAATTCTAGTACTATTATGAAACACCAAACCTTCATAAATTCAAAACCCTATAGAATGACACAAAAAACTAAATTGAATTTATACTGAATGAACAAGCTTTACAACTTGCTTTGCAACTATGCTTAGAATCGACCTCAAAATATCTAACTTGCTAACCCATATTTTTGGCCTTGAAATCCTTCTTATAGAGAATAAAGGAGCAAACAAACATCGGGCCATAAATACACATGTCACCGGTCAATTGGACCACCCTAAGACACTTCAAAAAAATTATTACAACCTCCAAGTCCCCAGAGTATCTTCTTGTTAATTCCACTCATTAGAGAATAGCCGTTGCATTGGCCAAACCTCAAAACCTTCAACAAAAGCCTCCATGGAGATAAAATCACAATCTGTTATAACTATAACCGCTAAGCTATTACTTTTCAGTAGCAGGCATTTTCTTACTCCTCTTCGGTAAAATACTTGTCCACCCACCTCTGATACTCTAAGGTGTGTATTTCATTGCTACTTGATTGGCCTCTCTTTCAAAAGACTCTAAAAATGTGTTGGTGTTAATTATCTTATCCATGCTACTCACCAACAAATCATAGTTTGAATCATCACAAATCAATTAGATTTGTGTGTTGATGACTTCATCTGCTCTATCCTGCCACTGTTGTAGTGATTTAATATTTCCTTGTGCATCAATTATATCTAGGAAAAATGTATCACTCCAATCATCAAAGCTCTTTACTAGTTCCCTAATTCTCCTACTCAAATCATCAGGTAGGGCCTAGAAATCCTTCAATGATTTCACAAAAAATTGAGTCGGCCTCAATGATTGGTGCTTGTTATCTACATCAAATCTAGAGACCTTATATGTAATATCTAGATCATTGGCCCTAGGAATCCACTTCTCTGCCAAATGAAAAAATATTTCTTCATCCCTATTAATATTTCTTATTTCATCCAAGAATAAAGAATATAAATAATGTACTATTGTTAATATACCATCCATCTTCTCATTCAGGTTCCTCAAAAATGTATCAACAACCTCATTCTATCAGCAAATTACTCCATCCTCACTTACTTTTAAAGAAGCATGTAACTCTACAATCTTATTTAACATTTTCTTCTTAGTGGGATCCATAGAGTATTCAACCTCTTCCTCAACTAGCCCTAATATAGGATTGAGAGAAGGTGTCTAGATGGGGGATCCTGGAGTAGAAATAATTGGAGAAGTAGGGGGTACTGATGCTGATGTAGAAGGTAATACCATGATACCAGGAGCACTAGAGGATTCTCACACCTACCTATATTTCACCCTATCTACCTCAAATTGCAGCTCAAAATTCCTTTGTTACATCCTACTATATTCTCCAATTATGATGTATTTCTCCATCAAACTCTTCTTTTTAGCCTTCTCTCTTTCAGTTATCTTCTGGGCTAATTTGGCCACATTTATAGTTAGTCTTGTAGCTTCTATAGTTGAAGTTTCAGAAGCTCTGTTGATGATTAACCCTCCCCTTAGTTTTTGGATAATATCAGTCACATTTGGCTTTCTTCCCTGGGATGCCAATGCCCAAATTGCCAAAGTTTCATATTCCTCACTAAAGGAAGAGTCTTTTAGAGCTTCCTTAACCTCTTCCTCACTTTTTTGTATGAGATGCTTGGACTTCTGAATGGCATTAAATTCCACTGCGTCAGCTATGTCCCACTCAAGAAAAATTAGGACACCATCCCGAGTCACTAGTTTCGTTCCCTCCACAGGAGTAATGCTTTTGAACTCTTACATCAGTTTGGTCCTCACCTTATCATCATTCTCCTGATTAGGCCTATCAAGCCTTGATTCTCTCCTCCTCTTTGATTTGTCTTGGTACTCTTCCAACTTCATCCTCCACACCAATTTCAAGAATACAAGAGTCTTCACTAATGCATCAACATCCAAGAATGCCTTGCAAGCCTCTATTCTTGCATCGTGTACACATTGTCCTTTCACATCCATATCAAATAACACTAGCTATGTTGATCTTGGAGGGGAAGGAATACCAACCTACATGTCTTGATCTGTAACAATCATCTCATCCATTAGAGTCTCTTTTTTTTCTTCAAATCTCTACCTCTTAGGGCTTGGATATGATGGTAGTAATGTAGGATCACTCCTCGGTGGTGAATCCAAATCACTAATTTTTATCCCTCTAGGTGCTCTAATCTTTGGACATGGATGTGATGATGTCTTCATTATCTATTTTTCTTTCTTATCCCCCTCCTCCTCATCACTACTATCATTCCTCTTTCTCTTTTAAAGAGGTTGATTCACTGAGGGATGAGAAGCTGGCCTTGTTTCTTCACACCTCACCTCTGGTCTTTGTATACCAAAATCTAATTCCAAATTGAACCTCTTGGTCATGGAGGTTCCCATGATCTCCTTGAAATTATCCATCAAGAAGTCAATTATCTTGTGGAATGGAGTGAACTCGATTAATGGATCATATTTTGCATCCGTTTTATGTACCATGGCCAACAACTTCTCATATGCAATCCACTTTTCCTTATTCAATTCCTACCTATTCAAATCAAATTCATTTTTGATTAGGTCTTTAGGAAAATTGAATTCATGTACAAACCTATCACCTTTAATTCGTTGGCTAAACAAGGCAAAGAAATCCTCAGGGTCATGTTGCCTCCTCGGACCCCTCCTCAAATGAAAGTCATCAAAGAATCTTCCAATGTGGACCCATCCTCCCTTGGAACAAACAAAATTAGAAACAACAATGTTGTTAGGGAACAATGTCCCTTTTCCCCTCCCTCTTAGGTTGTCCTCATGAATACAACCTATTTTCCACATGACCTTGGCAAACCCCATTCTTTATAGTACATTAAATGGGAGAATATGTGGGGCTCCCTGGAAACCATATACTCTTAGAATAGTACTTATAGGGTACAAGATGATGTCACCCCAATTGTGGCAAATTTTCAAGCCAAGCTTCCTCACCTTTGGTCTAATGAAATAATGTAGGTCTTCAGGGACTCTAGGCACATTTACTACCAACCGAGCCCTAAGTGTGGAGGAAAATCAATTTTCAAATTGCACAAAATTGGAACTGCCCATGTTGTAAGATAAGTCAACACTCAAAATTTATACTAGTAATCCTTCTCCATTCACATCTCTCCTCAACTCCATCTTCTTTGAGAAGAAGTCGACATTCTTATATAAGAACATGTGCATTAATAGGGAATACCAAAAGAAAAGTGTGCTAGTATCACCCACCTACAACTTCAACAAGCCCTCATGTATATTTCCTACTAGATTAGATGCAAAGTCATACACCATTGAGAAATTGGGATGTTGAATTTGAGCCCCCATGAACATGTATGCAATTGGCATTACAATATTAGGGTCAAATCCCAAAATCAGGCACAGTGAATAAAATGTAACCAAAAATTCATTGCCAAAAAATTCAGCCTGAAAGTCTCCTGGTCACTTGGGCTGATATAAATTGTTGAACTGCCTGCCCTAGCTAGATGAGGAGGAAGCAAATTTAATCTGAAAACAGGCTTTGATCTTGTGTACTCTAGCTTCATCTCCTCAATATCAATTAGAACCAAAAATGAGTTAGACTCACTCAAATCAAACACCCGATGAATCTCATCTGCACTTATACTCAACAAAATCCCACCTTCATTATCCCTTATTACTCTAGTAACAGGGTCATATCATGCTGCCATGGCTCTGAGTAGGTCCACATCTAGGAATACATTTGGCACTGCTAGCTACCCCATGTCGTATACCAAACCATTAGAAAAGGGGTGAGGTAAATTTCATTGTCCATACCACAACCTAAACATTTCCAAACTAGTCATAGGAACCATAGCATCTGCAATATTATAACTATTGCAAACTAGTCCTTCACCTAGGGTTCTTCCACTCATCAAAACTAAACCCCTCTTCCTATCATTTGTTGACAACGGGAGTTGATCCATAAAATTTTCATATAAATTCCTCTGCAAATAATCAATATGGTTAGAATGTTGCTTTAGTGGTGCCATCTCAAATGAACTAGGGCATCTTTAAATAATTCAAATCCTTGAACAAACTAGGGTTACCTAGAAAACGAAATACATCAAGACCTTGCAATTTCCCACAATTTAAACAAACTAGTAACCCTACAATAATAATCACAAAACCCTCTGATAGGCACACTACAATCCTTCATGAAATCACAGTCAAAGTAACTAAGTGGTACATAAAAAAACTCATTGATTTTGAGCCTTGTAGAAAACCAAACACCTACTGTAATTGCTGCAAAAATTTGTCTCTGGCTCTAAAACTCATTCGCCAATGTGCTTGAATGCTTTGTAGTGAAATAGAATGAAATTAGATACTTTATATCGATCGAATTTAGCCAATAAACGTCTCATCCACCATTAAAGTAGACTTACATGTTGCGCCAACGACTCCAATCCCATTTGATACAAAGTTAAATTCTAACCATTGATACTTTGTCTTCATTAGATCAGTGAACGACCACCTTCAAATGGGTTGATGTAATCTCCATCTCAACATTGATGTCCCACCACAATATGCAGTGCCAAAGGAGTAAACATGGCGCCTACCTATGATATCGCAATCACTAAACATCCTGCATCTTTGGATCACACGATGGCTAGAAACCATTGATTGCCCCCATCGGCAATCGTGTTCATTCACAACAGTCACCAACACTTAACATAACCATCAAGCAACTTTTCATCAAGATTATAACATCACCGTCGATCTTGAGCACATGCACCTTGTAGTTGTTTGAGTAACCCACTATTTAATGTATTAAAAACCGACATAAGCACTTGATTTATCCTTTTCGGCATTGGTAGCTAAGACATGTGGTGCCCACCCGTGATTTCACAATTAGTTGAAACCCATTGGTAAAGCCATCACGAGATCATGGGGAATGGTCAGGATCAACTGTTCGATGATCAACGGTTACTAAAAAATGTTCCCTACAAAATATAAAATCATTATTAAAGGGACAATGGGACATCACCTAGTCCAAGGATAAACGATGGCTCAATGTTGTTCTTAAAAATGGGGCATGAGCCAACCTAGTCTTAGGAGATAATAAATTTTTGACAAAATAGTTAACATTGTTTATTAAAAGGGGGCCCGATCTAGATGAGTCAATGGGACATAAGTCATTTTAAAACCCTCCTCAAAAAGGTAACAGTGGAATAGATCCTACCCAAGGTATTAGATAATAGTATGAAAAACCATTATAGAGGCAAGATAATAATGGAATTCAAAGAAAAAAATTGAAGCTCCATCAGTGGCTATAGTTGGGGACATTCATTCCACTGGAATGAAGCAAGAATAAAAAAATCTCAAGTAGAGCAGACTAGTTGCAGAGACAACCAAAAAGAACTATCCGAACAAGACAATCCAAGAAGAAGGAAACCTACAACTAACATGTCTACACACCTAAACTACTACTTGTGGAAAACAATACTTCAACTGAAGTATAACTTCAAGAATTTTCCACGAACTGGCAATTCAAGAATATCACCTGTCATTTCTTGGAGGAAATATGAATTTTGCCCCCACTTACTATTTACTAGAAATGGACCCAAAAAGATTGCATAAAATTTACCATGTTTTCCTTTATCTTCCAACCTGGCATTCCATATGAAGACCATATCTCCATCTTGGAAACTTGTTGAAGTTGTCTTTTTGTCATACAATATTTTTACTTGTAACTACAATTTGGCATTTTTCATATGAGCTTCCCTCTTGTTCTCATTCAATTCTATAAGAGCTTCCATTATCAACTACATTTCATCTTCTATTTCATTATCATACATCTGGACAAATTTATACATCTCCATCAGATTAGTCTGGGGAAACCTTGCATTTATCCAATAAACTAAGTCAAATGTGACACAACCTATTTCCTTCTTCACTATCACCCTATCTACCCAAACTGCTAATCTCAACTTAGAATCCCATGCCTTCTTATTTTGATCTAGGATTCTTTTAATAATCTTCATCAAGCTTTTATTGCTTGATTTTGCTTTTCCATTTCCTTATGGGTGGTAAGGTGATGAGTAAGAGACTTGGATGCCATGCTTCTCATAGAACTCCATGTATTCTTTAGATCTAAAACACATTGCATTTTTTGACACAATCCTCTCTAGACATATAAATCTAGTCACAATGTTACTCATTAAGAAATCAATTACCACCTAACTAGTTGCTTTCTCTATTGTAATTTCTTCTACCCACTTGGTAAAGTAATCAGTGGCCACCAATATCCATAAATGGCCTCCACTCAACTTACATGCTACCTCTCCTATAAAATCAATACCCCATTGTTGGAATGGAGATTGCACTGCAACTAGTTTTAAAGGTAAGTTGCCAAAGAATTTCAACTTACCAAAGAAATGTTGATAGGCATCGCATGTCTTCACCAATTGGTGTGCATCCTTAAAAAAGGTAGGCCACCAAAACCCAACCCTCATTATTTTGTGTGCAGTTGTTTTGGCCATATAATGCCCTCCACAAACTCCACTAT
The DNA here is from genome assembly GCA_007115665.2 of Sequoiadendron giganteum. Lineage (NCBI taxonomy): Eukaryota > Viridiplantae > Streptophyta > Pinopsida > Cupressales > Cupressaceae > Sequoiadendron > Sequoiadendron giganteum. The sequence goes on from CM021105.1 coordinate 495,960,686, forward strand.
GCATTTCATTCAAGAGTTCTTGTGCTTGATCTTGGTCTACACATTTCAACATAACACTTTCTTCATTTCTCCACCAGAGCTTTCCTATTATGATAACATATTTTATAGAATGTAACCTCATTGTCCTCTTTTAATTTTTACTTAAATTATCAGAACATTTCATCTTTTGTAAATAGTAGATCACAGCTACATGTACCAATCAGAATGTTCCATGTCACATATGTGTGATATGTTCTCTTCTTCAAGAAAATTTATCTGATTTTCTGCCAGATTACTTTGGGCCATAAGCTTGGCCAGTCCTTGTCCTCTTACCAGCTTGGTAATCTATATTTCAATATTTAATTCTTGTATCCTCTTGATCCATCTACATCTTCTTCTTGACACTTCCTGTTGTGTAAAAATGTCCTTCAGAGCATCACTGGGTACATAGGAAACTAAACTAGCTCCCATCAGATATGTATTGAAAGCTTTCACTGCGTTTACTAATGCATATGCCTATTTTTCATTTATGTCATATCTGAGTTCTAGAGCCTACAAGGACTTGCTGAAAAAGGCTATAGGTTGTTGAAAACCCTTATCATTCTCTTGTAAAAACACAACGGCAATTGTGTGGAATGAAGGAAATGAGAAAATTTGTAAGGGTCTAGAAAAATCAGGGGTTCGTAAGACATGAGCTTTGTTTATAGCTCGCTTAATGGCTTGGAAATAATCCACTGACTCTTCTTCCCACTCAACCTTGGCCCCTTTCTTAAGCATCTTAGAAATCGGGCAAACTATCTAAACAAAATTTGTTATAAATATCCTTAGAAAATTAATTTGTCCAAAGAAAGATTGCATTCCCTTGACATTTCAAGGTTCTAGGACCTTATCTATTGCAATTACCCTTTCTAGATCAATTTTGAACCCATCCTTAGAAACAATATGTCCCAACGACTTTCCCTCCTTTACTCCAAAAACACACTTCTTTAGATTTAATGAAATATTGTATTCCAATGCCCTATTGAATACCTTTTCTATATGTTCACAATGGTCATCTTCTTTCTTGGAATATGCTGTTAGATCATCTTGATAAATCACCAAAAAACAATTAATGAAATTTGAGAATGCCACATCCATGGCTATCTCGAAAGTAGCCCCTACATTTGTTAGAGAAAAAGGAATTCTCATATATACATAAGTTCTCCAAGGTGTAGTGAAAGTTGTCTTAAACTGTTCAGACTCCTTAATCATGGCCTGGTTATAGCCAGAAAACCCATCCATCATAGACATTAGCTCACAACATGTCACCCTCTGCAACATGTTTTCCATATTTGGTAATGGGTAATTATCCTTCAATGGAGACACATTCAAATTTATGAAATACACACATAATCTAATGTCTTCATTTTTCTTTCTCACAGGAAGCAAATTTGATACCCAAGATGAATATCTAATTGGTTTGATGATCCCTGCATCTCTTAATTTCGTTAGTCCTTCTTGCATTTTTGGGGCCAAGGTAGCATTAATAGGTCTTTTCTTTTGCCTAAATGGCTTAGCATCATCACTCACAGGAATTTCATGTTCAAATAAATCCTCCCTATAAGCCTTGAGATCATCATAAGACCAAGAAAAAACTTGTTTGAATTTCCTTAACAAATCAATTAACATCTTTCTCTCCTTTGGTGATAATTTATTTCCAATATACACCTTTTTTGGTGATGCTTTTGTTCCAAGGTTTATTTCCTCCAATTCATTAGGATGGGAAGCAACACAATTAGCCTTCGTCCTATCCTAGTTGTCAAAAAACTCTTTCAAGAACAACTAAAGCTTTAGGAATTGTATTAGTCTTTAACTGAATAACTTCATTTCCAAACACATTATCCTTACCATCAATATTTTCAACAGAAGCTCCAAATTCAATTTCTTGACTTTCATTCTCATCCACACAATTTAAAAATCTGAATATATCATCATCATTGTCAAAAACTTGCCATTTTTTGACATTTACAAAAACAGATGGTCTAGTTTGCACTTCAACCTTTGAAATCCCTACATAAGTCATGTCATATGGTTTCAATGCAATATTTGCTAGAAAATATGCCACTCTATTGTGGCCTCTCTCTATCCAATTTATACCAAAAGCATCAATGTTTTCCAATTCATCCCAAACAACATTTCTATAATATTTCAACCTTTTATTCTTTGACACATATCTAGATCTGACTTGGGAAATCACAAGCTCAGAATCTCCAATCACTTTGAGCTTCTTGATCCCATGTTTTTGAGCCAATCTCAGCCCCAATAAAAAGGCTTCATATTTGGCCACATTGTTGGTGCATTCAAATAATAAAGTGAAAGAGAACCTGAATGTATTTCCACTCGAAGACCTTAGCAACACACCTACACCAAATCCTTCCTTTGAACTCGCACCATCAAAATACATAGTCCACAAGTCATTAGATTTTGACAAATTTTTTACTTCGTTATTAATCGGTGCAACAGGTTTATCACAATTACTAGGGGATTCTTCTGCCTTGAATTCATTTATTCCATAATCAGTAAAACATGTCAAATTCTCAATTGGATCATGCTCAATCATATGAGGTATTTTAGACTCTCTTTCGATCTTGACATCTTTTCCATCAATGTAAAAAGTAGAAAATGATAAATCACATTGCATGTTACCTCCCATTGATGCACTCCACTTCCTTGACAAGAGCATCCCAAAATGAGGAGGGATGTCTACAACTAGAACAATCATGGCTAAAACCTTGTGAGGGTATTTGGTCAATTTATAAGGCAATGCTGTAATAGTCCCAATAACTAGAACTTCTCTCAAGTATAATAAAATATCTTGATTATTATCTACTATTAAGCCCATTGCTTCAATGATCTTGACTAGAATAACATTATTTCATGCCCCAGGGTCTATCATATAATTTCTCAGAGTCTTCCCATTTATATCAACACTCAAGAAAAAGGGAGTTATATTCTCAAGACACATATTGATAAAATTCCCTAGATATCCAGGGGGAGTTTGTGTCACAATTCCCTCCACTTCTTTCTCTTTTATTTCTTCTTTGTCCTTTGCTTCTTTAAAATTTCCTTATTTAATTGCACTACTAGAAACTCCTAAAATCAAGGCTATTGTTTTTTCCTTATGCTCAACTATTCTCATCATTTCCAGCAAAGGAATAGTAAATTTAACTTGGGAGAGTACTTGAAACATGTCTAAGGGTGTGTATTTAGGCAAGTCAAGAGTCATACCTTCATTGCTTTCTTTCTTCCCTAGTTGTTGATTTCCTTCAAGTTTCTTTTGCTTCTCTTCAAGAGAAGATTCAACAGACTTGGTAATCACTTTGGTCTTTACCAATAAAGTTGTAACATCTTCATGGGGCTTTGGAATCTCACCCCTTTTCTCCCATATCTTGTCATTCTTGACCTTCTTGATTTTGACAACATCGTTTTTGCTATCTGCTTTAACACCCTTGTTTTTATCTTTCTGTTCTTTAATGAAAAGGCCAGCAGGTTTAGCCTGCTCGCCACCCACAGTCCAATTTCTTAGTTGTAGTGTACTTCTCATCTAAGAAGCCATCTCTTTAGTTAAATAGGCAATCTCATCTTCTAATGGTCTCCTTAGAGACACTAAATCTTCAGTCTACTCCATATTGCAGGCATGATTATCAAAATCACCTTCCTCATCAAAAAAAACCTGTTGATGATACATTTCACTTCTCTGCCATTGATTATTCACATCATCTTCTTGAAATTCCTCATATATTGTAGCAGTCGAGCAATGCTACAATAATTCTGATCATGTGGACATTCAAACACCTCACACAATGGTCTATCCTATACCAAATTTACATAATTCTTCTAGAAAGGATCTAGTGTTTGCTGATCAGTTTTAGGCTTCTGGGCTGGTAGTATTGGTTTTCCATGCTTCCAATTTGTATTGTAACGATAGTTTTCCAGTCTAGGAGGTATGTCATTTTTATTATACTATTGCTTATCATTCCCAATACCCTTCTCTTTCTTAGCAACAATATACTTTATGTCCTTCAAAGTACTAAGGACCTTATCCCACTTCTCATTGTCCTTAGGGTTCGCAGTAAAGAATTTCTCAGTTTTATCCCTAGGATTATTTCAAAAGAGTAGATTCTTCCCTCCTACCATATTTTCTAGAAGCTTTCCTATTGCTTTGAATATTAGTGGCTGCTCTAAAAGAATCCCTCACGGTCTGAGGGTCCTTATCTCTAAGGAGATATGCCATTTTAGCATCACAATCATTGAAATAAGTGGTTAAACAAACATTTTCATCAAGTCTCATCACCTGAAACAACTTATGCATTGCCTTTTGAAATATAAGGTTAAATTTTGTTGCAAGATCATTAACTGAATTCTTGATGTTGTTGAATTCATTCAACATGAAACTAGCATTAGTCTTATCACTGTATTGTTCTTTGAAACATTTTTTGAATTCTTCCCATGAATGAATACTAGCATTCGGTAGACCCCTTTACCACTCCCTTGCATCTTCAGTCAAATATTGTACAAACAATTCCATTACTACATCTTCATGCTCTACCTCATAGTCATTTAACATATCCATGAAGGCGTTCAAATATTCCTCTGTTGAAAAAGAATTGTTCACAGCTAACTTATTCATCTCTTCTCTTAGCTCATCGGGGATGGGATTTGGGTAACCTAGAATACCATCAAAGAACAATTTCCTATAGCTTTCCAATTGTATAGGGGTATGTGTAGGATCATGATGGGCCAAAAAGTGGCAATATGTAAGTGATATGATGGCCCATGTGGCTGACAACTTTTTATTTACCCAAAATTGATGCAATGAAAAGGGTTTATAAAGGAGATTCTTAGATTTCCACCAATATAAATTATGTTTTACTTTGAATTTAATAAATAATTATTATTCATTTTCTATTTGAATTACGACTAAAGTCCTAATTGATATGTTGATTGAAAAACATCTATAGATTTCAAACTGCATCACATTTTTTAAATCTGAAACATGTGTTAGATTTTATGCTTCACATACTATAGGATTAAAAAAAATAAAATGAATTTCATGAACTTTTGACCAAGTTAAGGTGGTAAGATGTATGAGTTTTTATATTTTTTTAAATTTGTAATAAAAAATTCATAATTAATTATTTACTTGGAAAAAATTACAAAAAAATATGAATCACATCTGAACATGAGTCTTCTACTTGTATCTAAAATACAATAAAAAAATATTATCATTTTATTGTGGTTAGGGTGGTCAGACAAACACCTACTTTTTTTTTCCCTGAAATTTAAGTGCTACTGCATTGAAATTTCAAATTTTCACCAAATAGATTTTTTTAAAATAAACATAAACCTAGTAGTTTATAAAATACATTCAATTTGCAACAGATTCTATTGTTACATATTTTTGATATAATATAGATAACTTATTCAAATTTTTACATCAAGTTGCCTAACTCTGATTTTTCTAAATTTTATTGCCACTTAAGGGCCTAGTTTTTCCATGATGATCCTGCACATGCCCATAGGTCTCCTTTGAAATAGTCCATCAGTCTTCAGAGAATTGTCACAAGACCGTATATTTTGAGTCATAGGACCCTCTTGATGTAGATTTACAAATTTGGTTTCATGAACCTTTGGGACATAATTACTTGCGGTATTCTCCATACTAGTTTTAGGATCATTTTCTAAGACATCTTGGTGACCTGATGAAGTTGTAGCTTTGGCAACTTCATCAACACTCGACATTATTAGGAAACTTATTTTCCTTCAATTTTCTGCATTTGCAGCCTCAATTTCAGTCCTCTTTAGCGCTTCTGCTAGAGCTTCCCCTTCCCTCCTAACCTTTTCCAAGGCAGACTCTACTTGTGATGAAACATGTGGAAGGGGATTTTGTTTAGGATGGTGAGAAGCCACCCTCTCATTTATCTTGATTCCTTTAGCCTTCTGTTTGTCCTTGTCCAAAACGGGTTTAGGGTCTAGATTACTTGGTTGGAGCTTAATAGGGTTCAAAGGTTTTGGGTCTATAGGCTTTGGTTGGACATCAACTTGACCTGTAGGACCCACTTTAGACACTGGATTTTCCCCTTTATCAAAAATTTCTCATACAACAAGACCTTCCTCTTCTGGCTCAGGTCTACTTTGGTTCAGGATTTTCATTGTTGCCAATTGTCTAATTAATCTATCCCTCTCAATTATAGCATGCATCAGTTTTTTTCTTTCTCCTTGTCCTTTTTAATCCTAAGTTCAACTTTCTTTCGGATTTCTCATCTTAAAGAATCAATATCCCCAAAAAGATCATCAGGGTTAGGCAAGGTCATATCAGAACTTGATGTCTCACTTAAAGTATATCAGGTTTATTTCTTCACATGCCTAGATAATAAAGGAGTTCCATCATATTCAGTAGGAGGAGGAGGCACATCACTGGTGCATTCTCTGTGATGGCTTCAAATTCTACTCCTACTTCTTCTTTTGGTATATTGGACACTAACAGGCCCTTTATTATGACATGCTACATCCTCTTGAACAAGTGTATTAAATAATGCATCAAAAATCCATAGCTATCTGACTCTGAATATCTAGATACTTGTTCAAAAGTCTTAGGGATAGGATGTAGAGGCTTACTTTTACCTTGGTGTATAGGATTCTATGATGTGGGAGCAACATTAGTAGATTCTGGCTTCTTCTTTATCCACTCCTTCTTCTTCATCTTAGGAAGTTCACCTTCCAATTTTTTTTTCGGGTGATTCTTCACGAATGACCTGGTGTTCTTCATTTCTCCATGCCTGTCCAAAGATCTTTTAATTGGTATTAAATTTTCAAATAAAATGCACACTGGTGCAAAGACTTTCAAAGTTGGCAATAAATTATCTTGGGAATACTAACTGTTCAGAAACACTTGGTGGAATTTTTTAAAAGACCTTAAGAACTTCTTGTACTAACAATGTACAAAGAAAATTTCATGGGATAACAAAAAACTTTTGGAAAAACCAAAGAAATGGATAAACAAAACACAAAAACCATGGGCTCGACCTTCAAATCACAAAAATACAATGATAACTCTATGAAAAATGGATAACCAACCCACTGACAAGAAGTATCCAAACTAAGTCCCCAGTAGAGTCACCATTTTTTGTGTTGTTTTTACTGTAAGCAGGTTGATCTTCTATTCTACCTATAGAATCTCCAATTCTAATCAAGGGAAACTCGAAGGACCTGGACCAACTGACGAGGATTTTAACAAACAAACATCCTACACTTCGGGATCTACAAGACCCAAGAGGGTGGTTCCCTTAATGTGTTTATAATATCTGCACCGAACTTATAAACAATCATTAATAATAACAAATAATCTCATTTAATAGCTCAACAGAATAGGATAATACTGAATTGAATTGGATTTTCATCAATAGTATCAACAACTTGGAGCATCAGATGATTACAAAAATACTTCACAACTTAAGATAGTCATTTGATTTGCAATTTGTAGCAAGATCTAAGCAAAGACAAATAGACAAAGAACCTTAAAAATAAATATGATTTAGACCAGTGCCATATACCATTGGGGAGTCGAATTCAAAAACATTTAAAATCCATGACAAATTCAAACACATAGCATAAAATATCTCTAATGATATTTCCTTACAATTCCATCAATTTATACCCTAACCCAATACTTCTTACCAAATCCCTTTAGAAACACATCCACGTATAACTCCATTCAAGAATTTTAAATAATTATTTGAATTAAAGCCAAAATGAGAATCATACACACCACAATAGTGAGATGAATGCAATAACCCTTGATTATATTATTCAAGATTATGATATGCTTATACAAAGGAGAGACAGGAGCTTAGAGTGAATCATTTCAACTCAAATTCTAGTACTATCATGAAACATCAAAACTTCATAAATTCAAAACCCTACAAAATGACACAAAAACCTAAATTGCATTTACACTGAATCAACAGGCTTTACAACTTGCTCATAAATTATGCTTAGTCTCAGGCTCAAAATATCTAACTTGCTAACCCATATTTCTGGCCTTGAAATCCTTCTTATAGAGAATGAAAGAGAAAACAAGCATTAGGCCAGAAATACACATTTCACCAGTCAATTGGACTTCCCTAAGACACTTCACAAAAATTATTACAACCTCTGAGTCCCTGGAGCATCTTCTTGTTAGCTCCACTCTTTAGAGAATAGTCGTTGCATTGGTCAAACCTCAAAACTTGCACCAAAAACTGCCATGGAGACAAAACCCCAATCTGTTATAACCATAACCACCAAGCTATTAATTGCTGGTAGCAGGAATTTTCTTACTCCTCTTCAGTTAAATACTTGTCCACCCACCTCTGATACTCTTCATCTGTTGGCCAATCAAAATTCACCACCTCATTCACCTTAGTATTGTAAGGTGTGTATTTCATTGCTACTTGATTGGCCTCTCTTTCAAAAGACTCTAAAGATGTGTTGGTGTTAATTATCTAATCCATGCTACTCACCAACAAATCATAATCTGAATCATCACAAATCAATTTGATTTGTGCGTTGATGAATTCATCTGCTCTATCCTGCCATTGCTGCTGTGATTTAATATTTCCTTGTGCATCAATTATATCTAGCAAAAATGTATCATTCCAATCATCAAAGCTCTGTCTAGCTCCCTAATTCTCCTACTCATATCATCAGGCAAGGCCTAGAAACCCTTCAGTGATTTCACAAAAAATGAGTAGGCCTCAATGATTGGGGCCTATTATCTGCATCAAATCTAGATGCCTTATACATAATATCCAGATCATTGGCCCTAGGGATCCACTTCTTAGCCAAAGGAAAAAATATTTCCCGATCCCTATTAATATTTCTTATTTCATCCAAGAATAAAGAATATAAAGAATGTACTAATGTTAATCTACCATCCACCTTCTCATTCAGGTGCCTCAAAAATGTATCAACAACCTCATTTTGTCTGGCAACTACTCCATCCTCACTTAATTTTAAAGCAGCCTATAAGTTTGCAATCTTATTTAGCATCTGCTTCTTAGTGGGATCCACAAAGTATTCAACCTCTTCCTCAACTGGCCCTAATGTAGGACTGAGAGCAGGTGTCTGGATGGGGGATCCTAGAGTATAAATAATTGGAGAAGTAGGGGGTACTGATCTTGATGTAGAATGTAATGTCATGATACTAGGAGCACTAGAGGATTCTCCTGCCTACCTATATTTCAACCTATCTACCTCAAATTGCAGGTCAACATTCCTTTGTTGCATCCTACCATATTCTCCAATTATGATGTTGTCTTTATCCATCAAACTCTTTTTTTCAGCCTCTTCTCTTTCAACTGTCTTCTGGGCCAATTTGGCCACATTTATAGTCACACTTGTAGCTTTTGTAGTATAAGTTTCAAAAGCTCTCTTGATGATTAACCCTCCCCTTAGGTTTGGGCTAATATCAGTCACATTTGGCTTTTTTCCTTGGGCCACCAATGCCCAAATTGCAAAATTTTCATATTCCTCACTAAAGGAAGAGTCTTGTAGGACTTCCTTAACCTCTTCCTCACTGTTTCATATGGGATGCTTGGACTTTAGAATGGAATTAAATGACACTACATCAACTATGTCCCACTCAGGAAAAAGTAGGACACCAGCCTGAGTCACTAGTTTCCTTTCATCCTCGAGAGTGATCCTTTTGAACTCTTCCTTTAGTTTGGTGTTCACCTCATAATCATTCTCCTAATCAAGCCTATTAGGCCTTGATTCTCTCCTCCTCTTGCATTTGTCTCAGTACTCTTCCAGCTTTATCCTCCACACCAGTTGCAATAATACAGGAGTCTTCACAAATGCATCATCATCAAAGAATGCCTTGCAAGCTTCCACTCTGGCATCTTGTACACATTGTCCTTTCTTATCCATATCAGATAACACCAACTATGTTGATCTTGGAGGGGAAGGAATACCAACCTGCATGTCTTGATCTATAAAAATTATCTCATCTGTAAGAGTCTCTTGTGCTTTTTCAACTCTCTCCCTCTTAGGGATTGGCTTTGATGGTCGTAATGCAGGATCACTCCTCGGTGGTGAATCCAAATCAATAATTTTTATCCCTCTAGGTACTCTGATCTTTGGACCTGGTTGTGATGATGTCTTCATTATCTATTTTCCTTTCTTATCCCCCTCCTCTTCATCACTACTATCATTCCTCTTTCTCTTGTAAAGAGGTCGATTCACTAAGGGTTGATAAGCTGGCCTTGTTTCTTCAGGCCTCACCTCTAGTCGTTGTATACCAAAATCTAATTTAAAATTGACCCTCTTGGTCATTGAGGTGACCATGATCTCCTTGAAATTATCCATCAAGAAGTCAATTCTCTTGTGGAATGGAGTGAGTTCCATTAATGGATCATATTTTGGATCCATTTTATGTACCATGGCCAACAACTTCTCATATGCAATCCACTTTTTCTTATTTAATTCCTGCCTATTCAAAACAAATTCATTTCTGATTAGGTCTTCAAGAAATTTGAGTTCATGTACAAACCTTCCACCTTTAATTTGTTGCCTAAACAAGGCAAAGAAACCCTCAGGGTCATGTTGGCTCCTAGGACCACTTCTCAAATGAAATTCATCAAAAAATATTCCAATGTGGACCCTTCCTCCTTTGGAACAAAGAAAATTAGAAACAACAGTGTGGTGAGGGAACAAAGTCCCTTTTACCCTCCATGTCAGGTTGTCCTTGTGAATACAACCTATTTTCCACATGACCTCGACAAACCCATTCTTGATGGTACATTAAATGGGAGAATATGTGGGGCTCCCTGAAAACCATATACTCTTAGAATAGTACTTATAGGGTACAAGATGATGTCATGCCAATTGTGGTAGATTTTCAAGTCAAGCTTCCTCACCTTTGGTCTGAGGAAATCATGCAGGTCGTTAGGGACTCTAGGCACATTTACTACCAACCGAGCCCTGAGTCTATAGGCAGAGCAATTGTCTAATTGCAAAAAACTCGCACCTCCCTTATTGTAAGATAAGTCAGCACTCCAAACCTATATTGGTAATCCTTCTCCATTCACATCTCACCTCAACTCCATATTCTCTGAGAAGAAGTCAAAATTCTTATGCAGGAACATGTGCATTAACAAGGAATACCAAAAGAAAAGTGTGCCAATATCACCCACCTGCAACTTCAACAACCCCTCATGTATCTTTTCTACCAGAAAAGATGCAAAGTCATACACCACAGAGAAATTGGGATGTTGAATTTGGGCCCCCATGAACATGCATGCAACTGGCATTATGGTATTAGGGCTGAATTCCAAAATCTAGCACAATGAATAAAATGTAGCCAAAAAGTGATTGGCAAAGAAATTCAACCTGAAAGGCTCCTGGTCAATTGGGCTGATATGAATTGTTGAACTCCCTAACCTAGCCAGATGAGGATGAAGCTACTTTAATCTGAAAAGAGGCTTCAATCTTGTGTACTCCGGCTTCATCTCCTCAAGATCAATTGGAGCAAAAAATGAGCTAGACTCACTCAAATCAAACACCCGTTGAATCTCATCTGCACATATACTTAGCAGAATCCCACCATCGTTATCCCTTATTACTCTTGTAACAGGGCCATATCCTCCTGCCACAACTTTGAGTAGGTCCACATTTGGGAACACATTTGGCACTACTAGCTTCCCCATGTCGTATCTCCACCCATTAGAAAAGGGGCGAGGTAAATTTTGTTGTCCATACCACAGTCTAAAAATTTACAAACCAGTCATAGTAACCCTAGCATCTACAATATTATAACTCTTGCAAACTAGTCCTTTGCCCAGGGTTCTTCCACTCATCAAAACTAAACCCCTCGTCCTGTCATTTGTTGATAATAGTAGTTGATCCAAAAAATCATCATATAAATTGCTCTACAAATAATCAATGTGGTCGGAATGCTACTTTGGTGGTGCCATCTCAAACGAACTAGGGATTTTTTAAATAATTCAAATCCTTGAACAAGCTAGGGTTACCTAGAAAACAAAATACAACAAGACCTTGCAATTTCCCTCAATTTAAACAAACTAGTAACCCTACAATAATAATCACAAACCCCCCTGACAAGCACACTACAATCCTTCACCAAATCATGGTCAAATTAACCAAGCGGTACAGAAACCAACTCATGGATTTTGCACCTTGTAGAAAACCAAACTTGTATTGTAATTTAACAAAAACTTTGTCTCTAGCTTTGAAACTACTTCGCCAATGTGCTTGAATGCTTTGTGTTGAAATAGAATGAAGGCAGATACTTTATGTCGGTCGAATTTAGCTTGTAAACGTCTCATCCACCATTAAAGCACACTTGCATGTCACACCAACGACTCAAATCGCATTTGATGAAAATTTAAATTCTAACGATCGATCCTTTTTCTTCATCAAATCATAAAATGAACACCTTCAAAAGGGCTGATGTAATCTCCATCTCAGCATTGAGGGCCGACAACAATATGCAGCACCAAAGGAGTACATATGGTGCCTACTCATGATATCACAATCACTAAACATCTTCCATCTTTGGATCACGGGATGGCGGGCAACCGCTGATTGCCTCCATTGGCAATCATGTTCATTCACATTAGTCATCAACACCAAACATAACTGTCGAGAAACTTTTCATCAAGATTATAACATCACCGTTGATCTTGAGCATGTGCTCCTCGTAGCTGTTTTAGTAACCCACTATTTAATGTATTAAAACCCGAGAGAAAATTAAAGCACTTTATTAATCCTTTTTAGCGTTGGCAGCTAAGACACGTGGCGCCTGCCCTTGATTTCGCAATCAGTTGAAACCCTATGGTGAAGCCATCATGAGATTGCAGGGAATGGCCAAGATCAACTGTTGGATGATCAATGGTTACTAAAAAACGTTCCCTGCAAAATATAAAACCATTATTAAAGGGACAAGGGGACATCACCTAGGCCAACGACAAATGATGGCTCAACATTTTTCTTAAAAATGGGGCATGGGCCAACCTAGACTTAGGAGATAATAAAGTTTGGGAAAAATATTTAACATTGTTTATTAAAAGGGGGCCCAGCCTAGACGAGTCAATGGGACATAAGTCATTTTAAAACCTCCCTCAAAAAGGTAAGGATGAAATAGATCCTACCCAAGGTATTAGATAGAACATTAGGACTGTATGAAGGAAAAAATAAAACCCCCAATCCTAGGTTTCTTCTGAATAGTATGATAGACCAGTACAGAGGCAAGATAATAATGGAACTCAAAGAATAAAATTTGAAGCTCCATCAACAGGTGGAGCACATTTTGGAGAATGTGCATGGTTGATGCAAGTGGTTGAGGATTTGAGAGGTGTAAGAGAGGTTAATGCATGTGTAAGAGGCATTAAATGCATATGGTTGGAGATAATCAAGGGAAATTGTTTGAGGAAGAAAGTCAAATAAGTGGAGTAAATGAAGCAATATTCCTTGAGAATATACCTTGTGAGGGAAAATAAGGTATTTAGTTAATTAAATAAATTGAATTTCATTAGCAAGTGGGTGGGTTAGTCAAGGGTTTAGGTTTGACCCAAGTTGATTCAAAAGCTAGAGGATGGGTGATGATGATTAGGGGTTAAATTATTCAAATTAATTAATTTGGAGAAATTTAGGGGTTTTGGCATTTGATTTAATTAACTTGATTTATTAAATAAGATGAGAGGAATTTTATGGATTTTATTAGATAAATTGATTTATTTAAATCAGACATGATGGATATTAGTGAATTAATCAATAAATTGTTTTAATTGATTAACAAAAGAATTGATGTTAATTCGAGCGGAATTAGATGCAGAATTAGATGCATTATGTCAGTTGATTATTTGAGTGTCTACATGAACAAGTGTCAAGGGGGGATTAGTTGGAAAGGGTGGCATCAAGATTAATGGTGGGGATTGGACATAGGAAATAGTAGATGGATAAGGTTTTGTAGAATATTAAATAAGGCATTTTGGGAGGGTTTCTAAAAGAACCAAGATTTGTCCTTTTGCACTTTCCAAGGAATATGGGGAATTTAAAATTAGGAATTATTGAAAAGAGGAAGGTTGGCCCATGTGTGGTCATACCTTAAAGTGACACTTATCACATTCAATGATTTATGATGACAAGTGGATTTATGGAGAGTTGGATTGGTAGAGACACTTGTCAACTGATAGCAAGTTTAGATTTTGATCCATGTAAATGAATTTAATGGCTGCGATTAAATGGACAAGGATTGAAAGTGATGCAGATTTAAATATTGAAGGAAATAGTAATGGAGATTAATCAGCTTAAATCAATCAATTAAGTAAGTATTAATTAATTAACTTAATTGGAATATTTGAAGGACCACTTTAAACTTAATAAAATAAATAAATGAAAATCTATTTAATTAAGGGTGGGAGATAAAGATAAAGGACAGATTGAATAAATAAATAAATAATAATTGTTTATCTAATTGACTAGGATAGAGTCAAGTCCGATAGAACAAATTTAAATGTTTCCACAATTATAAAAAATTATAATAAATCAATTTATAGAATCTAATTAGTTTTTAAATTGTAAAACAACGTTAAAAATTGAAAAAACAATGCAATAATACAAAGGATAGATGCATTCCAAAACAAGGATCGTCTTAGAGGAAAAAAATAAAAATAAAGATAGAAATACAGACCGAGTTGGTTTCAACTGTACCGAACATAATACTCAAAACGTTCCCGATTTCACAGTCAACTACTTGAACCATACGCAACGACCGAAAATATGCCCACAGTTTTGTTTAAATTACACCAACTAATTTTAAGATGTATTGTAAAACTGCTAATTACTCGAAGATGGTTGCGGATTGTAAGGAGAAATTGCTTTCTCGTTTATGTTTTATGAATATAATTATTTAGTTATTTTTCTTTTCCTTCTATATAGCTGAGACTCTCTTATACATGTGTCGTTCCAGACGGAAAGGCTATTAGATTAGCTAATTGTTCTTCATGATGATGAGAGAAGCGTTGATCTTGTTTATGGTATCTGCAATATTTGGTTCTCCTGTATGTAGTCAACCAGGTAAGTCCTAAAATTCTGATTAGCGTTTTCCTGTCCCTTCTGGCTATATTATGCAATGCAAATCTCTGATATATGTTAATAACATTGATGAATGTTTGCAGGATTCATTAGCCTCGACTGCGGAGGCACTGAGAGTTATACAGACGATGCTGGAATACAATGGATGCCAGATGACGCTTACATCAATTCCGGAGAAAAAGTGAATCTTTCAAATGTGACTGTTGGAGGAGAAGCATCAAGGCAAATGAACACCCTTCGAAGATTTCCCGAGAGAAGGAAAAGTTGTTACCAGTTAACACCTGTGGAGATTGGAACAAAATATCTTCTCCGCGGAACATTCGTTTATGGGAACTATGACAATCTCAACCTGCCTCCGCAGTTTGATCTCCTTCTGGACGCCGATGTTTGGGACGGCTTGTCATTTAGTGATTCGAGAACCTATGTTGTTCAGAAGGAAATCATTTTCATGGCAAAGTTCGATCCTACTAATTTCTGCCTTGCCCGAATGAAGGACAGTATTGGATTACCCATTATTTCTTCTTTGGAGCTGCGACCTCTCAACCAAAGCATGTATTGGCCTGTCAACCAAGATTATTCTATTTTGAGGCTGGAGAACAGCAATTTAGGAGCTCGAATTACTGACAACGACGTCAGGTGAGCTTTCCGTACCATGCAAAATCTTCTGGTTGAGTTTTTTTCCATCTGCTTTTATCGGGAGGACAACACCCAAGGATGGGTTTGAAGGAAATTTTGAAGCTGAATATACCAAAACACAGGTAAAAGAATTCACAAGCACTGAAGATTTCTAAACGTGGGTTTAAAATAAGATCTAAGCAACAGTTTAGATTCCTTATACGGGAATTGGGAAGGTGGAGGGTAGTTTTATAAATAATTTCTGAAGAAAAATGGTAAATAATTGTTATGTCCTTTAAAAAAAATTAACAGTTTATTATCTAAATTTTTTTCATGATTTTTAAAATCTTTTAACAATAGATTTATGATAAATAGGTATCCAGATGATCCATTTGATAGACTTTGGTCTGCCTATCCAGAAGGCTTTCTAAATATCACAACTAAGATGAAGGTATCTATTGGAGTGGCTTATGACCAACCTCCATCTCGTATAATGCAAATAGCAGAAACAAGCAACCTCAATTCCCCCTCGGTGATGGAGTTGCCCTTTCGTCGGAGCAAGCGATATGGGAACCTTTACATTTCTATGTATTTTGCTGAATTGAAAGCTGATTTGAATGCAACGACTCTTCGAGAATTTGACTTGTTTCTAGATGATAAGAAGCTTAATATTGATCCCATTCAGCCCAAATATCTGCAATCATCAAATGTATCTGTCCTCATACCTTATGGTATTAGCAGTTATATGGCATTTCGCTTGCAAACTACAAATCGTTCCACCTTGCCTCCATTAGCAAATGCTCTTGAAATATATCGTCAAAGTTCTCAACATCAACAAGGAACTTTCACCAAAGATGGTATGTATCAAATATTTAGATAACACATGAATAATAGTTAAGACATTTTAGCATGTAAACTTGCCTTTTCTGTTATCTACTATGAGGTGTCTATTACTTTTCAATTAATCTAGATTCCATTATGTCGGTAGCCCTTTCTTTTCTAATTTTACCAGAGTGAATTTTGTATTATAAATTAATATTGCTGTAAGAAGATAATATATTTTATTAGCTTAGGATAATATTTAGACTCCCTTTTAAAAGCAGTTTTGAAATTAATTAATTGTTAATTTGATAGTAAGATTGATATTGTTCATAATATTTATTAAAAAATATATAAAATAAAAAAGTAGTGGTTTGTGTAAGAGAGCATGGAAAAATCTCACATAGAAGTGAGAGAGCTTGTATGATTTATAAACAAATATATAAAAATTAAAATATAATATATGTTCATTTATTTTTTAGTTTTGATGAAAATAACTCTCGATTGAATTTCATGAAAGAGGGATTTAAACATAATTCATCTAAAATATTTACACAAGTATAATGGAATGTAGATAAATGAAGAAGATATGGTGATGCAGGTAACATAACCCTATCTATTTATTCTGGTAGATTTTCTAATTTAACTTCTTTTTTAATTTTGAAATTGCAGTAGAAGTAATAAACATCATTCAACAACAAATAAACTACACTTATGTTGGTGATCCATGTTTGCCAGTAAGTTATTCATGGGATTGGTTACTTTGTAATGGTGATCCATCACCTAGAATTGTGAACTTGTAAGTAGTAATTTGAGCCTTCATTTACTTCTTTTAACCATAATTTGTTAGCTTAATTTGACATTTACATTTTTCTGGTTTTCAGGAATCTATCAAACAAAGGATTATTTGGTAATATTCCTCCTAGTATTAGTAATCTCACGGCTCTTGAGACTATGTAAGTTTTTTTAATAAATTTAATATATAAATAACAATTTAACACTTTTTTTGTTAAAGAATTGTATTCTTCTTGGGGACCACTTCTAATTATATTAAACTAGGGAAAACATATAAAAAACTTTGTATGGAGAGATAATAGCTCTTACAAATCTTTTCTTGAAGTGACAATATGCTAGCAATTCATGTAGTAGTAGGCTATTATAGATCAAAGGAGGGCCATAGCTATACTAAAGAAACCTTAGCAATAGTAGAAAATAACTTCAAACTACGATATCCTTTTTTAGTTATCCTTGCTTTGAGGAGGAATTGTCATCCACTACAAACCTAGCTTACTTCCCTTAGATTCATGACTCATTTTAGAAAGGCCATTGTCTTGCTTGCCTTCCTCCTATAACTTTTTTAACTTCGATGAATGGAAATCATGACCTACTTATCTTCACTTTTCTTTCCATTGAAAATTAATTTAATAGTGGAAATAGAGCTTCAATACCATCTCTTGCAACACAATATCTAGATCACTCTTATAGTTGCTTCTTGATTATATATGCAACCATGACTCTAATAGTTCCCTTCTCTTCTCCTAAATCTAATATCACACCAATACTTTATTTGATCTACCAATATACATTTATCACCTATCACCGACTTAACTTCATGAATCGCTATCCCTATCTCAGTCTTCACGATTATTTTGAGGGTATCGTATGAAATTCCTAAAAGAGAATTATTTGTTGCTACTTAGATATTACTAAAACAACCATATCCATAATCAAATAGTGTGAGAACCATTTGGGATAGGAGAGGATGACAAATGAGTTGTTTAAAGGTTCACCATACTCAAGTAACTATTTTCTCATGGTTGACTATTAAACCTTGATATTTCACATCTCTTCACCATTATTTTAAGACACCCTTTTTTCCATGATAGCTACCAAATCAAGATCCACCATTATAGAGTAGGGCTTCTGTAGTGCCCCAATGACATCTCCTCCCATCCACCTTAGGCTCGCCCCTTTATAATAGTAGTTCGGATATGGGAAATGAATGGGTAGGAGATCGAGGGAGATAGTTGAACCATTCATTTGGCCATCCAATATACACAATGCAATGCAACATGAGTTGATTGATGGACTAGCCCACAAGAGGAGTGGAGACTGATGGATGTCTGATCATCACTATCTAGAGTGTAGTGATCACCATACTATATACGTAAGATGTAGTCATCAATTGAATTATCTTCACTTGTACTTAAATAAATGATACATATAGTTTCTAACAACAATAATTCTCATATTATCCTACCTTTTTTATCCTCCTTATGAATATTGTTAGAGATCGAATTTATCTCTAAATACATCCCAAGCATCAAGTTGAGTATTATTAATGCAAATCAAAATATTGTCAATAGTATAATTATATAAGAAATCTACTTTTCTATTATCTACCCTACAAATGTATTGAGCAATGTTTTTTGCTAATGAGTAAAGAGTGTGTCATACATTTTTAATACGTTCACAATTTTTCAATCAGGTGATCCTCTCTTCCTCATTTAATTTAATATTACAAGTAAATTTCATTTTATCTAAATTAATTTTACCCCACATTTCTTGTAAACTTAAAAGATGAATAGAAGACCCTAAATTTCCACTTCATTATTCAATCTAGCCATCAATTTCTTATTTTCTACACATGCTAGCTTTCCCTTCTCATCATGAACAATACATTGAACATGAAACACTATCATATTACATCTTGCAACTCTAGATCAAAATTCAATTTCATCCATCCAATTCTGAATGAAAATCATGTAATATTCCTCTGAATAAAAAACCACAAATTTATATAATATATACGCACCATCCAATTAACAGTGCAACAACTTTATAATTGTTCAAAGAAAAGTGATCATCAATTTACCTAACTTCAATACTATTATAATATATACCGCTTTGTTGTTGGTTAGGTTTTAGGACTATCTCAAAATATTCTATAAACCTTAATATAATGTTACAAGCCCTAGATTCTTCTACTCGAGTAGAAAAGTAAATGTAGATGGCAGTAAATCATCACAGGAAAGAGAGATATTAAATGGGGACCAATGACCACAAATCTAATGACAGGAAAGCCTATCGTATGAAATATATTCTTTTGTTTGTGAGATGTTTACTTACTCTCCAAATGCTAAGAGATGTTCTCAAATTGTCTGTTTTTGCAGCGATCTTTCTGATAACAATTTCAATGGAACAATACCTGAATCACTGGCTAGTTTGAAAAACCTGAAAAAACTGTGAGTATGTTCTAGACGTTTAAATTTTCATGAGCCCTTTGTTCCCCTAGTTGCGCTACAGTGTTATGTCAGAGGGGCTGTCTTTGACTGGTTATGCAATTCAGATAGAGGGTAATGTTTCAGAAATGTAATTGTATTTTGGAACTTTCTTTCAGTAATTTAGAGAACAACAGTCTCACGGGAACAGTACCGGTGGCTTTGATAAACAACAAGAACCTAAACCTCAGGTGATAGTCTTAAAGTCTGTTACAAATGATGAAATATTAATGTGGATGTTTTTTTTTCTGTTTTGGCAAGACATCTGTTTGGTTTGAAATGATACAGGAAGGACTTAGCATTTTGATGCATTCATGCTCATTTGTTTCTGTAGCCTTTCTCGAAATGTGCATTTTTGTCAAAGGGGTGAAAATGGGTGTAGCAGCACACCTACAAACAAAGGTTTGGTTATCGGTTTGGCAACCGCTGGTGGCATAGCATTTGCCATCCTTTCAATCGCTTCTTTACTAATTATTCGCAGATGTAAGAAAACAAACCAAGCTCCAGGTTAGTATGAATTTCGAATTTTTTTTTTTAATATAACACCACTCGAGGGATGTAAGCAATTTTAGTGAGGAAAGTATGCTCATGACACAGAATTCGTTATTTCTCCAGTACCAACAGACCTAATAGCACCAAGTTCCAGAAAATATAGCTACAAAGAGGTCAAAGAAATGACTAGCGAATTTAGTAGGCAAATTGGTAAAGGAGGATTTGGTCCTGTCTTCTATGGCTGCTTAAAGAATGGAAGAGAGGTAGCCGTGAAAGTATTTTCAGAAACGTCTAAACAAGGTTATCGAGAATTTACAACAGAGGTTTGTTTGAGTATCTCCCTAGTTGGGCCTTTAAATTTTCAATAAAATTGCTCAATGATTCGTTATTGAATTTCTCCTGGTTAAACGAGAATTTGTATCTTGCAGGTTGCGTTGCTTTCCAGAGTCCATCATAAAAATCTAGTGAGTTTATTGGGCTATTGCTGTGAAGAAGAATACCGAATGTTAGTTTATGAGTTTATGCCGAACGGAAATTTGGGTCAACTTCTCAATGGTAATATTTTGTTTTGTTTTTTTTTTTCCTGATGTGATAACATATTTTGAATCAACTACATCCTATGCAATTTTACTTCATTCTTAGCGATCCATAAGAGCCGTAAAATTGAAGGTGAGCAGTTTAGTGAAATGCCAATATATTATTTTTGATGGAGGACTTTACATTATTTATCAGTATATTTTTGTTATCTGATATAGAAATATGAGTCTGTGTTGATATCTTTTTGAAAAGTATATATCTATTCTGTCAATGCCATTTGAGATAGAATTCTGATCTTATCCCCCATAACATCTTTCTAGAGCTTTGATCCTTAATAGATGATATAATCCATACACATAATATATAATCCATACACATAACATCACCTCTATCAATTATACTCAACTAATTTAACTACCACCATTTGAATAATCTATTTTCATTTGAGAAATAATCCACTCCCAGAATCTAAGCGTACATTTCCCCTACCACCCTTTATAAAAAAATTAAATATCTCACTTGGTACAAATATGAAGAAGTCAGATTCGCGTACGTTTGCAGTATTATTATTACTTTTTAAATGTTTGACAGTTGCTTGCTGATATTTTACTGGTTACCAATTGAACAGTCAACTCATCACCCATTTTAATTTTCTGAGATTAAGCATATACGTGCTTGCTTGTAAAACAGATCAAAAGAATGAAGTGTTGTTTTACTCATCTATGAGAGTCTGATATATGGTTTTAGTTATGTAGGATCATCTACATCAAAGCAGTGTCTAGACTGGGAAACCAGGCTTGACATAGCCTTAAATGCAGCTCAAGGTATACGCCCTTCTCAGCATAAGAATTTTATTAATTTCTGAAGTTCGCAAAAATAATTGGTGGTATAATAATCAGGTTTGGAGTACTTGCACGCTGGTTGCCAACCCCAAATAATTCACAGAGATATCAAATCGTCCAATATATTATTAAGTGAAAAAATGGAAGCTAAAATAGCAGATTTTGGATTGTCAAGAGAGTGGCCAGCTAGTGAAGCAACTCATGTTTCAACGGATGTGAAGGGCACATTTGGCTATCTTGATCCACAGTAAATTATTTCTATATTCTATTTGTATATTTATTCATGTAACGTCGACTAAATTAAGGCATAAACGCTTATACTGTTTTTCCTTGAACAGATTTACCGTGAGTAACAATTTAACAGAGAAAAGTGATGTGTATAGCTTCGGCGTTGTAATATTAGAGATCCTATCTGGAAGAACACCTATTGACACAAATATTTCGGAGGAACAGTCTCACATTGTATCCTGGGTAAGCACAAGCACAAAACTATTATCTATCACTTCTAAATCATTGAATAAAAAAAAAATAGTTACTTTGATTCAGTGATATTGTTTTGTATGACTGTAGTCAAGGTCGCTGATTTCTGAAGGACGTATTGAGAGCTTGATAGACGTAGAGGTAGGGGAAAGCATTCAGCTGGGCGTACTGTGGAAAGTTACCGAGTTGGCATTGTTGTGTACAGAGAGCCAACGAAGTAAGAGGCCCACCATGAGCGAAGTTGTGACCGAACTGAAAGAGGCTATTGGACTACTTCATACAACAGATAGTTCAGATTCTGGCTTGGTTAAGAACACTTCCTTTGCTGTACATTTCTCATCGGCAACCGACGGCAGCTCCCTTCCCTCTCCCAGATAAGATAGGCTCTGTGATACCCATAAAAGTTGCAGTAATTCAACTTTACTTCTGCCAAAACTATGTCTACGTCACAGCCAAGAATGTTACATAGCGATTGTTATGTAAATAATCCAGTGTTTTATGTAGTTGTGAGTGCTTGTCTTGTATCCGTTAAAAAATTAATAGAAATGTATTTCAAATAATATAATAATTATGTTAAATTGTAGTATCTATTTTCAAATTTTATAGGGATAAAAAAAAATATATCAAAGATAAATTATGATAAAATAGTACTTAATTTTACACTATTTTAACATTTCAAATTTTATATTATAAATGAGTGTTGACTTAGTAACACTTTGAAATCTAAGACATATATCTTGTATTATTAAAAATATTTTCATTATACAAGTTATATGATGAATTTCGAAAAAAAAACAAAACGTCAAAAGTTGAAAAATTCAAACTACATAATTTATAGTTCTCCTACATCAATCTGAAGAAAGTGTTCATTTTGATACAAATTTTAGCATAACAATTATATAAATGATATCTTGACCTTAAAAATATTATAGAATTGACATTACTTAGGACTAATTACTATAGAATAGGATGGACCAAATTAACCAACAAACACTTTAGTTTGGCTATTACCACTAGATCTTCATTCATGTTTCTTCTATCAACCAATTTAAAAATAATGCATTTTAGTTTTATAGTTGTTGGATTCACCCTTGGATTTTGAAGGCTTGAAAAATTACTAAGTGATTAATTGTTTTGTTGTATTCATAGGTGGTTGAAGTATTAATACCAATAAGCAATGTTAGATGTAGAGAAATACTCTGAGCTCAACTTCAGAATGTCGTGAGCATGAATTTAAACATCAATGGATTTTATCTATGATATTTTAGTTGTTTGATAATTCATGTGTTATGTTTGCAAAATAAAAATATAACTTTATCAAGGTATATTGAACATGGGAATTTGGTATTTTAACATTAAAAAAGCTACCTTAGAATTGGACCCATGCAACAAAAATGTGTTGAAAATTGATCACAACTTTATTGGGCTAGTGAAGATTAGAATTGTCTAAAAATAGGAGATTTGGAACAAGGTTTAGACATCAATCAAAATATAATGCAAGGGGAATTTTAATCAAATGTTATACTTGCAAGTGCCTTGGTAGAAATGAATTGTCTTAGAAGTTGCTCATAAATTTGTTTCATGCGAATTTTATTGATTAGGAATAAATCTTTAAATACATTTTTGTATACTTGATGGCATAGCACCTTTCCATTAAAATATTTTAAAATTGATGAATTTGACATTATAAAATTCCAAAAAAGTCTATTTAAATCCATGTAATTGCACGATATAATAAAATATCTAGTATGGAGTTGGACAAAGTTCCTAAAGATTGCAATAAGAGGTAAAAATATTTAACCAATAAGTATATAAATAATTAATTATTTTTAAATTAATGTTCAAAATTGTATGTGGACTTTACAAAAAATATATATATAAAGCTTTAGGTATGAAAAGTTATAGCGTAAAATTGGTTACTATGTAAACATTAATAATTAGATAAGAAAATCTTATTAGAATAGTAGTTTCCTAAAGGAAAATACTAATAATATTGTTAGAGAATTGTCATTTTAGGATTATCAATGTAATTCTATTACAAACTATAAATTATAAATATAAATCTCAATTTATAAAACCAATATTATAATTTCTTGTGTTCCATGATCAATTTGAGTTGATAGATTCCCAAAAATTATGAAAAATTTGTATTTTGAAAATCTTATAGATGACCAGTAAATAACAATAAATTATGCAAAATATGTACCAAGTTAGCTCGTGACATGAATAGATTAGGCAAGAATTGGAAAATTTGAAATTTGAAATTTAGAATTTTAAGGAGTCAATTTGACACCAAGGACAAAGAAATTGTAATTTTGATGTGAACAATGAATACATAGACACGAGGATTGAATCAATGTCAAATGCATCAAAATGAATATAAAATATATATACACATACATACATACATACATACATACATACATACATACATACATACATACATACATACATACATATGTTTATTTAATGATTAAATTTATATATTTATGTTCATTCTTATTTAATATATAGTCTATTTGATGGAATTATTTTTAATGTGATTATATATCAACAAATATGAGAATGAACTCAACTTCACATAAAATTATATTTTTTTTAGTATATAATCAATTTAAAAACTATTCCATCAAGTAGACAATATGAAATATATGTTGAAATAAATTTATAAATCTCATCATTACAATATTATAAAATTCATATTTATATATCTCCGCTTTGAGTGATTAAAGTTAAATTTTGATAGGGATTTGTCTAGAAATCTTGAAGCTTTTGAAGTTGGATGTGAATTAAGAGATTATGACGATTTCCTTTTATGGGCTTGCTCAATCAAACTCCCATATGGAAAAAATAAGAGTTTGTACAACTATTTGAAGGTATCAAGATCTGTGTGGACAAGAAATTATGGTCAACTAGCATTGAAGATGACTCCCAAATTGTCATTAGAGAACTATGAATGAAAAGTTAGTAAGTTGGAAAATGTCCAAATTGGTAGAATGAATCCTCTTGTATCTAGAAAATATTAAGGACTACTCAATTTGCTACATTTACAAGGAAGTCAATATGGTGGAAAATCTCCTATTAAATCATGGGGTTACTCAAGATCAAAGTTTGATCTTCTTAAATGATTTGAATACTTGAATGGGATTGGAGCAGATCATAAGTATAGACAAATCCCCAACCACCTATAGTGAGGATTGCAAAAAGGTCGATTGGTGGAAAATAACACATCTCTAAAATATTACGGAGGCCATACATGAATTTTGTGTCACAACTTTCTCAGTTAGAGGCCTACATGGGAACTCATTATAGTCTATTGAAATATTTTTAGTCTAGATAAACATCAATAGAAATTCGAATGATGTTGGTTGATTTCTATGCACATAAAAACAAAATAATAATGCATGTCATAAAAAAATAATAGAATAATGGACAAAAGGGCACCACAATATTTCTTAATAATATAGATAAATAAGATAACTAAACATTCCTAATGTCTAGCCCCATTAGTCCTCCATTAGACATATGTTAAAACCTTGTAGGTTGGTGGGTAAAAGCCTAATAGAAGTTAAACTTGCTGGCCAAGGATTCCATTTATTCATTATGCACTAGAGTTAATGCTATTGTCATGGAAATCATAATGGCCCAACTTCTACAAACAAACTATTGTTTTATGTCATTGTGCACCCATTTGACATTTGAAAGCTTGTGTAATATTAATAGACTCACAACCGTTGAAAAAAAATCTCACAATGTACAAAGTAGTAGCTTCTAAATAGGGTATGGATATCCATGAAAGAATAATAAAGACTATTTTCTTGAGATGTTTTAGTTACAATTTATTTGTTAGAAATGTATGTCAAAAGTAAAAACATAGTCAATGAATCCTTAGTATATTTGTGAAATTGAATGGTTTTGAATGGGCTGGCCAATAATCAAGTCTTACTAGGTATACACATTTAATAATATAAGGGATGAGATTGGGATTTAACCTTGAACATCTTTGGGAGAACAAATACCCATCAATATTTAATTATTAGCTAAAAATATTTGAACCTAAATCACATGTTGGAATTATTGTCATTGATGTCAAAGGGTAGTCATGATGATCATTGATGTAAATAGAATAGCACGGGAAGATTGTTTGTAGTTGCTTTGTACATGTCCTGAATAGTTACAGATATTATCAAGAAACATTGCAAAAGTTGCACAAACTTGATGCAGCTAGTTCCAGAGTTTTGTAGAGAAAGCTAATTGTAGATCTGATATGGATTTTTTGAGTTATTTTTAGAAGTATGATCTCTAGGTCTAAGTGACAAGAGTTGAGCTGAAAAATGATTTCTTTCTTCTCTCTAGACTAGCTAGGGTTTCTCTGTCGAACCCTAAGGGCTTCAGTCATGTCGTCTCATAGGATTTCTATTTATGCATTGATTTGCAACCGACGGTAGTAGGTCGCTTAAATTATGACTTAAGCCTTACGATTTGTTGTGTTACCAACCCCTTCATCCTTGTAATTACTGATTCGATATAGTGCTTAAGGAATTTAATATTTCCTAAGTATGCAGATTTAATACTGTATCCTAGCTTGATCAATGGTGCACATTTAAAGATAAAGATTTGATAGCTTTCGCATGTTCTCAAGACCTGTGGTAGGCCACAATTTCTTGATTGTGGAACTACAAGATAATGCCACGTGTCTGGTGGGACCAAGTTCAATGCTATGTGTCTGATGGCACCAAGTTCAATGCTACATGTTCATTGGGACAAAGTTTAATTTTCTTTGATTTTCTTTGCAAAGACTAGTGGCTACGATTAATAAGAGGAAGATCAGATGATTTCTGCTATTCTGTAGAAAAGATGGTGGGTCCCTGTTTTAGCTTTGTGAAAACATGAAATGGCGACGTGTGTCTAAAGATGACCTATAAAATATATCCATGGAAGGAATGGTGGGTCCATATGATGGCATGTCCATGATGACATAGCTCAGTCTAAGTCCATATAAAGTAGAATATTCACTTGGTGTTAAAGAGAAGATCCATGACTTTGATTTAAAGGCAGTTTAATCCACGTTCGCATTTTAAAGTTGAAGTATTTTTAATGAAAACCATCAGATCATGGTGGAAAAGGAAAGATAAATAGCCGATATACAAAATGAGAAATCGGTTATTTCTAGAGGATAAAATTTGATGGGTAGTTACAGAGATGAAGTCGATTTAAATGTATTTTTGAAAAAATCATAAAAGCAATGGTTTAAAAGGACTACAAAGAAGTTAGGATTTGTGTAACTACAAAATAGCTATTATCATAGTCAAAATGATGACATGGGTGGTTGTTGAATATAGAACTTTGTCATTTCATGTGTATAGTGGAGATGTAAATGTAGATTATGGGAATACATAGAGGTTATTGAATTGAATTTGTTTCAAGTGTGGCAAACGATATTATGATAGATGAAAAATTATCAAGGTGATGATCATAATAATGGTGAATTGAGAAAAGTGTAGTATAGAGGAAAAGAGTCCAGATTAATGAATTGAAAAGGTGCATTTCAGGTTGAAAAAGAACTAGTATCAACATGAATGAACTTGTAATGTTGTGGAGGTTGGTGCCTTAGAAAGATTGAGTTTATGCTCAATTAGGTGTGTAGTGTACCTTAAGGTTGGTGCCTCAAAACATTTTCTTGGGTGTGTAGTGTACCTAGAGGTTGGTTCCTGAAAACATTGTCTTGGGTGTTAATGTATCTATAAGTTGGTGCTTACAAAACATATGTAATATCTTTTATTGTGAGGTTGGATTTGAGAAGTAGCCTCAAGCAACTTTTCTCATCATGGTTTTTCCCTTTTAGAGTTTTCCATGTATATCTAGTTTCTTCTTATGTATGTGATGTTTTATATGGTCACATTTCTTGTCTATTGATTTAATTTGGTAAAAATTTGCATACACTAATTCAACCCCCTCTCAGTGCATTGGTGTTTTTTTTAAAATTGGTATCAGAGCACAAGGTTCCTTGAAGAAAGTTAAATCAAGTTAAGGTAGATCTGGTTTCAATAGCACTATGGTTGGGTAAGAAGGATCTTATTCAAATGAAGCACCATTATTTGATGGAACAAATTATTCTATCTATAAAATTAGAATGGAAACTTACTCGACTTCTCTTGGATTTGATGTATCACAATCTATTGTAGATGGCTACATAGCACTACAACTTCTCCCATGGCCACAACCAATAAGAAATCTTGTGAAAACAATTCCAAAGCTAAAAAATTCCATTTTATGTGGTTTAAATAATATAGAATTAGTAAAAGTTATGCATTGTAAATTTACCAAATATGTATAGGAGAAACTACACAATATTTATGAGGGTTATGATAAAGTGAAACAATCAAAGTTGTAAACTCATAGAGGAAATTTTGAGACTCTTAAGATGAAAGATGAAGAAAATATAGTAGCATACTTGCTCAAGGTAGATGAGGTAGTGAATGCAATCTAACGTCTCAATGGGAATATTGAAGATAAGGTTGTTGTAAAGAAGGTTTTGAGGTCTCTACCATAAAGATTTGATTCTAAAGCTTCTACAATAGAAGAAGCTAAAAATTTGGATAATATTTCTATGGATGAATTGTTTGGGTCTCTAATTGCATATGAAATGAGAAATGAGAATACTAGCTCAACAAAGAATGAAGCAGCATTCAAGACTCCCCAAATCAAGAATATTGAAGATGATTCAGAACTTGATACCAGTTCAAATGAAGAAGAAGTTGTAGTGTAGAAAAATGTATCCCTTTACATTTTCAAACTTTTTTGGTCCCTCTCTACTAAAATTAGGCTTCTTTATGCCTTATTTAATGCATTTCTCTCAGGCTGATCCTGATAGTTAACTAATGACCAGTCATAATTCATGTTTTTGGGTTGTGTGTTCTAGATCTAGTGATCTAGGACTCATATGCAACCTTGGGTGTATGGGTCCCACCTAGGTTTTGGGGCCTAATCCTAAATATTGCATAGAACTTAACTTTTTTAAGAAATTTGTGTTCCAAGCTTAGGCTACTGGGACTCATACGCCCCAACTAGCATATGAGTACCACTTTAGATTGGACCTATCTTGAATTCAATTCTTAGCATGATTTTATTCTCCTAGATCTAATTTCAACTTGTAGTGTTGTAATTTTAGGAAATTTGACATAAACAAGTATAAATACAAGGTTATTTCAAATATTTTCTCCTAACAAGTAATCTAACAATCTAGAAGCTTTATGCAAGAATTCATATAAAAATCTTATGATATCAAGAACATTCAAGAGTTTATTATTAATCATTTTGGAGCTACATTCAAGCTTCAAGCATAATGTCAAAATTCATCATGCATCATGTGTGTTTTTGAGCTAACATTTTTGATGTAGGTTTTTATGATTCAAGAAAGTATTGAAGATCAAGTTTCATAACAACAATCAAGATTCAAGATCTACATTCATGCTAGCCATTTTATACAATATTGCATCCTTCATATCAATGGTTTGGTGAGTTTCAACATTGCATATTGTTCATTCACTATTCCTTCATTCTATTTGATTTACTTTCAAGGTCTGATTACCAAAATAGGGTTTTACCAATGCAAACCCATATCCACTCATAAATCAAAAAATTTCTCCCTCTACATGTGTCATTTTAGATCTAGGTGATTTGAGACTTGAAGACCCTTTGAAGAAAAAGTTACAAGATTGAAGAAAAGTTGTCAAGAAGTTTTAATCTTCACGGAAAGTCACCTATAGGCCAAAATTCAAACTTCTAGAGTTAAAGATTGGACATGAGAGAAGCTACAAAAGATCACTAGATGATACCAGAGTTTAAGACAAACCCTAATACTGGGACTAAATCACTACCTTGAGTATGAGTCCTATTATACCAATTTCAACACTTTTTTGTACATCTCGGTTTATCAATTGTAGATCCCAGATTCAGGTCAAAACCCTAAACTAAGACTAAATCACCCATTCTGGTGTATGAGTCTCGATTCACACCAAAAGTGATAATTTCAAGATTGCAGAACTTTATTTAGATATATTCAGTCTTCTAGGTACTTCTCTATTTAGCATCAGTTTCCTATTCTAATTTCAAGTTCATTTTCTAAGTTACATATTTAGATTTTCATATTACATTCATTTGCTTCTTTCTAAGAATTTGCTTCGTGGTGAACCCCTTCTTTAATCACACCTAAGGAGATCTTGTAGAAATCTCTTTTCCTAATTGAATCATTAGGTTGAGATCTATGGGGTTTCCTTTAATGAACTAAGAGTGAAATAGGAGGACCCCCCTCTTCTATTCTCCATCTCCTAAAAGGTGGAGCAAACCCTATTCCTTGTGTTCATTTTGCTGAACGTGACCTTTAAACACTTTGATTTCTGATTTGGAGTACATTGTAGTAGTAGATCTAGCTTAAATTGACTTTGCATTAGATCTTGCATTAGTTAATTTGCATTTAGGGCTTCTAAAATTTATATTAGTGAAAAGTGCATATAGGTTGCATTTTTGCATCTCAAATCATACAATTTTACCAAAATTCTACAATTGCAAACAATCAGGTCAACATAAAAGTTAGAAACCTTAGAATAAATATTGAATTTGGTGTGAAAACCCTAATCTAAGTCTCATTCGCCCTTCTGGGCGATTTATTCCATGTATGAGTGCTTTTTCTAGATTTTTGGGAATTCTATGTTGTGTGTTTTTCAGCATCTAAACCTTTCAAAAACCCTAACTATTACTCAATCACCCAGGTTTGGGTGATTTAGTCCCATGTCAGACCTAAAATTGCATTTTACAACATTTATAACCTTATTTTTGTGCTTATGTTTGTTGTTAGATCTTTGTTTCAAATTACTGAGTTTCTGTTTCATTCATTTCATTATGATTTAGTTTAATTTGGTTTCATTTTGAGTCCATTTATAACATAATAATTGTAATTAAAGAATGTCATTTATCTTGTGTTCATTGCATTTATCTTGCATTCATTGATTGTCTTTTGCATGAGGTTTACAACTTGGTGTCCTATTTCTAATATTATAGTGAGACATAGTTCAAGACTCATGTCATCTCACAATAGCACACTCATCACAGATATTTGGTTATCTCGCTCTTCACTCATAGTGTTTACACTAGGTCACAAGGTATGGACCATACCCTTAACAACTCTTCACCTTCAAGTAGTATGACAAGTTTTGAAACAATGGTTGGTAATATCCCTCATGAAAAAATAATCCAAATCCATGAAGAATTAGCAAACATACAACATCAAGTGAGTATTTAAAAAAAATTCAACATTGTTTTTCCTAGCATAGATAACATACATTGCATGATTGAAAGTGAACAAGGAATAGAGCTTGCGAGTAACTTAGCTTAGATTTTTGGAAAACATCTTACCTCAATGAATAGTTGTGATCAACCTTTGAACAATGTTTGAAGTCAAGGAGGAACTCAAATTCCTCCTCCCACAACCACTGCCTCTATTCCCACCTATACTAACCCTCATGTTACAACAATGATGCAACCTACTAGTAATGTCATTCCTACCTTGGGTATTTCCACTAGCAATCCTTGTACCTTTTGTAGTGTCAAAAAATCGGTCCTTTGACATTTTCACACTCATTTGGGTGCTCCTTGTGGATTTTGACTTAATGTTGCCTTGATTTAGTGTTGTAATGTGGATAACACATTCACGTTACGTCTTGGGCCCTTGTGAACTAATGTATTTCAATGGTGCCTTATAAAAGTGTTGTGAAGTGTTGTAACACACTTTCACACTTTTCTAGGGTTTTATCAATTAACTAAGCATAATAAAAATAATTTTAATCATAATTAACATTAATCTTGCCTTATTTAGAGTGTTGTAAAGTGTTGTAACAAACTTTCACATTCCTCTAGGCTTGTCATTAATAATTGGGCTTTCTTATGCTTTAATTGGCCCTATTTTACATCCACAAGCCTCATTTATTGCATCTTTTCAAGGATAATACCGACACCAATCAGTAACCAATAATAATTCATGTTCTTGGCTTGTGTGGCCCAAATTTAGTGTCTAGGAATCATTCACCACCTTGGGTGAATGAGTCCCACCTAGGTCCTTTTGGCTTTGATGCAGGTTTAACAAATTTCTAAGAACTTTTCATTTTTGGTCCCATACATTATGCCTGGGTGGACTCATTCGCCACCTTGGGCGAATGAGTCCCATGTGACCAAAATTCAAATTTAATGCAAATTTCTGATGGGATTTTATTCTCCTAGATCTGATGTCAGCATGTAGTGTTGTAATTTTGAGAATTCTTTCATAATTGAGTATAAATACAAGGTTCTTTCACTCATATTCACACCTAACAAATATTACAAGAATTCAAGAGTTTACAAGAGATTATTGAGCATTCACAAGAGAATTCACTTGGAATTTCAAGGGAAGATAATCAAGCATTCTAGATCATTCTTCAAGTGCCAATCATCATGTAAAAGATTGCATCCTTCATTTTTTTATTATGCTAACAATTGTAATGTAGAGTCCACAATTCAAATAAGCATTGCATTCAAGATCAACATCATTCAATCAAGAATCAAGAACCACATCCATTGCAGCCATTTCAAGCATAATTGTAGCACCTTATTGCTAGGGTTTGGTGAGTTGCAACATTTTCTTTTGTTCATTCATCATTCTCCATTCATATTTTCTTTCATTTCAAGGTTTAATTACCAACAAGGGGTTTAACCAAGGTAAACCCATATTCCCTAACCCCACAACATTTTTCCCTCTTCTTGTGTGTGATTTGTAGGGCTAGGTTGCAGATTTGTCAAGAAGAAAACTTTGAGAAAATTTGTCAAATATCACAAGTTTTGAAAGTTTTCATCAAGCCTTGGAGAATCTTTGAGAAGATCTACAGGTGGCATTTTGTAGTTTCAGATCCAGAAACTATTCAAAAAGAGAAAAGTAGACCGAGAGGCACATAATCCAATTTAGAACTTCTAGAAAAGTAGAAGTGGACTAATTCACCACTATTGGTGAATGAGTCCCACTATACAAGCCTAATAGAGATTTTCATAGATCTAGATACCCTTTTGGCTAAGACCTGTATCTTCACATTTTTTTAGAAATTGGATTGGTTCTCCTAGCTTGGTGAATGAGTCCTAGTTAGCATCAACAACAAATGTTTTTGTGATCCAAACATCTATTCTTTCTTCTTGAATCTCCTACATGCACACTTTTAGTTTCATAGCTTTCTATTACATTTTTTCATCTTTCTAAGTCGTTTAGGATTACTTTGCATTCAATTAGGGTTTTGTTTTACAACTTAAATTACATTGTATTTTCCAAGTCTAAAATTTTTGGTGAACCCCTCATTAAATATCATTCAATCCCTAGAATAGTCCCTTTGAAAGATTTCAATCTCCTTTGCATTGAAATCTCAAGGGTTTGTTCTTGAGTGAAGAGTCAAGAAATTGTCTCTCTCCTTTTAGGTCCTAAACCCTAGAAGTGAAAGAGAGAACACATAATTTTTGTCTTTTGATTTTGGTCAACTTGATGTTTAGAACATCATAATTCTGATTTGGAGTGCATCTACATTCTAGATCTAGGTTGCATTGACATTGCATTAGGTGTTGTATTCGTTAATTTGCATACTAGGGTCTCAATTTTTTCATTAGTGAAAAGCTCATTTAGCTTGCATTATTGCATTCAATTTCATTGAAAATTAATCAAGTCCTGCATTTGCATCGCATACATAGCTCAGAAAACATAAAAAGCAGAAAAATTCAATCCATTTTTTTTGAAAATCTTCAATAAATTTAGTACCTAGACTAATTCGCCACCTTGGGAAAATCAGTCCCTTTGCA
>CM021105.1:495998788-496038375 GCA_007115665.2 Sequoiadendron giganteum
AAAGGTTTTTCTTTGTTTTCACTCTCTTCATGTCATTCTTCTAGTTCTATTTTTATTTGGGGGATGATGACAGTTCCAAGCTCTCTCTAAAAAATATTGCAGCAAAGAACATACTAACCCCAAATCCATAGATCCCTTATATGTTTGGCATTTTCATTTTGGGGGCAACCCCTCCCTTTTCCTTTTTCTCTCGCATGACACAAATTTGTTTGGAAACATATAACTTGGCATAGGGCTTTCCAAGTTGGCTCTCATGTCCTCCTTTTTGTTGGCATTTTTAATTTGCTACTTTAAATTAAATTCTCATAGCATGATGTTTAGAAAATAATTTAATGTGGGGGCATACATTGACATTATTATTTTTCCTTTCAATGGTTCTTTGTGTAGCCTTCTTGCTTCATACGATGTGTTTGTCACTTTTTGGATGATATTGGGTGTAATTTATTTCAAGAGCGTTATCTCTCTTAGCATATTATATTCCTCTTAGTGGCTTTATGTGATGTACTGGATCCCCTAAGTTGCAAATTTTATATTCTTTGATTGGTCCTCTATTGGAGACATTAGGCATAATGTTCCTTAAGTTAAAGGCCTCACATGAACTAAGCATGAATGCTTTGAAAATTTCATATTTTTTCTATATGGCTACCTTGCATAATATAGTTTGCACGCCTGTGGATCCATCCTATTTGTTCATGAGCTCCAAGCATGCAAAGTTTTGCTTGCCTCATGAAGCTCAAAAACCATCATGTTTTGTATGGCCCCTTATTAAAGTTATCAATAGGTATAACTTTGGTATGGTTTGAGTAGGAAGCCCAATCCGACGAATGAATTTCCTCATAGCCACTTGTGTGTGTGTGAGTGCATACCATCCATGAGTATATGTGTCTCACCTTGTAGGAATTCTCACTTTGCGGACAACCAGGAGTTTCTTCACCTCAGAGTGAGTATGTGTTTTTTGAATAAACAACCTAGATCTAATCCACATCATGATGGAAAAATGGTTAAAGTTTGATCTAATTCTTTTTCACCTATTTCTCTTTCATCTATGGCAGTGTATGCTTGTGCCTTGTCATTGTTCTTTATATCATTTTGATCTGTGTTCCCTTGTTCTTATGTTGGTTTTTCATGGGATCTTCATCCTAGGGACTTGATCAAACCTCTTGATGTTTGTTATCTCATCTTGCTAGCATCAATATATTGGAATTCATCTTGGTGGATTTTTTTCTACTTTAGTGTGAGTTTGAAGCGAATTCATCATCTCACTAAAGTGGGGGCTAAATGTAGTGTTGAAAAATGGGTCCTTGTGGATTTTGGCTCAATTTTTCCTTGATTTATTGTTGCAATGTGGATAACACATTCACATTAGGTCTTGGGGCCTTGTGAATGAATTTATTTCAATGGTGCTTTGTAAAAGTGTTGTGAAGTGTTGTAACACACTTTGACACTTTTCTAGAGTTTTATCAATTAACTAAGCCTAATAAACATAATTAACATTAATATTGCCTTATTTAGAGTGTTGTAAAATTTTGTAACACACTTTGACATTCATTTAGTCTTTTCATTAATAATTAGGATTTCTTATGCTTTAATTGGCCCTTTTTGCATCTAGAAGCCTCGTTTATTGCATCTTTTTAAGGATAATCTCGACACCAATCAGTAACCAATCATAATTCAGGTGTTACTAGCTTGTGTGGCCTAGATTTAGTGTCTAGGATTCATTCACCACCTTGGGTGAATGAGTCCCACCTAGGTCTTTTTCGCCCCGATGCAGGTTTCACACATTTCTAAGAACTTTTCATTTTTGGTACCATACATTGTGTCTAGGAGGACTCATTCGCCACCTTGGCTGAATGAGTCTTGTGTGAAAAAAAATAAAAATAAATTCAAATTTTTGGTAGGATTTTATTCCCCTAGATCTGATGTTGGCTTGTAGTGTTGTAATTTTAGGAGTTCTTGCATAATTGAGTATAAATACAATCTGTTATTTCACTCATATTCACACCTAGCAAATATTACAAGCATTCAAGATTTCATAATAACATTCAAGGAATTTCAAGGGTATATTATCTAGCATTCTAGAGCATTCTTCAAGTTCCAATCATCATGTCAAATATTTCATCCTTCATCTTTGTTATTGTGCTAAAAATTGTGATGTAGAGTCCATGATTCAAGTAACATTACATTCAAGATCAACATCCATTATAGCCATTTCAAGCATCATTGCAACACCTTATTGCTAGGGTATGGTGATTTGCAACATTGTCTTTTGTTAATTCATCCTTCTCCATTCATATTTTCTTTCATTTCAAGGTTTAATTACCAACAAGGGGTTTGACCAAGGAAAACCCCTATTCCCTAACCCCACAACATTTTTCCCTCTTCTTATGTGTGATTTGTAGGGCTAGGTTGCAGATTTGTCAAGAAGAAAAGTTGGAGAATTTTTTTCAAATCTCTAAAGTTGTAAAAGTTGTCATCAAGCCTTGGAGAAGCTTGGAGAAGATCTACAAGTGGCATTTTGTAGTTTCAAATCCAAAAACTAGTCAGAAAGAGTAGAGAAGACCGAGAGGCACATAATCCAATTCAGAACTTCCTAAAAAGTAGAAGTGGGATGATTCACCACTATTAGTGAATGAGTGCCATTGTATAGGTCTAATAGATAAATTTATAGATCTCGATTTCCTTTTGGTTGAAACCTATATCTACACATTTTCTCGAAAATTGGATTAATTCACCTAGCTTGGTGAATGAGTCCCAGTCAATATCAATAGTAGATATTTTTAGTGATCCAAACCTCCATTGTGCCTTCTTCAATCTCTCAGGCACACACTTTTTTTTTCATAGATTTATGTTACATTTTGTTCATCTTTATAGGTCATTTAGGATTAGGCATTCAATTAGGGTTTTTCTTACAACTTGCATTACATTGTCTTTTCCAAGACTAAAATTGGTGGTGAACCCCTAATTAAATATCATTCAATCCCTAGAATAGCCCCTTTGCAATATTTCAATCTCATTTGCATTGAAATCTCAAGGTTTTGTTCTTGAGTGAAGAGTAAGGAAATTGTCTCTCTCCTTTTAGGTCCTAAACCCTAGAAGTGAAAGAGAGAACACACAATTTTATCCTTTTCACCTTTTTGGAATATCATATCATATATCCTACTACTTTACCTCCACATGTATTCCATTCGTTTCCCCCTCAAACACATATAAACCTCCACCATATTCACCTCCATCTCAAAATGCAACCAATGACGCCATCCTTAACAAAATCTTACAACAATTTTCATCCCTTCAAAATAAAATTTCTACCATAAAGAAAAATCAAAATGACCAAACATCATACTATATCAAAATAAATCCCTTATCCTTGGAGATATTAAGAACATTGATACCACAAGGTATAGAGATTCCTAGGTTTGAGAAATATGGAGGAAGAGAAGAGCCTTCTAAGCATTGTTTCCACTTACAACACCTTATGCAGTGACTTCATCCTTGAGCATAAGCTCTTAGCTAAGCTTTTCCCTAGGTCCTTGAATGATACCACTTTAGAATGGTTTCCTCATTACCAAATAACTTAATTCATTCATTCAATGAACTTGTTGAGGCCTTTATTAAAAATTTCCAAGTGCACATGAATCCTAAGATGACATTAGCTGATTTGATGAGATGTAAGGAAAAGGATGATGAAAAGGTTACTGACTTCATTTCATGCTACCAATTTCTTTATTCCCAAATCAATGTAAATATTCCTGATCCTCGAACACACCAAGCATTCAAAGATTAATCCATAAGGATCCACAACATGCTACCACCATCATGTCAGCCAAGAACATGAAAAACTCGAACACACAAAGGAAAATATTTGATCACGAACACACTGATCAACGCAGATGTACCACAATGAAAGAGCATGATCTAGAAAAATTACTTAACATCACAGGAGCATACACAACAATTCAATTAACCACAAATGCATTCGCTTCTTCCAGAAACACCTACTACAATAACAAAATAACTGTACGAACTCAAAGATTCATAACTTTCTTCAATCTTGATGTGCACCACTGAAACTTCCAAACAACATACTATATAGGCTCAGAAAAAACCCTTTAATGTGTGACTTTTGAATATCAACATACACAAATTTCCACCATTTTGATCTTCACAGCTTCACGGACTGCCTGCAACATATTTATTCTAATCTTCACAATATCCTTGACATATATAGCCATCAGAATCATCAATGCTAATAGTGTTCAAATAAATGAAAACCACATATCAGAAACACAACCAGAACATCCAACAAAATGTTCATGTTTCATGTCCCATGTTTGATGTTTCATCTCCTTATTTTATTCTCATCATTTGGTTTAATTACCTAAAAGGGGTTTCACTTAGGAAAACCCCTATCCACTAACAAATCAACAAGTTTTTCTCTCTCTACATGTGTGATTGTTGATATAGTTGTCTTGGAGATTGAAGATACCTTGAATATTAGGTTACAAGCT
Organism: Sequoiadendron giganteum; assembly: GCA_007115665.2. Taxonomy (NCBI): domain Eukaryota; kingdom Viridiplantae; phylum Streptophyta; class Pinopsida; order Cupressales; family Cupressaceae; genus Sequoiadendron; species Sequoiadendron giganteum. Next base: position 496,003,297 of record CM021105.1, read on the forward strand.
TAGAGAAATTTGTTGGAGTTGTCCCCTCACATGCAAGGTTGCTATCTTCACAAAAAGTCACCTATAGGTCCGAAATCAACATTGTCGAATCCAAAAATCAATTTGCAAGAAAAGAGTACCTGTTGAAGTGCAGATCTAAACATTGAGTTCTCAAAAAAGAAGAACGAGGCTGATTCACTAGAAGTGGAAAATGAGTCCCACTATAGGTGTTATTTAGGATTTTTGTAGATTCGAATGTTGATTTGCTAGAAACTAGTTTCAGACCAAAAACACTAATCTAGGAGTGATTCACTAGAAGTGGTGAATGAGTCCCAATATGCTCTAAATTAGACTTTTTCAATAATTTAGAGTTTTTTTCAGGTCTTCACAGGTTCCTAGGTGCTCCATTCTGATTTATTTCCTTTCTATTCTATTTTGCATGCATTTCTAGGTCATAGACTCAATTTTCATGCATCACTAGGTTTTAACATTAGAACTTTCATTTCATTAGTCTTTCCAAGCTCTAGCTTGGTTGTGAACCCCTCATTAGTCTCTAATCTGACTTTAGGATCTCTTTCTCCCTCTACACATTCATATTGAGATATCTAAGGTGTCCTTGAGTGTAGCAAGTGTGCAATAGGAACTCTACCCTTGTGCTCTATTCTTCAATGGAGTAGGTACTATTTTTGCTGACAAATTTTTGGTGAACTCGATGTGAACACCTCTTTTTTTATTTGGAGTGTATCGTCATCCTAGATTTAGCTTGCATTGAATTTTTATTCAATATTTGCATAAGTTAATTGGCACCTAGGGTTTCTAAATCTTACATTAGTGAAAGTGCATATAGGTTGCATTTTTTCATCTTGCATCATTGAATTTCATCTAAAACTACATTTTCACTCATCCCAGACATCATCCCAATCAAAAAACCTAACTTTCACTTAGAATTTGTTGAGAATAGTGCAACAACCCTAAATTGAGACTCATTTGCTAGTCTGGGTGAATCAGTCCCAGTAGAGGGTATTTTTCCTACATTTCAGGTATTCTATAGTGAGCATTTTTCAGCATTCAAACCTTTGAAAAACCTAGATTGGGACTCATATACCCCTTTCAATGAATCAGTCCCAATGCACATCTGAAACTACCTTTTACAACATCAAAAACATTATTTCTAAATGAAAGGTGGAAAAAAGTGGATGGAGTGCCTTATGGTTTAGGACATAGAGCACATCCACTTTTCACAAGCCTCTCACTCAACGATAACCCTATAAATCTTAATACAAGGGAGAAAGAGATCTTGTTGTAGGGCTCTCCTAGGGGTTGATTAGGATCTAATGAGGGGTTCACCACCAAGTGTAAACCTGGAAAAGACAATGAAATGAAAGATGAAATGTAGAAACCCTAATATGATGTAAAGTTGAATTGAATGACCTAGAAATGTAAATGAAACAACACAAAATACAACAGAACAAAATGTGTGAACCGGGAAATCTGAAGATGGCTAGAAGGAGGTTTGAAACACTAGAATTTCTACCTTTAATGCTGAGTGGGATTCATTTTCCAAGCTGGGAAAATCAGTCCAAAATCAAGATTTATGTGTAGGAATAAGAATCTACCAAATGGCTATCCAGATTTGAAAAAATATAAATTTTGAGTGAAACTGGGACTCATTCACTAGAAGTGGTGAATCAATCCAGTTAGGGTTTTCTGAAGCTTCAAATTATGATCCTTCTCTTCTCTATCTACTTTGAACTTCTTGATTGATTTCCAGATCCAAAACCCTAATTTACAACATGTAGGTGATCTCCAAGTATCTCCAATGCTTCATGACAGCTTTGACAACTTTGATCCCTTTGAAAAAAAATCTCTAATCTTGCTCCTTATGAAATCTGCAATCTAGTCCTGCAAATCACACTCAAAGGAGAGGGATAAATGTTGGGGGGTTTAGTAGAGAGGGGTTTGCCTTGGTCAAACATCATTTTGGGAATCAATCCTTGAGATTAAATCAAATAAGAATGGAGAATGATGAATGAACAAATGACAATGTTGGAACTCATCAAACCCTTGCAATAAAGTGCTAAAAATATGCTTGAGATGGCTACAATGGATGTAGATCTTGAATCTTGCTTGAATGATGTTAATCTTGAGTGAAATGCTAGCTTGTATCCTAAATCCGGCATCATAATTGTTAGCTCCAAACCAAACATGATGCATGAATACTTTGGCATGATGCTTGATGTTGGAATTTTTCTCTAAAATGCTTGATAATCAGCTCTTGAAGACTCTTGAATGCTCTTGTGAACTCAAAATTTCTATTAGGAATGCTCTCACAAAGTCTTAGGTGAAAATGAGTGAAAGAACCTTGTATTTATACTTAATTATCCAAGAATTCCCAAAATTATGACAGTACAGGCCAACATCAGATATAGGAGGATAAAATATCACCAAGAATTTGTATTAATTTTAATTTTGGGCCACATAGGACTCATTCGTCCAAGGGCGCAAATGAGTCCTACTAGGCATAATGTATGGGACCAAAATTCAAAAGTTCTTAGAAATGTGTGAAATCGGGTTTATGAACCAAAAATCTTTGTGGGACTCATTCGCCCAAGGTGGAAAATGAGTCCTAGATCACTAAATCTAGGCAACAAAATCCAAAAACACTTGAATTATGATTGGTTGATGATTAATGTTGGGATTATCCTCCAAATTATGCATTAATTAAGGCTTGTGTATGTAATTTAAGGCCAATTAGAGCATAATAAATCCTAATTATTAAATAAAACCCTTAGAGAACTGTGAAAGTGTGTTACAACCCTTTACAACACTCGATAAAAGGTATTAACTAGCAGTCACATGCACAGGCATGCAACAATCAACCGATAGGGTGCACTGCTAATTGTCAACGAGAGTGTTTATCCAAGGGCAATGGGACATACAAAAAATTGTTCATTCTTATAATGTCAAATTAAGAACCATTTGCATAGAAAATGGTAAAATGGTCTTTATCTTTCACAATAGAGATCTATCAGTTGAAAATTAATTATGAAATCTTAGAATAAAACTATACGTCATTTTGAACAAATGTTCTTATTTGCAATCTATTCATTAATTTTAATTTGAAGTAATTAATCATCAATAAATTTTGCTAATGAGTATGTAATATTTAATAAGTTGAGGTAGAATAGTTTTTTAAATTTCACTTTAATGAATAATTTTAGGTGTGAAAGAAAAAAATTCCTTTTAAAAAGAGATTAATTTATTTCCTTTCTTATGTGTTGATATGCCACTAAAATTTGAAATTAATTATTAATAAAAAGAAAACAAATTCTTCAAATGTCAATGTGAGGTAGAATAGTTTTCCATTCCCACACCCTATTCTCTTACATACAACAGAAATAAATATGAAAAATATATACAATGCTACAGGCTTAATCAACAAAATTTGAGTTGCATTGGCTGGCACTAAAAATTCTAGACAAATAGAGAAATTGTAAAAGAGCTATTACATAGAAAATCCTATTCACGGCTGGCCTGACAAAAATTGCCATCAAAAACTTCAAACAAATAAATGGAAGAGATAAAAGAAATATTAGAATGTAGTGCTCGATGATGTAGTTGGAATTTTCAATAAAGCATGTGGGCTTATACTCACTATTACATGCATGGTTGTGTTTGTCTGCAGGAGTGTTAATACATTTTGTTGTTGATGTATGATGGGGGTGAAAAATTAAATGTAATAATGAGTGCTACCGTGTGGGAAATTATACTTTGATATATATACATATATATGTATTAAATTTTTAATAATTAATTTCTTAAATAATAATAGTTTGTTCAAAATTTCAGACACTATAATTTTATCTCTATCTTACTTTTACATTTACTTGACCTAGATGCACATCTATATTTGATATTTTTGTGTAGGTAAATCAATGAATTGATTGATTATTATTTAATTTTCTTAAGATACAAATCCCAAAAAGTATGGAACATTCAAGGATTTTCATTTTTAAAGACTTATTACCTATCTCTTTTATTACTAATCTTGAATAAATAAGTATTTTTGGAAAAATCATTCCATTAGTATAATCATATTTTTTATTACTAACTTTGAGTAAAAAAGCTTTCTTTAAAAAAATCATTTTTTATTTGAATATTAGTTATAGTCATCATCATAAGTGACCTTTTAAAAAAAGAAAGATGTTATAAGAAATATCTACTACATAATTCTAGGAATAAAATGAATTTTGTGCTTCTGATTTATGGGTTAGAAGAAGAATCCAATGAAACGAAACACATATTTTGCATTGTTAGAGTAATTGAATTAAAATGAACACCTTGTTTAGAGGGAACATCAAAGACATGTTATTATAGAGTATAATAATGAGAAAAATATTTTTGATTGGATATAACTTTCTATGAGATGGAAAACATGTTATTATAGAGTATATTTATGAAAGATAAATATATACAAGGATTTGTGTACACATAAATCTATATAAGAACAAATATGTGCATTAAAGTAAAACCATAAAACCCACGCTCATTTTCCTCCCCACCATATTGTCATCATGAAGCTGCATGTGATCTACCCAAACCCTTGAGCAATGAAAGGATGAACTACCAAGGAGAGATTTCATGGAGTTTCATCATACATTACATAATTAAAAACTTGGGGAAACTCCAACATTTTCATATATACTAGCACTTGCACCCCAATCAGGTGAAATACTTACGACGATAGGCTGATATACACTAGTATTTTATCATGTACATGTAGAAGCGATGTATTTTTTTTTGGTGGCGATGAGCTTTTGCGATCTGTAGGATTTGTACTCAAGGCCTGCACAATGAAAGCAACAGGGTGGTTAGGTGTGTAGATAAGGCATTGATGCAATCAAATTGTAGCACCAATTTTAAGCTTAGAAGTGTGAATTGTGTAATGATCTGTAAGTGCTCGGAGGAGAGTTTTGGAAGAGAGAAATTTGTAACAATGGTATTGACGAACCATGGGAATTTGGGAGAGACAGTAGATAGATAGGAATGAGAGGTGTGTACCTTGATTTAGGAGAGACATAGTTGTTGTAAGTAGGCCTCCTCTAGTTTCCTTATGATTGTGAATCAATTGGTTTGCATTTTGGAGTATCTTTCAAAAGAGAATGGTGGTTGAATGCGAAGACCATTTAACGATTGAACTCTAGATATGGTTGTAAATGTTAGTCCTTGCCTATCTATTTTACCAATATCAATTGTTTCTTTTTGTAATGTTAGGCCTTGAGATTTGTGTATGGTAATAGCCCACGCCATTGTGAGAGGTATTTTCCTTATATTTCCTAGGGAAATAGGTATTATCAGTATGCTCTTGGTGTCAAGCTCATTCCATGGTGGCCCATTGTAGGTGTCAAAACTTGTTACAACATACATGGGAACATTTAGCAGTTTGGAACCTGGACTATAAACGATTTCAACAACTTCACCAAGAGCTCCATTCACTAGTCCTGCTTGTGTCCATATGTTGGATGTGAGCATTATGCATTGCCCTTTACATAGAAATAATTCTTTTTCAAGTTCTTCATCATTAGTTGTAGTATCCATTCCACATCGAGTGCTTGTTGCAATACTGATTGCAATTGGACGATTCAATGATTTTAACATTCTTCTGTTGTGTAGTCTAACCAAATCATTGGTAGAAAATAAGTGCATTGAATTGTCAAACTCTTATTTTTCTCTTGATGTGAGTTGTTTGTCTGTGCGTGTCATTAAAAGGTTCCAATCTTCTTCTGTTGCTCCTACATTACGTATTTTTTGCAATAGTTGATAAAATCTTTGTTGTGTTGAAGTCTCACCTTGTGGATGAAAGAATGTTTGTAAGGTGACAACAATTGCAAATTGGTTCCACGGTGTTTTTGCAGTTGAGTGGGATGTGTATAGAGGTTTTTCCATTGCAGGTGGCAATTGGGTGAGGTCACCGATCAATATTATAGACACTCCACCAAAGTGTACATGTTGTCGGTGTGGGAAAGCCTCAGGTATTCTTGTGTCTATTTTTAGTAGCAACTTTGGACCTATGAAGCAAATCTCATCAATCAAAATGTATCTTATAATCAAAATGTATCTTATATGTTTCATATCTTCTTGAAATGTTGTTAATGGACGTCCTTGTAGTGGGTTCATGTCTTTAATAGGGATTCAGAGCGTTGAATGTATAGTTGATGCATGAATGTTAAATGCAGCCACCCCTGTAGGAGCTAATTTGAGCAACTAGATTTTTTGTTCTAGGCTCGTACTTGTGAGTTCTTTTCTTATACGGGCAATTAGGTACAATTTTCCTGTCCCTGTTGTTCTTTGAACAAACATGTGTAATGGTTTTTTTTACGGGCATTGACTATGGTCAATTATAATTGTGAGTGCCAGTTTTTGTTGCGCTGATAGTTTATAGTATGGGACATCCAAGTTCCCTTCCATAGTCTCTTCAAGTGGCTACATGCATTTTTCATGGGTATGAACTGGGTGGCAATTTCATGAAGATCTTGGGGTATTGCTAGTTGATCCCATTTATTGTTGTTATCAAACTCACGCCTACCAAGCATATGAAGTTCATTTAGACTTACATTGTTTGAGGGGCCCATTTGTGAAAACAATTCCCATTCGTTAAGTTTTGTTGTATCCCTTATGGCCATCTCTGTATCACTCTCATCTTCTTCTTTAGTGGTTTCTTCCATTTCAATTGTGTGATTAACATGCCATACATCATATTTGGTTGCGTACATTTGCTTCCAATTTGCAATTATTATATCCTTAGTAAGCCCTACCTCACTTTCTATTCTTCAAATTTTTTTGTATAAAAGTAGCTCACTCCAGCAAAAAGTTTCAAAGTTGTCTGAGTCCTCCTTTGGGATGCTATAGAACTTTGGGAAAACATTGAAAATTGCTTTTACCTTTCTCTCTTTCCATTTGCAGCCTTTGGGCCTTGCAGAATAGGAGAAAGATATTTTAGATTCAAGTAACAATATTGTTTCCATTTCTTCAGGCCGATTAATGTAGGAATGTAGGTAGGTCGTATGGAGGTAGATTTCATCTATTTGTCTTGTTATTCATTGGAACACTTTCTGACCAACATTCGAAGACATGAATGGTCGATTACAAACAACGAGCGGTAATTTTTGAAGCATATGACATATTTCTTGGGCTCCTATAACACGCTCTGCAACAAGCTCTGTCATGAATTTTTGAAATGTTGTGACAACTAGGTCATCTATTCTCTGGCATACATATATTCTTGTTAACATATCAGTATAAGACTCAGATGCTCTCTCTTCTTTTGATGTATACTTGGCAATGTATTTTAGTATAAGTTATCGTGAGATAACTGGTTGGAAATCTATGTTGGCTCTCCATATCAAAAGCATTTCTGGATTATGTATGTTTAGCCTTTCATCATTTCTTGTAGGTCCATATTCTTTCTTCCCATTATCATCACATGATAAGGTAGATACAATCTGTTCTTTCCATGGAGCTTTGTATTGACACTGTAGTTGTTTCCCCTTTTTGCATAATCATGTTCCCTCTCTTCATTTTGTGTGCCTCTAGACACGATTGATTATCTCCTCATAGTCATGAGAGGGATCTGTAGCTAATATCTGAGCTATTTCTAGCATGCATGGGTCATCATGTTGGGGATGGTAGACTGTGTTGTTTCTAAGTGAAGCAAGGCGAGGGTTCCAAGCACTTACATACTTGTTGAAGAATTCCCTTGCCTGTTCAACTTTTGTGTTGTTCTCCCAATCAATTTTATCCATGTCTGGTGCATTTTCGAGCTAGAGGAATCCATGCACATGTGCAGTGCCTTGATGTTTCCATTCATATCCATACCAATAATCTTTCACACCAAGAAGTTTTTGGATGACCTCTTCATGGAATACTATAAATCGTTGGTGTAGATATAATGATGTGGTGTGGGGATTATTGATTACATTGTCCAAGTGTTGTTTGTTTGTTTGCATTTCCACTATTGTGTCATTTGAGAGAAATCATTGTAGGTCTAGCCACTTTGTGTCTGCCGCACTCAATGTGAAAAATAGAGTGGGAGACCCTATTTGGTTGATCATATTTGTTAGCTCATAATGACACTTGTTCCAATATGGTCTTGTGCCTTGAATTGAAGATCCAAAGTGCATGAGCTCTTCAGCTAATTGTGTGTTAGGGAGGCTTTTCAAGTGTGCATGAAGTTTTTCAATAGTTGTGGAGATGTTTTCTTCTACATTTTTTTTAATGAAAACTGCTGCAAGCCCTTGGCCATGGTGTCGCAACATAAGATTGAACATAAAATATCAAAACTTTGGATGCCTCCCAAACCTTTGGTCATGGAACCCCATAAAGTGCAGTGCATACTCATGCATTCGGACTTCCCTAATCCATGGTTGCATTTGTAGTGCAACCCCATTGGGGAAGAGCATTGGAAATTCCATATCAAGCAAGACTTCGGTATTGTATTCATTTATTGGTGATGAGTTCATCTCAGGCCAAGCTATAGTGGTATTTGTGTTGTCCTCAAGCTTTAGTGCTTGCTTAATAATTTCTAGCTCACGATGTCTATTTGGAAAATTAGCCATAAATGATGATGTGTGTACTATGCTCTCCACAATTTCATCTTCATCAATGGTGTTCCCACTATTTGGCACCCCTGTACATTCGCTAGTAGCAATGGTGTGCAATATGCTTGAAATCTTCATGCTAACTTCAGGAATTTGAGCAAAGCCATCAACACTTATGGCAATATCATTATAGTATGGGTCATATTTCACTTTGTATTGCAATCCATCTCTAATGTGACTTCTACCTACATAACAATCATAGAAATTTCCTGTAGTGTGTAGCCTTCGATGGAGAACTTTTGCAATGTTTTTGATATCTTGTGCGAAGCTAATTGTGTGACCACTATATTTATAATTCCCTCTAGGAGCATGGGTTACTTGTAGTAAATGGTTCACTCTAGCAATGAGCATTTCCTCCACTTGGGTCAGTCTTTTCAGCACAACAGGTTGTTCTCCTAGGTCCATGTTGTTGATTGAGGAGAATCGATGTATACCTCTCTCATTAAAAAATCTTTTGCAAGTAGCATGAGTGTTCGATGAATGAAGAAGAATGCCTGGGTAGTTTTCCTTTCATATAATGCATTTTCTACTATTGGAAAGTGTATCTATCTTTTGTCGAAAGCTTTTCATTATTTTTATGAAGGTAGTAGTTTTGTTGAATGATGCTCGATCTTCTATGTCTTGTTGTGTTTGCATATTTTGACCTTGATATGTTTGTTTCTCTAAATGTTTAATGCATTTATTTTCTTTTATTTCCTCTCTATGATGAGCATAGTAATTGTGGTTTCTCTCACGATTGCATAGCCTTTATGCTTCTCTTTGGCTGGAGTGAAACTTTTTCATCCGCCTTCGGGTGGCTATCGCTTCTTTATGTCGAGCATAGTAATCCCAATTTCTTTTTCGGGTTTTTTGTCTTTTGATCTCTTGTTGTTGCAAGCAAGCTTGGCTTGTTTCAGGGCATTGGTCCACCATCTATACTGTGGGAATGTAAGGTTGAATTAGTAATAAGAGAAGCATAAACACACTTGAACAACAATATGTGGCATCAACACAACATATGTAAAGCGTACAATGCTAAAAGAAGTACATTTTGGATATTTATACATCTAAACAAACACAAACACACCCATACATATATATAATGGACAATTATCCTAATTTAATATTCTCCACACAATTCAATAAAATTGTAGGAAGGTATATTAAGGTAAAAGAATACAATTTCTTAGTTAAGCAACCCAAGTAAATATATCTATAAAAAAAAAAATAGAAAATCAAAAATTACATACTCGACTCATAGTTTTTAGAACTAATATCTATTAAAGTGTATTTTTAAGATAGTTTTAGATTACATCATGTCAAAATAATTGAGTCTTGCAATGGTAGAAGTAGATTCCACATATATATAGACATAAGAAACCACATACAGATTGCTACTTTTATTTTACTGAGATTTTACTATTATAGTTATACTTCAAACAAACAATATTGAAGGGAGAAAAATTATTTTTTGGACAAGACACATGTGGTTAGATACTTGAATACATTTTTTCACTTGAACAAAACCATCAACTATAATGCTATCTTATAATAGAATATATTGATCCTATGGTTTTTGATTAAGGAAAAAGTGGGTTTTGAAGGGACCCCAAACCCTACACAATTTTTTTTTGAAAGGATCTGGAACCCTCAACCATAAATTCATCCTAACATAAAGACCATGAGAGCATAGAGAACCATGGGTAAAAAAGGCATCGAAAGCCAATGAACCACAACCAAAAAGAAAGTTGTAAGGAAAACAGCCTGCAGCCAACCAAAAACCAGACCCCAAACAAGAACCATCAAGATTTACATTTAGAGATACTCTTGTGGTAGCGGAGAGTTATGTCAAAAGAAGGCTTAGAAGATTTATCTTCCTTTCCCTTTACAAAAATCCAACCCTCTTCCACTTGTGCTACCCCACCAACATGGTAATCTTGCATAGCATAAGCAACCCCACCATTTGAGACACCCAAAGATGATTCCCCTAGACCCTATGATTCCAAATCAACCACCACAGAAAGACTCCTATGTTGCTCATATTTCTTCTCAACCGTATAATGTTGTTGGTGATTCTTGTCACTACACATTTCTTTGATATTAGAAAGTAAGATATTGCTCTCTGTAGTGAAGTCAACTTCCTCAACCTTTGTGATAGTTTCCTTCAAACTTTCTTCATTATTGTATGTTTCATTTCTACATGTCAAATTAAACAAGTATTTTTTGTTCAACACGTCTCTTATTACCTACTGAGTATCCCTTTCTATGTCATCCTCAAACTGTAGAGAGTATAGCTTCTCCATAGACATTTCCATGAGTTTTGTTGCTCCTTCATCGAATGCAACTTCCCATAGCATATTTGTGTGGTCCTGCAACCTTATTTGTAGTATGTAACTATAATTACAAGAGGTACATGCTATGTGACACTTTGAGAAAAACCGCTTTTCATCTTTAGTTTGCACCAATTTTTTCTTGCATTGTTTTCCCCACGTTACATTAGGGCATGCTGGATAGCAAAATGATTCAGATTTGATGAACAACAATGTTGCATTTATTATACATTGGAGATGATGCACTCTATGCAGCATTAGTTCTCGAACATACCTAATTGTTATTCTTGTGGCAACCATGGATGGATCACTAAACTTTGTTGAAGGTGATAGAATATTAGCCCCACTTTGTTCAAACCAAGTTTGTAGTTGTTATTTCTCTTGTATGTCAAGGTCTATAAATAAATTTGTATTGCTTGATGTTCTCAGGACCTTTCCATTGTACTTGCAGACTCATCCATTTTTAATAGCGAGAATAGTTGTTTCTTGTAGGTTATACTTTTGTTGAAGATGAGCACCTTCCTTCTCTGCTATTGTGCCCCATAGAGTGATATCTATTGTTGCCTTGGACATGTCCAACAAGGATATCATGTGCCTTAGGACCTCTATCCCATCTCTTCTCCTAATTGTCGAGCTTGGACTGACACAATTGACAACTCCAATAACATCAACAATTGAATTGTTACTCTTCTTTGCAAGTTCACTAATAGGTGTAAAGGAGAATAAGTGTTTTGGAATAGAATGGTCATCTTCACAAAGAGTGACCTTTGATTCTATTGACAAGGAAATTTCTATCCCACTATTTAACTTGTTGTAAAGCTTATTAGTAGCATTTACTACACCACCAGATAACGTATAGTCTTTTCCAATAGTAATATTTTCATAATGAAGATCAACAACTTCATTGAAACAAGTCACATGTGTTTCAACCCCTTCTAAGTCAATGATGTCAAAGGTGAAAATTTGACCTGTACCTTTTTGGGTATTGTACTAGCGAATATGCATTTTTGGCAGTCACACAACCTTTTTGACAGTCCATCTTGGTTGAAAAGGGTTCAAACTCTCAATAGGTGTAACTGTGACTAGTGCTTCCATTCCAGCCCTAGAAGGATTCATGCCAAATAATCTTCTCATAGGATTTGATACTCTAGTAGTGCTAATTGTCTCAAGTTTCAAATGTGGATCTAAGGAATTTCCCATTACCTGTTCTATATGGTGCTCTTGTTCCATATAAAGTGAAGTAGGTTCACCGATTATATCCTGGTTTGTAGAAACAATCTCAAGGTTTACAATGAAAATACACCTATACATGTGCAACACAAGAATAAGAATTAGAAATATAAGGAACAAGCTAAAAATCTCATAATATTTTCTTTTAAAAAATTGACGATTCCTTTACTCACTGAGACCCACTCGATTTGGGACAATTATATTTTGTCAACCGTATTATCGCTGCAATTTTAATTTCACCTGAGGCTATGTAATGATTGTATTTTTGTGGTAATGATGCTTTTAGTTTGTAGGCCCCATCAAATATTTCTACCTTGTAGCGGTTGTTGCATTCATAGCCATGTCTAAAGTTGGAGATAGATAAAATTTGCACATTAGGTTCACACCCTTGATTCCCATCGTGGATAAGTTTAATTTCATTTGTGGTTAATATTGTAGCCATGGTCTATGGAAGTTGCCTAACCCTACAAAATTATATCATGTGTAAGATAGTGTTTTAATAGGATTGGCATATGTTTTTGTTTCACAAAACATATACCTCAACATATTGTTGAGAATAAGAATACACAAGTGTTGAAGTACGTAATAGTCTTGAAAAATATGAAATTGTGAGGAGCAATATTTTCCTTGAATATGTACTATAAGTTATATTCATTAAAATTAGTGATATTCAGAAAAATTTGCACAATGGCACTACAATGCAAACATAATATATAACAACTAAGGTTTCAAGTATAAGGTCTGCCACTAAACCTTTTTCACTCTACATATTACTATTTTGGCATCTTCATTTGGTTTCTAAAAATCATCTAATGTGTATAATGTCAGTGATCTTGGTCAACATCACAATATAAATAACTAACTTCCAACAAGTTAGTTGAATTTCTAAGACCATATATCACTCAATAAAACTTGGAAACTACGTTTTAGCTCAAATGCATTGGTCACTCCAAAATATTCATGATACTTTAACCCATAAAGGAAACCATAATATAGCGCAAGGGCTTCACTTGTTGCATAAAATTTCCAAGCTACTTCTTTCACCAATTCAAATCCATGTTCCTGGACATCACATACACCTTTCCTTGTTCACATAGCTTCCTCAAAAATTTTCAACATTAAGTGCAATTCTGTACATAGGTAAATATTGCAAGGGTGAATTTTTACAATGATGTTCAAATATATCATCATTTTTAGCAACATTGCAATATAAATTTGTTAGACTTAAGGTTATAGCTCAAAATAATATTGAAAATAAGGGGACACAAGTATTACAAGAAGTTCTATTCATCAAAATTAAAACTATAAAGATCAATATGTACAATGACATTACAATATAAACATAATATATAACAACTAAGGTTTGAAATATAAGGTCGACCACTAAATCCATTTCACTCTACATATAACTATTTTGGCATCTTTCGACATCACAAAAAAGTAACTTCCAAGAAGTTATTTGAACTCCCACCAAATTTATTTTGTTCTACATATAACTATTTTGGCTTCTTCTTTTGGCTTCACAAAAGCATCTAATTTGTATCATGCTAGTAATATCGATCAACAATCACAAAAAAGTAGCTAACTTCCAGGAAGTTAGTTGAACTTCTTGGACCATATATTAGTCAGTAAAGCTTGGAATTCATGCTTTAGTTCAAATCATTGGCCAATCCATAATATTCACATTACTTTAATTCATGTAGGAAACCATAATATAGCTCAAGAGCTTCATAGGTCGCATGAAATTTTTGGACAACTTCTTACACCAATTCAACTCCATGATCCTACACATCGCATACATCTTGGCTTGTTTGCATAGCTTCTTCAAAAAAATCATGGCAACTTGTCAAGATATTGTTTGAAAAAGCTTCAACATTGTTGTGAGGAAAACTCAACCAATCCATAGATGTCGAGTCAGTTGCTGATAGAGGTAACTCATGGGTTTGTGGTGAGGGTGTATTGGACTCAGAATCACTGCTTGAAATAGTAATAACATCTTGAGGTTCTCGTGCATTAGCCATATCCTGAAACTATAATTCAAAATAGCAACAATAATATTAAAAATAGTTGTCATTAACAAGGGCATAGGTATTCAATAAGATGCAAACTACAAGCATATTACACACACCATTACGTCCTATTTTTCTTTCCATAATCGACCCTATGAGGTGTGCCATATTATTGGAGTGTGTCATTTTTTTTTAATAATGTGTAAGGATCCGTGATATAGCAAATAAAGCTTACATTGCCAACCACAAAAGTTGTTGAATCTAATTCTTGTAAATCTCACCTTTCATAAATTCTCAAATTTTTTTCATTCAATATTTTATGTTCAATTATTATTTTATTATGTTAATTATTATTACTAATTTCCTACACATCTTAAAGAATAAGAATTACAAAGACATTTTGATTTAGAAAAGTCTAAAGATTATTATATAATTTCAATTGTTTGTTGAAAAATAAAATATTCTAAAAAGATTTTTTTATATAATTTTTCATCACTTTAAATCCATATTATTGATATATAATATCATGCTAATTTAACTATTTTCACATACTCACTAACCCCAAATCTAAATGATATGTATAATATTTTATTGTATTTATTTAATTTTAATCTTTATTAACTATTAAATAAATTCCACATTATATCTAATAAATGAAATCTTTATGGTAAAAATACTAATATAATAAACAAATTTTTTTTTTCCTTTTTTTTCATCTTTAAAGGTTTGTATAATTTTATTCTTCTTTTACTTTTTAAAATAATAATTTCATTATTTGATTTATCAAGATTCTTTAAATATAATTAAATGAATTCATTAAATGAGAGAATAATATAATTAAAATATACATTTATTCATCAAATTATTTAGATTAAGAAATAATATTTAAATTATATTCTTCTCCCATTTAATGAATTCATTTAATTATATTTAAATAATCTTGATAAATCAAATAATGAAATTAATATTTTTTTATTCTTTTCCTAAAATATCTCTTTTGTTTAACAAATCAATAAAAGTAGTCCATCAATGAAATATACATCAAGATTTATCAATATTCTTTAAAATATTAATTTCATTATTTGATTTATCAAGATTCTTTAAATATAATTAAATGATTTCATTAAATGGGAAAAGAATATAATTTAAATATACATTTATTCATCAAATTATTTAGATTAAGAAATAATATTTTTTATTCCTATAATCTCTCTTTTGTTTAGAAAATCAATAAAAGTCATTGATCAATCAAATAACTCAGATGAAAGTAGTTAATAATCAAATACATTAACAATTTAGAAGGTGAGTATTTAATTTAATTTGAAATTTATATAATTTTTATAAAAAAAAAAATTAAAATAAGAAATAAATTATTTTAATACTAAACTATATATTAAGGAATAATTTTTTTATTATTTTTTAAACTTTTACTTTCAACTCAATTCCTAAGAAATCTCCTAAGGTGGGAGCATATGGCATGTTACATACATTGTGTCAATTCTCTCATTAAAATTATATCGAAGAATGTTTTGAATATAAGTAGTCACATGATATGACTACTTAGATTCAACAATGAGAAAATTGTCCATTTTTAAATAGTTTTTTGAATACATTATTTGGAACCACCCACTTCATCACAATAATAATAAGTGTGTTTCAGCTTAGAGTCAAAAAGGCCACCCCTTCAACCACCCATTTTTATGGCAAGGAAAGGATGTAGTGTCACCATTTTAAAATATATAAATATATAATTTTTTAAATAATCTTAAACAATATTTTTAATAAACAATTAAGATTATTTAAATATATAAGTATATTGTTGAAATAATTCTCCATTTAAAAATTATTTATTATATACATTATTTGGAACCACCAAATTTATAGAAATAATTAACTAAAATAGAAGCTTGTTTAACAAATATAAAATAAATAACTTATCATCAATAGTGTTTTAATATAGAGATGCAATATAAAAAATTTATTATGGAAAAGGAAGGATGTACGTGTCACCATTTTAAAATATGTAAGTATATAATGTTTTAAATAATCTTAAACAATATTTTTAATAAACAATCAAGAATATTTAAATATATAAGTATATTGTTGAAATAATTCCCCATTTTTAAATTATTTGTTGACTACATTATTTGGAACCACCCACTTCATAGAAATAATTAACTAAAATAGAACCTTGTTTAACAAATATAAAATAAATAACTTATCACCAATACAGTCTTAATATAAAGATGCAATATCAAATTTTTAATTATTAAAAAAAGATAATTTATTTTATTTATTATATAAATTAAGTAGATGTTTTATCTATTTATTTATTTTAATTTTAATTACATGTTTTATGTAACTATCAAAATTTATTTTTTCCTCTAAAAATATATCCATAATTTAACTCATTCTTATCTTTCATTACTTTACAAAATACATATATTTAAATCTTAACACTTTCAAAAAAAAAAAAAAATCAAAATAAAATTTATTTTTATTTTTATTAGTTATTGAAGTAATTGTGATCAATTGATATTCTTCTCATTATACCTAAATGAAAAAATAAATTATTCGTCAGTTTATTAAAATCAATATTTTAGTAAAATGTTTTGTTTAATTATTTTAGAATAAAGTTAAAAGTCACTTACGGGTGGGTGTATGGAAATGGGTAGCAATTCCGTGGACACCTTGAAAAAAAAAAGTTGAAAACCATAACGCGAGTGCCTTATGGTTTTCATTAAACCTAGGCAAGGTCCCAGCGGCTGCAACTACAAAGACATAATGCAAGCACATTATAACGTGCTCGCATTATCAACTGTTAAAAGCAAAAAAAAAAATGCAAATCTCTCATTTGCATTTCAACTGGTTTTTTTGTTGCACCCGCAGCCAAAAACCCCAAAATATCGCGCTCGCATTCTAGGAGAAGAATTTCTTCACCAAGGATCCATATTTCTTCACAACGATGGCGCCATGATGACAAGGAGCTATAAGAGGTAAGGATTCTATGGTTTTTTTTTGAATTTGTTAGTTCTAGGTTGAATTTGTTAGTTTTAGGTTGAATTTGATATCTATTTGTTTGAATTTTTAGGAGATGCAAATCAACCTACAAACCCTCAAAATCCTCAACAAGAGGACCAACCAAATTCTCAAGATCAAAATCAACCACAACATCAACCTCCTCCACCAATCACTCAACCCCCTCCTGGCACTCAACAAAATCTAATGACTAAAATTGAGAACAACAAAAAACAAACTGAGGATTTGATCAATAGGTTGAGTGATCCAAATGGTTTAACCATAGAAAGAATGACCCTAGCAAATTCATTGAAAGATATGTTAACAAATGTAGATTCAATTAGTAAACAAATAACTGGATGGGAAGATAGGAGGCATGCGGCTAGGAAATATTATGCAAATAAACTATCATACAAGGATGTGAAAGATTTAAAAATAACAAAAGGTGATTTGTGCTTATTATTCACTGACCCACGCACAAATCAAAATGTTACCCTCAATGCGAAGAGGTTTCCTATCCACTAGTGCAACCACCAACAAATGAAGGAGCGGTTTTATGATAGGTGGTACATGGTCTTCGATTACCCACCATGCAACAGTTGCGAGGTCCCACAATATTTTCTTAGGAAACTATACAGTGAGTTCATATTGAACAAAATCCCAAATTATTTTGATATGAGGGATTTCCAAGGGAGAGGTGGGGGTTCAGCTCAGGATAGACCTAATGCATAGTCGGATCCTATGCAGCAAGGTAGACGAGCTCTCGCTAGGCCACCTCATGAGCACATTGTTATGCCTTCCATCATGAAGGAAAGTGCTGACGTAGAGACATTGTAGGCAATCAACACTTTGACCCAGAGTGTCATCCATCATACTAGCCCTATTCTACAATGCCATCCAGGGGAGTCTTCTAGTGGTGGCCTTCGAACACATGTGTGTCAATCTTGTGGGGCTACTTGTTCACATGACCGCACCAACCCTCAGGAGAGTGGTATGCAGGATCTGTCTACAGCTATGGAGATGGAGAGGGTAGCTGACATTTTTCATGAGGCATATGGCATTGATAGTCAGGTAAAAGTTAGTGCATGTGTTCATTGAATTTAATTTATTAAATTTTGATTTTGAAATGCAAGATTAACTAAAAATGTTTTATGATTTTAATAAAATTGCAGGGTCACAGTGTTGAGACTGGATACACCGGCCCCCCACCAACCTATTTTTGCAGTACACCTATCGCTAGGGTATGTAACTAGTAAACAATTATAAGTTTATTGCATATTAATGGCATTATTTTACGAATGGTAATTTAAGATGCAATTTGGATGTTGAACAGACTAATGTTGGATGTTTTGATGGAACACTTCCCAGTGGTGGTGGATTTACTCAAACCTTCACGTAAGTAATATAATAAAGAGTTTAACTAATGAATCAAGTACTTAATAGATTTGTGTAGTTTATACATGCACATCGTTGATTACGTTGAATAATTTGTTAATTTATTTTCAGTTGTTGCGAGATGATACACCTTTGACTGTGATGAGGGTAATGGATATTGCTATGACATCTGCTATACAATCCTCGATGGCTCTGACATAAGAGGTATGAGGCAAATTAGTAAATTTTAATTTACATTTGTTGTTATAGATGTTAGTTAGTGTGAAATTAGACCATTATTGATTCACATAGTTTTTGTCTATTTGTATGGTTTATACAGGGCTTGATCATGCTTGAGCATGGGCGTGAGGATATTTTCCTCATGGAGAGAGATCGTGAGATGGTTGTAAGTGATTATTTTGTCAAATATATCATTTTTTATAATGTAATTTCTATATATTCATGTCTTTACTTCTTATTGTAACAGTTAAAACTTCACCATGAACTAAACCCTAGGAGGAGTAGCAGGAGCACTCCATGAGTGCAACAAAAATGAGTGACACACCTATCACCATCCGAGTGAAAAGGAAAGGGAAATATTTTATTTACTGCGTATGGAGAGCAATGAATTTTGACTCTAGAGTCCTTTATTGTATGCCTGCATGGCAGTTTTGTACATATTTTTTATTGGACATATTTGACATTGTATGCCTAGATGGCATTCTCGTAAGCCTATATGGCTATTTTGTACATATATTTCATACTTATATCGACATATATTTATGTATGCTTATATGGCTATTTGGTTAATACAAATATCTTTTATCGATGTTTGTCCATATTTGCATTCTAAATTGATGGTTCAATAGATATGAGTTATGTATATTCAAGTGTATACTTTGTGACTTACATGCCTTTGAGTGTATGCTTTGTGGCTTACATGTTTTCATGCATATACCTTGTATTTGTGCATATACTTTGTTTTAATTTGTGTATACTATGTATTCGTGTGTATACTTTTTGAGGCTTACGTGTTTTTGAGTACTTGTATTTCCCTTAGTGACATGTACATGTTTGACTTATTCACGTGTATAATTATTAATTGGTTAGTCCTAGCATTGAACTATGTCATCCTCAATGCATGATCCTTGAGATGGAGTAAGTACACCCTCAAGGTCAAAAGGAGTTTCACATGCATTCTTCGTAGGCTCATTTTGGTAGTGAAACCAAAAACCTCTTGCATCATTGAAACAAAAAAAAAAATTCCTTTATAGCAGGTCTGAAGCCATTATCATTCTCCATTAGTTCTTCATGTATCCACTCCCCATTAATGGTTGTCTCATGACCTTCATGAAACCAAGCACTTATCTCATTTGTGATAGAAGATATGTATGAAGATTTATCTTCCTCCTTATGAACCATTCATTATCATGAGAGATGGGTTCTTGTGAACCACTACTGATGAATCATGGGTCAATGAGTTTGACTTGTAAAACTACATGATTGAATCTTGATAGCAATATCACAATATTTATATATCTAAATGTGTTATTTGCTTCAGCTAAATTTTTTGCTTATACTTATGTGATTGATGTATGTTTGTGTATGGGATCATAGTAATTTCTATTTGATGATGCTATTGTGTCTTTAAGGTTTATTTATTAAAGGGTGTATGAAACAAGTTTTAAATCCTTACAAATATTTGAATTTCTTATGTTTTTCTATTTATCAAGTCTGGGCTCCAAGCCTGAGTCCAAGTCAAAAAATGGCTTGTCAAGTCCGAGGTGAGTCCTAGTCTTGTAACACTGGTGTGAACACATGGAGGATTAATGTATATGCCGATGAAGAGAGAACCCATCCTTGTTTCCAAACAAACCATAGTATAGATATGGTTGGTCGAGATAAAACATCACTCTCCTAGATAGTTCGAACCATAATATTTCATGGACACAAACACACCTTCGTTATGTGTGTTCTTGATCCTACTGAAGAAATGGTGGAACATGTTGTAGATCAAATATTGCAACCCTAAGTCCACAAGAAGGTTCCACAAATGTCTTTAAGATGTTCATCCTTTTTGAGTAATGTGAACTATTGATCTTATCTAGATCTTTGAAACTATCTACAATCATGTGCAATACTATAGAAGCTAGAGCTATATCTAATACTACAAATGACTGCTCAATGGAATCTTGATAGCAATATCACAATTTGACACATTGTAGAAAATACCTCCTACTTATCAATTGATGAGCTAAAGGGGCTCTATAATGAATGTTTCATAAGGCACAACACTTGATGAAGGTTTTGCAAATGGGGTTGCAAGCTAAGTGGGCTTAACCTTGGGGAAAAAACTTTGTGGTTAAGCACTTGAGCTGGAGTATACTGGAATGGGTGACCTCCCAGGAAGGCCTAGTGCCTCACCTCTATGAGCATTAATTAGATGCAATGAGTGCTAAGTGGGCCATTCAATATCATTTCAAATTTGTTGCTTGAAGCAACTTACAAATTTGCAACTTAAGACTCCACCAACCTAAGGGATCGATCCGATGGAACATAGCTCAGAGCAATTCCACATGTTTCGGTGAAAAAGAGGACCATGCCTAGCGTAAACATACTTATTTGGATGTGTTGGAACAGTCTGCTTTGTCACACAAGTTGGAGAACGAAAGTTACACCACTCTGCACCTTTGCACTGCTTGCATTTGATGCTTTTTCCGTCAAGTGAAAATCTGCCACCATGGGAAAACCACTCTGAGATAGCCAAAACCAAGAGAGGTTTTTGTAGAAAGGCTCAACGCAATCCTATAGGATCAGATGAGAATTTTCTAAGAATCATGGTATCTGAGTAATAGCATGTTGAACTTTACAGCCATTTTGCACTTTGGACTCTTAAGGGATCGATCCAGTGGAACATAGCTCGGAACGATTCATTGTGTTGGAACAGTCCGCTTGGTCACACAAGTTGCAGAACAGAAGTTACACCACTCTGCAACTTTAAACTGCTTGCATTTGACACCTTTTCCATCATGTGAAAATCTGCCACCATTGGAAAACCACTCCGAGAGAGCCAAAACCAAAAGAAGTTTTTGTAGAAAGGATCAACATGATCCTATAAGATTAGATGAGAAGTTTCTAAGCATCACGATATCTAAGTAATAGCATGCTGAAGTTTGTAGCTATTTTGCACTTTGGACCCTTAAGGGATCGATCCGGTGGAACATAGCTCGGAGTGATTCCACGTGTTTCAGTGAAAAAGAGGACCATTCCTAGCATAAAAATACCTATTCGAATGTGTTGGAATAGTCCGCTTGGTCACACGAATTGCAAAGCGAAAGTTGCACCACTTTACAACTTTGCACAACTTGAATTTGACACCTTTTCCATCATGTGAAAATCCGCCGCCACGAAAAAACCGATCCAAGATAGCAAAAACCGAGAGAGATTTTTCTAGAGGGGTCGAATGCCTTTCTGTAACATTAGACGAGAATTTTCTAAGTGTCATGGTATCCAAGTAATAGCATGCTGAAGTTTACAACTATTTTGCACTTTGGACCCTTAAGGGATCGATTTGGTGGAACATAGCTCAGAGCGATTTCACATGTTTCGGTGAAAAAGAGGACAATACCTAACATAAAAATATCTATTTGGACATGTTGGAATAGTCCGCCTGGTCACACAAGTTTTAGAACAAAAGTTGCACCACTCTGCAACTTTGCACTGCTTGCATTTGATGCTTTTTCCATCAAGTGAAAATTCGCCACCACTGGAAAACCACTCCACGATAGCCAAAATCGAGAGAGGTTTTCGTAGAGAGACTCAACACAATCCTCTAGGATTAAATGAGAAGTTTCTAAGCATCATGGTATCTAAGTAATAGGATGTTGAAGTTAGCAGCCATTTTGCACTTTGGACCTTTAAGGCATCGATCCGGTGGAACATCGCTCAGAGTAATTCCACGTGTTTCGGTGTGAAAGAGGACCATGTCTAGCATAAACATACCTATTCAGATGTGTTAGAATAGTCCACTTGGTCACATGAGTTGCAGAGTGAAAGTTGCACCACTTTGCAAGTTTGCACAACTTGAATTTGACACCTTTTCGATCATGTGAAAATCTGCCACCACGACAAAACCACTCCAAGATAGCAAAAATCGAGAGAGGTTTTTCTAGAGGAGTCAAAAGCCTTTCTATTGGATCAGATGAGAAATTTTTAAGTGTCACCTTATCCAAGTAATAGCATGCTGAAGTTTGTAGCTATTTTGCACTTTGGACCCTAAAGGGATCGATCTGATGGAACATAGCTCAGAGCTATTCCACGTGTTTCGATGCAAAAGAGGACCATTCCTAGCATAAAAATACGTATTTGGATGTGTTGGAACAGTCCACTTGGTCACAAAAGTTGTAGAATGAAAGTTGCACCACTCTACAACTTTGCACTGCTTGCATTTGATGCTTTTTCCATCAAGTGAAAATCCACCACCACTAGAAAACCACTCTGAAATAGCCAGAAAGTGAGAGAGGTTTTTCTAGAGGGGTGAAATGCCTTTCTGTAAGATCAGACGAGAAGTTTCTAAGTGTCACCGTATCCAAGTAATAGCATGTTGAAATTTGCAGCTATTTTGCACTTTGGACCCTTAAGGGATCGATCCGGTGGAACATAGCTCAGAGCAATTCCATGTGTTTCGGTGCAATGGAGGACCATTCCTAGTGTAAAAATACCTATTTGGACATGTTGGAACAGTCCGCTTGGTCACACAAGTTGCAGAATGAAAGTTGCACCACTCTGCAACTTTGCACTGCTTGCATTTGATGCTTTTTCCATCAAGTGAAAATCTGCCACCAATGGAAAACCACTTCGAGAGAGCCAAAACCGAGAGATTTTTTGTAGATAGGCTCAATGCGATCCTATAGGATCAGATGAGAAGTTTCTAAGTGTCACGGTATCTAAGGAATAGCATGTTGAAGTTTGTAGCTATTTTGCACTTTGGACCCTTAAGGGATCAATCCGGTGGAACATAGCTCAGAGCGATTCCATGTGTTTCGATGTGAAAGAGGACCATGCCTAACATAAACATACCTATTCGGACGCGTTGGAATAGTCCGCTTGGTCACACGAGTTGCAGAGTGAAAGTTGCACCACTTTGCAACTTTGCACAACTTGAATTTGACACCTTTTCCATCATGTGAAAATCCACCTCCATGAAAAAACCACTCTAGGATAGCCAAAACCAACAGATGATTTTCTAGAGGGGTCAAACGCCTTTCTGTAGGATCGGATGAGAAGTTTCTAAGTGTCACGATATCTATGAATTAGCATGTTGAAGTTTGCAACTATTTTGCTCTTTGGACTATTAAGGGATCGATCTGGTGGAACATACCTCAAAGCGATTCCACATGTTTCTATGCAAAAGAGGACCATTCCTAATGTAAACATACCTATTTGGATGTGATGGAACAGTCGGCTTCATCACACAAGTTGCAAAACGAAAGTTCGACCACTCTACAACTTTGCACTGCTTGCATTTGATGCTTTTTCCATCAAATGAAAATCCGGCACCACTCGAAAACCACTTCGAGATAGCCGAAACTGACAGAGATTTTTGTAGACAGGCTCAACGCGATCCTATAGGATTAGATGAGAATTTTTTAAGCATCATGGTATTGAAGTGATAGGATGCTAAAGTTTGCAGCCATTTTGCACTTTGGACCCTTAAGGGATCAATCCGGTGGAACATAGCTCAGAGCGATTCCACGTGTTTCAGTGTGAAAGAGGACCATGCCTAGCATAAACATACCTATTTAGAAATTTTGGAACAGTCCACTTGGTCACATGAGTTGCAGAGCGAAAGTTGCACCACTTTGCAACTTTGCACAACTTGAATTTGACACCTTTTCCATCATGTGAAAATCCGCCACCACGACAAAACCACTCCAAGATAGCCAAAACCGAGAGAGTTTTTTCTAGAGAGGTTGAATTCCTTTTTGTAGGATCAGATGAGAAGTCTCTAAGTGTCACCGTATCCAAGTAATAGCATGCTGTAGTTTGTAGCTATTTTGCACTTTGGACCCTTAAGGGATCGATCCAGTGGAACATAGCTCAGAGCGATTCCACATGTTTCGATGCAAAAGAGGACCATTCCTAGCATAAAAATACCTATTTGGACATGTTGGAATAGTCCAGTTGGTCACACAAGTTGCAGAACGAAAGCTGCACTACTCTGCAACTTTGCACTACTTGCATTCGATGCTTTTTCCACCAAGTGAAAATCCACCACCACTGCAAAACCACTCCAAGAGAGCCAAAACCGAGAGAGGTTTTTTTAGACAGGCTCAACGTGATCCTATAGGATTAGATGAGAAGTTTCCAAGCATCACGGTATCTAAGTAATAGCACGCTGAAGTTTGCAGCTTTTTGCACTTTGGACCCTTAAGGGATCGTTCTGGGGGAACATAGCTCAGAGCGATTCCACGTGTTTCAATGTGAAAGAGGACCATGCCTAGTATAAACATACCTTTTCGAATGTGTTGGAATAGTCTGCTTGGTCACACAAATTGCAGAGCAAAAGTTGCACCACTTTGCAACTTTGCACAACATGAATTTGACACCTTTTCCATCATGTGAAAATCCGCCGCCACGAAAAAACCACTCCAAGATATCCAAAACCGAGAGTCAATTTTCTACAGGGGTTAAATTCCTTTCTATAGGATTAGACAAGAAATTTCTAAGTGTGACGGTAGCCAAGTAATAGCGTGTTGAAGTTTCCAGCTATTTTGCACTTTGGACCCTTAAGGGATCGATCCGGTGGAACATAGCTCAGAGCGATTACACATGTTTCGGTGCAAAAGAGGACCATGCCTAATGTAAACATACCTATTTGGATGTGTTGGAACAGTCCGTTTGGTCACACAAGTTGCAGAACGAAAGTTGCACCACTCTGCAACTTTGCACTGCTTGCATTTGATGCTTTTTCCATCAAGTGAAAATCCGCCACCACTGGAAAACCACTCCGAGATAGCCAAAATCGAGATAGGTTTTTGTAGAAAGGCTCAAAAAAATCCTATAGGATCAGACGAGAATTTTATAAGCATCACGGTATCTAAGTAATAGGATGCTAAAGTTTGCAGCCATTTTGCACTTTGGACCCTTAAGGGATCGATTCGGTGGAACATAGCTCAAAGCGATTCTACATGTTTCGGTGTGAAAGAGGATTGTGCATAGCATAAACATACCTATTTAGATGTGTTGGAATAGTCTGCTTGGTCACACGAGCTGCAGAGTGAAAGTTGCACAACTTTGCAACTTTGCACAGCTTGAATTTGACACCTTTTCCATCGTGTGAAAATCCGCCACCACGAGAAAACCACTCCAAGATAGCCAAAACCAAGAGAGGTTTTTCTAGAGGGGTTGAACAAATTTCTATAGGATTAGATGATAATTTTTTAAGTGTCACCATATCCAATTAATAGCATGCTGAAGTTTGCAACTATTTTGCATTTTGGACCCTAAAGGGATCGATCCGGTGGAACATAGCTCGAAGTGATTCCACATGTTTCGGTATGAAAGAGGACCATTCCTAGTGTAAACATACCTATTCGGATGTGTTGGAACAATCTTCTTGGTCACACGAGTTGCAGAGTGAAAGTTGCACCACTTTGCAACTTTGCACAACTTGAATTTGACACCTTTTCGATCATGTGAAAATCCGTTGCCGTGAGAAAATATTTCTGAGATAGCCGAAACCGAGAGAGGTTTTTCTAGAGGGGTCGAACGCCTTTTTGTAGGATTAGATGAGAAGTTTCTAAGTGTCACGGTATCCAAGTAATAGCATGCTGAATTTTGCAGCTATTTTGCACTTTGGACCCTTAAGGGATCGATTCCACATGTTTCGATGCAAAAGAGGACCATTCCTAGCATAAAAATACCTATTTGGATGTGTTGGAATAGTCCGCTTGGTCACACAAGTTGCAGAATGAAAGTTGCACCACTCTGCAACTTTGCATTGCTTGCATTTGATGTTTTTTCCATCAAGTGAAAATCCACCACCACTAGAAAACCACTCTGAGATAGCCAAAACCGAGAGAGGTTTTTGTAGATAGACTCAACATGATCCTATAGGATCAGATGAGAATTTTCTAAGCATCACGGTATCTAAGTAATATCATGCTAAAGTTTGCAGCTATTTTGCACTTTGGACCCTTAAGGGATCGATCCAGTGGAACATAGCTCAGAGCGATTCCACATGTTTCGATGCGAAAGAGGACCATGCCTAGCGTAAAAATACCTATTCAGATGTGTTGGAATAGTTCGCTTGGTCACACAAGTTGCAAAAAAATGTGTACAAATTGTTTACATGACCTTTATATGACCTTTTTCATATTGTTTACATTTCGAAATTTAAAGTTTGCAAATTTTCCTACCTAAGGAATTTATAGAACAAGGTGCTACTACACCAAACATGAACTCCAACCTTACAATGTTTGAGTATATCTCATTACACAATTAAATCTTATTACAATGCCTCTGGAACTTCGTTCTCTTAGATCTTTTACAATTTCACTCGTACATTCAAGATTCTCTTTAAATGTCTACATCATAGGTGCTTATTATAAGGTTAATTTCATATGAGTAACTTGAGATTCCCTCGCTAAGATTCACATGCTCTCTTATAATGGCTGGAAATCAAAATTGAGATTTGTCAAAATCATCAAAATAAGTATGTTGCATTGCTTTTTTGGCTGAGATTCTCTTTGATGGCTCTTAAATCAGCATTTTCTGCAACGAAAGATCAATCAACCCTTAGTAGTTTACTTACAAATACACAAAGTAAAAGAGAAAAATAAAGACCATCCAAAATGG
The DNA here is from genome assembly GCA_007115665.2 of Sequoiadendron giganteum. NCBI lineage: Eukaryota > Viridiplantae > Streptophyta > Pinopsida > Cupressales > Cupressaceae > Sequoiadendron > Sequoiadendron giganteum. Next base: position 496,030,732 of record CM021105.1, read on the forward strand.
AAACGAAATAAAAATAGATGGAAGGCACTTACAGATGTTGCATGCAGGCATTAAAATAAGGATGTTGCATTGCTTTTCTGGTTGACATTCTCTTGGATGGCTCATATATCTATATTTTTTGCAAGGGGACACCAATCATTGTAAAAGAAGATGATAGCATTGGCATCAAACAAATTAATGTGCATAAAAGTATAAATTAATAAGAACCAATGTGCATATACTTACAAATTAATCCAATGAACCATCCGGGTTTGCTCTACTCTTTATTATGTCAAGTATTGCCTCAAGGTCATACTCATAGACCTTCCATAACTGGAAAGGTGTCCTTGCATAGCTTGAACTACGTGTCCAACCATGGGGCTCTATGGGTATGCATTGCATACTCAGACAGTATACTATCACAAAATGTGGTCATAAATTTGTACACTGGAATCTTCTCAATAACCATATCACACCTTTTTTCTTGAGACCCATCTTTTGTAGCATATGCCACTGTTTTATACTTCCTGAACTCTACTAGTTTTTGTCCCACCTCATCTATGTTTTCCATATGTTGACATACTAGCATACGTTGGAAGCCACCACAATGCTCGCATGAACCATCCAAGCATGTTGTCCTATAGAATATCTAGCCATCCTCTATTTCACATAAATTTTTTGATAAGAACTCTCTTGAAGATTTTGGTGGGGCTTCTATACCACAATCCTGCAAAACATCATTAGTATCCAAATGTAAACATATAGAATGATAAACATCATAATCGTTAGAAAATTCAATATGTAGTCTACAACAACAAGTAGTGCATGTGTGAATTATCTTGACATAAAAAGGTTTAAGCAGTTCAAAAATTCTTTGAGAAATACTAATTTGAGGATAATCATTTTCAAATTTCTAAAAAAATTTCATATCCAAAAAATGCTTTGGATGTGGTTCACGATTCCGACTAATGATTCTTCTTCTTACCACATCCCTTTGATTCAAAGATGGCCTTGTGTTATTCTTCCAATACTCTTCAATTAGTGTTCTCAAGGCTTTGACAACTTCTTTATCTTTTCATGACAATCTCCTCGAAAATGCCCGTAATTCATTTGTATCATGGCCCTCAATTCTTTGTCACCTTTGAATGGCTCTTGATAAAGTTTTTCTACTAATTCCCATTTTTTCACTAGTCTTTTTAATTAGGCGAGCTCTCTTTGTTTGAAAATTTACCAAAGTCGATGTAATGACACGTTGGGTGACATTACTATCCTTTGAGCATGAGGTCCTACCCACACTCTCATAATCATCCATTAGATTCTTCACAATAGTGTCTTCACTCGATGCATTCGATATTCTCAACCCAAGAGTCTTCATGATGTTCCTATACTTTACACCCCGCATCATTTCAACAAATAGTTGACATCTTGCAGTCTCATTTAGCCTTTCAAAGAATCATTCCCAAATCTTATCAACATATCTTCTACAAGTGCGTGTTGAAATCTTACCTTCCATGTGCTGCAAAATCTCATCATCAATATTAATCAAATACTTTGGCTTTCTACGCAAAATTCTTGGTGGTGTTCTCCTAGGTACATACATCTCAACATTAGTAATTTCATCAATATTTAATTGAGGTGGGCTAGATAGCATACCTTTGATCGAGGGTGGATAAGAAGACATACCTTGAGGTTCACATGGGAATGATGGCATACCTTCTTCATCAATTTTGAGTGATGATGTAATCTCAACTTAAGATGTGTTGGATGGTGTCCAACAATATTCACTTGCCATAAATGGTGTCCCTCCATATTCACTTGCAGTAGATGGTGTTCATCCATATTCACTTGTGCTAGATGGTGTCCCTCCATATTCGCTTGTGCTTAATGGTGTCCCTTCATATTCACTTGTTGTAGAGGGTGTGTCTCCAACTACGGTATCTGAATCTATCTTATGACAATGCTTTCGCATTCGTGCTTATTGTGCTACCAATTCCTATTCTCTTTTTGACGGTTGAGGTTCCTCCACAATTGGTTTGTTTTCATCAATCATTTCCAATTTCTTCTTTTCATGATATGTTGCCACCCGAACTCTCTCCTTTTCTTTCAAGGTTTCGTTCTCTTCGTATGTTAATTTCCTCTTTGTCTTTTTCTTTGGCATGGCGGATAATTTTATCTATACCATGGTAATGAGACGAATCTAAAAAAGTGTTGAAGGAGTGGTCTATGTAATGAACTTTTGACCTTGTGCAGGGTATTTTGAAGATGTTTGGACCCTTAAGAGGAATGGGAGAGGCTTGGAGTTGTCTTAAAGGATGAATTTTGGTGAATGGTTCTGAATTTCTATAATTGGCAAGTGTAAAATGGTAATTGGAAAGTGTATATAATTTGGTAATTTAAAATGTGCATTGACAACCTAAGGTTATAATGACAAACAAAAATGAAAGCAAGCCATAATAGAATGAAAGAAAAATTGTAAAGACTTCACATACCTTAAAAACTAGACTTTCAAATGGAGGAGTTCAACCCAATTATGTAGCCTTAGCTTCTTCTTTCTTCAAACTCCACAAAAATTTGACTTGTTCAAAAGCTTGTTCCCTTCCACACTTCAATTGTATATTAGTTTTCAATGGAATTCAAACCTCAATTGATATTATGTCTTTCAACGTGGAAACTCTGCTATTTCATGCGAAGGTGGTAAAAATATCATGGAAAAGGTGATGGAATGTGAAAAAGATGCTTGCACACTTCACAACATCATCAAAAAGCTATTTTTTGTCAGAGCACGCACAAAATCAAGGGAATATGCAAACTGTGGGCCTTCAAATCATGGATATATAGAATATTTAACTATTTTAGTGGAGTAAAACATGCGCTCGCATTATAACGTGAGCACATTATGTGAAATTTGATTTTCATAGAGTATTTCTGAGAGTATAGGAGTTTCTGAGAGAGTGGGAGAGAGAGAGGGGGAGAGTGGGAGATAGAGAGGGAGGGAGAAGGGGAGAGTGGGAGAAAGAGAGAGTGGGAGGAAGAGAGGGAGAGAGTGGGAGGGAGAGGGGAAGAGTGGGAGATAGAGAGGGAGGGAGAAGGGGAGAGTGGGAGAAAGAGAGAGTGGGAGGGAGAGAGGGAGAGAGTGGGAGATAGAGCGGGAGGGAGAGAGGGGGAGAGTGGGAGATAGGTAGGGAGGGAGAGAGGGCAAGAGTGGGAGAGAGTGGGAAAAGGGGAGAAGCAGAGAGTGGTAGATAGAGAGGGAGGGAGAGAGGGTGAGAGTGGGAGAAATATAGAGTGGGAGGGAAAGAGTTGGAGAGTGGGAGATAGATCCCTCAACCCCTAAAACCCTAATCCCTCAACCCTATACCCTCTTAATCTCAGCCCTCAATCCTCAGCCCTTAAACTAATCCCTCAATCCCTATACCCTCTTAATCCCTCAACCCTTAAACCCTAATCCTCAGCATATACCCTCTTAATCCTCAACCCTCAATCACCTCAGCCCTTAAACCCTAATCCCTCAATCCTATACCCTCTTAATCCCTCAACCCTTAAACCCTAATCCCTCAACCCCTATACCCTCTTAATCCCTCAACCCTCAATCCTAAACCCTTAAACCCTAATCCCTCAATCCCTATACCCTCTTAATCCCTCAACCCTTAAACCATAATCCCTCAACCTCTATATCCTCTTATTCCCTCAACCCTCAATCCTCAAACCTTAAACCCTAATCCCTCAATCCCTATACCCTCTTAATCCATCAACCCTTAAACCCTAATCCCTCAAAACTATACCCTCTTAATCCCTCAACCCTCAATCCTCAACCCTTAAACCCTAATCCCTCAGTCCCTATACCCTCTTAATCCCTCAACCCTCAACCCTCAACCCTTAAACCCTAAACCCTCAACCCCTATACCCTCTTAATAACTCAACCCTTAATCCTCAACCCTAAAACCCTAATCCCTCAATCCCTATACCCTCCTAATCCCTCAACCCTCAATCTTGAACACTTAAACCTTAATCCCTCAATCCCTATACCCTCTTAATCCCTAAACCCTCAACCCTCAACCCTTAAACCCTAATCCCTCAACCCCTATACCCTCTTAATCCCTCAACTCCTATACCCTCCTAATCCGTCAACCCTCAATGCTGAACACTTAAAGCCTAATCCCTCAATCCCTATACCCTCTTAATCCCTCAAACCTTAAACCCTAATCCCTCAATCCCTATACCCTATTAATCCATCAACCCTTAAACCATAATCCCTCAATGCTAGAACCCTAATCCCTAGACCCCTATACCCTCTTATTACCTCAACCCTCAACCCTCAACCCTCAATCCTCAACCCTTAAACCATAATCTCTCAATCCTATGCATCTGTCCTCCAACCTCAGCCTCAGCCTTAAGCCCTAGCCCTCCACCACTATACCCTCTTAATCCTCAGCCCCTGCCACTCTTAATCACGTCAGCCCTCAATCCTCAGCCATAAGCCCTAATCCCTCAATCCCACAGCCCTCTTAATCCATCAACCCCTTCGCCCTAATCCTTGAACCCTATGCCCTCTTAGTCTCAACCCTCAATCCTCAGCCTTAAACCCTGATCCTCAATCCTATGCAGCACATAATCCCTCCCAGCCCTCAGCCCTCAGCCCTTAAGCCTAATCCCTCAGCCCTATGCCCTCTTAATCCTCAGCCCTTAGAGCCTAATCCCTCAACCCTCAATCCTCAACCCTTAAACCCTAATCCCTCAATCCCTATACCCTATTAATCCCTAAACCCTCAATCCTCAACCCTTAAACCCTAATCCCTCAATTTCTATACCCTCTTAATCCCTCGACCCTTAAACCCTAATCCCTCAACCCCTATACCCTCTTAATACCTCAACCCTCAATCCTCAACCCTTAAACCCTAATCCCTCAATCCCTATACCCTCTGAATCGCTGAACCCTAAACACTGAACCCTTAAACACTAATCCCTCAACCCCTATACCGTATTAATCCCTCAACCCTAAAACCCTAATCCCTTAACCTCTATACCCTCTTAATCCCTCAACCCTTAATCCTCAACCATTAAACCCTAATCCCTTAGTCCCTATACCCTCTTAATCCCTCAACACTTAAACACTAATCCCTAAACCCCTATACCCTCTTAATCCCTCAACCCTTAAACCCTAATCCCTCAACCCTTAAACCCTAATCCCTGAACACCTATACCCTCTTAATCCCTCAACCCTCAACACTCAACCCTTAAACCCTAATCCCTCAATCCCTATAACCTCTTTATCCCTCAACACTCAATCCTCAACCGTTAAACCCTTATCCCTCAATCCTTATACCCTCTTAATCCCTCAACCCTTAAACAATAATCCCTCAACCCTTATACCCTCTTAATCCCTCAACCCTCAATCCTCAACCCTTAAAACCTAATCCCTCAATCCCTATACCCTCTTAATCCCTCAACCCTCAACCGTCAACCCTTAAACCCTAATCCCTCGACCCCTATACCCTATTAATCCCTCAACCCTTAAACCCTAATCCCTTAATCCCTATAACCTCTTAATCCCTCAACCCTCAATCCTCAACCATTAAACCCTAATCCCTCAATCCCTGTACCCTCTTAATCCCTCAACACTTAAACACTAATCCCTCAACCCCTATACCCTCTTAATCCCTCAACCCTTAAACCCTAATCCCCGAACCCTTAAACCCTAATCCTTGAACCCTTATACCCTCTTAATCCCTCAACCCTCAACACTCAACCCTTAAACCCTAATCCCTCAATCACTATACCCTATTTATCCCTCAACACTCAATCCTCAACTGTTAAACCCTAATCCCTCAATCCCTATAAAATCTTAATCCCTCAACCCTTAAACCCTAATCCCTCAACCCTTATACCCTCTTAATCCCTCAACCCTCAATCCTCAACCCTTAAACCCTAATCCCTTAATCCCTATACCCTCTTAATCCCTCAACCCTCAACCATCAACCCTTAAAGCATAATCCGTCAACCCCTATACCCTCTTAATCCCTCAACCCTTAAACCCTAATCTCTCAACCCCTATACCCTATTAATCCCGCAACCCTTAATCCTCAACCCTTAAACCCTAATGGCTCAATCCTTGTACCCTCTTAATAAATCAACCCTTAAACCCTAATCCTTCAACCCCTATACCCTCTTAATCCCTCAACCCTCAATCCTCAACCCTTAAACCCTAATCCCTCAACCCTTAAACCCTAATCCCTCAACCCCTATACCATCTTAATCCCACAACCCTCAATCCTCAACCCTTAATCCCTAATCCCTCAATCCCTATACCCTCTTAATCCCTTACCCCTTAATCCTCAACCCGTAAACCCTAATCCATCAATCCCTATACCCTCTTAACCCCTTGACCCTTAAACCCTAATCCCTCAACCCCTATACCCTCTTAATCCCTCAACCCTTAAACCCTAATCACTCAATCCCTATACCCTCTTAATCCCTCAACCATGAACCCTGAATCCTTAAACTCTGATCCCTCGACCCCTATACACTCTTAATCTGTCAACCCTTAAACCCTAATCCCTTGACCCCTATACCCTCTTAATTTCTCAACCCTCAATCCTCAACCATTAAACCCTAATCCCTCAATCCCTATACCCTCTTAATCCCTCAACCCTTAAACACTAATCCCTCAACCCTTATACCCTCTTAATCCCTCAAACCTTAAACCCTAATCCCTTAACCCTTAAACCCTAATCCCTCAACCCCTATACCCTCATAATCCGTCAACCCTCAACCCTTAAACCCTAATCCCTCAACCCCTATACTTTTAACTCTCAACCCTCTATACCCTCTTAATCCATCAACCCCTCAACCCTCAACCCTTAAACCCTAATCCTTCAACCCCTATACGCTCTTAATCCCTCAACCCTCAAACCTCAACCCTCAACCCTTAAACGCTAATCCCTCAACCCTCAACCCTCATCCCTTATATCCTAATCCCTCAACCCTTATACCCTCTTAATCCCCCAACCCTTAAACCCTAATCCCTTCACCCCTATACCTTCTTAATCCCTCAATCCTCAATCCTCAACCCTTAAACCCTAATCCCTCAATCCCTATACCCTCTTAATCCGTCAACCCTTAAACACTAATCCCTCAACCCCCATACCCACTTAATTCCTCAACCCTTAAACCCTAATCCCTCAACCCTTAAGCCCTAATCCCTCAACCCCTATACCCTCTTAATCGCTCAACCCTCAGCCCTCAACCCTTAAACCCTAATCCCTCAATCCCTATACCCTCTTTATCTCTCAACCCTCAATCCTCAACCCTTAAACCCTAATCCCTCAATCGCTATACACTCTTAATCCCTCAATCCTTAAACTCTAATCCCTCAACCCTCAATCCTCAACCCTTTACCCTAATCCATCAATCCCTATACCCTCTTAATCCCTCTACCCTCAACCCTTAAACCCTAATCCCTGAACCCCTATACCGTCTTAATCCGTCAACCCTTAAACCCTATTCCTTCAACCCCTATACCCTCCTAAGCCCTCAACCCTTCAACCCTAATCCCTCAAACCCTATAGGCTCTTAACCCCTCAACCCTTAAACACTAATCCGTCAACCCCTATATCCTCTTAATCCCTCAACCCTCAATCCTCAACCCTTCAACCCTAATCCCTCAAT
>CM021105.1:496038475-496055975 GCA_007115665.2 Sequoiadendron giganteum
CTCTACCCTCTAACCTCTACCATCAATCCAATACTCTCTACACTAAACCCTAATCCCTCAACCCTTAATCTCTCAATCCCTATAACCTCTACCCTATATATTGGACCCTCAACCCTATACCTTAAACCCTCAATCTTCAACCCTCAACCCTTGAACCCTCTACCCTTTACCCTAAACACTCAACCCTCAACCCTTAATCCTTAAACCCTAAACCCTCTACCCCTTACATTGGACCCTGAACCTAATCCTTCAACTATATACCCTCAAAACTATACCCTAAACCCTCTACCCTCAACCAAGTAAACCCTTAACCCTAAACCCTGAACCCCAAACCCTTCAACCCTAAACGCTTAAACCTTAAACCTTCTACCCTATACCCTCAACCAAATACCCTCTACCATCAAACCTATTCCATTAAACCTCAAACCTCAAACCCTAATACCCTAGAAACCATCAACCCTATAGGTACTCCACCCTAATCCCTCAACCCTATACCCTCAACCCCTATCACTTTCTCTCTATCTATACATCTCACCTCTCCCTCCTTTGCTCCCTCCCACCCTCTCTAATTGTCTCTATCTACCGTCTCCCTCTTTCTGCGTACCTCTCGTTCAATCAATCCCTACCACCCTCTCTCAATCCCTCTATCCATTTGTCTTTATGTCCCTCCCACTCCATCCCACTCTCTCCCACTACCTCTCTCTCCCTCTCTCTCATGTCTCTTCCTCCCACCCCCTCTCTCTCTAAGGTCTCTCCCTCTGCAACCTACCTAGGTAACTCTCTCTTTGTCTCTCTCCCCTCTCTCTATCTATCCGTCCAACCCTACCTAGATAAGTCCCTATCACTCCACCCCCCTCTTTCTCTACCTGTATCAAGTCACTTCCTCTCACACCCTCTCCCTCTCTCAGGTCTCTCACTCACACTCCCTCTCACCCCCCTCCACCTCTCAGAGTCTCCTTTGCACCCTACCTACATAACCCTCTCTTTCTCTTTGTATATCTCTCTCTCCCTCTCCCACCCCCCCTCTCTCTCTCCCTCTCCCTCAATTCTCTCTCTCCGACACCCCCTCTCTCTCTCTCCCTCCCTCTATCTTGCCCACCCTACCTAGCTAAGTTCCCCTCAATCCAACCCCTTCTCTCCCACCCCCTCTCTCTTAAACTCTCACTTTGACCCCCTCTCCATCTCTCTAGACTCTCTCTAAATTCTCCCTTCATCTAAAGACATACATAAATGCATACATACAAGCATAATACATATGTACATATAATCTTACATCCATACAAGCATACATACATACATGTACATAGAAATATATCAGCATACATTAATATATTCGCATTTAACATAAAGTAAGACATAACGTGAGTGCATTATAATGCACTCGCATTATGTGCTAGTAGACATGTTCCCCGCAGAAGTAAAAACCATGTCAAAAGTGAGATATAACGCGAGCGCGTTATAACGCTCTCACGTGATATCTTGCTTTGGGAATTACTAAACTTTAAGCTTGGTATTTTCCTTGGAATACCAACCCAAAGGCTTGGAAGGCATTCCCAACGATGAGAGATGTGTTTATAATTAATCCACCATATTTCTCATAATCGAGTTTGTGCTCACCGTCAAGATTGCACGTGGTTCAATATCGAAAAAATCGAGCACATGGGTAATGTTGGGTTATATCTTAGCTATCCAACGATGTAATTTTTTTCACTTTCTAAAAATGTTAAGTCTTTCATCCATAATTTATTTTATCTGTATGTCTTTTTTTTTTCCAAAAAGAAGTTTTTGGTATTTTTTTCGTTATAAATTAACCGTTCATCAATTTTTCAAATAAATTACATTTTTAGAAACTAGACTCCATTCTACAGAATTAAAAAATTAAAAAAAAAACAAATCAATTAGTTTCCAAAATTTGTAGGGGTAGCATGGCCAAAATTCTATTTTTAGGATATGTCCACTTCGCAAATTAGTAAAAAATCAAATATTCATTAAAAAATTATCAGAAAAATCATGCATCAACTACATACTATTAGCTAACTTCTGACCATTGCGATTTTAAAAATACTAAAAAAAAGTTCACCGTACGAGGGTCGTACAAGAGTTGCTATGTTATGTTTTTCTGACAAAAACAACACCAATTTGTGTAATCCCTCATTTAAACCCCTTAATCTCAATCATTTTCAAAATAAATTAGTAGTTTAGAAAGTAGACTCAGAGCACTTGAATCCTTCTTTTTGTTCCATCTCAAAATTTTGAGTCTATGTATCCTCAATTTCACGTCCAAGGTCAATATTTCCTAATTTCAGAAAAAAGTTGTCCACTTAAGTCCCGTTTTTGGGAACCATCTTGGTGCACTTACCCTTACCAATGGATGGTGTACCATTATTCTTTACTATCTGTCGTTGTTGGCATTGCTAGAAACATCTACATCTCTTAGAACAAATCAAATTTTGATTATCTGAATAAAAAGTAAAATAAAATAATTGTGGACCGAGTAATATGTTCACCCAAAACTAAAAAAAAATAGAGAGCTCATATAGATTTGTCAAGAAAATAGAAGATAGCATGGAAGAAAACTGTAATTTCAAAAATTTCAATGAAATGGGTAAACACAATGTACAAATTTGTTGGCCTCTCAGCTATTTTTATCTCAGAAATTTTAGGAAATCACACAAAGCAAGTTTATAAGTGAAATGAATTAGTAGCTACTATTCAGAGACTTACTATATAGGTAGATTTAAGCAAATCTAGAGTACATGCAGGCTTCCCTCTGTTTGGAAGGATTTCTCTACACTCACAATGGAAAGGAGGCAGACCAAGATTATAGATCACCTTGCGCAGCTATTGCATGAGGAGACTTTGATTTTGATATGAATTTTTTACAGATTTCATTGGTTAAATGTCTTCCTCAAAAGCCTAACACTATCTCCAAGTTTCAAACACTTATTGGTCAAATCAAGCAACAACCATGAGAAAAAATTCAGAATTTATAAAATTATTACCAGACTTTAAAAGCAATAAAAACTGATTATACAAGGAAAAATTATCAAAGATCTATAATATTTATACAAGGAAAAAATATAATAATATTGAGTTGATTTTTGATGTATCACAATATAAATTTTATAAAGCCTTTTCCAATATAACTTGGAGAACCACTGATTTTTGAAAAATATAACTAACCAACATAATAATCTATGTCTTTTACAGTCAAAAGATAGTATGAATTGATCATTTCATGGCAGTCTGAAATCTTTTATTTCCAGATCTTATCCTTGGCTAGCACAAAAGGTTGTCATCAGATGATGAAATGTAAGATTCGGGAATGGTGTTTAACCATAGATGGAGAAATCCCCCTGCCAATATTATCAACAGAATAACTCCATAAACAACAACATCAAAGACAAGAAATAAAGAAGTGGGATTTGCAGCCATTACTCTGCTGCCCAGATCACACAAATACTCCAAAATGGTTATAGTAAACCGTTGCAATATAATGGTTGTCTATAAGGGGTTTGGAATTGGTGAGGTTAGGGTGAAGAAGAAATAGTAGAATTAATAGATATTATGTGGTCTTGCAAGTGGTGAGATATAAGAGATGGGGGTGGTTAGAATAAAAAGAATGGTTGCACGAGGGGAGATTTCAAATGCACGTTTTTCTGACTGCAAATTTCATTCTAAATTAAAGAAGTTTCTCAAATATGGCATACTGAAAGATTTTTCCATGTAGGTTTGTGTTTATTTATATACTGGTTTATAATTTCTACTAGTAATTTTAATCCGATAAAAGAGGGGTAAGATTTATATATAATTATATTGGGGATCGAGATTATCAGCCTAATGGACAACCCCCATCTACTTTATTCATTTTCTATTGTAGATAGTTGTTCATGTTTTGATGGAGCTCTCCTTTTGTCTATGATAAGCTAGCTGCAAATTTACATTCCTATTGACCTCATTTGGTTATTTATGAATATCAATATTGTTTTACTCCTTTCTTTCTTCTCAACTAATCTTTGAACTTGGGTGTCTTAATAAATGCTGGTTAGGATCAGAGAATTCAGAGTCCCATTTGAAACTAATTTATACAACAGTTAATAAATAATAAAATAAATCTTGAAATCAAAATCAGAAATATTGAAGAGAAGAGATGCAGAAAGAGTAAAAACAAGATTAAGAGTGATAGACCTGTATGCAAAAAAGGAAAATGTAGACAAGGCATGTGAGTTGTTTGACATAATTTTGCCTGCTTCTTCACCATAGAGACTTTAAACATGCAACAAATCTCATTCAACTAAGAGCTTTATAAAGTTGCTTTACACTTATTGCATATAGTGAAGGTTTGGTTGGCTATTATTTATTGCAGAGAAAACATCAAAACCACAAGAAATGGTGTGAAATAGTGCAGGCACACTCGAGCCATACCTGGTGACATAAGACAACCTCCAAAATCTGTGTTTGATGGACTGGGAAGTGTCAGATTTAGGGTTTAGTATGTTTGATAGACTGACAGACATCATGTTTCGATGAATATAAACATATTAATCTTTAATATCAAGTATTTTCACTAGAGATATGCAGATCAAATGTCAGAAGATATTTTCAAATATCATTGCACTCCAAAATTTAAAATATAATATTGGTGCAAGGACAATCACAAAGATTTAAAAATGCGTTCAAAATCTATAATCCTACCTACCCACTCATTCTTCTCCAATCCATTCAATGAAAAGATTTTTTGTGACAGTGAGAGAAAATGGCAGTTGTCATATTCACATCAACCAAATTAATTATTTAGCATGTGTTAGTTTGTACAACTAGCAAAGCTTTTAATTTGAATTAAATAAAGTACCAAATACATCGGCAGTTGAATAACATCAGCTAAAAAATAATTTTCCTCCCCAGCGGCATCAGACTAGGGGAGATCTCGGTGGGATCTCCCCATGTAAATAGCCTATCAGCTAAATATATGACATGGTTGTCTTTTCTTTGATGTGGCAACTATAAAGGAAAAAGGTATTCTTCTTTGTGAATCCTTTTGCATGCTTGTACCTAGTTCTTGCAAATGAAATAGAAGGGTATGTTAATGTAGATGCAAGAAATAACAAAAAGGAATGATGAAAAGGGAGTAAGTAAATGGGCCGAAAATTAATATATACAATGCGAAGCTAAAAATAATCAATAATTGGTACAACTAGTTAACACAATGTGTCTATTGAGAATGGGAAATTTTTGTACTTACATACACTATTGATTGTGTTTAGGAACAACGAGTTGCATTTTATTATAGAGTACAACAACAGGAAAGATATTTTTTCTTTGATACAACTTGCAATGACATGGATAAATTGTTATTATAAAGTATGTTTGTCAAAGCTAAATTTTTATAAGGATTTGTGTAAACAACAAGTATATGGCGCTAAAACTAAAACCACATAAACCACACTCATTTTCCTCCCTACCATATTGGCATCATGAAGCCCCATGGACTCTAGCCAAACCCTCGAGCAATGAAAGGATGGAACGACCACGAGAGATTTCATGGAATTTCATCATATGTTTTCATATATAATATCTGATATTGTTGTCTTTTCTTTGATGTGGAAACTTTAAGGAAAAAATGTATCCTAGTTTGTGAATCATTTTGCATGCTTATACCTAGTTCCTGCAAATGAAATACAAGGGTATGTCAATGAATAAGCAAGAAAAATTAAAAAGGAACGATAGAAAGTGAGCAAGAAAAATAAATATATAGAATGTGAAGCTGAAGATAATCAATAATTAGTGCAATTAATTAACAAAATCTATCTATTGACAAAGGGAAAATTTTGTACTTACATACACTGTTGATCATCTTTAACAAGGATGAGCTGCATTAGATCAAGTACTAGGAGCATGAAAGAATTTGAAATAAATAGTGTACAATACGCTAATTTTGTTGAATTCCTATTATATCTGTAGAACAATATAAAATATATGATATACATATACAATAAAAGAGGTTAGCACTATCTGTTGTAGATAGAAATTATTTTGTGAAACATGGGCACATATAACAACCAATAACTAGAAAGGAAAAAGATGTAGTCATATAGAAAAAGAAAACCAGGCCAACCATGGCATTGTAAATGGTTTATTTGAATGGAGCAACAAACACCATTTCCACGTGCTTCTGCGGATAAAATTGTTTGTCCTCTCAGAAGCACATGACAATGGTGTTCAGTTCATGTCTATAATCACATAAACCCACACTAGTTCTCCTCCCTACCATATTGGCATCATGAAGCCTCATGGGCTCTAGCAAAACCCCCAAGAAAAAAAAAAGGTAAGGTCCATAGAAAATCTCATGGACTCTTAGCATATAGGACACAATAACAAACTTGGGGAACACGGGTGTTTTGAAACAAGTTCTATAACATTGGAGTATTTTTTTTTGGTTAGACAAGTTCACGAAAGGCAGATATCCTAGAAAAGAATTAGAACAATGGGGTTTGAAGATGGTTAGCAGAAGATGGATAGATGGAATGTATAGAACAATGTACAATAAATAGAAATGTCCATCTAATTTTATAGTACAAGTTTAAATCTACCTATATTAAAAACACAACTGCAATCTAAGGAAGAATATAGTAAAAATGGTCATCGAATTGATAGACCAATTGTTACATGGACTGCATACTGATACATAATGCATATTTTTCTTTGGGGGAGAAAAAAAAAACATCATTAAAGATATTGATACAAAACAAGTAATCTATGTAGCAGTTGGATTATCAATTGAAAATTCAAGCTACAAGATAAAATAGAGTAGTTGTAAAAGAAGTATTAGGAAAATGCTTTAAGAATTAAAGATAGATGAAAAATAATTGAAAACCACATGAAACATATTGATACAAGGCAAGCAATCTATGTAAGTGTTTCCTTGTCTAATGAGAATTGTTGACATGATCAAACTTTTGACTTCTGGTTCGACGTATCGAGGCAACCAAGTGAAGCATCGTCAATGTATGCACATAAGAAGCTCTACGACTGTCATAAGTAGCTCTGAGTAATTTTTTTGAGGGTTCTTGAAATAGATGAGGAAAAAATAATATCATGAAACATATCGATATAAGATTCAAGCTACATTATGTGGTAGTAGACATTGAAGACAAATAGAGGAATTGTATAACAGGTATTAGAATAACACTTGTTTGCTACATTGTTAGAAAAATGAGCACAATAGAGCCACAAAAAAATATAATGTATAAGTATTTTGTATGTTTCAAGGAAAATAAATATAATACAGCCACAAAATTCAATGATATAGCATTTAGATGTTAAGAACAGAGCATTCAATCATTGATTGTGTGTACAATATTCATAATGGCACAATGGCTCTCCTAACAATACAACTGAATCTATATGTTTTTTGTTTCATATTTGGACTGTACTTTCCCACACTCAAACATTGAATATTGTATTTACTTGCTAGTGCAACAGATTGGAGGGTTTTAAAACTATTGTTCTCTGGAATCTATAAGTCATTTTACATGGGCGTTTTGCATAAACGGTATATATATAAGCATTCAATGATATAGCACTGAGATGTTAAGAACATATAATTTAATCATTTAGTGTGTGTACAATATTCATAATGGCACAATGGCTCTCCTAACAATACAAGTGAATCTATATATTTTTTCTTGCATATTTTGGAGTATCCTTTCACACATCGGAACATTGAATATTGTATTTAGTTGTTGGTGCGACAGATTGGATGGTTTTAAAATTGTTGTTCTCTGTAATCTATAAGTCATTTTTACATGGGTGTTTCGCATAAATGGTATATATATATACATATATTGTAAATTTGAGCTCCATTATTTGGCAGTAAATATTATACAATAATAGGTAAATTCTAAAAGAACTATTATCAAAACATTGAAGAACCACACACATCTAATTCTTAAGTATTATCCTAATACCTCCTACAGCTGTTACATAGACTGCATGTCTTGTACCAATAGATTGCATGATATTATTTTTGCCTCATATTTTTGAAGCTTGTTGTAAAAAAAATTTAAGTGTAATTGTTTTTTGTTTGTATGCCAACAAAATATATTGATTAAGTTGCATTTTCGAAAGAGCCATTACGGTGTTGGTTTGGTATAAGAGTATTCTAAGAATCCTCGCCGCCAAGTCTATTCTTTAGCAGATTTGAGGATTTTAAAAATGTTGTGCTTTGGAATTTGTAAGTCATTTTACATAGGTATTGTGCATAAATTATTTATGCATAATATTGAACACTAAGTAATGTAGCTCGAATTTCCAATGGATTTTATGGTGTTATACACATTTTGGATAGGTTATCCATAATCTTCAAGTCGTTTTACATGGTTGTTTTGCCTAAATGATTTATTTATTGTTTATATTAAAACTGTTGTTTTCTAGAATCTTTAACTTTCTTTACCTAGGTTTTTGGTGTTATGGGTGTGTATGGATGGAGAAATTGCAGTTAAATATTTTTTCTTTCGTCAAAAAATTTGGTTAGGGTTAGTGGTTTTTCCATCCCTCATTTATTGTTTGTAGTTATATTTATGCATCTTTTTCCTTATACCCATTACCATAGGAGTAGTTGCACCTAAATCTTGTTCCTTTTGTCAAAAATCATGGTTAGGGTTAGTAATTTTATTGTCATTCGTTTACTGTTTCAGTTACCTCTATGCATCTTTTCAATTGATTGACCAAGATTAATTGCCCCGTGATGCATCTTTCCTCTTCTATTCTCCATATCTTAAAGTTCTATTTAACGTGGTTTTTAGAACGTCTATCATTTTCCTCTGATTCTTATGTGTTTTCGTAATAGGTGTTTTCCAAGCAGACAAAGTGAATGCAAAATTGAGTTTTGCAGTGTGGGAAAGTATAGTTTTATTAAGTTCTATTGTCAAAACAACCATTAACCAACAATTTTCTTCAAGTTTCCATTGGTTTTTTTGGTTTAGACCAACCATTTTTTTTTGCTACTGCCAGAGGTTCCTTGATACATCGAAGCTTTATGGCAACTGTTTGATTGCAGGAGTGTTAATGAATTATTTCATTGTTGTATGATGGGGACAGACAAATTAAATGTGGGCAGGCGTAGTAAATGCAATTTTGAGTGTTGTAGTCTGCGAAAGTATACTTTGATTAAGTTGTATTGTCGAAACATTCATTGGCCAAGAATTTCCTTGAACTTTCCAACGAGTTTTTTGTCAAGCTAGTCATGAATTGGATTTTATAGTGCCACAGATGCCCCAGCTAATAGGGACTTGACCAAGTTTTCTTTGTGGTGACATGGAGCTTCATAATTACATGGGTGGGCGGTGGTGGAGTTGGTGTCCTCAAAACACAGAAGTTGAATGGTTGTATATAGTATTTAGTAAAAGATAAGTGTTATTCTAATGCCTCTCATATAAATACTCTATTTTTATTCAATATATATGCATATATGTATCTATCTATGTTTCAAAGGATTCATTTCACATATATTTTACACTATATGTATATATATCTAATATGACAGGGAAAGGAAAAAGCACAAATCATACGGTCAGTATGCTCCCCACCACATCGCCATCATGAAGTGTCATGGGCTTGTGAAAACTGTGAACTAGGCAAAGTATGAAACACTAATGACAAATTTGATGCAATTCCATCATATATCACACAATGACAAAACTACTAAAAATATTGTGTTTTGCAATATATAGATTGCTTTTCGTAGTGCTTTTTTTGGTGCAATAACTTAAAAAAAAAATATAATGTTGATAAATAATTGGGAAAGATTGAATTTGTTTGTAATGTTGATATATATAGGAAAAGAAGAATATACAAGAGGTCTTGTTTCAAAGAAGAAGGAATCCCATAGATGAAATACACAAATATCATTAAAAATAAGACATCAAAGAAATAACAAAGGTTTTGCTTCAAAGCATACAATGTATACAAATAACTTTTTAAACATAATTGATGTTGGTATGTGTAGAACGTATCTAGCATTGCAGAATCAAGGAGGCTTAATATATAAATTTGGTATGTACTAGAGCATATGTAGCCCTACAAGAAGAAATGAGGTGAATGTATAAATCAACAAAATATAAATTTATAAAACAAACCTTCATTATGGTTACAGTTTTGGGTATCTTTTAGGCATGGATAGTTCCACAAATGGGCTTCGTATCTCCTTGCCCTTCTATGCTTGTTTGAAGGCGAACATTGTATAACTGCAAAGAAACATTTTATTTCAATCTATCAAAATACATATTAGTGGTTAGATGTCTATGGAACAGTGAGAAAGATAGTTCAAAAATAAGTTACAACAATAGTAGGAGGGACAACACAGTGTATATTGCAGAACACAACACTTGTTAAACCATCCAATATGCCAACTAGTAAAGGTACATGATAGGTTTTCACCATTTTGTACCTGCTGAATGAGGAAACCAAGCCCACTACCATCAACCCTTATGCTCAAGAAACTCCATCGCTTTTGTGAATAGGCTCGGGCACGGCCTCACAAATTGAATGGAGTCTTATAATATACTAAGAAAAACATGTAATGTATAGAAGACTATATGTTTGTCAAAGCAATATAGAGGAAGAGTGAAATAGTAGAATGCTCAAAAGAGGATTCTATAGATCAACATTATACATATGCATATATATAGATATGGATACACATACATATACATATACATTTACATATGCATATACATATACATATATATAGATATACATATATATGCATATATATATATAGATAGATATACACATACATATACATATATATACACAGATACATATATATATGTATACATATAGATATACATATACATATACATATATATACACACATACATATATATATATATGTATGTATACATACATAGACATATACATATACATATGAATGTATACATATACATATACTTTTCGCCCTTTGTTTATTTTTTGTAGTTATCTCTATGCATCATTGGCGTTATACTCATTACCATATGAAAAATTGCAGTTAAATCTTCTTTTTTCCATCACAAAAATATCACTAGGGTTAGCAATGTTTCTAACCTTTTCTATTCTCGATGTACTTGGCACTAAATATTATAGATAAATAGAGAATAATTGCCTGGGTTTTTTAATGATGCCATGAAGCTTACCTTTTGAATAAAGGATATTCCTAAATGTTTCCCATTGGTGAATAAGGATTGCAAAAAAATTATGAGTTTATAATTAACTGGGGAATTGTTACATAGCAAATGTCTTTTTAGTAGCTCTTTTATAGTTTTCCTATTTGTCAATAATATGTAGTGCCAAATAATGCAACTTGAATTTTGAATTGAGCAGCGATATAGATAGCTTCAATCATGATATAATTTTACCTTTTTCTTAATTTAATATTCATTAGACCCAGATGCACATCTATTTTTGACCTTTTTTCTTTTGGGTAATCAATCAATTGGTAGATTACTATTTAACTATTTTAAGATACACATGCATAGAAATACATCGCAGACTTGAAGTTGTGGATTAAATAATATTTATGAAAAATATGGAAGATTAAACGATTGTCCTCTGTTAATGATTTATTAGTGATATCTTTAAATATTAGTTTAGAATTAAAAACTATTCTTTAAAAAAACACTAGTCCATAATTCTAGGCATGGCATACTATTCCCAGTGCCTATATAGGAGTAGATTATTTATATTACTTTGATGTTATTTATTTATTTATTTTTATTTTTTCAATATTAGCAATTACACACAAACATATAGAAAAATATATATCTATCCATGGTGATATAAATGTATATGTATACATGATCACAACAGGAATAACATAGTTTGAACATTCCAATATATAAAAATATATATACAACTACTGTACATATTTCTCCATTTACCACTTTCAGTACTTGACTATTGTTATATGTTTGTCATTGAAGATAATACTACTATTCAATAATTATAAATGGAAGAAAGGAATTTAGAGTATGCATACAAGAACTAAAAATTCCACCATATAGCAGGAATTAGGAATCATAGTGATAATGCAAAATAAAAACAATCTGGACAACATGGTAAAATCAGAAGGATGGGAGGTCAATGAATATGAAAATATAGGAATAAATTATGTTCATATTTGTAAAACAGAAATCTTAACATCCCATAGTGAGCATTAAAAATGGAAGAGAACGAGAAAATATAGGAAGTGAGAAACAATAGTCAAAGCACATGCTTGCTAGTAGAGCCTTTTTCTCGAGTAGGGGTAGATATGTTTACTATGTCTGAAAGCACCAATTTACACTTTGCTTCAAAATCTAGTTGTGTTGCTTTCACTATCATTGTCTTCAGCAATTCCACAAAATTGTAGGTCTTTGTTCTGATAAAGACACTAAAGATGTATAGTTTACAAATAAGGCCTTTAATAACAACAACATCATTTGTCGTAGAATTAGAGTTGTTCAGCAACATGTAGAGGTATTTTTCTAGAATTTGTAGTAAATTAGTGGAAACTTCATCAAAAGAAATACACCAAAGGTTGCCTAAATGGTCTTGCAACTTTAACTATAGAAGGTAGCGATAGTTGCATTCCTCAATTTCCATCTGGAAATGATCACAAAACCAAACATCAGCATGGGGCCGTGTGTATTTTCTTTTGCATTATTTTCCATTAATCTATAAAGGGCAAGCAGGATAACAAAAGGACTCTATTTTTGCAATTTGAATGCTTGCATTAAAAATGGCTTCAATAGTTTCTAGAAAACCAAGGTAGTTGTTCAAGATGAATGCAATAGTAACCCTGTCATTTGAAGGGTGACCCCTATGAGGTGCAAAAGAAGATGAAACCATTTTTTCTACTTTGATTGGGCCCCTAGATCTAAGAGTGTTTCCCTCAAGAATATAAGGGTTAATGTCAAGGACTGTTGTTGTTGATGTGTTGATAACTTTACCATTAAATTAGCCTACATGGCCACCTCGCACAACAACTATACTATATCACTAGAAAGGTACATCCACTCCAAGGCATCACCTTTTTCTTGCCAACTTGGGCCCCACAAATTAACTTCAATGAAAGAAGGAGAGATATTATATAGTTTAATAGTTCTCTAGATTGTTTCAGATCAATTTTTCCTACAAACAGTTGATATGTACCCAACATGTACTATAATGCCAATAATATCAACCAATCTATTATCACTATAATTTTTTATGTCACTAACTTGCACAAATGTAGACATTTTTTTGGGGATGGGAATGTAACCTACACACTGTTTTATTGTTGATTTTTCAACCAAAACAATTTCAAGGTTACTATTTAATTTATTGAAATTTTTATTTGCTTCCTTGAGCGATCCTCTTGATATTAAATAAGTTTCACCAATGTCAAAACAACCATAATGTAGTTCAAAAATATCATCAAAAGAAGTGACATGTATTTATGTGCCCTCGCTATCTATAATGTCAAAACTAAAAATTTTCCCTTCACCTCTTTGTTTCTGGAAATGGTACATCTCTCTAATATGTGTTACATGGCCTTTCACTATCCACACATTTTGATAAATGTTCAAATCTTTAATAGGGCTGACAATTGGAGGGTTGCTTTGTTTTTTCGAGGACAACTACAAACCGAATCTAGGGGTCCATTTAGAAGGAGAAGGTGAGTCTAGTCCCAACATTTTCTCTTCTTGCTACTTGAACAAATACCTCGAGGTGCCAATGATTTAACAATTAGACTTAATCACAAATAAGTTGAATATGATTAAGGACCTAGAGAAGAATAAAAAAAATATATTGGACACATTATATTACGCAAATACAAAATGGGAAGAGAATTTTAAAAAATAGGCAACAAACAATGTAGCCCACCTTGAATCTTGGACATTCCTACAAATGTAGTCATTTAAACATTCAAGGGACCCTATTTTCAAGGCACCTGAAAATAAAAAATCATTGCATTTGGAAGGTAGGGTTCCTCTTTGCATATGGTGTCCATTAGACAAAACAACCTTGTATCACTCAACCTACCCTTTATCACCGCCAAATTTTTTGAAGGACAAAAGTTGAAGGACCAGAGAGGTTATGACATCTCCAGCATTGATTGAATGAATTTCAAATGAAGTCAAAGTTGGCTATTTTTTTGGAGCCTACAAAGATAAGTTTGATCAAGGAAAATTCACATCATTACACCAAATGGATAAAATGAGTAAGGACAAAAAAGGCTGCAAAGAGATATTTTTATGTGTTCTAAAAGATCAATGCATATGTACTTCAACATCTATATATTTTACTAGGGCCAACAATCTATGTATACACCTAAAGGAAAATAAAACTAGAAACATAAAAAGAAAAACATATGGAGTGTATCTTTTTGTATTTGAGCATCCTAAAAGCAAAGCAACTTATAGGCAATGTTCAAATTTATTACAAGACATAAAGAAAATAATAACAGTAAATTTGCAGCAGGAATAAGGAAAAAGAAATATAAACTTACAAAATCAGGATTTGGAGGATGGTGGATGGCACCCTCAGAGTTGGACTCCGTAGCGGGACCTATGGGAGGTGTCCTCAAATCAAGCACCAAATCAATTTTGGGGGGCTCTAGAGACCCATCAACAAAGCCCAGTCCCATAGACATAGTTCTGGAACCTTTTAGAGGGAGGCAAGGTTGTAATTATAGTTGACTCATTGGCATCTCTATTTCACAATAAAAAAATAGAAAATTAATGTATTCCAACATACAATGCCAATTTGTAGACAAGTTAGAAATATTGATAATCTACCAACCATTTTTACTAGTTTCCATTGCAATAGCCATGTAAAATGGATTATAGATTGCGCATGGCAGCAGTTTTAACATAAATAATAAATAAAGAATTTATAGAAAACAACTATGTAAAATAACACACAAATTATGGAGAACAACAATTTAAAACCCTTCAATCTACTATAAAACCAGCCACACAACCAAGTATAGGTTATTGGTACTTATTGGCTTTACAAGTACTATTTAATGTGCATTTGGTGTCAAAGAATCTAGCTGGAATGTTGAATTGATGATCCAACTCTTACACATAATGCTTGTCTTGTATGAATATGTTTAGTGTGGATATTCGATCATTTGTGATCTATGTATCATTCTTAAGTGTTTTTGTAATACTTGTTTATGTTGCCTTCATTCCTTTTAATGCAAACATTAGAATATACAGCAATAAGAATGAAAATAATTAAGTACATATATGCATTGAATTTTCCCTTTCTGCACACATTTAAAAAAATGCATATAATGAGATATGTATATCCATATATACTTTGGGGGGGAGGGTTTCTAGGAGCTATTTATAACAACATCAAGTTTTCTAATTGCGTGGTTTGGTGGTGGTGGAGTTGGTTGCCTCAATACATGGAAGTAGAATGGTAAGTGTTTTCTCACATGAGGGTCAATGCATCCTGGCACTAGTGAACCATAACATTGTAGGAGGGCAGTGCAATATTCAATGTTGCAATATGGGAAAGTATACTCCAAAATGTGCTAGAAAATATAGTGATTAAGTTGCATTGTCGAAAGAGGAATTGTGGTCCTTTGGTATTTTATCCTCTTTCTAAATGAAATTCTACATAAATATGAATAAAGACACCATACAAATATGTTTCGATATGCATGTGAATATATAAATTACTATTGGATTGTCAAACAAGACACAAGGGTCTTTCTTCTATATACATGGATATATATGTTCTTGTATGCACATTTTTAAATATAAAACAAGGAATTGAATACATATATATGTGTGTACATATAACTGTCTATGTAAAAGTTACAACCAACCCAAAGATATAGATGAACACCATGGTTGCAGTTTGTAGCAGCCTACAAAATTTGACAATTTACAAGAGCTGAACCAGGGCAATAAACACTTTATTTTGAAGAACACTTTGTTATCACAAACTTCAAATAGTTCAATAAAACACATCATGAAACATATTGATACAAGAGATATAGCATGTTCCATCGAAACAAAACAACAACAAAAAATAATTCAGATTTTTAAAAATTGAAAATAATCATTCTTACAAGAACAATAGAATAATATTTTATACATGAGGGAAAAAGAATATCATGAAACACATTGATAGAAGAAAACCAATCTATATAACATTTTCCTTCTAAATTCTAAATTCTAAATTTCTTTGCACTCCTTATTGACCACTAAGCGAAATTTAGGAACACCCTTTGATGAAGAGGTAAGCTCCACATCATCATTAAAAACCCCAGGAAATTATTTTCTATATCTTTATAATATTGAGCCCCAAGCAATGTAGCTTGAATTGTCAATTAACATTGTGGCCTTACAACCATTTCACATAGATTATTAGGACCCATTGCGTTTACAAGTTCTATTTAATGTGGTTTTACTAGAAAAGAATTTAGGTCAAATTTTCAATTGATAAGACAATTGTTACATAGACTGCTTGGCTTGTATGAATAAGAAGATAACAGATGATGGAGAAATCAACTTTAAAATATGGAGTATATGAAAAAGGAAAAGTACGGTAATGATCAACTTCCTATTAGGGACTGAAAAAACAATATCATGAAGAGCACTTTGTTATCATGAACTTGAAATAGTTGAATAAAACTTAACATTATGAAACATATTGATAGAATACATATAACATGTTCCATCCAAAAAAAATGACCACGACAAAATTTCCAGAATTGTAAAAGTTGGAAACAATCCTTGTTACAAGAACCATAGAATAATATGTCACATGCAACTTCAAACTCATGAGTGGAAAAGAATATCATGAAAAATATTGATAATGAAATAGATGAGGGAAAAACAATATGATGAAAGATATTGGTAGAAGAGAACCAATCTATGTAACAGTTTCCTTGTCAATTATAAAATCATAATTTTTACAAGTTATTTTCAATGTGGGCATACTACCAAAGAATGAAGCTCAAATCTTGAATTCACAAGTCAACTCTCACATAGAATGTTTGACTTGTATGAATATGTTTGATGTGGGTTCTCAAATATCAATCATTAACCTCTGATTCCATGCAAAATACGACAATAAATAATCCATCATGGGGGGATTAGGGAAAGACTATCATGAAGAACAGTTTGTTATGGGGCACTTGGAAGAAAGGCGAAGGCAACAATTTTTACAATAGTTTATTATCAAACCAGCACCACAATGGCTCTTTCAACAATGCAACCTAATCAATATATTTTGTCACACATTTTACAATGTACACATATACATAAATATGTATATATATATATATGTGTGTGTGTATAGAAATATGTATATATATATGTGTATATATATGTATATATATACATATATACATATATGTACACATATATATACATATATATATACACATATGTATGCAAATACATATACATTTATACATCTATACAATATATATACATATAAATATATACATATATACACATATATACACATATAC